>MBPM02000015.1:0-600000 GCA_001695595.3 Plasmopara viticola
AAACCCTAAACCCTAAACCCTAAACCCTAAACCCTAAACCCCCTAAACCCTAAACCCTAAACCCTAAACCCTAAACCCTAAACCCTAAACCCTAAACCCTAAACCCTAAACCCTAAACCTAAACCCTAAACCCTAAACCCTAAACCCTAAACCCTAAACCCTAAACCCTAAACCCTAAACCCTAAACCCTAAACCCTAAACCCTAAACCCTAGTACAAATTTCAAGTATGAAATTCAAGTATGAAATTCAAGTATGAAATTCAAGTATGAAATTCAAGTATGAAATTCAAGTATGAATTTCAAGTATGAATTTCAAGTATGAATTTCAAGTATGAATTTCAAGTATGAATTTCAAGTTAGAGTTTTGGTAAGATGTCCGTAAGGGCCAAGTCCAACTATAGAATAACAAGTCCTACTGAAGAAGCAAACCAGCGAAAGAATTAGTCAATCGGATCATTTCGGACTATTCTTTAGGAATAATTAAGTTTGTGTAGTAACTTGCATAATTTAATAAATCCTAAACCTTTTTATTTTTAATTAGGTTAGAAAAACCCGTGCCCTTGAGCACCGTGCTTGCAATTTATTGTAACGCTTATCGGAGTTCTCATTTGCGGAGAAGTCTATCCCATAAGGGATTTTTGACTCTGCGGGCACACAGGAGTGTGAGTGAGCAGCACCCTGGATACGTGAGCCTAGTGCGTCTCCGTATCGAACAGAAATAGTGCCGTGGTTTACGTAAAACCTGAAAGTGTGACCGGGGAGGTAGGCGGAGAAGTTATAATCCCCTAGACCTGGCTTTTTCCCATAAGCCTTGCGCTAGTTCTCGATATCAACCTATCCGTTAGTGCTACCCATATTCAACATAAAACGGAACATAAGTAGGGCAATACGTCAAAAGATTGTTGGTATCCGACGGCCAAGATCCAAAGGACGACTAAGGACCCGACCAAGACCCGACTTAGGACCCGACCAAGGACCCGACCAAGTGCGAAGTTCAAGATCCGGACACGATCAAGTCACCGGTCGACCAACAAACCGACCGGTCTCAAGTCCTACCTACAAGCCCTGGCCGACAAAAAACGGCCGGCTTCAAGCCTTGGTCCTAAGTCGACAAGATCCACGACCAGCGTCCGACTGAGCCGACCGGCCGACCGCGACGAACAACAGACCGTGCACACAACAGCCGGCTGTTCGCCACTCAACATCCGACCTAGCCTAATTCAAACTAGGTTACTACACTTAAGGATGGACCCGAGTAACCCGACTCGCAGCAGTCCGCCGCAAAACGTGTTGAGCATCATCGACTCCACGGTCAAACGCTACAGGAATCTTACTGCTAGAATCAAATCTAAGCAGCTAGCTCTTCAACGCCTTGAGCAGGGTCCGCCCCGCTCTGTGAAGACTAAGATTTCCTTGACCGTGTCTAAAGAGCTCGAAAATACCGATAGCGCTGCATCTTTGCGCGCCCAGTTCAATCAGCAACTCGTTGAAAACGAAAAGTCGTTGGCAGAAATCATTAAGACTGCAACGACGGCTGAACTGAATTTACTTCAGACTGAACTTGAGACATTATCGGTCAATGCAATTAAAGAGATAAGTTCTTTTTATTGCGATGTTCACACCCTTTTCATGCCATCGGGTCCGCCATGGGAAAGTGCAATTACTTCTCCTAATGGACAAAACTCGATGGCGGTCACTGACTTCCTAATGGCCAAGGCTCTCCTTAACACACGACTGACTCAACTTCGCTACGACTTAGCGATTGAACAAGTCATTAAGGAACGGGCCAAAGCCGCTAAGGAAGCCAAACGAGCGACAGCCATGGACATCGAATCAGAAACGCCCATGGCAACCTCTGTCCAGGAGCTCGTCAACAAGCGCATCCAACAGGAGCTGCGACCACTGAAAAATCAAGTGTCGCGGCTCAAGGAAGCGTTAAACGACAGCGCCGGTCGTCAAAGGGGCGCCGATCGGCGCATAACGAAGACTGCAAAGCCCCAGCAGCAGAAGAAATCGGCAAAGCCTCAAAAGGAAGGGCTACGCGCAAACGGAAAAGCGGGCGCTACCGGTCTCGCCAAGTCCGGAAAGCCGCCCACCAAGTCGAATTCAGGAAAAAACAACAAGCAGAAAGGCGCGCGGAACGCGAAAGGCAAGACCCGATCCAAGTAGATAGGTCAGATAGTAGGAATGCGCTGGCACTATTTGCTAGTCGCAGTACTAGGGAGATTAATAGCTATGCAAAGAACTTAGCTTTTCATAACTTTGTTCCTTCTGCAGTTGCTACTCCCCCTGCTCTGAACCGCTTACTGGGTCTTAACCTAAGATTCTGCCCGACCCCTCGACCTATCCGACCGCCCGATCTTCATGCTGCACTCCCAGACTTCATACGGAAAGTTCGCCTCTCCGCACAGTTTGGGAACCATCAAGGATCATATAATCGCAAGATTTATGTTCCGAACCCATCGTTTCAACCGAAACCAGCACCGGCTTCAATCGAAACGATACTCACACGTGTTCAAGACAACATTAGTCGCGAGACATGGGAACCGAGGAAACTCAGGAACCTTAACTCGAGACAATGGAACACGTTTCAGCTCCTAAGAAGCCGCCCAGATCTTAAAGTAGTCCTTACTGATAAGAACTTAGGGCCGGCTCTTTTTACAACGGAGCATTATGTTAGACTGTGTATTGACCATCTTTCAGATAAGTCAATATACGAGCTGCAATGCGCTCCAGTCGAAGCATTAACCCGGCTTGTGCGGACAAAAGTTCGCACTTGGTACAGAAACGTGGCAAAGACATATGCCTATCGTACTGACTGGGACACAACACGGATCATTGTGGCGAAACTAGAAGAGTCAAGGTTGAATGTGTTTTACGCATTAGCAAAAATACACAAACCTAAACTCTGTATTCGACCCATTGTATCCAATAGCGCAAGTATACTGGAAGGACTTTCAAAGTGGTTAGATTTTCAACTTCAACCCTTTTATAGATCCACTAAATCCTATATACGCGACTCAGACCAGCTATTGACAGACCTCCCGGACCTGATACTCCCGCCTGATACGCTGTTGATCACAATCGACGTAGAATCTCTCTACACCAATATTCCGATTATCAACGCTATCAAAGCAATCGCGGAACGTATACGGGGTCATCCATGGGAAAACGCAATTCTGTCTGGACTCCAAGTAGTAATGCACAACAATTACTTTACCTTTGGAGACTCATGCTGGCGCCAATTGCGTGGAACGGCTATGGGAACACCGGTGGCACCGGCATTCGCTTCCCTCTACGTGGCTCACATCGAAGAGATTCTACTTACAGAATTCTCGCGACATGTAGTTTACTACAAACGCTACATCGATGACATCTTCACATTGTGGAGTCCGAGCACCGAGCCATATAGCTTCCAGCGCATGTTAGCAACATTTACCCGGCGGTCTAAGCTACGATTCACAAGCTCTATCGACAAAGATGAAGCTGTGTTTCTAGACCTACGAATCATTCGGGACAAACAAAGGATATACACAAGAACATATCAGAAAAGTCTGAATTTGTACCTGTATATTCCTGCTAATAGCGCTCATCCACCTGGTGTTCTAAAAGGACTAATCATTGGCCAAGTCCGTAAATACCGCAAACAGAATGTTCGATATCGTGACTTTAAACGAATCGTCAAACAACTCTATGCGCGGCTACTTGACCGAGGATATACTCCGAGAATACTGCAACCGCTGTTCAGACAGGCGCTCGACGACACTACGTCATCACGCAACACGTCATCTACAGCACCTATAGTTTTCAAGCTCCAATACGACCCAAATGGACTTTCAAGAAGCAGACTACGGTCTATACTACTGACTGATGAGCTGGAAAAGGCACTCGGAACGCAAGTTAAAATCTGCTACCTCAAGCCTCCAACTCTCAAGACGCTTCTGTGTCCTTCGCGACTTCCAAAAACTGCCCCGTCGACTGCAGCCTTAATACAAGATTGTACAGCCGATGGGGAGTAAACCCTAAACCCTAGTACAAATTTCAAGTATGAAATTCAAGTATGAAATTCAAGTATGAAATTCAAGTATGAAATTCAAGTATGAAATTCAAGTATGAAATTCAAGTATGAATTTCAAGTATGAATTTCAAGTATGAATTTCAAGTATGAATTTCAAGTATGAATTTCAAGTTAGAGTTTTGGTAAGATGTCCGTAAGGGCCAAGTCCAACTATAGAATAACAAGTCCTACTGAAGAAGCAAACCAGCGAAAGAATTAGTCAATCGGATCATTTCGGACTATTCTTTAGGAATAATTAAGTTTGTGTAGTAACTTGCATAATTTAATAAACCCTAAACCCTAAACCCTAAACCCTAAACCCTAAACCCTAAACCCTAAACCCTAAACCCTAAACCCTAAACCCTAAACCCTAAACCCTAAACCCTAAACCCTAAACCCTAAACCCTAAACCCTAAACCCTAAACCCTAAACCCTAAACCCTAAACCCTAAACCCTAAACCCTAAACCCTAAACCCTAAACCCTAAACCCTAAACCCTAAACCCTAAACCCTAAACCCTAAACCCTAAACCCTAAACCCTAAACCCTAAACCCTAAACCCTAAACCCTAAACCCTAAACCCTAAACCCTAAACCCTAAACCCTAAACCCTAAACCCTAAACCCTAAACCCTAAACCCTAAACCCTAAACCCTAAACCCTAAACCCTAAACCCTAAACCCTAAACCCTAAACCCTAAAATTTACGCCTAAAGATCAAAGCGTTAAGCCATGACTTCTTAAACTTTTTTACTGTCACTCTTTTATAGTGTCACATTCTGAAATCTTATTTTGTTTTTTTATTTGACGCCTCTGTTGATGTGACGACACGTATTGCTTCTAAGAATTACAGCAAATACCGGTTGGATACTGGTAGGCTGATGACTTCATTAGATGACGTCACGACGAGCCTTCTAGAAAGATCTAGAAGGATAGGCTGAGAGGTAGCACGGGATAGCTAACAAAGGACCTAAATATATTCACTTTACTTTTTGCCTTCTCCTGCGCGCAACAACTCAACGAGTATACAGCCGCTCGAGACTCTCGCCAATCCTCCCCTCGATCCCAATGCCGACGACAGCAAGTGAAGTTCTACAGGGTAGTGAAAACTTCTTCAACTGGGTGTTTGCCATGCGCATGACGATGGCTAGGAAGGGTCTGCTAGCGCACGTGCAAGTGGTCAAGCCTGAGGCGGAGATGACCGAGACGTGGGTGCTCAACGACATGAAGGCACTTGGGCTTATCGCCCAGGGAGTGGCAATTGAGCATCAAACGAAGATTCGGACGGCCACGACGGCAATCATGGCGTGAAATACGCTGCGCGACTTCTACAACCGCTCGACGATGCACAATCGTGTGTTCATAACCCGTCGCCTCCACGAATTCAAGATGGTTGATGGGGTGGCGATGTCGAAGCACCTAGACAGCTTCGATTAGCTGATCGTGGGAATGCAGACTTTGGGAGAACCACTTGACGATGCTCGTCAACTAGTGATTCTACTCAGCAGTATCCCAGAGGAGTACGAAATTCTCTCGTCGATTGTGAAGAACTCCAAGGACGTGTCTTTGATCGAGGTAAAACAGAAGCTTCTGAAGGAGTACGAGTGACTTGAGAAGAAAGAGTTTACGGAGCGCGTGAATGCAGGACGTTTCAAAGGAGGCCAAGGCAATGGCCGTAATGGAAACGGTCCGCGGAAAAACGGAGGTGGATTCACGGGCAAGTGTTTAAAGTGTGGCCAAGTCGGACATTTGAAGCGGGATTGTCAGAAGAAGAACGGCTTTGAGGTTGATGATGCTGTTTTTGCCGCTGGTGAGCAGCACTGTGACGACTGGCTTATCGACAGCGAGGCTACCTCGCACATGACACCTCATCGGAGTGATCTCTTCGATTACGAGGCATTGGATGCTGGTCCAGAGGTCACCATTGCGGACGGCAAGAAGCTGCGGGTGACTGGCAAGGGTACGGACATGCTTACTGGATTGGACGGGTTGCGTATCAAGATGGTCGAAGCCCTTCACATTCTGGGACTCGACAGACGCCTTTTGTCGGTTGGCAAGCTAGCTGAGCGTGGTATGAAGGTGGGGTTTGAGAGCTTCTCCTGAATCATTTGGAGTACGCAACGAGCGATTGCTAAGGGCAAGAAAGTCGGCAAGGCGTACATCCTGGACTGCGAGCAAGAAGAGGCGCGGTTAGTGGAGTACGCAAGGGTCGATACTAAATGGGAGCTTTGGCATGCTCGCTTGGGACATCCCGGGAAGAGCGGCATGGTGAAGACACAGCTTGCGACAAGTGGTGTGCCGGCGGTAAGGCAGGGCATTGAAAAGCTGTGTGGGGGATGCCTGAAGGGTAAGCAGACGGTTGATTCATTCCCGTCACGGTCATTTACTAAGACATCACGTGTCCTGGAGCTCGTGCACACGGACGTGATGGGACCAACGAAAACGGTCTCGAAGGGTGGCGCGCGATATGTGCTTACTTTTGTGGATGATTTCTCGCGGTTTGTGGTAGCGTACTTTATATATAAGAAGAGTGAGGTGGCAAGTAAGCTGAGCGAGTTCAAAGCGTTCTACGAAAACCAATGGGGACAACGCTTTTAGTGTCTGCGATTGTACAACGGGACGGAGATCGTGAACAAGAAAGTTGTCGGGATCTGTGCCAGGAATGGAGTTATGCATCAACGCACAGTGCCATACAGCCCGCAACAGAACGGTGTCGCTGAACGAATGAACCGCACAATAATGGAAAAGGCGCGAAGCATGGTGCATTACAAGGAAGTCCTTACCGAATAGTGGGCAGAAGCAGTAAGTACAGCGGTATACATGATTAATAGCTCAACGAACACGGCGAACTCGAGGAATACGCCGTATGAATTGGCGTTCAAGCAGAAGCCGGGGCTGGGGCATCCACGAGTATTCGGCTCCCAAGGTTTCGCCCACGTCAATGATGCCAAGAGGACAAAGCTCGATCCCAAGAGTTTTCGATGTTTGTTTCTTGGGTATGCAGAGAGTGCGAGAGGGTATCGTGTGTTTGATTTGGAAAATTCCAAGCTCAAGGTGGTACGATCTGTTCGACTTGACGAGCGCGAAGTGGGTGGAATATACACTACGAGGGTGGAATATACACTACGACGTCACCACAAGTTAAGACAAACACCTTCGTTACCAAGGACGAGAATGGTGCACATATCCAGGACAGAGACACACGACAGCCTTTTACACAAAAACCAATAGAAGGTGTCGAGGATCATGCTCCAACGTGGAAATGGATGAGGTTGGGCCAGAGCATGAAGTGGAGCTGTACCAGATGCCACAACTTCCTCAACCTCCTAGTCTGGACCCACAGATCTTGGATCTGGCCCCTTATCACCCTCCTTGGCAAGCTTACGGTGAAGATCGTATCGTTTTTCAGGAGGAGCCAGGACGGACAAGACGTTCGCGAGAGCCTGTCTTTCTTCTTACAGATGGCTTAAGTAATGAAGAGCAGAAGGTGGAAGAAAGTGACAATCCACCAAGTGCCAAGCGAGCCAGAATCGATGATGAAGGACTAATTGCTGAAGCTGTGTTACTTTATGCTGTTAGTGTTGGCGAGGCGGATGACGCTCCAACTACATATCGGCAAGCGATGAATAGCGACGACGCTCATGCCTGTCAGAAGGCAATAAACACAGAGCTCAAGGCTCATGAAGAGAACGGCTCATGGACACTTGTGCCGAAGAAGGAGAGCGTTCGGCAAATCGGATGCCGATAGGTCTTTGCGAAGAAGCGCAACGAATTGGTCCAAGTGGTGCGCTACAAAGCTCGACTCTTCGCCAAAGGCTTCAGGCAGAAATTTGGTATTGACTTCTTGGAGACATACTCGCCGGTAGCGAACATGAACTCTATCAGAGTTGTGTTGTCGGTGGTATTTACGATGGGATACGTGACAGAGCAACTGGTCGTCGACACAGCATTCCCAAACAGTGATCTCAAGAATGAGGTATACATGAAAGTGCCTTACGGCATCGCCAATGCTGAATACATGGTGTGCAAGCTGGATAAGGCGATTTACGGTCTCAAGCAAGCTTCGAATGCATGAAACAAGACGATTCATGTTGTCTTCCTACAAATGGGCTTCCGGAGCAGCGGAGCAGATCAGTGCGTCTACGTCAAGGGCAAGAACGGCAATTATGTCTATGTTTGCTTGTACGTTGACGACATGATTATCGCTGCCAAGACGAGCAAGGAGATTGGAGATGTTAAAGCTGCACTCAAGAACTCATTCAAAATAAAGATTTTGGGCGAGGTCAATTTTATTCTTGGAATAGAAATCGACCATGATCGCAACTGCAGCACGCTCACGATCCGTCAGACACGGTACATTGACGATGTGGTGAACAGGTTCAACCAACTAGACGCAAAGGCAGTAGTTAACCCATCAGAAGCGGGTTTAAAGTTGTCAAAGATGCAATCCCCAACGACGGACGTTGAGAAAGCAGAGATGCAATCGAAGCCGTACAGGTCCCTACTCGGATGTTTGCTGTACATCACGACAGGTACGCGTCCTGATATCGCGTATGTGGTAACGCAGCTATCGCGTTTCTTGGTGAACCCGGGTCAGCAGCATTGGAAGGCCCCAATTCGCGTACTTCGTTATCTCAAGACGACGAGGGAGTTTGGGATCACCTACGACGGCAGCGCCAACGATGTTCAAGCTACAGCGTACACAGATGCGAACTAGGGCAGAAATATTGATTATCGGCGTTCGGTGACAGGAATAATGCTCATGATCGGGGGAGCACCAGTGGTTTTCGAGTCAAAATTCCAGCGGACAGTGGCGCTACGCTCAGCGGAGGCAGAGTATATGGCTTAAGGCCTATGAGCTCAAGAAGTACTGTGGGTCCGTGCGATTCTCAAGGATCTCGGTCATCAGCAAGTGGGAGCTACTTTGGTTTGGAAAAATAATCAACGCGCAATAGGACTTGCTAGCAACGCTAGTTACAATGCCAGGACCAAGCATGTCGACATTTGGCACCACTTCATCCGGGAGACCGTGGCACAGGACAGAATCGTGGTCATGTACATGTCAACGGTGGACCAAAAAGCAGACATGCCGACTAAGTCTCTAGGCACAAAGCGACTCAAATACCTGCTGCAGAATAGTGGTATTGGACCCAAGCGCGTACAGCACTAGCGGCGAGTGGGAGTGTTATTAATATGACGCCGCTGTTGATGTGACGACACATATTGCTTCTAGGGATTACAGCAAATATCGGTTGGGTACTGGTATGATGATGACGTCATTAGATGACGTCACGACGAACCTTCTAGAAGGAGCTAGAAGGATAGGCTTAAAGGTAGCACAGGGTAGCGAACGAAGGACCTAAATATATTCACATTACTTTTCGCCTTCTCCTGCGCACAACAACTCAACATATATAATGACCATCATTCCGAGTGACCTTCACTCTCCTTTTTTTGTAACAGATATAGTCATTTGCAACTAAAATTGTGATTTGTATTAAATCTGTTACTCATTTGTGACACATTAGTCCTGTCCGAATTTGGTTCTTTAAACCCATATTTGGTTAATTGTGACGAAATTGTGTCGATTTGGTCGATAAAGAAGTTTGTTACTTTTGTACTTACTAAGAATACTTTACTGAAGTGCACTTAATAAAAGTTACTTTTTTTGTACTTCTTATTGGTACTTGAATGATTTATATCTCAGAAATTTCGAGAAACATATAATTCTGCGTCAAATTTTCCAGGAATCTGATTTACGGTATGACGTTTAAATTGTATGTGGTTTAAGCGTTTATTTCAAGTTCGCTTAAAAAATGAGTGGTTGACAATACCGTAATTACACGTGGGTATTTCTCACTGATGAAGGCCTCCCAGCCGAAAGGTTAACTTCACATTTGCATTTCCTTTGAGATACGTGTTTTTACATACATTGGTTTTCAAAGGGAAGGTGATCTATGTCTGCCTCGGTAGACTCCACCCTAAACCCTAATCAACTTCCCGTTGATTCAAGCTGCGATCCGGTGAGGCCATCGAACCCTTCGCTGATTGCGCTGCCAACCTTCCTGGATGAGCATATCACTGCCTCCTTTCGGAAGAAAGTCACCCTTAATGAACGTATTAAGTCCAAAAGAAAGGCCATTGAGACCTTAGTGGAACATGATACCAACGGTACTTGTCCCAAGTCTCTCCAAATCTCGCATGAAATGTCATTTTCTGACAACTTGCGAGAAATGAACTCTGTTTTGTAAAAATTTAGAGTGAGTATTTTGAGGGAATCAAAACGACATACATGAAAAAGGCGACTTAAATCGCTTTACATGTGCAACGTGAGGAACTCAAAACTCTCAATATTCTGTTCGGGAATTTAGACGCCGAAGTTTTCAACTCGATATGTCTTCTATTTTATGCACAACAAAATGCGTCATACCCAACTTTCCCATCATCACGAGCAATCGTTCTTGGGAGGGAAACTAAGTTCTGCGGTCGGTATACCGGCGATTTATATTTTCCCTATCTGATGTAAAAATTTCGAAATTGTCACCAATTATCTGTGCTTGGCAATGAAACAAAAAGTTTTGAGTGCTTATTGCTTACAATTGAATGAACAAGGGAACATTACCAGCACAATTTGAAGGAAAATTGCGATGTTTACCAGTATCTTCGGGCGTTCATTGAATAGTGCGTTATATTCTAGTTGTTTTTCACTAAAGACGAATAAGGGAGTTTAACTTTACTTCTTTCGGTGTGGTAAGTAAGTCTAACGGTATGCTGAAGTAGTAGTTGGTGATACTAAAAGGGCAATCAAGCACCACAATATCCTTTACCGATCTACTCACACATTTATTTAGGCATTACGGATTATCCTTTGGCCCGTATATTCTCTCATAGTTGCTTTGAAGTAGATCCGTCAGCACTGGAAGCCCATTTAGACCACCTAAGACAATCTTTTAAGTCATAAAGACCATTAGACTTGTGTCATAATCGATAAATGAGTCTCTATTTCAGAGAAGATACATTGCATGCGCTGAGTTGTCATACGACCACGAATGTGTCCCGCTCCTTTGTAAGCAGCAATGGGTTTCGAGCGGACCTCGACAAAGTTAAAGCCGCTTTGGCATGTCCCTTTGCACAAATCAAAAAAAAGAACAAGCGAACAGGCCTAGCCAAGTTTTCACCCATGTACAGTGCTAGGATACCCGTCTTGCAACGCCTTTGTTAGATATATTGATCTTTTCTACTGACGTTAACTGGTGCTGAAGAGCCAGCACCAAGATACTTTTTATAGCATTCGAAAAATTGCCGTAGGCTCTAATCTAGCGATGCCGAACAAGACAAAGCTATTTAGTGTCGCCTACGAATGGCTGCGTGCTACTTCACCTCGATTACGACGTACATGGCAAAGCGTGTTTATAATAAGCCGGCTTAGGGCTGCCGAACGGAATTATTTCGTTCACGAGGGTAAGTCAATGACCATGAAGTACACATTGGTAAGTTCTGGGATTTACGCCTTTTGCAGTCTATTGACCATGCAATCTTGAGAACGGCGCTAAAGGCCCCCCACTTGCCCCAAAGAATGGTAATATGTCTGTCAATCTCCGCGGAAAACAACTTTTGTGCTGCACACAAGCCTGGCAAACATAATGAGCTTTCCAATGCGTTATAGCGCAGGCGAAATTGAATTGGTCCAATGTAGTAGATCTGAAAACTACAATTTCGTCAGACTTTATTGAATGTCCAACATAGAGCTTCTTTTGCGATTCTTTATCGTAGGCAAAGATTTCAGAAGCAGAAAGTTGACCTCTCAACTGTACTTGCACCACTATATGAAGGAATATGTTCTGATTCATTATAGAGGTGTATGCAAAGTTTGGCCTGAGTCGTTGTTTGAAATCACGAAGATCTGAAGAACTATATATTTTATTAAAACTCATAGTGCTTTAATCAGCGGTTATTTCCCCGTGCGCATATCGCTGTTTGCTTTGAGCGGTCGGTCGATTCTGGGACTCAGTGCATCGAAAGTGACTTCCCTAGACGGCTTGATGAGTTCACACTGAGAAACGTGGCTGTCGATCTGACTGTGAACTTCATGGGTCACAAGACACAAGATGTCCATCTGTTTCAAGATGTAGGCTTTCTGACCTTCAGACCAATCTTAAGTTCGTGCCCATAGTCTCACAGAAGCTGCTACCAATCACGGAAAATGTGCAGAACTGAGACAAAAGTAGCCTCCTTTGGCTCTTCTTGATTGACAAGGTCATCAGTACTCTCTTGCAAACGCGACGTGAAGTTGAAGCTCACTCGAGAGCGCCATGACACTTCTGTAAAGCGGCGATTTATCTCAATTTAAATAGCGTTGTAATGTCGCCAGCATGACAGTTTGAAATTCGTTTCGAAATCAAAATCGAAAACAACATATGCCACGGAACCTTTAGCTCAGTGTGTGGTGTTATTTCAAAGCCGAGAAGTCATCTCGGAGGTGAGTTGTCTCTGACCAATCAAGCAAGCACGTTTTTCCTTAAGCTTACAGTACTCTGTCGATTGTGGGAAGTCTGGGTTTGTAATCCTTTGAATCGAATCTAATTTCAAAATAAGCTTCTCAAAAAAATCGGGATAATGTCAGTGCTAGTGTTATCAGGAGTATTTACTAACAAATGCAGGCCACCCTTGTCTTTTCATCTCAACGACGCAGAGGACATTTTTCGGTGAAGTGGGTTTAATGCAGTGCAAAAAGCACGCGCATAGCTATTAGAAGTCCATGTTAAGACAATGCTCAAGTGACGTTCAAGCCACCATGCAAGGATTGTGCTTCGTAACACACGGAGCAGGTGAAGGTAACTCTCATTGACATGACCGGTATCGACTTAGTACTAATTTGAAAGATCATCATTGTCTTCGCCAGACCCGATCTCGAGAGAGTGAAAAGATCTCGCACGGGGCGGCGACATATGTCATTTCTCAATGGTTGGCGAGTTACATAGCTTCCGCCTATTGCGTGACAGTCAAAAAATTTACTAGATAGTGCCGTCTTCATGTTGCTCCTGATCCCCAATATCTCTTGCTGCATCAAATAGGTCAGGGCTTTCACCTGAAGAACATTGAAGTTTGGGTGAGACCTTTGGCATGATCGGTCAGTCTCACGATAAGTATTACACCTCAAAGAGCGTAAGTTTGGATCGTGAGCTTTCTTTTTACAGTATTGCGGTTGAGCTTCATCACTGTCCGAGCTGCCAGGAGTCAGACGAGCTCTCACCACATCCATAGATCAAAGCTTTTACAGATGTCTGAGAAACGGATGAGGTAGCCGAAGAGTAGGCGGTTGTTTAGACATTGTCATTGCCTGAGTGCATCTCGGTTTGGTAAACATATTGAGGCAAAGCAAGCGCATCCTCTGTGGAAGTTGCGGCTTTAGACATAGACATCACTTTTGATGCAGTGGTACCTATGGAAACCAAAGCAACCTTCTTCGGCGTTAAAAATCTAAAGTGTGAAGAATTGCACCAATTTCATTGAACTCAATGTCACCAACATCTTATTCGGGATAGACGTAACGGGCCGTACATGAATTTAAATTTTTGTGGGATGAGATGGCGAAAAATTAAGGTGCACTCGTTCCTCCTTCTAAATTACGAGTAAGAAAGTCAACTTCTACTGCCCGTGGAGTCTCAGTATATGGCTAATTTTCTTATAGTGCGAAACGTCAAACTTAATTGCTCGACACCTTTAAGTTTGCTAAACGTTGAGTCGAGGGGGTCTCAATCATCAGCAAGCCAGGCTTTTAAGCACGATCTGTATTATATAGTACGCCTTGTCAATATTTAAATCTTTACTTATAATCGTCAGAGCTTGTCAGAGCGCCCTTTGTATACAAGGTAGTATCATTTTCCGCTGCGTACCAGAAAGAAAGTTGACCGCATAAGTTTGGCTCCTGCGTTGAATGCATAGAGCATCCTGGCCGTAAATGGCGGGTATCAAGGTGGATGAAGCACGAACTGATGCCCATATACCTAAAAACAATACCATTTACCGAGCTATATTCAAGGGGACCTAGCTGGTCTACGTAGAGCGCTAATCTAGGTAGCCTCCTCCTAGCGCGTGCACACTGAAAAACAGACTTGCCATTCATCCATTCCTCCACGGTCATTTCTAAAGTAGCCAAGTGATTACAAAGCACGTCAGTGTGAACGTGATCGGGCGTAATTTGTTAATCTAGAGAACTAAACTAACTTGCTCCGAGGAAGATTTCCTGGTTTAATCGGGCCCTAACTTTTATATGGGTTGGAAACGATATAAGACGCATTACATTGTCGCAGTACATGATTGTTAGATAAATTGTCCTTCTTGAAATATTCTGCTCAAAGTCAATTGATCAAGTGATTCACAGAGGCCTGATTTCTTGTCCCAGTCTTAAAAAATATCAAAGCTTCAAGGGCTAAGGACTTTGGTCAGTCAAGTAGATACGAAAAATATTTTCACGAATGGTCAAGCTAGAACGATCGTTAGTTTCGAACAATCACATTCTGTCGTCCTTCCTATGACCACCACCCAAATTTGAATTACCCAGGGACGACTGTGGGTCCCACGGCATCCCAACAGCTCTTGCAAAAAGATTCAAAAGCTCGACATTGCCTCGTAGCGATGTTCTGAGATGCTGCTGCTACTACTGGGATAAGCATCGCAAAACAGCAACTAGTCGAGAGTCTTACAGTACATACTGCGTGAGCTCGCGAAGACAAAGCGGTAGAAAAATCTCCTTTTCATTTGTCCAGAACAAAGCAATAAAGTTAAAAGTGTTCATGCACTCCTACGTTGGTTCTCATATACTGCCACTCAGTCGAAAGATCCAAGAGACCGAGATAGCCACCGCCCCTCAACTTATCTATGCCGTTGGCAAAATTAAGTTAATGCTACTTCATTTGTCTAGATTGATAGTATCTAGGCCCTTGGCAAGCTTGTCGCTGATGCACATGTCCACTTGTGTTATATGCTATCCAATGCTACCTTGTACTCGCATTCTAGCTGCCTTGCGATGAGTCGGGCTTGTGCACTGAAGAAACACGCACAAGAAAGGCAATTTGTCGTAACGTGACTACGGTTACAAAATATGCCATACTGCTAAATTTAGCGTCACAAAGTCAATAAACATGGCCTGCAAGTCTAAATCTCGATTTTTGTGATAGTAAAAACATAACTCGGTAAAGTCTCACAGAAGCCCAACCCTTTCCGCTTTAAATGTCTTTAAGCCTGCAGGTTCATCAGGACTACAAAAAATCAGCCAAGATCTCACGCCAAATGCCTATACACTAATGAAAGAGCCAACTGAGCTCGACGTAATTGCTGTGTCTGTCAATCCGTAAAGAAGTTCCTGTGGTGGAGGAGGGGGTGATCGCGCTGGATCCGGTCTGTTATGAGTCAACGTTGGTCATTGCCAACCTTTTACTGCGAGGTAGCCTTAATTTTGCACGATAGAAACACTGGAAACCCTTGTCCACGTGTGGACGAAACTCTTTCTCTCGAAACGTTGCTAAGAGAAATATATAATAATTATCTTAATACAATGAAGTGTATGCTTAAATATAAAATATGCCAGCACAGCAATACGGTGACTCCGGCTCGTCGAAAATTCTCTCTTGCCAAAAAAAGATTACGGTCAGGCAAAAAACCTTGACGGATGCATCATGGGAGAGCATAGAAAATTAAGCAATTCAATCGGTGGGACATTCTTGAACATCCCATTAATCTGGTCATATATTCGAGGAATTTCGACAGCACAAATTCATTTCCTGCCTTTGAGATAAACAAGTACAGCTACCCAAAAGAAAGCTGGGCGGATGACGCCCGGAAGAAAAATGAGAGTACTAATATCTTCTCTGTGTAACAACATCTCTGAATGCTTTATTAGCAGAGGTCCAATTACCTCTGATGCCGACCGAGCTTTAAGTAGTATTGTAAGTGTGAGTTACATTGGTTAACAGACAGCAAGTAATATATTTCTTGTAACATAGTTCCAAAAGACAGTAGTCGAGATGCTATACGAATTTGTTTCCTGGGTGTATCGAACAAAGCTATGGCTAACAAAAACACCTCATCTGCAGAGAAAATTGTAGATCCGATATTCGTCGTGACACGGCATAAATGCTCTGATAGAAGATCACAAATTATCAAAGGTGGTACTCCTTGATATGGACACTCTACTTATGAATATAGTTAGATCCACTGTCCTAGCTTGTAAATGCCTTATAGGCAGCGTAATCTGCGTTCAGCCTCACAACTTCTTAGAAATATTATAAATTTGGTCAATTGAATACTTGACTATAATTTAAATCTTGAAATTGACGTCGTATTAAGCAGCCACTAAAAAGGAGGCTTTGGCACGCGATTATTGCTAAATCGTTACAGTTATTTTGTCAAATTTTAAAATAATCGTAATTTAAATCTTGCACTCGTCACCAACGTTATGCGATCGAAAACCGGACCATTACTTTATGCTTACAATAAACTAGACACGCTTTTATAGGCATGAACGATGTGCTGCTGAACGACGTGTCCTGGCGAACTTTTTATCGTGCACCGGATTCGACAGATGATTTTATCAAATCCGATTTAATGACTTTGATGTCACTCTCACAAGGGTCATTACGCCTGCAACCTCTTAATTGAGGTTGGGCGTAGACCGATTTTCCTTTTTGGTATTCGCACGGAACTAAAGCCGCTTACAGTAGCCGGAAACTTTAGTTTTCATAAAGCAAAGTTAGATTTGTCAGAGAAAGCATAATTCGATTGTTTTGCGTATCATAATTAGCTTATCAAAGGTATACATAATGAGCACTCAGTACCGGCGTATCATCTCCAACACGGTTCCGTACAAAGATATTGTCAAAATATGCGCGCGAAAAACCCTTCAACGGTCGAAATAGCTGTGTAACCAGGCAAGTGAACGACGCTGGAGGGCTGTATAGCCTAACTAGCTCGACCAGCCATTCTTATCGCCTAATCTTTGGTCTATCCGGCTATTCAAACGAGTATTATACAGGCCTCGCAATGCCTATTTTTCAATTAAGAATGTCAATCGGCTTTGAAAAAAGCAGCAATAAAATTTCTGAGATTAGAATTACCAAAAAATGTACAGGCGGTGCCATTTTGTCCCTACCGATTATTAATTTATACAACCATCAAGTGTCCTATATAACATTTTAGACACTGTCACCTGATGTGCAAATCACAAGACGAAGGGACGGGCGAGAGAAAATCACCGTGTTTCGAGTCAAATTGCTCAGAGCTGTCAAATAGAACTTTTCACGACAAAAAATGACTTGGTATGAATTTGCGCAATTTAATTTTGCGTGCAACTACTGAGACCTTGACAAATTATGATCCATCCAAACTATACACAATGAAGTACGGTAAAATAAGGTGGAGTTTTACATGCTGCAATACCGTAAAAAAAGACCGTGGTGTCCGTAGGACTGGTGACTCGTTTTCATTATCAATTGTCTGAGCTAAAGCGGAAAAGCTTCGACCAAAATAATTGTGGTGTCCGTAGGACTGGCGACTCGTGTCAATTATCAATTGGTCCAAGCTAAAGCAAAAAAGCTTAGTACAATCGATAATGGACTTGAGTCACCAGTCCTACGGGCACCACATATTTTGTTTTGTAGACAGTAAGCTGCTTAATCAAAGTATTCTGGAAAAATGAGCCTATTCGTGACTGTACTAATATGATAGATCCATTCAACTTGCTTTTTAAGTCATTGCTTTAAATGCAAGGTATTTACTTAGCCTGGATATCGTGTGATAAGATCACCAAAATTCTGATTAAAGTTCAAAGCCCTTGTGTGTCACCCGCTTTGCTCCTTGCGAAGCTCATATTCGTCATGATCCCATTTAACCAAAAATAGATACAACTGACTGAAACACTGGACTGATTCAGCCGGTCTGCTGGACATCGGGATGTCGAACTTAAATCGAAGACAAAGATCTGGAGCCAGGAATGATACTGTAAACTAATGAATGTACTCGTCAGACATAGCACCCGTCTCTTGTCATGTGTGACAGGCCCTACAGATGGACGTATAGCTGCATTTTATCCACTAAGAAACGATCGTCATAAATAGCGTTCACTACATATAAATGCTGTCTTTAAAGCATGGAAGTACAAGCGAGGACCTGGAAATACACGTGGAAAGATAGCAAGCCACTAAGCAGCGCTATCTGTATGTCATGCATGATGCGCTTAGTCTAAGATCACGGCCATTAGCGCCTTCTCTTCCAATGCGTATAAAGCAAATCATATCCAGCTAAGCCGGGGCTCTGATGAGCACAGCTTCTCACCGGACGTCAATTTAGGCGTCAGATTTCTAATCCACGATCGATCAACACAAGTACGACACACAACATTTTCTAATGACTGTCGATTGCTCCAAAGAAAAAGAAAAAAATGCCGCACAACGTTTGACGAGCAGTGCAAACCGTCTCGCCTTGGAGGGGGAATTTGAAGACATTTTTTACGAGGGCCTACTTGTGTACAGGGAAATTAAGCACAATAAGCTTGAAGCCTTAACCTGCCGTGGCTGCTTGAGTTGAGTGGACTGTTTCTGGTAGAAATCAATTGAGTCTATAAGGCCGATGGCATTGGTCGTCAGACCAGATGAAGAGATCAAGTCTAGGTCACGTACTAATGAAGAACGTACAAAAGACACTAAAAAGGACACTTAACACTTGGGGCAAATAATAAGTTCTAATAAAGTTATCATACATAATTTATTCTTTGATAAAGAAATATTAGCATGTGGCCTTACGAAATTGCCTTCGATAAATTTAACCGATACGGTGCACCTCATGAAATTGGCTTGGTATTTTAGTACTGCGTGACACGGCAGTAAGTGGGGGTAATTTTGGAAAGTAAGCCTTTCCATTCTGCGTTACTTTGATAAGTCTGATTAAAACGGCAAGTAAACGTATTGAACATGCCCACATTTAGCAAATGCGGCCACCATTTTTTTCGGATTTCGATCTTACATATAATTGTTACATAAATAAAGTTCGTGCAATAAATAGCTCATCTATTCCTTGAGATTTGGTCTTGAGGCAATGTTAATGGAACATATGAGATCGCCTTCGTCAACAGACATGATCAGATTATTAAGCAAGAAAAAGACGTATCCAAGACGGCGGTCGCCATTGAGGGCGGTATGGTTAGAGAAGTTAATCATGCCTTTAAAGCTCTTTTGCGCGTTTGCAATGTTTGACCGTCTGGCAAGGCCTTTTTTCAAGTCTCACAAAGTGTAAGCTCGGGCAAATTTGATGACGTTTTCGTGCAAAACACAAAAATCCTGACGTGAGTAATTAAATCGTTACCGCGCGAAAGAAATTCGAGTGCATGTGCAAAAAAAGCTTTGCGTTATACAGGCAAGTACATCTTCGGTGCAAAGAAATGATGATGTGGAAGGCTGTATTGCAAAGCGTGGTCAATGAACAGAGGTCAGTAGTATTTTAAATTGACTGGCTTAGTAAACCGATGAATATGAAAAAACAATCGTGGTATAGTATTTATTACAGTGAATATCCTCCTTTTATACCAAAAATGAGTACGTAATATACTGGTCAAATATAAGATTCCAATTCACTAAGGACACTCGATGGCCGCCACAAGTAAGAAAGAGGTCATAATCGCACGGCTCATCACAAATAATAATTGATGACCACAGTAACGGTAAGCTACTCCGGAAATGCATTTTCTCACGAATTACGACTTTTCAAGTTGAGGACCATCTATCTATCCCACGGCTTATTTGCAACCGATAAGATGATCAGACTGAACTCTGAACACATAGCAATTCTCAAAGCCAAAAAACGAGGTTTACAGACATGCAGATTGAATAGTGTACATGTCTTTTAGCCACAGCAACAAAGGCGTGCCCTGGTGATGCACGTGGAGCGGCACGTTAATCACCGTAGAGACGTGCTCGCTGCATAATACGCAAGGTATGACAGAATAAACCAAGGTATCGATAGCACGGCCCGAACGATGCATGAGGAGTGGCAAGTAACTCGCTGAGCAACATTTGTTATGGACAGTGATCGCTGTACTCTACAATGGGCCAGCGATCAAGTTATTCGGAGCGCTAACCTCCTGGTATAATACATACTGCTGGGAGAAATTCCAGATGGCCAGAGCGTTTCGCTAGACACCTATCTAGACTTTGGTGCATCAATGCATAACCTTGTCAACACACAATTGACACGGCGCGTCTTGTCTCGTCAAGATCACAAATCTTATTAAAGAGACAACAGACAGCGCATGGCACTCATCGAGATATGTATTTGGACGGTAAAGGCCGAAGCTCAGCATAATGGAAATTGACGAAAAAGTTTGGCTATATACTCTTGTAGAGGGGATCACCGAGCCTAAAGTTAATCGTCATGGAGATTCTTCTTGAGCTCGACAAGATGTTCAGGGTATAGGTTATAAAGTTGACAGCACAATTGAGATAATGGTCGATTAACTCGAAAAAGATTTTGTTGTGTTGTTTAAAGCGGCCTCGAAGGCACTAAGAGGTCTAAAGTGCCCGGAGTCGATCCTTGATACCAAAGAATTTATTTTGAAATGCATCAACCTTTGTCAAGAATAACCATAAATGGGTTCACAATACCAGCATTCGAAGTTACGATCCCATAGTAGTGTACATCATGAAACGTGGAGTTGACGAATAGATTACTGCGTGGCACGTCTGTATCATTCAAGCGTACGAGATAGCGGTTTTAATACGATGGAATGGAACCCGAATATTTGCTCGAGCTCATTACGATTGTTTGGTTCGTAATAATCTTGTGTAAATTGCTTCTTTATCCAATAACTTCAATTAATCTTGATTCGACTTACCAATCTCGATGATCAATATCTCACGTCGCAACTTTTGACCTCTACTTGGTAGCGTAAGCATTTGGAACATGGCATAACTTTCTATTCATATACATGATTTAATTTTAATTCAGAGAAAACTTTGTGCTATATAAAAATATTGTAGCGGCTTGTAGCAAAAAGGATTTTTCTAATAAAAGTGTGTGCTTTACCTTTGTCAACAAAGCATATTTTTCTTTTGTGTTAGCCCGATACTCCTTCTCAAGAGTTGACTGACGATTATTTTTATTAATCGAGGATCGCTTTGCAGTTTCCACGTTAAACTTCGTACCCAACCCACTTTACGAGGTCCCAACATCCACCCGACTTCGTTTTCTTGTAATCCATAACATTCTTCGCTTCAAACAGCTGCTTTTTTTTTATATCAGCATTTAAGTCTCTGGATCAAATCACTTGATGTCATTTGGAGATTTGTAGTGCGTATGTCAAATATTTGAGCGAATTCGGACTCGATAAACATCCATACAAATTATCATTACCTTGCTCTATCGAGCTAATTTCTGTCAAAAGCTTCCTTGTCGAGTCTATTAAGAGTCAGAGACCATAATTTCAAATTTTCTTCTGCTCAACATGTTGCTGTATGTCGAGCTTGGTCTTCTACCAATCCATGACTCCTTTCAATGTGGTATAGGAATTTATTTGATTAGCTTCTTGGTGTAAAGTGAGTGCATAGATAAACCCTGATTTTGGGCCATACTATAACTGCTTTAGTAGTGAATCGATTGCTTTTGAGCAAAGAAATATAGTAGTTTTCTAGTTCCCCCCCCCTACAAGTCGACTTTAGAATGTATCCAAAGGCATGGTAGTGATTCTATCCCTTAAGACACGTCTCTTATCGTAAAAGTTAGAGCTTTTTGTTTGTATATAAGTATTTATTGAATTAGTATCCTCACACCCTCGTGTTCCTCTTAAACGTGTTCCGTCCTTTGACTACGGATGCAAAGTTCAAAGGACACGGTACGCTCATGACCTAAGATTTCGATTTTCTTTAGCTGATAGCTTAATGATTGGCTATTAAGTTTCTCTATCTATTTGTCGCCGAGGTAGCATCTATAGTTTTTTTTAAGTCAGTGATACCATTGCATTGCGACAAAAAAATTCCTTAAAAGATCAGCGATACGACGATTAACTGTTGCATTCTAATCCGAATCATTACAATAGAAAAACATATTTGTGCTGATTGAAATGGTCAAATAGCATAGACTTAAGAAGATTGGGAGAAGGAATTCTAAAGCTGGAAGCAATATAGCCTGAGTCAGTATCCATTTTCTGGATCTAATCATTGATCCGGTTGAAGTAGAAGTCGACGCAGTCATTGTAATACTGTAGTGTGCGTAGCGTAGTGAACAGATAGATGGTAATAAATTGGATTTCAAGCCGCTTCAATTTGGCCATTTAAACTGCCCCATCGTTAAGGTTGGTCTTTGAATTAAATGCGAGACGCCGAGTAGCGCTAGAGATGATCTTTTTCCTCTATGCATGAACGTCCAAATACACTACTTCCAACCAGTTTCATTATCTCAGTAATCATTGCTTTATCTATCGATACCAACTCCGCGGCATGCATCAAATGCTTGGTTCTTGAAACCTCAAAGGTCTATGTGAATTGATCAGCCGTAAATTCTTGTAATAACCATTTCACGATCGATATACCACTTCAGAAGAGACGCAAAAATTAGTGCTTTTTTCCGAAGTAGCTTTCGATGAGCTTGCGGCTCGGCTTTGATATGTTCATACCACGAGATTGACTAACGTCAGACATGTGAGTACCGATGATTGCTTTCGTTTTATAACATCGGTATTTTTTAATACAGGTGTGATTTCACTGAAGCAGTCTTTCAAGTGATCTATGGTCTCAATGTCGATTTCGAGATATCCAAATAACTTGTTTTTATTGACGTCATCAGCGATATTGTCGTATACATCGATCGTAGTCAGTACACGCAAGGCATCTGATTACAGAGACATCATTGATACGAGGCATTCGCCTCACATCCAACGGATTTTACATGCTTTTCCCTACGGTCGACGACAAAATCTGCTCAATGCCTATTTTGTTAGTGGATACCCTGCTTTAGCCGAAAGGTATGTCTTGACGGAGATTGTAAAGGCTTAAAAGGTCGACAATATTTGGTCTTGAAGACAGCAACAACTAAGCGTAAATTTGAATTCTGGATCCAATAACATTAAATCTAATCTAAGCATGTTGATTCTTTTTGGCTATATACTTCGATGTACGGTTCTTCTTTCAGTCATTTTTTCGCGCTTAAGGCTCAAAACATCAAGATACAGCTCTTTGCATGTTTACACATTGAGCTATCTTGCTCTCACTTTTTGTTAGCACTATCAAACAGAGCTGAGGAAAAACGAGATCGCGCAACTTAATCGAGATAATCAAATGGCGGGCAACCTGTCAATACATAAGCATTGTTCCTTGTTACAAACTCAGCGAGTGAAAGCTTGCTGCTATCAGATTGTAATGCCGAAGGCGGGTCTTGTGAGACCGCAGCAATAATTTCTGTGTTAAAAGATACAAACCCATTGGATCTTACAAAATGAACCACCCAATTTGTACACTAAGTACCTGCTGAGCATCTTTTATGACCGGTGCATCTAGTACTGATTAGAAGTTGATGTCTTTTTCGTAAAACAATCAATAACTCAACAGTCCACCTGCGGTCAAGTGACCATAAAGACGCGTAACGTTTCTTGTAGATTGCACACATCCCAATGCGATTTATGGGCTTACTTGAGGAGATCACAGACTCCGTCTCGAGAGCACAAATTGGCAAATTGCTCGCGGAAGCATATGGGCTCCCGAGAATCGGTCGGACAAGGTCTGTAAGCTTTGTAGCTGCAGAACTCAGTGCATGTCTTCATCAAGTCGGTCGCGGTCATTGGTGTCACGGCTGGCTGGGTATGCCACATACCGTCGTAAGATCTGAGCGCTGCATGACGCCGGAGCAATCCTTTTTCCCAAAAGTGAAAGACATTATCGCGCTGACTCAAAAGAAAAAAAAGTATTTACAAGGTGAAGGGTTCATTGATGCATTATGCAATCCTTAAAAGTTTGATACTCGCCTGCCCTAATGCTGTAGAAGCTTTCCATCATGGTATTCAGCGTCCTCGGGTAGAGTATGTCTTTGTAAGGAGCACAGTAGCAACGTGCGGAGGTGATTTGTGAGGATCTGCAAATGTCGATGATGCTTGGTCTGCTTAAATACTTATGTTTTTCGTCAGCACAGTGAAGTCATAGTTGTCTCTAATTTCATGTCAGAGGTTTTGCTGATTATTCATCGAGCTCACTCAGAAAATTCTCAAAGCCAGGTTCCTCTTTGAACAAATTTCGTCAGCACTATGCAATCAACCTTTATCGATCACAGTGCCATCGTACGCTGCGCCTTGCTTTTCGACGATTTACTCGCCGCTCATTACCAACGTCTTTCTGCTTGATCTACGTCGAGTTTTGACATTGTCAGACTTATCCGCGTCCGAGTAGCTTTTCTTTTCTTTACTGGTGTTAAGTGTTTTGCGTTGTGTGATTTTATGATTTAGATGTGGCAGAAAATGCGCTTAAGTTGTGCGGGTCACGGGCCCACCATAGCGGTCAATGACTCCCACTGCAACAGCAATGTCCGACATCGTCTCAGCCGTAAAAGACATCCCTCAGTCGATATCTCCTTAGTTTCTATTCTCCTTGTCAAATATCTTCGGTCAGCTTAAGCCTTACGTTTTGGCAGAATTACTGCTTTACATGCCGAAACATTCTAGAAAAATATTGCAAACTCTTTTTAAAGCCACCGACACACTTTCAGTAGTAACATCTTGTGCTATTCTCATACCGAACAAGTATTTATATGCTCGAGCACGTTATGTCAAATCGATCACTGAGTTTTTCTCGTTATCAACTTGAGCAGCTCATCGTTGGGGTTTGCGTGAACCACATCGTTAAAGTTAAGTTTCACGAAAATTGTATATCGGTCATCCATTTGGCGTAGAGGCGGTGACTACTCTCGCACTCCTTGAGTTCAAACTTTAGCGGGAAGTTGTCGATGGTCTGGACTACATTTGCTGTGACTGGTTTGGACCGATAAGCGAGTGCTTAGATGTCAACTAGGGTCCCAATACTCTTTTTTGATGTTGGCAGGCAGATACATCATGCAGATATGTTCGTCAAGTATCTTTTCAAGAGTGCTTTTATAAGAGCTCCATCAAGGTGTACTTGGCGGCTAGATCATATAGATCTCTAATGTATGCAAGCATGGCTATCGTTGATTAGATTATATAATTTCGATGCCGTCCTTCTGAAAATAGCTTAGTCATGCGTCGCACTTTGAATCTCTTAAGAGCTTCCGCGTTAGTTTTCTCGACGCAAAACACTTAAAGACAACCGATCTTCTTCCTGCCTCCGAGCCATAGACTCAATGACTAGATCTTGGTTTTGTGTGAAGTCAACTTTAAGTCGCAATGCTCCTTTAAATTGGCCAAGCTCAAATATTACCTTCGACAAGAACGTGGTCGTACTTCCTCTACCAAATTTGCAGTGTAAAGGTTTTAAAAGTCTTAAACAGCAGTGTGTATCTTCTTAAGACCTGGGTATCTTCTTAAGACCTGAGTATCAATTTCGGCGCTTAAGAGGTCAAACTTTAGCCTTTACTCCAGCGCTGGTGGCGTCTACAAGAAAGGGCACTTGGAATGGAAAAAAAGAGTAGAACTGAAAAATTGATTTGGATACAATGCCTTTATTTTTGCGATCGGTCTTGTAAGACAGTCGATCCATTTTTGTTTTTTTGTCATTTAAATGACAGCTTATTTATCATTAAAGTGGGTTATTCAACGAAATGGAGGCCTTTTGTTAGTTTTGCATCACGGCTCGCCAGCTCGCCACTAATTTTAAGCTTTAATAATGGTATGCTGTCTCGTGCACTGAGTAGCTACAAAAGTAGCGTTTCAACGCTGGAGCATGTGACTTGGCGTATTTGTGCCTTAATCTAGTAGCATATGTATCGCAATTACACACCTTTCAGTTTGCCAGCAGTTGTAATGCACAAAGTGTGCCAGTTGCACTGGAGTATAGCCATCCCTGCTTTACCTCAGTGCCTTTTAATATGACCAACATGATAAAACATGCGATGCACACATTTCTAATAGCATCAGCCTTATTTGTTTGGTGACGTTGTTCAACTGAGCTCTGTACGGAGGTGTGGGCTCCTGATGACACCACGACGCTCGCAAATTATTGCCACCTTACTCGACGTATTATTACCTTTGAAGTAATTTTGTAGCTTCTTTACGATTTTGCCAGATTAATTTTTACGAGCGTTACAAATTGAACGAGCTTGTTATCCACTTCTCATGGGTTCCGCGATATATTTTTCACACGATGCAAAAGCGCAAATTGTCGTCGACATACGCGACGAGGTAGTGCTTACCACCAAGCGTATATGTCTACAACGGACCACTTACACACTATAGTAGCTTCTTTGTATGATTGAGTGAATTTGGCATACCCCTCCCTCGCGTTTGCTTATCTAGTCCGCACCCATACCACAATTGTAACTATTCTACCGACATCACATCGAAATTGCTCCATAGTCGTTTTCAAAATGACATATACAACGCATAACCAAAGTGCCTGATCGAAGGTGCCAGATCTACGCAAAAGTGGCACGCACAGCTTTGTGTATACTTGATATTTGCGAAACCCAGCTTCCTTTTGAAACCTATAGCTTTTGCAACGCAACCTTTTTTAATTGAAATCAACATCCTTAAAAGGAAACCAATTAAGAATAAGTTGCTCGTCGAATTTAAGCGTTTGTGACTACGTGCGAAGCTTATAACATTTATCGATGTTACCGCTTTGCCAGTACCCCCTGTTTAAAGCCTACCACCATCCGCAAAACGTACGTCTATCGGTGGGAAACTCTCATGTACTATTCATATGCGTTATGTGCTGTGTCGCACATGAGCCGATTAGTCACTTGTCACTTGACTAAGTCGTGTTGCTTTCATCACCTACCAAGCAGAGAAAGCTGTTCGATTGTTTTTTATTGTGTGCGACGCATCTCATCTGCCCTCTTCCGCTTCGCATTCTCCCAAAGCACTTGGCGAAAAGTGTCTTTTTTTAACGGCAGTACTAACACGCACTTGTCTTCGGTAGCTGTCATGTCTTGCGCCCTTTCCGTTGTCAAGAATGTTTAACTTCGAGCGGCATTTTTTATTCCGCCATTTCTTATGTCCTTCTGCACCGGCCGATCCGTGACGTGTTTCTGCGTCAGAAAGGCGGCTCTCGACCCCGAAGCTACTAGTTCGCTTCGTATTAACAAAGAAGATAGCCTGTCGAGATAGCTTGTCGATGTGAACGTTCCGGTTCACTCAAACAAGCTATCTGCTTCTACCATAGTAGTGAGATTAAGGTTCCGAAGAAAAAGCTAAGCGACCCACCACTGTTTTTTTGTGTCGACCATTCTTTCTGTACTTCACTTGCTAACCAAAAGTGTGGAGGCTGTGAGTAATACATCACAAGACGGATGATCGACAGCGCCTCGCATGGCTTGCTCGACAAAAGCATCCGGCTATATCGGAAGTAAATTGCGCTCAAGTTTCTTGCTTGCGATTTTTAAGAGCTACCTGGTCGTTTCATCCTTTATTTTCTATTTTGTTATTTTTCTAGTCTCGAATCGACTTGTTACCCATTCAGTCCCGATTGAAAAAATACAAATACTTTTATATCGGACAGGACTTCGAAGAACTATATTGATGACAATAGGAATGTTACGCGTGACGTAGACTCGTTACAAACAATGCAAAGATTGTATGTGCAGATTCTAGAAAAACCTGGTTGTTCATCAATCCGTGCATTGACCAAACGGCCTATACAAGGCTTAGAGAAAAGCTTCACTTTTTTTTAATCTACCTCTCGGCGTCGTTTGTATAAAAGAAAAAGATTAGTGTTAATAAGGTAAGGAAGTCATTTTGAAAGGCGTCCACAATCTTTAAGACTCACGTTCTGCGATCAAGACCGTCACATAGAAAGAAAATAGTCGTATGTCAACATGTCCGGTTCGTTAAATTAATATATTAAAAAAAACCTCATCAATCACGAGAGCGTCATTGCATGACAAGATCCGATTGGTGGTTAGACAGATTTCAATGCTGTAGTTTGCACCTCACAATGCGCTTCAGGCTACACACGCTTCCTTCTGTCGGTCTAAGTCGTACCAAAACGGTAGAAGCACAGCTATTCTTGGGAATAGTAGGTACAAAGCTCGAGCATTTTCTTACTTCCAGGCTAGAAATTTGAGCCCAGTTTTTTTTACACAATTAGTTCAGTGACTTTGCAAAAAGTCTTACTCCTTACTTGCCGGTCAAAGGATACGATAACATAAACAGAGTTTTTTCAGAGTCATCATAAATGAGTGACGTAAACTATATTTTAAAGTAAATGAGGTATGATTATATATGGAAATCCCGTGAAAGGACGATCCGACATTTGTAAAGACGTTTATAATTTGCCGCTAGGTTAAATGACTCAAGATGCTCGAAAGTCTTAAGTCGGCTCATGCCAATGATGTTCTTGAGATGACGTCAAAGCACCCAGTATTTATGTCGGCATCTTAAATGGGCTTACAATCATCCGGGCTACGAATGGCATACGAGTCTCAAGGTGCCATCGACTTTACTCTATAGCTTTTTTCTCGTGTTCAAACAAGACTTGCCACGGTTGGCTAAAGTCGGATAACAGTGCCAATAGCGGCAAGACTAGGCGGTAAATAAGGTGCAACCTAGGCGTCGGCAGAGTGAAAAGCACCAGATGGAGGAAAGAGACATTTTGACGCAGATTAAGTTTTGTACTATGATACGCAGCGGTAGATTTGACTTTAAAACTCGTTGCGGAGCATCGCTATAGACTTTAACTCTTTTGCTAGGGTCTCAAAGTCGGAGATGCAGTTAGGGCGCCAGGGCCAACCACAAGAGTAATCTCAATATGAAAGAAAAAGACATTTTGACGCACTTCACATAATTTGTACTGAAATACGCAGTGGTAGAATAATAATATATTTTGAACCTCGTTGGAAAATATGGCTAAGACGTTTGTGTCCTACGCAAGAGTCTCAAAATGTGGAGACGTGGCTCAAACACGTGGGCCGACCACAAGAATAACCCCAAGCGTGTACGTTTGGTCGTGCAAGGCTTGTTTTCCATGATGATTACGACGTTAGGCTGAGGCAAGAGCGACATTTCTTACCTTTATGTTAGGCCACTCTGTATGAAGTGCATAGAATAGAAGTGTCGCCTTCACAATTTTATTATTTACATGCAAGGTGACGCATTTGTCCCGCTTCATAGAACTCGTGCGAGCCGTTGGACCAGCTTCGGTATGATTGCCTGAAGGCCGTTGTGATTAAAAGATTATAGGCAACGGACGCTTCGTGGGTATTTGCGGTATTTAAGCGACATGTTAGCGGTATGTTAAGACCACGCTTGGCTCATAAATTCGAAAATTTGGATCGGCATGTTCTAGATGTCGAGACATCACCTGTGAGGTCTCTCCAGATGAGAGAAAGATCGGAACTTCTCCAATGCGATTATTTATCTGGGTATTTGTATTTCCAAAACGGGTTTTATAATATAATCGCGTTGTGGTAAGGCTGAGGGGTAACCGAAGGTATCATGGGCTAGGTGCAGACCAATCTTGTCGTCTAATCCCAGCGAATATACTTTAGCGGGATTTAATGCGGTGTTAAGAATTCGCAAATAATAGCTGTAAAGGCGCGCTGGAACAATGGCTCTGTTGGAACCAATTTCCTTTCGAAATTACAAGTAGGGACCTATGGGGTGCGTTTGAGGCGCACGGAGATAATGACATTATTTTTGGAGCCAATTCAGCATCGGACGGCTGATATACATTCGGAAGGTTCTTCTTCTTCTCTATCACCTCATTGTCCGAAAATAAAGTAAGTAGTTCTATCACGAGACAGCGAACTTATGCGGTTGATGACGGCAGGCAAGTTGCAGTGGCATTGTCTTTTGTATTGGTATTTTTTTGTCTTTGACATCACTCTTTTCTTCTGGCCCCAGCACTTGTGGCATCATCAGTTAAAGCATCTCAAGTGGAGCGCTTTCATCTATGGTGAGGCCCTCACGAAGTTTGTAAGTCAGATGACAAGTCTGATTTTTCGGAATTCGCACTTGTGTGTTGAAGCTGTTTTGACAACGCTGTCAGTAGCTCGGGATGGTGTTGCAGCCTTGTTAGAAGCAACTTAGCGCCGAGCGCTTGCCGCGCACCGATAATGGAGGTGTCTGTGGACAACCCAATGAAATAAAACGGTAAGCTCGCGTCTCCAGCTGTGAGGAATTGAGCGGTTCTTTCAGAGGCTTAGTTTTGGTCGAGCAATTCTTCCGCGGGTAGAAATTTTTTGGATCTATACCACAGCGAAGGCGCAGCCTTAGGTGTAGGCGAAGAGGCAAGTTTTGCTATTTCCCAAAGATGGCATGGAGCTGAAGTGTTTCTCATCTGCTTCCTACTAGAATAGCTGTATCCTGGATGCTAATATGAACATTGATGCGGAAATACAAGAGTGCTTTGGCATCTTTCTGACTTGCAACAGCGTGCAATCGATGGTGTAGTGCAAACCCTAAATAGAAATAGTGCGATATGCTCATATCAATTTGGAACGAGAAGATCGTGTATGTTAACAAGAAGCAATTTTTACTCTTTTTGATCGACTAGACGCTGCACGGTCACAGATCCATCCTGACTATCCTCTAGACACGCACGGAGGCAATCCTCATTCGAGTTTGTTTTCTCACCCTCGTCGATCATAGGGCTATAAATTTCGAGGCAGATCTCGCAAGTTCTCGAATACGCTGTTACGATCTTTACAGGTGGAGCTGCCTATCTTGTGTAGGAACCGCCCATTTGATCTACACAAGAAATTAAGTCAGTATTTATTAAACGTTTTACCTATAGTATAGACTCTACATTTTTTGAATAACTTGCCTATTCACACAGAATCAACGCTTCAAACGGAGCATTTTGGACTAAGAATTTTGGATTCTGTCATCCGCATCATCCTAAGTAGCAAACGCAACTTTGGACGCGAGTTCGAAACTCGTTGTTGGTCTTTCCTGGCTCCATTTTGGCACGAAAAAACCGCGAATTTGCCACTTAACAATTTCTTGACTTTAAAAAAGATTTGAGCGACGTTTGGATGTAATATCTTATTAAGGACAATAACAGACTATTATTAAAGCGTGCATTAGGAGCATGTGACGCATCTTTCAGCCAATATAGCTACAGTGCTGAAGAGCTAATGACCTCTCTTTCTAGGAAGTGTGATCTGCGTGGAAGCATGCTCAAATATTTTACGCTTCCTTTTAGTTTTTCAGTCGATTATATTTATACAGTTCGTGGTAGCCTTTTTTGTAGCTTAACCAAATGGGCCAGTGGTCTATCGATGTATGAGAGTCACTTCGCTATGCCTCTTCGACGTGAATGCCAAGGACACTTTGTCGGCCAAAAAATTGACCGAATGTACTCCAAGGCCACCAAACCGGCATATCTCAAACACTTCTTTTTTTACTACGTAAGACAAGTTCGCGTTCCGCTGGAATGCTGTACGGTCCCAGATCTGTTTTGCTCAAGCTCTCATCAAATAAATCAATGGGTTCACGCAGCATGATTCGTAAATCGTATTCAGTGACTTATACGTAGAAAGTTATGTCAGTGGTCTATCGATACTTACCGAAATAAGTTGCCAACATTTCATGAAACAAGAAGCCAGCGTGATGGCCCAATTTCGACTTGGATTACATCCAGCCCGAGAGAATGTATCCATCACCACTTTATTCTTGTATGCTTCGATACAAAGCGCTGAGCAGCAGCTTATTCTAATCATCTCAGCGCTGTAGTGGGTCTGCGATTGACGCAATGCACTGTTAGCGCGTGTTCCCTGCCGACCTGACAATTCCTAGACGAGCCGCGCGCGTATGGTATGACCATGCAGAACGTAGTCTCGATTCGTGATTCGTGCACACACCCCACAACGAACATGGCGATATATGGCTCTTTTTGATAAGCGATCAGCAATCACCACGACGGCATTGAGACCACTTTTGGTCTACGGTAAATTTCCTGCAAAAATGTAACGCAGATGGCTTTGTATCACACATGCATTCGATGCAAAAGAATACGCGCTTTCCACCATTTAATACGTACTAAGTCACAGCGCAATAGTTGTCGTGCTTATGTCCCACTCACAAGGGTGATCTCGTGTCACTTGTGATAATCAGGTAAGCATTAGCCTCACTCGTAGATATGCTACAAGGGCGCGTGCAAGTAGCGTTCGAAACAAGTATTCTCGGAAAATCGTCTTGAAAACAGCCAAAACACGAATGTGACTTTTTTTGACAAAAAGGACGGGCAATCAAATTAAGAGTTGTTGAATAATACGAACCTACCAAACAAAGTCTATTTTATGCTTGCCCAACTCTTTGATGAGTCTTAGCCACCTACTAATCACAGCCATCTCTGACGAGTCTATTATAACTATAAGACTTGATTTAGCACTTGTCGAACGAAGCCACTGAGCTCTGGACCAGATTAGAAGCGGTGCCCCACAGGTAATTGATCAGGTACGAAGTCTTGTGAAAGAAGGCTTTTTTAGTTTTCACTATTCAGTGCGGTGGAGAACGTGTGCCTATCGCTCTACTGTACATTGTTCGTCGTTCAGGCGTTGCGCTCGCGCTTGTGTTTTTCCAATTGAGTTGACTTCTTCAAAGGCCTGAAGCGCCTTTCTACTTTAATGTCGCTTCTACGTGACTTTGCTGGAAGCATTTATGGCCGAGATATATCGGGAATACGCTCACTATCGAGCTGAATGCATCAAAGGCGAAGTTCCAACGATGCACACGTAATCTACTGAGCAGCGCTTGTCATAAATAGCGCTCACTATATATATGCTTTGCTGTAGGATCAGGCATTAAGAACAAGGCTCTACAAACAAGCTCAAGCGGATGATAATGTTTATAAAAATAGATGTGTTTGCGATATGCCGAATGTTGGTAGGGAAATATTCGGTAGTTTTTCGTCCGACAAGGTGTCCTTGGCATCCAATCTTATTCACGTCGAAGTAGCGAAGCGATATAAAAGGATAATGTCGCTGCCTTATCAGATTATTTTATTTTGAAGTAGAGGTCGTAAGTCCAAAGTTTTTATAATGAAACATAATTACTTCTTCGTATGAGTATTGGCACGTCACATATCCGCAAGCAATACTTTCAGAAGTTTTTTCGAAGATTATCAAAGAATTGCGTTTTCTCAGGGGTAATATCGCCTAATAGAGGGCATGATGAAAATCCTATATTCAAATTCGGAACTGCACACAAGAATACGCGATCCGTCGTAGGATAGCGAATGTAGACTACCAACTGTTACGCGCACCCATTCGCATGCTTAACACCTAAGCACAGTGATTTACCTAGAACATCCTCAGCCTTCGATTCGTGCAAAATCGAGCATTAAAAAAAATTCCGAACGCAGCCTGCTCTATGCCTTCAACTCATTGTTATGCGTCCTTCATGTACGTGTCCATCTCGTTGTCAAGATCCTTTACGGACTTAGACGACATAATTTCCTTGCCACGGCTAGTGAAGCACGGACAAAACACACGTCAATACCAATCTACTCATCGCAGATTTTTGACTCACCCCTGGCTGCCTCGATCAATTCCGCGCCCACGACGCCTGTTACGGCGGCCCTTAGCTTGCTCGTTGTCCCCCCTGCTAAGCATTCGTTAGACCTTATCAGGCTAGCCACGACTTGTCATCGTACCCAAACGAAACCTTAAAGCTGACATCGTTGTCTTTACGCTGCAGAGCAGTGCCAAAAAGCCCGTCACGAACGTTCTTGTCAGCGTCCAGCGCAATTTGCATTGGTTGGCCATCCAGCGTACGTCCTACAGCGTAAGTTGAGCACAAGCGTGAGCTTCGAACTAAAGCAGTGCTTTAGACTGATACTACCATCATATTGCTTAATAGCCTTATCCGCGTCGGAGCGGCGGGCAAACCATACACGAGCAATGCCCTTCGATCGTCCGGAGCGGTCGTACACAATCTCAGCTTTTAAAACCTCGCCTACCGTGCCAAAAAGCTCTCGCACTTCTTCCTCTAAAATGTCAAACTTGAGGTTTTTCACCAATATTTTGGTCCCTGGACCAGCCGCATCCTTCCCGCCTAGGCGGGAAAGGATAGAAGACCCGGCTGCAATTGAGGCATACATTAAGTCGGAGTCAGCAACGCAAAAGCCGACAATAGCGTAGCAATAACTAAAAGCGTACCCTTACTGGCACCTTTCCTTTGCTTCTTGACGACCACCGAGCGCTTCTTGCCTCGTGAGGTGTTCCCGCCATCTGGGGCGTCATCCTGATCGATTTCCATGTCGTCGTCTTTTCCACCAAGCTTTGTAAACCATGGGAGAAGCAGCAGATAATGCACGTGTGAATTCTCGTACCAACGAAATACCCGTTCTCCGAGCTACCAAGGCAGGCGCTATGCTCCCTCTTAAACATTATAGCAAAACTTTCTACCAAATTTTCGCAGAAAAAGGGAGCAAGAGACTGCCTTTTGTGGTGCGTAGTACGGAGCAGTAGGGTATGCAGATAGAGAATATAGATCGAGGGGCGAGGCCCTTCAGGTCGTGATGGCACTTACAGATCGTGAGTAGGGCTGGTTTCGACTGCGGTTACGCCGGTTTCCATTTCGAATAGGTCCGGCAGCGTCCTTTGCCTGATTAAGCTTAGCCGGGCGTGAAGCCGGGTTAGTGGCCTTGGTCTTTTTGCGGGCTATAAGGTCGTCCAAACTCATATCCAGCGATGCGAGAATGGATGACATCACTGTATATATTACAAGTACGAGGGGCGACCGTACACAAATTACCCAGGAAACAGGAATCAGCTTTAAATGCAGACACACAGGAATCTAAGTCTCACCTGCAAATTTCCTTCTGCTGGGTTAAACCGCAATTACTTAATCGAGGGGACGTTGTCAAATGTTATTTACGCTACCTTCAAACAACAATTTGGTTTTAGAAACGGACGTGCGTGCGATCTAGAGGTATCACTTTTACGATGATGGAAAAGCGGCTGGTCGCGTTGTACGGTCTGGTGGTTGTCACGTCAAATGTGCTGGCCTCTACACTTTTTCCCCACGTGCCATTACTGATGTGGTCCCAGCGCCCGTGCGTTCTGTCTTAATTGGTGATGCTGTAAGTTTAAACCTGACAGAGCGTTGTGTATCTGAATATATATCGTACAGCATATTCGCTGGATCTAATGCTTACCTGAGCTCTGAGATGGACGAGACGGCTGTGGCTCTGACTATTCAGTCTACAGTGATCTGTGATGATAATTCGGACAAGGAGGTGCGCTACTTTGGCTTGAATTGTAAATTATCTGCAGATGAAGAGCTCTTGTGACTGCTACAGGGCGTGCTGAGTATTCAGACCTTTTCATCTCAACAGGCCGAGGTGTTATGCCTGTTTCTTTTACCGTCATTATCCTTTGAGCAGGTATCTACGCTTACTAAAGAAGGAAGTTCGTATGTACAGAGTTCCGTACAGAGTTCGGTGTCGTCGGTGGTGATTCCACACACCATTCGTATGAAGCCGCTTCTCCCCGAGTTGGCAAACGCCATGCCCCATATTGTTGAAGCCGATGAATTGGAACTTTTTGTTGCGTCTGCAGAAGGAAAGACTATGTTTACGAATGGCAGAACGGACTTACTAATCGTTCAACTATCTGAGTCGATGTCGCTGTCGGACGTTGATGCAGCCATTCAGACAGCCTCAGGCATTCTTAATGCGAAAACTAGTGACAAAACCGACTTTGCTTTTACTGGCAACGACGCTACTTCTTTTGAAATCGTGGATCCTCTTGCGCGTCGTCTTGCTGCTCAGGCACAAGGCAAACGTACAAACTCCTCTATCGATACTGCATTATTGTGTGAGACGGGCTACCTCGTTGGTTACAGTGTGGCGGGCAAGGCATTTTGCTTTTCTCATTATGTGAATATCACTCCGGACATCATGGCGGGCCTTCTCTTTGGCCTCTTATTCGTTTTTATGGCGTACATTGGACTAGGTGTACTTCACCAAATCCAGACGCCGCAGAGGTATCCAATGCATGGAGCCCCTCGCGGCAAGGAATTTTAAGGTCACGGCTTAAGCGGCATGGAGTTTTCAAAAAGACTATTAAAATACATGCTAATAAAGTTTCTATCGGTGACATATAATCATCATTATTAGCCTTAAACCACTCGAATGTGCAGGGAGCAACCAGTGCACGCCACAACGTCCAAGCCATCCTGCAATTCATCCAACGTGATCTCGTAAAACTCTCCGCAGCGGCATTGATGAGTATAAATAATTTCGTTCCCGACTCCATCCTCACTTTCCAAGACTGCGCGCCGCATACCTCTCACGGAAACTTCATCTGATACGACAACTGCCATACATTTCATCGTGCGCACTGAATCATTACGTAGCTTGATGTCGTACTGCTGCCTCAGCACTGAGTCGCGTAACGTCTCGTATGCTTCCTGCACGCGCAAAAAGCACTGTATATCCACGTTGTTTGGGCTGATGATTGCATTGGAGTCATTTAGACACTTGTCCGGATGATGTTTACGCGCTGCTTGATGATACGCGCGACGAATGTCATCAGCAGTGCAGGTAGTCGACACGCCCAGCACAGTGTAGAAGGTGGGCGTAGACATGTGAACAATGAAGTAAAAGTACCCAATCCAGTTTTGCTATGCATTAAATTGAAGGCATCTACACACCCAATTTTTAAATGACCAATTTTTTAAAGGTCCCCTCTAATTAACAATCGTCACAAACCTTTCCGGTAAGCTGCTACAAGCTTCCGCATGTCGTGGCGCAACACGTAAAACAGGCCAAGGTGATTCTGCTTTTGGACGGCCTAAGAATAAGTCCGCCTCGCGCTCAGCTCTACAAAAGTGCAGGCCGCAACGTCGATTAAAATCGCTATTTAGAATGGAAAACCTCATGATGGGTTTGTCTGACTCTAAAATAATGACAGCTCCTGATTGGTTAAGTCAGCACCAAGAAATCTATAGCTGTACACGAAAGCGTGCGAGTCATTGCGATAGACTCTGGCTCGCCATGAAACTTCGCACGGCGACAAACTATTGCCGTCAAGCAAAGCAAATAAATAGAACATCTCTGGCGGGTAATCAAGTTTGTCAAATCTGGCTGCCGGAGACGCTTAGGTACCATCCTAATTGTGAAAAACATATTTCCAAAGGTGGAGGACATAGAGCCTTGAACCGTCGGTTTACAATCGGGTACTTTTCAGTATGCATATCGATATGATTACCGGTGAAGGCCTCAACAAGGGTTGGTGGAGCAACAGTTGTTTAAGTAAAAGATTTTTTACGAGTTGCTGGAATGATGGCAATGCCAGTCAGCTAAAATGTAGTAAGTTGTAGAGTCTGAAGTAGCTCTAAGAAAATGCGTTACTTCAATACTCGTATCTTTCGAAGCCTCGTGTTGGGCCTCTTAGTCTAGGAGAGAGATATCCACAGGTAAATTAATTTTTCGTTTTTTCTGTGACTCACTTACGAACGTTGTTTGTATCGTAACGATTTTACTTCTCATGCATACGAGTTTGCAAGTGATGAATGAGCGAAAGAAGTAACTTTTAACGTCTTAAGTAAAAAAACAAATGTATTTTTCGACTACTTAACAACAAGGAGAAGAATTTGTGTCGTATCACCACGTCATTTGCTATGCTTTTAATAAAAGACATATCTAGCTTCGGCACCTGACCGTATCTCTATCTAAAAGGTTATCAAGCCGTGTGCTATCGCCTTTATCCAAAATGCTATTGAGAATCTTTTCCGTTCTGATTGAAGAGCGCCATGCATTACCTCTCTCTTTTCTGGGATTTTAGTTTAGATGAGACTTTCGTGTCGTGTCCGTGTCAAAACGTATGTGGATTGACTTGCCGATGCTATACGAACGTTTGGCAAATAGCTCTGCCTATTTGAAGTAATATGTGCCTCTCTACGTAAACCAAAAAGGCAGCGCCCTGAATGCTTCGACCTCTGGTCGACTATGTCTAGTCAAATATACAGCAAGCGCTGTTCACGCATGATGTGCGTAGAGGTTTAATTGTCACTCCTCGTGCATGAGTCGGTCTACAGCCGGTCATAACGTGCATGGTTTGCGGCAAACACTGCTAACGAATAGCATTTTTTAATGGGCCTCAATGTGCCGTCAAGACCAATCTTGAGTATTTTGGCCCATTGACAGCGAAACCTTGCATGGTAAGTAGCAAGCGCTGCTTTCTTCGAGTGCTGTTCTATAGATATCGTACAAGTAGAGATGCAGCGGCAGGGCCTTGATCTTGCAACCTTGGCTAAGAACCAACCATGCCGCTCACAACATGCAGCGTGCGCTGTGCCTTACAAGCATTACTCAATAGATAACGTGTAGAACCACGTGCGGTGATATGGCCTCGCCAATGCTGCGTTGTCTTAGCGCCAATAATGCCGTCTCGGGTGCAGCAAATTCTGCTTACTACGAACAGCAGCATTGCTATGGAATTCACGTGCTTCATTTGGATTGAAGGAATTGATCTTATACCAAAAGACTTTCGTGCTTGATAATACGAATTATTTATTTCAGACTGGCTTGCTGATGTTGAGCCGATTGCAAAAAGTCAAACTTAATCATGCCTGGGGCGTCGGGTCAAATGTGACGATGCATTGTAAAAAAAACAATCAATATGGTGCGACTTTGCGAGCATCTATTTAAGATTGTCACTGTTCGATTCGCGACAAGGATGATGGAAATTGCACTTTATAGATAGGTACTAGGTGTAAATCGTAGCTTTGGTAGCATCAAACGCTGTTTGATTGAGGTTTGATGCGAATTATGACCTCTTTTGAAACATTCCGCATTAAAATGTTCAAGCCTTTTGATGCTACCCGCTTTGCTTTATAACGCTATTAGCCTACTTATGATAGTAGCGCCCCTGGTGCGGACAACTTATCAAGTCGGTTAGCGAGTTGGTCATTAATGCGTTGGAATTTGAACACTGATGGTGTTGCTGCTCCGCGCCTTCTTAGCGATGCCAATTACTTAACAATCTATTGACCATATGCTTTGAGCTATTCAAATTTCAGCGCGCTTGAAGCCAATTGCAATTGGCGTATATCTTTACAAACAAAACATCAACAAATGTCCTTCATTGGTCTGTAGCTTGCTGTTTTAACTTCTCATAGCAAATAAAGCTGTGATTCAAGGGGACTGAATCGTTAAAGGGGTCTGGCTCTGCAAAATGCTTATTACTTAATTCGCCTAAGATCGGAATTTACTTCACATTCACGGCCTTCCCCAAAATTATGAATGTTTGAGAAAATATTCTTTCGAATGAGACAACGCGCATTCCATGCATATTGATTGAGACTTTCAATTCTTCAAGGTAACTTGCAGAGTTCGTAACTCCTGAACAAAATTTACCAGACTTTAAGTACCTCGTTGGGCGGAAAAAATACGTGAGGGCAAATGGTATGCATAGCTGGGAGCCAAAAAATATGAATAGCTTACGCTCCAACCCCCCCCATTAGTGCGCTCTCCCACTGAGCATCAAATTTCTGAACCACTTTCTGTGGCTCCATTGGCAACAAGGGACAAGTCATGACCATTTCAGTCCCTTTAAATCCGAGGAGATCTCTTTTTTCTTAAGGATGTTTGAGCTCATGACGAGTGTCTTTAGATTTGGCGTAGCATTTATCTTAGGTGCCACCAAAAAGGCTTATTTTTCCCGATCAAAGTTTTTTTTAACGGAAGCTTCTATCAGCCGAACGCCCTCAGATACGCACTGATTGCATCAAGTCACTCTTCAACCGAATGTCACACATTCTCGGAGCCCGGTAGTAATGCCATCACAATTAGCCCGTCTTGATACTTCAGAATACCTTTTTTCTCGCAGGAAGTTGGTCTTAGCGAGTCTCAGAATCACGTGCAACACGACTACAGCGTAAAAAAAGTGAGCTCTAGTCTTTAGCAATTGTTTCACATTGAAGCCAACTCAAGCCGTAGTTTGCCATCGACCTAAATCAAGAGATATTTTACGACTATAATTCATATCTTCAAATGTGAGCCAATCTTACTTTAGCATTGTCGATATATACCACTGTATGATCAGTGTTCTACGTTAAGTATCTAGCATAGTAACTTCTTCAGAAAAGCATAAACAATGATGACCAGATCATGTAATACTGTACTTTTGACTCTTTGATAATAAGCACTGCCATCTTATTGATGCTCAAAAATCACGTGACTTATGCCATACAATACGCCATATCATGAGATCGCATAGCGTGATATTGACCAAAGCTATGGGTTTTTTCAGACGACACGCAATCATTACAAAGCTCATGTTGCCTCTAAATGCCGGCAAGCCAAAATCAAAGTTTAGGCTTTTGGATGTCAATTATAATGGAACGAGCAGCTCGCTGACGTGTGGGCCGCAAGATTTAGCTAAAGTACACTCATTTGTCGATTTATGGCTGATAGAAATTTATTTTTTCGGAAGTATATTGAACTTTAAACCCTAATCATTATAAGTTTCAATTTTGGTTGTATCTGCTGAGAATTCTTTGTCTCTGGCTAATTTTGAGAAGATAAATTGGCTCTTAAGGTTTATTTAGGCTGCATAAAGTAATACTTAAGGTCATAACGATTGATTTTCTTTATCTCAGAGGCGATAAATGGGTCTTTGCAACGAAGGAAATTGAGGCATTTGTATTCTTCGTAAGTAGCTATAGGGTTCATGCAGGAAGCCAAACGCCGTTGCGAGTGAATAGAACCACGATCTCAAGATATTTTCTTGCGCTAGTGAGTAAGCCTGGCAAACACTACAAATGCGGTGCTGGGTATGCGGGCCTCAAAAAGCTGCTGTACAATTTATATAATGAGTGGTGCCAGGAGAGCCAGCACTCAGTGGTATTGCTAAGAACTTACAGCGGGCGCCTCTTCTACTTAGCTACACGAGACAAAGATATTAAGCGTCGCTAATGATGCTTACCAGTATTCCGACAGATATAACCCGATGAGAAGGGTTATAAGCAAGACATCTCGTTCTAGTCTATGCATCCTAAAATTCTTAAATTTATACATCAAATTATGGCAAGAAAGTGCTTGCCATGACGTGACTACTAGTAAAATGTTGAGTGAACGTTTCGGGCTCTAAGCTTATTTACCGCTTATACCTAAGGATGACAGCAGTCTTGTCATTATTTCGATTAATGAGCTTAATGTGCTAGCCGATGCACTTTCGTGCAAGCCAGGCTATACGCTGATATATATCAGCAAAGCCAGAAGCTCTATTAAGAAAAAGCCGTTTGGCATACAAAACGAATGTCAATCTTGAGTTTTTGTGATTTGACATCGCAAACCAAGATGCCAGACTTGAGAAATCAACGCTTGCCTCCGATCGCGGGTGTATCGCTATGTGTAAGCAGCCGATCTACTCGATGTGTTTGAGTCATTGTCTTCTATTCAATAATCAGACATCTTCGGTGAGGTTAATAGCCCTTGCAATTTTACTAGAGACTTCCACTGCATGCAGCAAGGCTACCAGCCACCTTTCTGACACTTGAGATCGGGTTCGGTACCAAAATTAGTAGTCCACACAATTCGAAACCGGACATGTTGTAAACTTACACGTACTTTTTTGGAGCAGGCACTTGTAGGTTCTCAGCAAATTATTCATAATGATAAGCATGACTAGTCGTTTTTCGTTTAATTACTAAGCATCAAAAGTCGGTGATGAGTGTAAGATTTCGACTGCTAAAATAATGTTTGAATTTTCGATAGCGAAGTCGCTGTGCTCACAACGCTATCGTGGCAATCACGAACGTCAGGTAATACAGTAAATTTTGTTTTGTACGACACTAAACTCGTGCTTAGCTCCCTTATCAAAGGTAGCTTTGATTAATGGCTCGCTGTTAAGCTCATCCGAGTATTTCTATAATAAAGGGTACAATAAAAGCTATTTGAGGCTCTCGAGCCCCGGCGTAACGTACGCTGTCTAAGAGGCTAATCTAAGACATTTTTGGCTAATCTCAAAAAATGAACTTTAATTTTTCATAGAAGTGTTTACTGCTAAAAAAATACTTAAATATTTTTGAACTGGTTGGAAAATAGACACCTTTGTTTCTTCGAGGTTCAGCAGCTCTTTTAATTGAGCGGCACCTACAAACAAAGCTATAACAGACCTGGTGCACAGGATTAATTGACTGGAATTTCTATTTATCTACCACCTATTGATCCATGGCTCGTATTCTTCTGCTACGGCATCTCCAGGGTCAGTCATACTTGTTCGTGTCAAGGACAAGCACGGCTTTGTCTTGTTATATATTAATAAACGTTTCAGCCGTGTCTATTTTGGAAATAAAAAAATTAGAAATTGTTCCATCACCCATCGTTATATCTGACTCATTTTTGCTGCTTTCTCAGGGAAAAAAATCCACTTATGACTGACAGCAATCATTTGCCGGCGTGCGATATTCGTGACACGTCAGAAGCTACAAAGACTCCAAATCAGAATTAATATCTTCTATTATTTGCGTGTACAGCCAGCAGCCCACCACTGCTGGCTCCTTCTTTAAGGCAGCCTAGTTATCAGTCTATAAGCTTTTTCAATGTGTGAGAACGCACCATTTTGAGAGTTTAGCTTTTTCCTCGTTGAGCATCTTGGGTGATACTTTGGTGAACCTCTTTGTGACACAAATCGTGTGTCATATTTGACCACAGCCTTCTTCGGTTACGCTCAAGTCAGTGTACTACTACTCTAAATTACGTAGTGCATATACAATGCATTTCGGAGGAGTGAGATCGACTGTGGCCATACTTCTCCTTAACAGTGATTCGACTCGCCTCTAATATTATTTTGACGTGAGTTGTATCAAACCTGTTTGCTTAGTATATTTTATTCGATTTCCTTTTGGTACACTGCGAACCACGAATCAGCTCCGTCCAGCGAAAAGTGAGTCTTTTGATGCGCTATTGATACGAGAAGCGCCTACCTACCTTTAGGCTGTAGTCCCTTGACTTGTTCTGGAAGCCCCTCTCTCGTTGAAAAAGCCGTTATAGTCCTTGATTGAACAATACATATGATGTTTGTGCCTTTCGTATACGCAGGTAAAAAAGCGTGAGCAAAAGCAAAACTCAAAGCTTGCCGGAAGGAATGTTGCTCTCAACCGTTATATTTCGCTATGCAACACTTAAGTGAAGTAGTTTTACAAATGAGTGTGAAGGTCTTAGTCCGGCCTTCCAGGTAAAAGAGTACATGAAGAACGTGCAAAGAATTGTCGACGTTCAGGGCCGGTTCAGTAAAACTCAACTTTGATTTCCTGCCGGAGCTCAAGCCTTACAGCTCAAATTTTGGTTGTAAAGTTGAAGGTCGGGCTGCATTTCAGCTGCTTAGCAGAAGGGAGAAATAACATTACAACCACTTCCTCAGGCTTATAAGCCTCTCGAGTAGCGCATACTGCGCGTCTGACAGATGAAAAAAGGTCATTTGAGAAAGTTTAATCCGACAACCTGACCGTGTAGACGTAGGCAGGTGGACAATCAAGTGCTGCAAGATGCGATAGAGTTACTTAGCACCTTGTGCAGATGACCTCTACAGGAAGACACGCGATTCTTTAATGAACGAGCTTTCGCTCCCCATGTCTTGGGAAGTAGTGTGGGCAAATAAATACAGATTAAAGACTGCTCTGTCAAACAAAGTGTTCGTGTGTTCTTCATCATTTTGTCCTCTCAAATTTTCATGAGCGACTGAATCTGATGCCTCAACTAAGGTGGGATTGTTATCTTTTTTTAATATTTTTTCATAACGCAGAAAAAATGTGTTCGGTTGCCTGTCCAGCACCAGGAGCCACTACTGTATAAGCTTTGTTATAAAGAATGCGCTCGGCTTCAAGTAAAGGCCCCTGTACATTATCGAAAAATATACCTGCAGTAGTAATTTCGACTAATTTTGGCGCTTGAATAATGTGGTTCTCGTATATTTATATATCCACCATTAATATCAATTCAACAGCGACACATGTAATGAAAAAACTCATGTTTTTTAGCTAATAAATGCTTTGTCCTCACACTAGCTTTTCATCCAAACGTTTCTATTACGATAGATCAAATTTTCAATGTGGAAGTATATGCGCTAGCGGTAGTTAAATTAGGTGAACATAAACGCTCCTAAAACTCGATGACATCTGGCAGCTCCGGTAAATTGGTAAGTTTCGCAGGTGGAGACGACATGGAATGAGCGTTCACTCCAGAAGAAGAAGCCGCTGCACGTTTTTCTAAGTCAGGGAGCTGTGGGCCAATCATCGCCTCGCTGGAAGTCTGACTATGGGGTGTGAACTCAGGGCATGTGGGCTTACTAAACGAACCCATGGCGCCAAGTCCAGCCACGAAGCCTGCATTGGGTAGCAAAGTTTGTAGTCCCACTGGTCCTCCGTAGCTATAAGGAGCAGTGTAAAATGGAGGGTAAGCGCCAAACGTAGCTGCAAGACCACATGCGGGCATGCTCAGCGGTCCATTTAAATAAGTTGGCATAAAAGCTGGTGAGACTACCTGGCTTATCGGCAATGACTGCGCAGCACCATGAGTATTGAGAGCAGGAGTAGAAGCAGAGACTGAAGTCGCTGTAGTGGCAGTGACCTGGGCTAGATCAGCGTGCGTTGTCTGGACTGCCTCTGTTTTAACGGACAAAGAAGGCGGTTTGAGTGTTAACGTCGGATCTGCAGGCAGCTGCTTAGCAAGCTCTTGATCTTCTGCCTTTTCCACGACAACCAGGGCGTTCGATACCTCAGCTTCAACCTCCGCAGCAATTGCAAACTCGACCATATGCTCAGCATCGCGCTCTTCCTTCTTGTGGATGCGCTCAGCAGGCGATGTGTACTTCTCCTTCTTTTTTGATTTCTTCCTCTCCGTCCTCTCCTTGCGTTCTCGCTCACGACGCTCCTCTTCAGCTTGCTTTAGCTTCACTACCTTCTGAAGCTGAGCTTCTGCCTGGCGCTGCTTTGCCTTCTCCCGTTTTAGCTTCATCTTCATCTCACGACGCTCCTTTTTGCTTCGTTTCTCTAGCTCCTCGCGAGTTTTAGCCTCCTCTCGGAGACGCTGTTCTTCACGATAAGCACGAGCGAGCTCTGCCACCGCCATCGCTGTGTCCTTCTCTTCCTTTTCATTCAATAGACGTCTTTTTGCACGGCGCTCTGCTCGGTGTGATTTTCTTAAATGGTGCAACTCGTCACTCTCAGATTTTACCTCTGTCCCCTCCTCTTCTTCATCTTCATTGTCGCCTCTGACATCTTCACTGGTAGCACGATTAATGTTTCCGCAACTGCTCGTGACGCTTTTCCGTTGACTCTTGATGCTGTGGCGGCTTTGACTACTTTGATGTTGGTTCATGTCTTTTATATCTTCACTTTCAACACCCGTGGACTGGGCGTCATCATTCTCTTCCATCACGCTATTTTCACTATCAGCTGAAAGACAACTATGGTTGTAGCTCTTTTTTGAATGTCGCGCGTCTTTGCGCATGTCAGCGAGTCTTGCAGCTGCCATCTCGGCGTAAAGGTCACGGTTGGACTCGATTTTTTGTGCATGCCGCTTCATCTTCTTGTCATTCTTCTTATGAGCCTCGCGAGCAGCAAAAGTCTCGTCAATAAACTCATTATCGTCGTCGTTACTTCCATTCACCCCCTTGACGACTACGGCGCCGAACCGACTCATTCCTGCTTCTTCAAACAAAAAATTGTCCGAAGCCAGTGTCTTTGTCTTACCATGCGTATCGAGCAGCTCTTCTTCAAGCAATACTGGCTTAACGTCGATCGGAACCTCGTACTTAGACTTAATCTCGTCGCTACTATCGCCATAAAGCCCCCAGTCCGCTGGCTCAATCTTGTCACCATCAGGCAGCTCCAACAAATTCAACGATGTACCAGACATAGTCCTAAACAGCCCATCATGGCCAGACGAGATAACCTGGTCTTCTATGTCCGTAGAAAGATTGGCATCCGCGGTGCTTTCGAGCCTAGTCTTGCCCGTTGACGCGCTTGAGTACGCTCGAGGTTTACTGCTGTGCGATTGCGAAACGGCGCTTTGGGAGCGCCGCAGCGGCTTAAGACTTCCGCCGTTGCCTGTACGCATACCGCGACGAGACTGGAGATTCACCTGGCTTTCCATGAGCTCGACCCACTTGTTCTTCTCTAATTCAGACGGTGCCACGCATTGAAAAAGCCTTTTATCGCGTGTTTCCAAGGTAAAAGCGTGTTTATAACGGTGGAATCCAGTTTTACCATTCCAATCGCTAATGCACTTGACTTCATAAACGCTCGAGGGTTTTTCTGGATGGATACCGTAGGCCTTACGACTCTTATAACTGCGCATTATGACGCATTTACGTCCGCGAACGTCTAATTCCCATGTGGCCACGCAGTAGCGGTCGTGCATCACGGGCATCTTGGCTAAGCGTTTCTTCAACATCCCCTCCATACTCCGAGCAGTTTGCGGCTCTTCTTCGTCTTGTACATCAGCAGTTATGGGTCTGTGCTGGTGGAGTCTTCGAGCTTCCCGCAATCTTTGAGGCTCCTCCATGGATAAATGCAGAGACAGGTTAATGTAGCAATGAGCCGCTTGTGATTTGTCACGTAATTTTTGGGAATAACTCCGTATGGAATCCTCGGAATCCCATTTTGAAATTGCTCCAATAAGAGCCTTGTAAAATACGCTGCCTCTCTGCCTGCGAGAGAATATGATTGGCTGAAAACCAATGTAAAGTATTTACACGCAAGCTGGTAAAATAAATAATTTTTAGGACTAATTCATATGCTGATCACATATATGATAGCTTAGGCTTTTTATCTTTGTCAAAATTTGTGACCTACAAAAAAATCTATTGAAGGCTATTGGCAAACTTTATTGCGAATGCAAACTTTAATGTCGTGGACATTTCAATTGACAGCGTATTCAATCCAGCTATTTCTCCTGTGTACTCAGTTCATTTCTCAACACAAACGAGATCGATGTTTACGGGGAATTGTCAAGTCCACCCTCCAAAATACGAAATCCATCCACCCGGCTAAAAAGAGAATCAAATGTTTCAAACTGTATGCCTGCAGCATATGGTGGCCAGTAGATCCTTATCGAAAGACAGTCGGAAAAACATATACAGGCTGATAGGTCTGATACGCACATTAGGTGTGCCCACCACCTCTATTTAACATAGATTACCCCCTGAGTTAGCCAGCTAATAAATGGTACGCCTTTCCGTCGAATTAGTCCCAAATCGCTACACCTAGCTTTGATCTGCTACATTCCAATCTACCAAGCTTTTAACGCCTCACTCTCTATACTGCGAACTGCTTCTTCATGACATTATTTTTTCAATCTATCCCATTTCTTGCGTCAAATGACTCTCATAACTACAAATGTCCCACTTACTGTAAGTGGGACATTTGTTAGGACATAGTGTGTAAGTGACTTACACACCTTGTCCTAACCCCATGCCAGACATAGATGGTCCCTCGATTGACTAATAAGTTGCAATACAAATTACCTCATTCGTGAATATCTCAAATACAATAACAATGTCTGTGGAGACGAGTTAACGATTTAACCGCATAGTTTGAGCTCTTTTTCAGCCATTCAGGGGGGTAAATTTAGTGATTTGGGGGGTGAATTTTACAATTTCGCAGATAAAAACGATAATGAATGAAGTAAAATTATTCTGAAATTCTGATTTGTTTGCATAGATAAAAGTGCTGAGGCGAATTATTTATTAGCGCAATTCATCATAACTTCATTGCCTAGGTCAATAATTCCGGTTGCTGAAACCTAGAGAATTTTATAAATCTTGTATTATACGAAATTAACCACCGCACAGCAAAATCAACAGCTAAATCTATTTTCGTCAGTGCCTAAGATAGATTGTGTCAAAGTTCAATGAAGAATTTGCGACGCTCGGATTGCGTGTCTGAGTAGCCGTTCGCCGCCCCACAAAGGCGTGATCAGGTAAAAATCAACTTAAATGAACCGTTGTGCTGGTTGTGCTTGGAGAAGGTGCCAACAAATGAAATGTTTCATCTCACTTCTAAAGTCCTCTGTTTCCAATGTGCTGCTTGCACTCGTTGGTCCCGGCTAAATTTCATGCCAATCAGCGCGTAGCTACGTGCTCAGATTGATCAATTGAACTGCGCAATGATTTACCACACGCGTGTGCCTACATACTTGTCAAATTTTACTGAGGGGTGAAGAAAGATGATCGTGATTGGCTGCTCCAAATTGGGAGGGCTTGTCGTATCAATAGCATTTCCATAGACGACGCAAGCTTTCGTCTCAATGATTTGGCATAGCAATCACAGAAATAACCAACTTTGGGACGATTCTAAGCGAAGAGCAAACGTCAATAGCTTCTCCGTGAGCATGTATTTCAGCACTTCGTGACCAAACCGTTCTAGGGAAAATCTACAACGTCTTAAGTAACTATCGAAAGACCTCAAACGGTAATCGTTCAGCCGTATATATTAGAGTCAAAGGCTTAAGCACACTCGACTCTAAGCAAATGGTCCAAACCCACGCACATGTAGCTACTTAAAGCTCAAAGATTCAGAGTCGCTAATCGATGATATGGACCTTGTTATCAAGTACGAGGCGACTCACTTTGCTGAAAAGCAAGAGACTGACACGCTCGGCGGGACAAGCTAAAGCCGCTAAATGATTATGTGCTTGGCATCAGCAATTCTTTCCAGGGAAAGCATTTCAGTAAAGTTTCAGGACAAGGTCTAAGACAAATCAAGCTGGAGTGTGTTCTTGTCATTGATGCTAGAAATCAATGATGGGGGTCCTGTCGTAGTCAAGAGCGTAAGAAGAGAATCAAACTTTTAAAACAAGTCATGATGCGCTCAATGCAAACCGTCTGGTCTACAAGTCATGCCCACTGCTGTCCGTCAAGAGAGCTTGGTAACGAAACCTTATATGCTACCATATTTTGAATCTTTTGCAACTTACGTATTTGAACGTTTTTTTAAAGAGTGTTGAGTCGAGGCAAACAAATTCCATCACGATGCGTATAGCAAAACTATCGAGGCTAAGTAAGCATACTCGGCCTCGGTAATTTGCTTTCTTTGACTTTATAAGGTAAAGCAAGGTAGAAGCCCATCGGCAAAAAGACCCGTTTTTGTCGAGTTATTGCGTGGAAATCGAATGTTAAGTCTATGGACAAAGCTCAATGTAAAAGGAGAGCCTAACTGGTGCCCGAAGATACTATCGAATTGGTAAAGTTTCGATTGTAAAGGCATGTCAAAGGCAATTGTAGCGTCGTGGAGAAGATGTTTATCGTGTGGTAAGCTGGTATACAAACAAGCGAAAGAATTTGCCAAAGATTTTTGGTAAAAAGTCCACATCGATTGACAAATGAAGTGGTCAAACAAGCGCTATTATATGGTAACGGTAAAATCAGCTCAACCATGTCAGAAGCAAAAGCCAGACGGTATCTTAGGAGTTGTTAAATATTCTGCGCTCGAACTACTTCCAAGACATTGTGTTTCGTTTAAAACTACCCGAAGCGTTTCCTGAAAAGTCCGTTAATGGGTATCGAATCGATTTGAATCCTTTATATCGCGGCAAATTACTCGCTGAGTTGTGATCATATTTAAAATAGTTCAAAAACAATTCATATGCTGCAGAAAGCTTTTTGTTTTTGAAAAACGGTCGGGTCACATGTTTCCCGATACTTTGAATATTGAATTCGCCCTAAATTTCTAATGGCTGGTGCCTCATGTACACGTGATTTGGACATCATTTTAGTTTATAAGCATTTGCAATATTTTCTTGGATAGTTATAGCTACTATAAGTGCTTCAATGCATAGATGTATTAGATATTCATGTTGAAAATTATGCTGGTCAAAGATGAATCGTGCAAATAAATCCTGCATAACATTTTTTTGGTATTAAGCTTAGAGTTGGTACTTCCTTTTTTCAAAATAAATACTCCTCCAAAACAAAAAATGATGAAAAAGACAAAAAAACATACCTAGCAATAAATATTTTTGCAACAATGGCAAAAATATACTTGTAGAAAATAAAAACTAGACAATTTATACCTTTAAATAGTAATATTACCGCATACAATCTGCAGGCAGCAGTTGGTTATATGTTAGGATTTCACGCGTTTGCTCCGTATGCATTACGCGGCATGCCACTCGATGGGACTTTTTTCAAGAACAAAATTGGAGGTGTGCTGTTGGTGGCGTGTTTCAATTATGGCTGCAAAGAGCTTCAGATTGTTGCAGTCGCACGCGTTAGCAGAAAGGTTCATTAAGTTCCTAATCCAGCATTTGCCTATTTCGTAATATTCGATCGCGACAAGGGATTAGTGCCAGCAATGAAAGAAAATGGCAAAAAGAGAACACATTTCTTTTGCTGACGTCGCCTTATGGAAAATTTTAATCTCAAGTCTAGAAACAAGACGTTAAAGGAGCATGCATGGGGCAGTACGATTGCTTGGTCAGTGCAATCGTACTGCCCTGATGCATGCTCCTTTAACGTCAGCCAGCCATTTAACTGCCTCGCGATTTAGCTTCATCAGGTCTTCTTCTTTTGCACTGACCAAGCAATTGTATGGAGCCAAAGAAGAAGACCTGATGAAGCTAAATCGCGAGGCAGTTAAATGGCTGGCTGATGTTGGCTATAGGAAGTGGTCAGTCCATGCTCACGCTATGGAATGCTCGTCGAATCTATGAACGAAAAAATGCCGGTCTTGGATTGTATGATGGCAATTGATACGCTATGTCGGTACGAAGTGGCTTGAATTTGCTGGACAGATTTAACAATGGGGTGTGGTTGCGTCTTATGCTGCCAGTTGCTTCACTTCAATGTTAAAAATGGACGAGGAAACAATTTAAGTATGTCCAAGTTCAACTACATCGTTTGTTGTGTCGGTTCGAATATAAACAAACAAGCCGATGGAGTATGCTGTTGAAGTAAACCGTAACAGTGGTACCAGCACATGTGATTGTGTGAAGGATATGAATGCCTCATGTCGACACATTATAGCAGCAATCAAGGTTTCAATTAGCTGTCACGTGCAGGATTGTTATTCAAGGATATGTGGTCTATCTTCTTGCCTACGATGAAGCACTTGAAGTGAAGCCATTTGTGACAAAAGTGAACTTAGCAAAGAGTGAGCATCTTTCACCGAATCCGTCCCAAAGAAAAAGTCGACCCAAAATGAAGCGAATCTAATCACAGCATGCTACATTAGAAGTTGACGCGCCAAAATGTGGTTATCGATGTTGCAGCTGTGGTCAAGTGGTGCACAACAAGCGTCGTTGCACCAGTAATGCACAGCATAGAAGTCTCACGAGACGAACATGCATTTGCTCTTTTATTGCAAGCAATATTACCACGTTATTATCGACCGACTGACGATCTCGCCCTGCTTCGCATCGATCTCTTTGCTTTGCATTGTCTCACTTGCTTCGCCTTGCGTCACTTTGCCGCGCTCATCTGCCTCGTTGGACCCTACTCGCTCGATCGCTCACTGGATACTCGCTTAGTCGCTTTTCTGACCGCTGAGTTGGACCGCCCGCTAAACGTGCTAACTGCCGCTTTGTCAGGCCTCATAAGTTTTTGGACTTCCTAAAGATATATCCTTTCTGGGTCAACAAACTACAATTTTTTCTACTATCTTTTTCGCGTACACTTAACGCGCGCAAATCGCAGTGCGCAATTTTGTTTTGCGCATGATCGCCGACGGCTGCGGCGCACCATTCGACAGGCATTTCGCACAAGAAGACGCCGTTTAAATGCCCTCAACAACTCGAGTATACCCTCGAGATCGTATCAACGGATGGGAACGGCGACGTGACGGTCCGATGCCTGTTCCGCCTGCACGATGGGCGCGACACGGTTGATGTGCTTGCGGGCTCAACTCGCTAGCAAAATTTGCGGACCAACATCAAGCATTATAACAAGCCGTTCTTTCCGCATCAGTATCGCACTCACCACACTAGATAGCACGCCGAGTGGTACCAGCAGCCTCGATGGACGGCAAAGTCAAGGTCGTCAAACGTTGCATCAGCGCATGGGCCTGCCTAGCGACCGGCTGGCATTCCAGTATTGTCGATTCGATCATCGGAGACCTGATTTTCTGGGATTGCGAGGTGATGGACGATACTGACAGCGACAGTAGCGACGACGACGACTTGGTTGGAGCCGCCGGGCGCCCGTATGAGCAAGCAGTAGGCCAACGCGCTGAAGCTGCTAGAAGGAGGAGCCGCACCACACGGTTACGATCAAAAACGTCATGCGATTCGATTTGTCCGTCGACCACGTCAGCATAGGCGTGTCGTTTCGGCAGGCAGCGGGTGCCATCCAGCATGCCAAAGACCGCACGAAGACGAGTAAATTGTAGGTTCGTCCGCGTCCCTGTCACCACCAACCTGCAAGTGATTGTCGACATGCTCGACAACGAAACCGTCTGATTTATGTCACTGGCTAGCGACGACACACGCACCGTGGCCAGTCGTTCATTGACCTACGCAAGCGTATCTGTTTCCGCGGCCGCCCTCTCGATCTACACCTCGTCGTACTTTCAATGTTCGATCACCACACGGCGTTGAACATGTTCAACACGTAATTCAAATTTTTGGATGCCCTCGCTTAATAGTAAATGGCGCTACAAGCTGATCGGCATGCCGTCGGACGGCATACGATGACCGGACGCCACGCAGTCTTGTCACTCTGATGGTTGGATGCCCCGAGAACTCGCTCCTTCGTATCTGGTGTCCGCTGCATCGGATCGGCCTTGAATTCCAATCATCGACCAACCTTGACTCACGGCGAGTGAGTCAAGTTTGCCTGATGTTCCTGCGCGCCCAGGCCATCCTGATCACCTCAAGTGTCCCAAGAAGATGAACCGATAGACGCTTGCTTATCTTTCTAAAGCAGCATCGGCGCACGATCGTCAACTTTACGACAAAATCACCGCTCCGAGCAGACGCTCGTGGTGGGTCATTACGTTCGCGGTGTCACCGACTATCGACGCGGTGAAGGGCACGTTCGTAATTTGTCAGACAGGTAAATGCTTATTGCACAGTAGGAGGAGCACACACACACGCTGATCACAACGCGGACTAAGATGTTCGGTATTGGGATAGAGGACGACGATGTCGACGAGGAAACCCAGTACGAATCGTTTGGGTCCTTGCTCCCCGGCCGATGTGATCGTCGCGCATATCAAGGATCAAAGCTCGTTCGTCACTGCCTGCTGCAACAACCTGGACGATCAGGACAAGACAGACGTCGTACACGAAATCGCTATGGTTGCGATCTCGTTCATCACGGGTCTGACGAGCGTCAAGGCCGAGCCCGACAGCGCCAATGGCACTCTCGAACCGTGAGGCGCCACCTGTGCTCACCGCTGAGCTCGTCAAGCTACGACAAGGCGCGTTCGTTCAGGGCGTGATAGAGCCGTGCCGCAACAACATCGCAAAGTTCTGGATGCCCGAGCTCATCAATCAGATCGAGGAGGACAACCGTGACCTATTATTGCTCTACCGCTCCAACCAAGTTCTGCGCGTCGCTATCGATCTGCACGACAATAACACGACATTCGGCCAGTCGTAGGACTGTTCTTCAGGCTAGGACGTATTTGCGCATTCTGCGGCGATCTAGCGACCGTGCTTATCGACACGACATCGGTCGAGAGCGACTTCTCTATCTTGAAATAGGAACTAATTATATTCCAGGCATCAATGTTGCATATATCACTGAAGGGGCGAAGCAGTGGGCCCTGCAGAAGTCGTTTTAGCGGGTTTGATGTAATGTAATGTAATGTATCACGTTATCGCGTTGCCAAGTTATGCACGTGCTAGGCTCAGTCTGGCTAGTCCACGACATAGAGTGGTGTCCGCATACGTCGGGTCTCGTTCGGCGGGCAGTGCAGCCAGCACCGAGGTCGTGGCGGGTTTGAGTGCGATGTAATCGTTTCATTGCTAAAATTGGTCGCTGTATACAATTTAATCAGCGCAGTGTCTACAATTTAAACTAGGCTGTATAATTTGTAGATATCGCCGACGCGCTCAAGAGCAGGACGACTCGACCCCGTGCGGACAACCAAAGGTATTTGGTAAATTGAGGAGTTAATTTTGGTGCATTTTTCGCATATTAACAGTCTACCCAAATGCTCGCGCGCTTCGGGCAGGTGCTTTCGGGCATCTGCAGGTCTCTAACGAGTCTCAACCTCGACGCGACGGTCTCCAGCACCAGGCCAAACTCCCTTCCACGCCCTTGACCGCGCCAACCGCATCCGGATTGGCTTCTTCAATGTGAATTCTCAAGGTTCGAAGCGCAAGAAGCACGAAACACTCCCCGAAGATCTCCGGCGCTACCGCGTCGATATCCTTGGCCTCCGAGAAATCAAGATCTACGATAGAGGTGAGCACCGCATTGATGACTTCCTTCTAACCCTGAAAAAAAAAAAAAAACGAAGCCAAGACCGAAGTCACCGAAATCCGCCGCCACTGCAACCCGTCGGGCGCCACTCGACACGCCCGATCCCGAGAAGAAACCTGGCGCCACACTAAGAAGCTCGGAACACTCCTCGGCGATATCGAAGATCTATCCCGACGCAAGCCCCTGGCCACCCTCGCTCTCCACCGCCTCTGGTCCGTCTGGCTCCGCCCCACGCTCATCTCACCCAAGACCCGCATTCGACTGTACAACACCTACGTTCTACCGATTCTGCTGTACAACTGCGCCACCTGGGCTCTTACCAAGTCAGAGCTCCACGGCCTCGAGAGTTTCCATCGCCGCCAGCTTCGCTACGCTCTTGGCTATCGTTACCCCCGACACATTTCGAATGCATACGACCTCTGTGATGAGCGGACGCTGAGACTACGACTGACACAAGCTCGCTGGCGCCTGTTTGGCCATGTACTTCGCCGTAATCCCGACATTCCAGCTAACCTCCAGATGCGTGCCTACTTCTTCTCCACCGCAGCAAAATGGCGCGGACGTCCCCGCACCACGCTCCCCTCAACACTCGACCACAACCTTGTTTCCCGTGGCTCCGGCTTTCGACTCCGGATAGCACAAGACCTCGAAGTGGTACATACCCTTGCACAAGACCGAAAGAAATGGAAGACCCTCACGACCTCGGTGCTGGATGCACTGCCCGCCGAACGAGACTCGACGTATGCGGACACCACTCTATGCCGTGGATTAGCCAGACTGAGCCTAGCACGAGCATAACTTGGCAACGCGATAACGCAATACATTACATTACAACAGTCTACCCGCTTTATATTTATAGTAGATGTTTGGCCTGTCGCATATTTGGGGGGTGCTGGGACTCCCAGCACCCCCCAGCCTGGGACTTCTAAGCGTGGCAAGGCGACAAAGAACCACTCGGCTACTGACAAACACAAAGCTTTGCGTGACGCAGTGAGCGATACTGACAGCAAGGTTCTACGCATAACGCACTACGTGTGTAGTAATAAGGCGTAACAAGGGTCACACTTTAAAGGATGCAGTGCGCTTGAAAGGCACCAAACTAGTCACTTCAGATGACGACCAAGCGTGAACTCCATCATCGCCTTATCGAAAATTTTGCATCGCTCACCGATTTTTAAAATATGACAATTTACAGCATCGAATTTTGAAAAAATATTAATAGTGTATTTATAGATAAGCTTTTCGGAAAAGGTTGGGGTGACGCCCTCCTTCCAAGCGCGGAGGCTAAATGCTCGCGCGCTTCGGGCAGGTGCTCTCGGGCATCTGCAGGTCTCTAACGAGTCTCACCCTCGACGCGACGGTCTCCAGCACCAGGGCGCCACCTGGGCACTTACCAAGTCAGAAGTACACAAAATAATGGAAGACCCTCACGGCCTCGGTGCTGGCTGCACTGCCCGCCGAACGAGACTCGACGTATGCGGACACCACTCTATGCCGTGGACTAGCCATAGAGCCTAGCACGTGCATAACTTGGCAACGCGATAACGTAATACAATACAATCCAATTATAGATAAGCGACTACCAGCGTCTTACCGATCTATACAGGGTCCTAAACGTGATCTACTTATTGAAAGAAGCGATCCGTGCCGTTTCTCAAATACGTCAAGCAAAGTTTAAACTCGCGAGTTTTAAAACTGAACTTTAGTCGCCAAATTGGGTGTGAATGGTGGTCTGGGCGATACTTAAGCTAAAATAAATACAAGTTCTTACAAAGCACTACGTGAAGTCAATCTGATTGCAAGAAGCCTTTTACTTGTCTCAGCGGAAAGGTGCAGTCAAGACAGAGCTGTAAATCTAATTTGTGCAGGAGTACTCAACAAATTAAGATTTATTTAAACATGAAAGCTAAAGAATAAGATACTAAGCGAAAGTATTTTAAGTTACAAAATGCAAAAATTGTGCAAGGCTTATACAACGCATGATCCCGATGCCGGTCACGAGAATGATGGTTAGCTTTCGGTTACTAGCACTCCTCACCAGAACGGACATATAGTTACACAATTGAGCATAAAGACTGCATAATTGTATGAATAATAGTCTTCTCAGAGTCGGTGTTGGAACACGTCTCAGGTGGAAAAGTATAGAAATTTTCAAGTCAAAGTGCCCACATTTCATTAGCTCAAACAAAGTGGCAGACTTCAATTCGTGCAAATTTCGCAAGACAAATCTTTTGACGCACGAATGCTCCCCGCGAATGACTATCAGGTAAAAAGGTGTCATTCTTGGAGTGGATGCTAATGATATTGTTATCGTGGGCGATGACTCAACAACAAAGTTTGTGGTGAAAGAGCATCTAAACTCAAATACCGCTTCAACAATTTTGGTCTTGTTATAAATAGCTACAACGCGTAATACTTGACATTGGTTTTAAATTGCTCCGATGACCCAGCTCGAAGACCACGAAGAGCTTCCGAATGAACTTCAATGTGTAGCCATGCGTCGACTGACATAGGATCTGACGGACAATAATGACAAGTAGCATCGACGTGCAAGAGTGAAGTACATTCTAATAGCACCTGCTCCTATAGTCGGTGTCGCTGTAACTTTATGTGAAGATCGTGAGCCGTAACTACAAAGTCTTCTGAATAGCGATCTTGGACGTCAGTAAGCCATTCGCTGCATACCAGTTCCGATCCGTCTTTTGCTGTTGGCATTTTACCTTTGACTTAGAGTTGCCTGTACGAAACACAGTCGCAGTAACAATTGCTTGTAGCTCATGATTTTTGTGTACGCATGCTTGGTCTTTGACCTCTATCAACACAGCACCGACTGGCAAATTGAAGAACATACTGTCCTCCTCGCAGATGGTTGATAAAGGTGTTTTGAACTTAGTAACAGATCAGGCACTCGGATAAGTGTATCAAAATCAGAGTTCTGCACCGGATTTTGCGTTAGATTCCAAGATTCAACCACGCTACGCTTGGGTGGGCCTCGCTCACCTACGCTCATTTCGCACCCTCGCATGTCCACCTATTCCACGGCCACCTGGCTGAGCTCACACATACCTAGCCGCAAGCACGCAAATAAGTATGTCTGGATGTATTTTATGAATAATTGCCACGACAGATGTGGCTTTTGGTGACTTTTTGAGGCATTGTCATGGCTTTGGTAGAAACAACTGGGATTGTTTTTGCGTACGCGGTATTCACCGATGTCCAAGCCTCCCTGTCACTGCCTTACCACATCCGCCTAACGATTGTACTCGTGTACCTGTGCCCACCTAAAGTCTATGGATATGGCAATGGGTACCCAGTGCCTAGCTTTGGTCAGGATTGCACAGAAATAGCTAGCCAATACTCTGTGAGGAATGTCGCATCGCGCGCAAGTCACCAATTATCCTTCGATTAAGTGAAAGGACTTCAGGGCTCTTGTGATCAATTTAATTGTTGCATGCTAGCGGTTCTCATCAAGCCGCTGCTGCCGTCCAGCAGATCACGGGAAGAAGATGGGCGGCGGCAACCGCCACGTTTTCGTCGGCTCGGCCTGTAGGAGGAGCTTCAACCCTTGTGACCAGCAAGGCGTGCCCAACGGCCTCGATAGACTCGACGTTTGTTGGACGCTGTATGTTGTATACATGCTTGCTGCATTTGTAAGGGTTTCAGAATTACGTTTTGTCCGACGGCGGTAGAAACGTCGTGACCTGCAAAGGATAAGCAGAACTAGCAAGTAGTTAGTTTTCCTCATTAAACAATCTGCTTTGCATTTCACACCCCAAGTCTCGCGACAAAGCTAACTTCGCGCTACCCAATGAAGGCGTGTTGGTTTACCCTCCACATCAACAGCAGGAGGTGGTACAAAGGTTGACCATCTCTTCTTCGCGCTGGAGTCAAGGTGTCGTGTCAAGTTACAAGTCAAGTCAATTTCAAGATGAACTATGAAGCTGACAAGCACGCCGTCATGGAGAACGCCGTGCCCCAGCCTATCTACGAAGGAGTGCGTCCACTGCGGCCAGTGAGCTGGAGCAGTCCACTCTGATCCTATAGTACAAGGAATGGGAACACTACCATGAGAAAATTCGCCGCCGCTGTGCAGTCACCGGTGCGCGGTTTAAAGCTGTCGTGTCGGCCGTTAAGGACTGCGTCCGGCCAGAGGTCATGGATATTATTGCTATTTACGGGCTGCAGCGCCTTGTCGACGAGATATCGGCCAACGAGATTCTTTACGTCGTGCACAGCCGCTGCAACAGCTTCAAAAACGCCTACGTTCCCGATGATATACCGCTGTTCAAGCATACCTTGTGCATGGATCTGACGATCGACTATTGCGACGCGAAAGTCTTCCGCTACTCCCAAGATTTCGTGAAGAAAGTCTAAGACAATGGGCTACAACTCATCGGAAGAACCAACCCATTGATCCCTGGCTATGAAGGCGAGGTGCAAGAATCTGACAGAAAACGTGCAGCCTGCGGTCCTGCCTTAATAGATCGAGCGTCTACGAGATTTGAAGCGGCAGGACTGTCGCACGTACGATGTCGCGTTGGACGGATTAACTCTAAAGCACGCAAAGGCGCAGCACCGGTACCACCAGATGGCCAAGGTGTACGTCCCTCAGGCGACCTCAGCCCGCCCGGCCAGAAGCCAGTATGTCAAGGCTCAAAATCCCCGGGACCCGGCGCCTACGCGCAAAGTCAAGACGGAGAGCGCTGTGGCTGCACGCCCTTCGCGAGCTCCTAAGCCACCAGTGGATGGATGTCTGGTGTGTGGTAATGCACACTGGTTCAAGGAGTGCCCCACTGCGACGGATGAGCAGCGCCAGGAGTCAATACAGAATTACGTGCGGCGAAGGAGCAGCGTATCCGACTCAAGGCTGCGAGGAAGGCCGCTGTGCTGAAAACTGGCAGAATTTACGGTCGGGTGGAGGTGACTTACGTCCCCGACACCGGCGCTGATCACAGCATTATTCCGAGCTGCGTGGTTGACGCGCTGCAGGAAGTGCAGCTCGATGTGGAGATTCGGCGGCTTTCTGTCCCAGAGGAAGTCACCCTCGCCGACGGCCGAGTGAAGCGGTGCTTGGATGGGATTAGTGTTGACATTGCCTTGACAACAGTGGCAGGACCGGTGCACGTCCAAGGTGCTTTCTGTTTGATCCTTCAGAGCGATGAGAAAGAGTTCTTGGTAAATACGATGACGTCTGTGTTTTTTACCGACTCAAGTCTGGATGAATACTCCATCGTCATTACCCTGGTGTGCGAGTGGGACAGCTCTTCTTCGGTTGACAAGCCAGCTCATGCCATGGTTGTTTGCAAAAGTGATACTTTCAACAACCACCAGCGAGGATGGTCGATTGTGAAAAAAGAAGCTTTCCCCTTCATCCAAGCCTGTACGGAGCTCCACTATTTTTTACTCTGTCGGAAAGGAATAAAGCTATTTGGTGACCACTCCAACCTAATTTACATCTTTGCGCTGAAGTGGAGCTTAAATGGCACATTCGGGACCGGCTCCAGCGTTGGTCAATGCGCCTCTGTGGTCTAATCTACTTGAGCACATTCCGGGCGAGCCGAACGTCTGGGCCGACATTGTTTCAAGATGGTGCCCGGTACACGCGGCCCATGCTGCTGTTGTCCTCACCCGCAGTAGCGCATGCCGTCGTGTGGAAGACCTGTCACCGCTGCGCCCGCTGGAGGATGGGGATTTTGTCTTATCAAGTACTGATGACATCGTAGATGCTCAAGCGCTCGCTCTTGAGGATCGGGCACGACTTAGCGTCGAGTTGGAGGAGGTGGAAGGTGTTGTCTATGCAGAAGGCCGTCCTTGGATTTCTGGTCGTGCAACGGATCCTCTGACACGGTTGTTCGTGGTGGCACACTGTGGTGCCCATGAACATCGCGGCATTGACCATATAGAGATCGCGCTTTTAGAACGGTTTTGTACCGTAAAGCTTCACGATAAAGTTGCCAAGTTCAATCGCGGCTGCTTGTTGTGCAAGCACGTAAAAGATCCCAAACAGATCCAGCGTCCATTTGGGCCCACTCTCACGGCTACCAAGAGGAATGAAGCTCTCCATCGAGACTTATATGTATTGGGCGATGAATTCGATAGCAGCCGCTACCTACTTGTGTTGAAGGATTTCTTAACACACTACTGCGAGTTGTTTCCAGCAGCAGCCCAACTGCTAACGTGGCTGCCGACGGACTTATTGCCTGGTACAAGCGGTTTGGCTGTCCCGAGTTCCACATTGCGGATCAAGGATTGCACTTCAGGAATGAGGTGTCGACAATCTGTGCGCGCGTTCAAAGATAGAGCGAAAGTTTTTCCCGGTGTACTCACCTTGGCTAAATGGAACAGTCAAGCGGATGAACAAGGACATTCTGCAAGTGTTCAGGGCCCTGCTCATCGAATACAAGCTCGACTTTCACGATTGGCGGTATCTCTTGGCCGTCGTACAAGCAAATCTCAACCAGACTACTGTTTGATCACTTAGTGAACATTTCTAAACGGGGCTCCAGCCTCCATCAGCTCTTGATGTGATTGTTCGTCCCCCAGGTGATGACGATGCCGATTTTTTGGAGGTGTCTTGTAGCACGGTTAAGCAGCACTTAGTGCACCTGCGCGATCCTCTGCATGGTCTGCACAAGGAGGTGATTGACGACAAGGAGGGCAGGCGACTGTAGGCGATGGTGGAGAAGAACGGCGTTGCTGCCAACTTAAATGTCGGCGACTACGTGCTCTGGTCTCGTAAAGACCACAACGACAAACTCCTCGGGCAGTGGCTAGGCCCATTTCGAGTCACCGCGGCAAATTCTCACTCTTTTGCTACGAAGCACACGCCACGAGACTAAAGTATAACGCCGATCAGGACCCGAGTATTAATCGGGATCTGATCGAATTCGTTGCAGGACATGGCATGGTACTGGTCGTTGAGAAAATCCTCGACCACCGCTACAACGAAGCGCATGCACGTTGGAAACTCAAGATTTTGTGGGTTGGTTTGCAACCGATTGAGGACTCGTGGGGAGGTGTCGATGAGATGCTGAAGATATTCCCACTCTCGTCAAGACCACGTGGACTCCAGTGGCAACGAGCTCCTAATCGCGTACATTGGCTAGTCCAAACCGACTGCAGCAAGCTTTGAGAGGCGGTGTTGCGTGCTAGCGGTTCTCATCAAGCCGCTCCTTCCGTCCAGCAGATCACGGGAAGAAGATGGGCGGTGGCAACTGCCGCGTTTCCGTCGGCTCGGCCTGTAGGAGGAGCTTCAACCCTCGTGACCAGCAGTGCGTGCCCAACCGCCTCGACGGACTCGACGATTGCTGGCACGCTGTGTGCTGGATACATGTTTGCTGCATCTGTGCGGTGTTCCAGGATTACGTTTTGTCCGACGGCGGCAGAGCCGTCGTGACTTGCATAGGAAGAAGCAGAACTAGCAGTAGTTCGTTCTCCTTATTAGACAATTTGTCGTAAGTCCAACGCAGGGGCTAAGAAATCCTTTTGAGTCGGTACCTTCCACCTTCTCCGGATCTAAACGCTGTCCTACGAAGTAAGAGCTTGTCTGCGCAGATATTAGACTCGTAAGGTTAATAAAAAGCATATTATCACGCAGATTAACTAATGCATCTCGCAAAGCCCTGAAGTACATAATCTTTCGTGCAAAAAATGTAGCGCACTTACAACAACGCACAAGCTGACATCGAAGCATTTCGAGATTTTAATCACACAAGGCCAGAAATCATCGTAGAGTAAAGCAGTCGCTTTACTATACGGTGACTTCTTTACATTTACGGGAAGTCCATAATTATTGAATATCAGCTCAACTTTCCAAGCGGGAAAATGTTAGGGTATTTACAGCATTATCAAACTATCCTGGCGTGCATCTTACATATTACTATTTGTCAATCTCTATCATGCTTTCGAGGCGTATAAGCATTTTCGTAATAGAGTCCAATTTTGCTTCAAGACGCTTTTCTGTCTCAACAAGTCGTTCCTGAAACATTTCCTGCATATTGTGTAGCCGAAGTGACAGCTCATTTTCCGGCATGATAGAAACAGTGCTGCTGGACGCGGAAATAGGTTGCAGGCCAATCAATTCTGCTGCGTCACCATTAGGCCCATTTGATAAAGCCAAATTTGTGGCAGATGTCGGATGAGAGGGCCAAGAGCCTAATCCTATAACAGCAGCCGATTTTTGTTGCACAACTGAAGTGCTCAAATTGCTTCGATGACCTATGCTCTCTGTTCGCAGATCATTACTTTGGGATAAAAAATCAGTAAATGATGCTGTACGACGTCTTGTACGAATGGAGGACGACCGCAGACCAATACCGGGTACAACTAATTGATTAGTAAACGCCCGATGTTGCATAAGCTCAAGATCATTCCGAAATTTTGCCAGCTCATCATCTTCTAGCATGCCACTACCATCAGTATCGTATACATCAATAATGTCGTCGATATCGAGATGGATCCCCTCAGTAACCGCATGAAATCTCTCGAGAATTGCTTCTATTTCGTTCCGGCAGATCATGCGCTTCCCTTTAAGATAATCCACGTTGCTCATCATTGTGTCGTGCATGACCGATTTCATGACTTTTTGAAAATTAGTACCAATGACCGTAATTGGCAGAGCAAGTACAAGCATCCCGGTTAAAACAGTGCAGCATCCAACGACCTTGCCCAGCCACGTAACTGGAGTCATGTCTCCGTAACCCACCGTGGACATAGTCACGATACACCACCAAAACGATGTTGCAATGCCTTGATACGGATTCGGATCTACGCAAACGCATTCATGACTTGCCGATACCGATGCCACAGCTGCCGCTGCAGATACAGAGAAAACAACGTCTGTCGTGTTTATTTCGCCTAAAGAATTCACGTCACATTTCCCCATCCATCCTTTTGCACGGCAGCCATCGGCCGTGTACTCGGCAAAATAAATGGCTGATGAGAAAATTATCATGGCAATCGCCATAAGAAAGATAAGCATCGTTAATGGTTTGATGCTGATAGCGATGGCTTGAGTAAAGACCTGAATCGCCGATGAGTACCGCGACATTTTTAGAACGCGCGCCACTCGCGTAAGTCGAACGATTCGAATGGCACCAAGAGACCCGGCATTGTCGACCGCCAAAAGAGATTCTAAATAATATGGAAAAACTGCTACAAAGTCGACCCAATTCGAGTAATCTAACAAGAACAGTCACAATTATTCCATTGTTCAGCGTTTAATGCGCAACAGATACGTACTTTTTATAAAGGTCAATTTGTTGGGGCACACAACGAAGCGTCCGAGCAGCTCAAAAGAGAAGACGCCGGCACAAATTGCCTCCAATGTCGTGAGTACCACTGAGTATGGGTCAAAAGCTGCCTCCGTTTCAGCGACGAAAACGAATGTAGAAAGAATAATAAATCCATAAATGCCAAGAGAGAAATAGTATGCCTGTGTGGACGATTGGGGATCTTCAAAAAATACCCACACTTTGTTCATGCAAGTCATGGGCTTGCCGGCTTCGTCTGAGTTTGAAATAGAAACAAACTTAGAGCTCCTACGAGCCACTGCGATTTTGGTTAGATTCGGGTTCTGAGTGTTGCTACCATTTGCTGTCGTTGAAGCTGCAGCTAATGCTGGTGCTGGAGTCACAGACATCGATCGACGGCTGCAAAAATTTCGCTGATTTGGCTGCACTTTAAGTGCATTGTCCGTTTTTCGTCGTGAAAATGACGAGAAATGAGCCTGAACATGTAAAAGTTTTGGGCTGTGAAGAACGGATCGTCGTTTGGTTTTTCCTTCGATCACTTTTGAGAGCTTTAGTGCTGTATCGGTCAATTTAGAGGGGCCTCTAGCCACTCGCATGGTGGTATTAGGAGATAGCGACACCACCAAACGTTGCAAAGGGGGGAATACTGAGAGACGGCAACACCTAAGTGCTTATCGCTACCTATCGATGATATTCTGTTCACAGGCGATTTATTGTGAGACCTAAAAATATGTTCCTTCTATACAAAGAAATAACCGTCGCTTGTCAAATACAGACTCACAATTCATAACTCGACCGTCGCAAGAGAACTTCCTGCACAAGTCCGCGGTCTTTAAAGAGAAGCATGATGCTTTCCGTAATTAAAGTCACTTGGGAGAAGTTGTTTACCTCTCTTCTCCATTTAGCGTCGCTGCACCTTTGCACGCCGAAGCAGCATTGTTTGCAAGTGCCGACTTTGTTGCTTCACGTCTGCCAGCTCTATCAGTGCGTAAAGCTTCGTCTTCTTTTTCCTTCTTCCATTCTAAGTAGGGCCTCGCAACGTAAGCAAATGGCAACATCTCCATCGTACGTAGCCATTTTGCATATGTGCGGGTCTTTTCCTCGTGCTTAATGATGTAATCAAAGATATAGTCGCGTTTAAATTGTTCAACTGCAGCAACAACAGCGGGGTCTTTCAGATCAAGCGGTGGATGCGAAGTCTGAATCGATTCCGCTATTTTAACGTTGTACACCTCAAAGTGAGCTTGCGCGAGGTAGAGTCCGACCCCAGGTGCCTTAGGCAAGTCCATTTTTGTTAGCTGCATGGCACGCTCAATGGTCAAGGGGTCCGCCACACCCGACACGATCTCCACTGCAGTGCCAATCATCTTGCGAATGTGGTGCAGTAAAAAACTTTGTCCAATTACATGCAGACGCACCCATTCCATATCATTTTGAACGAATGGGCTCTCGGTCTCGAATGAGATGATGTAGCGCTTCGCCTGGGGGTTAGTAGGCTCCATCTTCGAAGTGAAATTGTGAAAATTGTGCGTGCCTACATACTGCCCAAGCGTCGCATTTAGTCTCTTGAGCGTCTCGCCATTTAGGCGAAAGGCTTTATGCGCCTCTAGTGTCGTATTGTCAATTACTACGTTGTCGTCAAAATTTGCCTCCGAGTCGCGCAGATCCGAAGGCCACTGAACTGCATCTCCAGCCAACCCCTCTTCGTTCTTTGCTACACCTTTTGCTGCAGTAGAAGAACGTTTGCCGAAAATAAATGTAGGTGCAAGGTACTCATAGGTGCGTTGGTCGCATGACATTTTAGCGTTAAAATTTTTCGGAACTGTGACCATCTGCATGACACGAATGTCCTCAGGCAACGCAGCATTTACTCGGGCAACAAAAGCAGCAATGTCATCACCTACTTGAAGCTTTGCTCCTACTAGCTGACCGGCAGCATGAACTCCCTTATCTGTGCGAGCTGCGCGACTCCAACCAATTTTTTGCAAAAAGCCATAGTTGTCTTTAGCGATGCCGCCAGCTTCAAACAACGCACGCTCTAGCTCCGCCTCGATGGTTTTTACGCCCTCGTTCATTTGCATTCCGCTATAGTTTTTGCCGCAAAAAGCCACCCAAACTCCGTAGCGACGTTTGGGTGGTCGCGACACCGCATCTTCTCCTGGGACATCACAGCACGGACGTTTCGCCGCGTACGATCCAGGGTGGACAATATTTGGGCGATTGGCACGACGATTCGATTGTACTTCCGCATTCTTTAGCTCGCCGCTGCTCTCGGAGCGCGCTTGCTTGTTCTTACGGCGTACAGCCCAATGAGTCTTTTTTCGCTTGCCGGCCATGGGAGTTCTGGTCACCACGAAAAGTCATTTGATTAAATGTACACTACACCAATAAAGAGTAAGCCAACAGCTTAATTACTTGGAGAGATGCTGTCGTTGCGAAGCCTTAGAGCGTTGCGCCGCTCGGTGAAAGTGGCCGTCAAGCTACCGGCCAACTATATCGTACCCTTTCAGTCGTTCTCACAGGCACATACGCCCTTGACAACTGTAGAACCCAAAGATATTTTGCGGCCAGAGCTTCCCCAAAAGTCCAATTTGCAGCTGTCGCTGGAGAAAGAGCTGCCGGGCCTTCCTACGCTTAAGCCTGCAAGCCAACTAAAGGCTCCTCAGACGGAAGTCTGTGAGCTGCCTTCGGGTCTTCGTGTCATATCGCAAGAAACATACGGCCAGGCAGCTACACTTGGCATATTTATCGATGCTGGCAGCCGCTTTGAGGACGACGACAGTGTAGGTGTGAGTCACGTGTTAGAGCATCTCGGTTTTAAAAGTACAAAGTTGCGTTCACACGCGCAGTTGGTGCGCGAATTTGAAGACATTGGCGCGCTCACGACGTCCTCGTGTGGCCGCGAGCAGATTATTTACACAATTGACCTACTGCGAGACAATGTGGAGAAGGGTCTAGAGCTGCTTGCCGATGCTATTCTTAATGTGAACTTATTGCCCGAAGAGCTGGAAGGCATTAAGGCAATCATGCGCATCCAGACGGAGGATTTGTTAGAGAATCCACCTGCAATGCTACAAGAGTTTATTCACGCTGCTGCCTACGGTTCTGACTCGTCGCTTGGTCGTCCGCTGCAGTGTCCTCTTGACAAGATTGACGCGTTGACCGTGGAGAAGGTAAAAAAATTTCGCGATAAGCACTTCGTCGCCCAAAAGATGGTCTTAGCTGGAGCCGGTGTGGACCACGCTCGCTTGGTTATGCTCGCGGAAAAGCTCTTCGCTAACGTGCCTGTAGCTCCGGCTGGCGCAGGGATTGGTATGCCCTTGAGGCCTGAAACACTTGAGCCAGTGATCTACACTGGCGGACTGTATCCGCTTCCGAACCCAGAGTCGGAGTTTTCTTATGCGGCTTTGGCGTTTCCCACGGGTGGCTGGCATCACGAAGACTTAGTGCCCATCTGCGTGCTACATACGCTACTTGGCGGCGGTGACAGTTTTTCTGCTGGTGGTCCTGGAAAGGGAATGTATTCGCGGTTGTACACGAGCGTTTTAAATCGATTCTACTGGGTCGAGTCGGCCTTTGCATTCTCATCTATTCACGCGGACGTGGGTTTACTTGGCATTTATGGTGCCTGTCTCCCATCGCACACCAGTAACCTCGTGGCGCTATTGTGCAACCAAATGCTTAGTGTCGCTAATCGACCGGTTGATGCGATTGAGCTTGGCCGTGCGAAAAACCAACTCAAGTCGTCTGTGCTTATGAACCTCGAGTCTCGCATGATATTGTACGAAGACATCGGTCGTCAACTACTCACGTATGGTGAGCGTGAAACGCCCGAGTCGGTTTGTGCCAAGATTGATCAGGTTACGGCCGCAGATATTCAGCGAGTGGTGAAGGAGGCCATGCAAAATCCTCCTAGTCTCGTTTACTCGGGCGATATTTCGCAGTTTCCACAGTACCAGCAGGTTGTTGCTGGTATCAAAGAAGGACTGAGCGAGTAGGTGTATTTTGTTTGGCAAATAGTTGCAAGGTCTATTGCTGATAGAAAAGAGGAAAAGTATAGAAATGAAGAAATAGTTTCGTTCAGAAAGTTTTCGTCTCACAAAAAGTCTTTGTCTCACCTGGGGTGAGACAAAGACTTTTTGAACGGAAGCCAAGCTTTCAAAGTCAGGAATTGGTCGACAATAGGGACGGGTAAATTGTTTTCATTAACCTTTTATTGACAATAGGGACGGGGCGCCATGTTAGATACAAGCTAAGGCCGTCCACCTAATCCGATGTCATTTCCGGTAAGGGGGGGGTGAAGAACTTGCCAGAGTTAAATAATCGACGATTCTGGTCTTCCGATGTGGTTTCTCTATTACTCGGGATTGTAGTGGGCGTGTGGCCAATACACATAAGCTTAAAAGCTCGAAGGAGGAGCCAGCAGCGGTGAAAAGCTGGTTGTATACGCAAGTGTACGAGGCATATGAAATCTTGGCAGACTTTAATGTGTCGCCAAATTTCGTGCGCCAGCAAGCAGTTTCGGCCTTGAAAAATGACCAACTGATGCTCTGTGGGAGAAGACCTAAATAAGTCAAGTTTTGGCTCATGTTCATTTTACCAAATGAACATTAGCCAGTCAATCAAAAAATTCGAGATTCTCTGGAATTTGAGAATTTCGACAGCACAGGATCTTTCCTTGTCCTCGCCCCGGGCAATTATGACTTGCTTCTGTGTATGCTACCGCGGCTAGAAAAGCACGAGCAATGAATTATTTAGCGGGACTTAGCCATCGGCGCCAACTGCCAAATTCCGCTGAACAGGGAGTTGGTGAGTCATCTTCTTACCTCTTATTCCGCGGACTGCTCCTGCTTTAAGAAGTCATGGCAAGTATAGGGCTGAGATCTTTATGAAAGGTATAGAAGGTAGTGTATATCTGAAGGCAGACGCAACGACACTTTGAAGCTTTAAGTATACACTTTACGCTAGCAGTGCCAGTTGCTGGAGGCTTTGTAATTTCGTTATGCTCGTGTTCGTTGTTATCACTCCACTAAATCCAAGAAATCAGCTTCAGCAAGCGGTAACATAGATCTGCAAGACTCAGTGGATCGCATAGGATCAAAGGTAGGTAACGAAGTACCAAAAGCGTGACGCTTCGCAGAAAGAGAACGGGGATGCGATAAGAAATTGCCTCCTAGGTATCATGAATGACCGCGTAGTTGACGAAGAGGTCTCATCCACAATATAATTGACAATCGAAGTGGTCATCCTCATAGAAGGTTTGTTTCAAATGAAGGCACTATTAGAAGGCAACGAACTTCGACGAACTTATAGCTACTAAGCTCCTGGCAAGATTAAATGCCAAAAAATTCAAAGATGATGTGCCCATATATCAAAGCCCGTCTTGAGGGATAACAATATGGACTATGATGACTTGGATCAGCTTCACTGTACGGGGCGCTGGATTATCAGCTCAAAATGAGGGCCCCGTTATTGCGACGACGGTATGTTATGCGAATTATAGAGACACCACAAAGGCTTTTTAGCGCTCCGGCGACATAAGTCGTCAGATCACACAAATATTTTATTTTGCGCAGACATATTTCAACACATTATGCGCTCATAATTGCATTTATGAAGATCAGTCGGCCCAGATGGTCCACTTGATCACCGAAGTGAAATATCGGAGGATTTAAGGATCAACAACCGGATCGCCATCATTAAAATTTGTCTTTGCGCTCGAAGAGAGAATTGGCTCGGCTTCTCCCTCAAAGCACAAAGCACTCACGGGGTATGAGACGACTTTGAGAAGGAAATTCCACATCGGCTTACTTCTTGCCAATTTGATCTAGCTACAAGGACGGTACCAGCTTCGTGTTCGCAACACCTTTTTATAATCTTTTGAAATTGAATGATGAGTGATGCTTGGAAAGCGAGTACTAGGATGCTTTTGATAACAATAATAAAAAATCCAAGCAGCAATATGCTCTGGCTTTGCCAGCTGATACCAGGCCATTTACCACCGTCTGCGGTGCTCAAACATGCCATCAGCTGCGCGTTTTCTTATGACGACCAACGCGAACAAGTCATCTCATTTCAATCAAGCAGCCTAGAACGGCACAGGTCTAGCAAACGCAGTGTGCTTGCGATTTGTTTTTCTTCAGGCTAAACAGTTAGCCGAGCCATATTAGCAAAGCTGAAAGCTCCATTAATAAACAAATTTGGTGGGCATACAATTTGGATCCCAATATAATGTTCGCAGCAAAGATTTGAAATCGAGTACTTAATTACTTGACATTTGCATCGCTTTAAGTGAGCAAGCGGTCGGATTCACAATAGGTTGGGTTTGGCAGACCCAGCTCGAGACGTTGTTCTAAGTGACAAAGACCTGGTATACAATGAATATTTGGAGGCACATGATGCTCCAATAAGCGGTTGTTCGGACCGAAAGAAGATGTATCCGCATATAGAAGTCGTAGCTTATGATACCTGCAAGAAGATTGAGTTTGCGTTTCACACATTGGCTCCTTTTTAAGGCTGTTGGATCTGGAGGTCCATAAGCCTCGACCTTGTATAGAACTTTGCGAAACTTAGTAGCAAGATGGACATAGTATCGTCTTTGCGAGATGACGCATTTGACACCTGCTCCAGCCAGTATGATTCAAAAACAAACTGTAAGACTCAGATACTACGGCCTTCAGGACGCAATTAAGTTTCTCAGAGATTTGCAATGATCCAGTACGCTTTGGCAAACGCTTTTTAGCCTTCTAGAAATCTGTTTGATTGATGTCTACACCATGACAACAATAGACAGGTTGTCCGACAGAAAGGGTCAACCGTATACTATAAGACACATTGCGTAGTGTGTGAGCTGAGGCGCCACACTCGTGATATCTATGATTACTTTGCACCAACAATATGGTTCACGCATCTAGTGATTAAGTATATAAGAGACTGATGTACCACTGACTTTGCGAATCACGAAAGCTCCAGAAATTATGGAAGAGAGACTTAAAAATGTTTATAATGTAATGAAAGGTTATAATCTCGGACTTTGCGATAAAGCGACTGAATACACACGAGACGAGATTGCAACCTTCCTATAAACTCTTAATAAACACACGAGAGAAAAATTAAGCGTGCTTTCTAAAGCTAACAAGATCTATCAGATACGATTAGCTACCGCAAGAAATCCAAAGAAATTCGATTCCTTCGAGATTCTTTGTTTTGTACCTTCTAAATGCCTGATACGGTATACATCATCGACCTAATTGAAAAATCTGCCGCACCCATTATCTAATGCGGGGTATTTTGAGAGGTATTTTGATCCCCACGACGCAAGCTTCAATTTTCTTTTGAGGTGCTCAATAAAGCGTTGTCTTTACAATCGACAAATCTTTAAACGCTAGTACGGGAGACCATACGGCAGCTTAAAAAGTCCACAGCCATCACCGTATTGGCAATAAGACTGAGGAGTTGCAAGCCCAAGTGATAGGCGCTTTAGGCGTACGACCAGGCTTAGATGTCACTGCAAAGGAAAGCGGCTCCGCGACGCAATTTGAAAGCCTTCCGCTGAGACGCGCAGTGATTAGCTTTACCGAGAAGCGCATGGTTTATATCGACAAATGGGTTTAAATCTTACTCCAAGAGCCTCGAGAGGCTGGGATCGCCCTGGAAACGGCCACCTAGGCTGGATCCTTGAGCAACTTTAAACGTGTACACTTAGTCTCGCATGAGCTCTTGCAAAAATCGCAGCACCAAAAAGGGAAGCCTTTACTGATGCTTCTCAACCGCCAAGTTAGCAAGCTTTGAGATAAAATACTTAGTATAACAGAGCACTATTATGTAAGTCAGGGGCTTCTTGAAAAGTTGCAACGTGATACCGCTTTGCTGAGCTCGTGGAAGCCATTAGAACGGTAATAGTACAAGACGTTTTTATCCAAATTAATAGCAAGGGGCACTTTGAGTGCAAGCTGTGATCTACTTACCGCGCGTTAAGGTAAGGCAGAATGGCATCATACTCGCAAACTCTCGCTCGCACCACCTGGCTTGAGACTATGCCAAAACTTAGACATATTAAGCTTAATCTTTTTCAAGCAACCAGATGAAGTACTTGAGCTTTAAGCCCTCGGATGTACCCTACTTTGCTCTATTTTATGTGCGTCGTAATACCCAGAAATTCTCTTCAATCCCAGAATGGACTCTTTAATTTAAAAAGGTACCCAGGGGTATCATCAAGCTATGTATAGATAGATATTTCTTGTCTAAAGTATTTGATGGCATTGAGTGAGTTTTTTTTGTGTAATTTGATGCAGTGCTGAGTGTACACGCACAAAAGCTCTATTTGAGAAAAGTGACGCTTGGGGATGTCAAAAAAGATTATTGGTGAGATTTTGCGACGCACAAGGCACTGCTATCTGCATCGGACGATTGATGCCACCATCCTGTTGCTCGTTGGATCCGCTGTCCAGAGAGTGAGTGGACCCCTATTGGTACGGCCACTTGTTCCGGTGGGCTGCGGTAGGCAAGTTATAAGTCATTTCAGCACTTTGTTGGTCCGAACACACCCGAGAAATTTACCGAGGGTTCCTGGTTTTGACCTCGCTCTTTTTTGTTGTTATGAATGTTGGCTTTGCTTTTTCCCTCTTGGTCCCCAAATTTGGAGACCGCATCTCCATTTCGGGATTTTGCCCCGAAAAAACATGACTTACTTGTCTCACTCTACTTGGCCGAAGGGTCCGACATAAATTCAGGTACCGTTTGGATTATATCTCCGGGCGATGAGACTCGTTATCATCGAATATAAAAATTTGCCATAGTGGGCGAAGAGCCTCACACGTATTAATCACTCAAGACGTACATGTCAGTGGAATACTTGGCAAGGTAGAACATTTGTCGCGCGTACCGGTTCTTTGATGGTAACTTTTCAAGAATTGCTGTTCACACCACAGGCGCTGCGTTAGTCGAAGGCATACTCTGCTGGCAAAGCTTGTGTACTAGGAGCAGTCTGTGCCTTCAGTGCAAGCTTTGCTGTAGGCGCGGCCTAAGACGCAGAGGCCAAGTGAAGCCGAAGCAACCTTAAACGGTATTGTCATGACCATCAAGGGATAACTCGGCCGACCGACATCCTTCTTTCACTTTTTATGGTCAATTGACCGTTTAAATAAATCGAAAATTGATGAAAATACTCGTTATTGCTATATTGAATGTGTCTCAAGTTTTGAAACGGATGTAGCGAACTCTTGCGCATTTCCGGAATGCTGTGATAGAACGTGGCTGCCCGTTTGAAGTAGCCTAAGAAGAGAAGTGTTTTTGGTGCACGACAGCCATCCGATGATATTTCACACCAATGTGCTCATTGAAGTATTTTAAAAGATATTGAAAATTTGACTTTTAGTACAAAATAAAAATTGAAAGGACCGAAACAAAATAAATATCTATGAGTTCTTCAAATTTAGTCAATTGCAAACACCAATTTCTAGAGACTGGATTAGTAATCATGCGCTTGCTGGTAAGTTTAAGATATTTTCGCAACTCTCTTAGGTGTAGTATCGAATATCAATCATAAAAAATAAACCAGATAAAGTCTTATTCATCATTTTACATTATTCTGAGAATATCAGTCTATTCAAATTTTTAATTGGAAATAAGGCTGTGCAAGGCGCAATTCGATCCCGTACACTTGCTAAAGTAAATTAGTGTTGATCTTTTTGTGCTGTAATTGTACGATACAAGCGCTGTCATCTTCATCAGATGAAGCGCATATTTCACACTTAGTCCTTTGTACATGATCCCAATGAAGCGTCGTAGTCAAACGCACTCGCAGTGCGACTATTTGGACCGGTGTGCTGAAGTTGCTTTGAGAGGATGCTTTGTATATATAACCGGTGCACCTACGATTATAACCATGATTCCTGAAACCGAACGTCGGTCATCGATATTACTGCCCCTGTCTGCATCTGTGTATGCTGTAAACTGTAGTTTAGTGGAGCTACACTCGCAGTGCGACTATTTTGGACCGGTGTGCTGAAGTTGCTTTGAGAGGATGCTTTGTTCATTTTTATGGTATTGCTAAACATTTGAAAAAGCAGACTGAGAGTGATTGGTTTGAACTTTTACAATGTAACCAGCATCTGCATGATTATATATGTCAACTTAAAACTTAAAAATACCTATTTATCGGTTAAATACCTATACAATATAGCAAACCGCAATTGTTTGACGCAGCCACTATTTCTTAACTTGCAAAACACCGAATCAATGCCTGTTGGTGATATTTGATGAGTGATTAACAAGTATCTTGTTGTAAATATACAACAGAGCAACGATGACCTCTATTCTTTAATGTTGATCGCCAAGGACTTATTCACTACCGTGTCGTAACCCAAACATGTTAACATCTGGCTTTAAACTCTGCGCTATCATAGAAGTCCAAACAGCAATTAATATACAAAATGCTTGAGTAATTTTTGCTGTGATGCAGCAAATTTCCTTTCGGTGTTTGGCAAGGCTAGAATTTTTAGTAAAATGACAGCATGTTAATGATTCTATCTGCTATTTGGCCTTCGATGTTCTGATTATAGCATTCACTGCATCGTCTTTTTTGTGAGAACGATGACCTTGACGTAGATCTTAACAAAGGTGATCTCGGCGCCATATTGCTTTATAAAAGAGCAGGTAAAGCAAGCGTCCGCCATAAGATCACACCTAACTCGTTACTACGAAAAGCACATGTATCAGTTTTTGCAGGCTTGTTTCAATCTATACTTGGTGCACTTTAACACGCGAAATGTGCCCCTTGAAACTTAATTGAATGAACCTCCTAAATACTTTTACGTCAATGACCACGTACAAGTAGGCAATATTAAAGCCCGCTTGCGTGACTATGTAGTAAAGTAGCATGCAGTTGTTTGCAAAAAAAAGTTGTCATGATCATGATTGGCGAGTGCAATCACCAAGCAGCGTTATGCAATCAATCCGTCTTCCAGCGTGGTATTAATCTTTTCTCTCATCCGACTGGTTTTGGCTGTTTTCGCTGGGCTGTAACAACAGATAATGTGTAGGTCACTTTGCCGCATTGTTGAGTGCGAACTAAACCTTCGACAGCTTGTCCGTCAACAAATATGGCGCCTTGGCGCACATGCTGTGAAGTGTAATATCGTGCGCTTAGTTGACCCTTTCCGTCTGCACATCTGTCTAAGAATGGTCACGTTGTTGGCATCAACACGAGGTTTTATATAAGTTAAACCAACAAATTAAAATCGTGGGCACTTTTTGACACGACCATACCCGGAAAGCCGTGATTTGTTAAAAAGTGAATCGTTAACAGCTTTGCTATTTGCTCTTAAATCATACAGGTGCTAAGCACAAATTCGGCATACTTGAACCTGTTGACATCTATTTCCAAAAGGCTTGAGTCAAATCTAATGCTTCTAAGCGTCTAACAGTTCGCCAGTATGGGCAGGCTCTAATAAGTAGTTGACGTAAAAGCTGCGAGCTTGTTTCTCTATTCTTCGGCTACCATCTGTGTATATATGGTACACATACTTGACTACCACCTGCTTTATGAGTACACCAAAATATTGTATAGACCAAAAACACGTTTTTATTCGATGCGAAAGATCGTTGTTTAGAACGTCATGCGTTTTTAAGGATGAATCCTTCTTCAAGCCTGGGTCCTTTGAAAGAACGACTGAGGCTAAAACTTCAAGAATTTTTCAAGGAGTGTAACAGATCCTCCGCTCACTCGTGGCGATGCGTCTACAATCACTATCAAGAGATTGCCTCTCGATTTGAATTCTTTGCCTACGATGAAGGATTGCATGCAATAAGCATATATTCTGGATGCCTGCCAAACCCATTCATGGATAGAGCTCTCAGATTTGCCTATTCGAGCCAGCTCATGAGCTGAGCTTTGCAAAGTCGCAACGGCAAGCACGTTAATTTTACCAAGTTTTATGCAATCAAGCTACAGTTTGAAAAGAATGACAACCATCTTGCAATTTTTAAGACAAGTGGAACATACTGACTGCCATCCTCGTAGTCTGATATCTTGTCAAGAGCGGATTAGATAGCCTCAGCCTCCTAAATTATATCGATTTGAGTTGCTTGTGTTTTCCCTTATGGAGATGACCCGCTGGTTTAGTCGTAAGACACGCAAACGGTGTTAGGAGGCTTTGTCTCAGCCCGCAAAGCCGGAACAGAAGCTTGCTTTAATACTTTTCTTGTTTTATCAACATACTATTGTCCCTCCCCCTCAATGTCCTTTTTTGAAGTAACGGACCAAAAATTTAACGAAATCCTCGTAGCCAGTACTAGTTGTCAATTGTGCGTGCGTGGAAAATTTACTTATTAGAGGTTTTCCATAAGTGATGTGTTCACACTACTTCTTGCACACAGGAGGCGTGCAAAAAACTAAACGATTTTTTTTGGCTAACTACCACTCAACACTATTCGGTGTTGGAGGAATCGACGGTTGCAGTCTAAAGACTGGTTCTATAATAACGATAATGTCCCACCAAATAGTCTTAATCCGCGCTTGGTCTCTTCACGATCTGACACGGAAATCTTGTTTGGCTGAAGAAAGCATACACTGACAAGAGCAGGAGCTATGGTCGTTGACCCTTTAACCGTACATGTTTAATCTTCTTCAAAATTATATAACCAAGAATTATTGCCTTTTTGAAGTATGTCGGCTTTAGACCTTCTACGTATCTATCTTCATTAGCAAAACTAAGACACATTGGGATTAGACCGCCTCATGGGATTCAGTTTTGTGAGTTTCTCTTCATTGGTACCCCTCTATAATTTGAACCCGGCATTTGTTGCCAATTCGGTAGACCGTTCACAAACGCCAGGTGCTCACAAAATCCTCTATCTGCCGCAAGTGGGCGCAGTCGATTTTGCTAATTTAAAGCCTTAGCGAGTCCCAAAGATGCTTTATTTTAAACATTAGGCTTGGCTAGGTGGTGAAAAGACTTTTGTCAGCTGACGCTTGAGCTCACACTAGATGAAGAAGGTCGCCTCAATGAGGTATTGCGCATAAATCTTCATTTCCGTGCTTTTGAGACGATCAAAGTCACTCTATAATGCTTTGCTTACATTAAGGCGTACACCATGGCAAACTCGATTTTTTGAAATGCATTTCCTTTAAACACACAGAGAGCCACAATTCATTAGATAGACCATCCGCGTCGAAAGAGAGCGTGATCTACGAGTAACTCTATTATCTTCTTTTTAGGTTGCTTCAGCAGAGCGCTTTCATGCCTAAAGAGCGCCTTCAGAGGCGCGTTGAATGCATTAAGTCTTTAAGCAGCCAGAATTGCTGCTTTTGAGGCCAGAGAAAATGTAAGCTTGTTCAACATGTCTTGTAACTCTGAGTCAAGCAGACACACTAGTCTACTCGTACAAAAAGTCAGCTTTAAAGCCTTAAGGGTAGGTTAATTAAGAGTGCCATCGAGTGCAGCGGACATGTAGGAGCTTATTGCTTAAAACTGTCATGAACTTCGATATCACTTTAATTAAGAATTAGTCACAGATCGATTTTTGCCTTACTCTGAGAGCTAGTATTAGTCTTAAAATGTGGGCTTAATTATTATTACAAAAATATTGAGCTTTGTGCAATTGGCTGCGTCTTGTAAAATGTGCACAGGACATAATTCTTACTTTCATTCATCGCAGAAGTTTTCTCAGCCTATTTCACAAGTACTTCTTGCACACTTTCGGATACGCCATGATCGTGAAGATCTGCAATTTTTACTTGAATGCCGTCTTTCGCTTGTGACAGTCAGTGCCTTCTCGCGATCTTACAAGGTCTCATGATTACACTCTTCACATAGTGCGTGGTTAGCCCTCACGCTTACTGCAAGGGTTATCTCATCCAATACACCTATTAAGGCAATTAGCTTGCTCTATGCGCAAGATGTGGTGATAAAATTAGCTGTAATGCTCGTAAAAAAGACGAATATCTTGTTTGCATTTCTTAATATTAAAGTAACACCAACATCTTGAGCTACTTGGAAGACGTCAAGCGCCCTTATGGTCGCATGCAATTAGTACTTATCGATGCATTCAATTCAGGTTTTAGACGCTGTCGGGCAGCAATAATTATGTGTAAGCGGCGACCAAAACAATTTAATGTTGGTGCGGAATGCTTAGCATAGATGTGTATGATATGACATCTTATGTGGTCGCTGAAATACTACCGTTTTGAATAATTAGTCGGCTACTTTTTCGCGCACTGCATCACGCTTGGACTTCTTTTCGCCAACGAGTGAGAGGTTCTTCGATGCCTTGCCATGTACTCGTAGAAAAAATTGCTATGACCCGACAGTTGGTGTAGCTGATGCGTGACACCTATGCATGTTTTGCGAGTGGAGATAAAGATTTGCAACCCAAATAAGGGCAAAGCCGTAAATTTGCCATAAATATTGTCCGTGTTTCGACTTATACAAACAGGCCGTTTGTACAAAAATTAAGCAATTTTTCACTAGAGTTACTTTACGAGTCGCTTCAAATGCATTCAACGGCGGCCAAATTATGCAAAGCAAAAAATTAAGCAAACAGCTGAAATATGACCCCTCAGTCAAGCATGTTTAGACAATGATTTTGCGAGCGGCCGGATTTAGCGGTCCGGCAAACAAATTAGTGAGTGGTCTGCGACTGGTTGAGCAAGTCGTCTGGGAGTACCCCAGCGAAGCGGTTTAATAGGGCAAAGGATTTAGAGATATTAGAGGATGCAAGTAATGCGCAGCACTTCAAAGCAAGGAAGTCAATTTGTCAAGCCCAATGCTCATAATTATTCATTCGCCAAAGAAAGTTTTGACTCAGCAGTATCGGCGAAGAAACTATATCACATTCGTCGAACTTCTGGCTGAAGTGCTCGATAAAAAGTAGTGTATTCTACTTGAGTGAAACTTTGTTGAATGATGCATGTTGCTAGCACAGTTGACAGACTTTCAAATGCGAACACAGCGATGGTAGTACAAGGTTTTGTGGACAATCCTTTTTCTCGAGGTGGATTGGCAAATGTCAATTTGGCATAAAATATCCTAGTGCAAACCGAGAAGCCTAGTAGACGCCACACGAGTTCAGAGCAGCAAATATGGCAAGCGCTGTATGTTCGGTTGCTAAGTCATTAAATTAATTGGCATATGCCATTCATTGCAAGTTCGTCGTAGCTCAACTAGAGTAGCTACCAAGTATGGAAACGGTAAAATAGAGATATTAAAAAGACTTATGTTTGAATAGAATTAGATGACAGAGGTGCTGGCGTGCATCGATTCAAAGAAATGCAATGGGATGATGATGAAATGGTTAAAGGTCAATATTTACTTCATTTAATCAGAACTTGGTTAGCTATGCTTACAGCAGATTTGTCTTCTCATTTACGCAAGAATGAAGACAACCGACGATGAGTGCCTTTGGATCATTACCCCTTATAAACGACCCGGTTAATATTGTTGTCATCAATAGTGGTCTAAGTTCTACGCCTATCAAGTAAATGGTAGTGGACGATGTAATTTTCTGCGAAAAAAAAATTATACGGACGGTTTTAACCATTCCTTCCATTGCGATTGACTTAAGTTTCCCATGAGAGACATGCTTATTAAGATAATTAAAGTACTCGAGAGCTTCTATTCAAAGCAAATGACATAGTAAACAAAGTGTAAGGTTTGAAGGCATAATCAATTGGAAAGATACCAAGCCTACAGCTAATTGCCTTTTTAGGTGAGAAATTTAAACTCCAAATCCAATTTGACAATTTGTATGCAGGCTATATTACAATAGCAAGTCCTTCGAGCTAATTTATAGTAGCTTTAGATACCTTCGCACAATAGCTAATTACTTTCTGTCGCTTATCGCTGTCAAACAGCATTGTGCACTCCATGCCTCCGATGCTTTGATAGTCTGAATAAGAGCTGTACATGTAGACAATGCTGCTGTGTACGTCTAAAACTTGCTTACTTGGCTTTGTGCCCTCGTAAGCATTAGAACGTCTGTTCCATAGGACCGCAACAAAAAGAACAGAATCCGGCATATTGATTTGAATGATAGCACAACGGATGCCACTTTGGTCGAGCCTAAGGGTATTAATTGCTACGTACTGGTAAGATCTCACACTATCGCCCGTCAGCTGAATTTGATCTGTCACCGTACTGATACGTGAATGGCCAAACATGACTCTATCACGGTGACATGTTATTTTAATTTGTCCATCAGCAGTTTGACGCATTAGCCCGCAAACGAGAGACATGTTCACTGCGAGCTCGCGCAAGTTTAATCGATCGGATGTTTCTTAGTTGAGACGATCGTCATTAAGACAAATGGAAGTCTGTACAACCAGAGACACGAGAACATATCGGGTTGGGGGCATGACGATCTTTTTATCTTTCGCTATGGGATCACTAACCCTTTTGCACAGAGAAGGCAAGCACAAAGGCCCAAGAACTAGCGACAAACGATTGCTTACTTCCCAGCCATATGGTAGTCGAAGTGTGCAATAATTTGCAGCTCTAAAACTGACCTAAAAAACCGCCATTAATTTAAATATCTGCCTAACTACATATTTTGTATATGAACTATATAAGCCTTGTACTTTGAGCAAATTATAAATTTATTTCGGCATCCTTTAAAATGCTTCAATAAGCAAATATTGTAGCATGCCTGTCGCGCATCAGGAGCCACCGTTTTTGGGAGGCTTCTTGTAGTGAAATTCCAAATTTATCAACTGTATCGACCCGTTTAGCCTTCCTCAATAATACCTAAATTAATTCCAATAGAAAGGAAAGAGTAATACTTATATTAAAGCTTCTTTGGTCTTGTCAGCAATGCAGCGAAGAGAGATGCCGATATGCCGGATCATTTGAAGACAAATACGCCAACACAAAAAAGGTTGCTTTCGCTTTACGTCTTAGGCTGTGCCAGCAACAAGAGCTGCTCCTGTACCATAGATGACTAGCCTACTTAATCTTGTTTGTTGGAAAGAGACTAAGGCGATGAAAGCTCGTGCGCACCTGGTGATCAATTGTCTAATTTGTCATCCAATTTCGCCATCAAGAAAGCCCAAATAATGACATTGTTATAAACGACCTCTTCGACCAGCGGTACTATCCCAAATCTATTCACTCTATATCAATTGGTTGGTTTTGCAGACCCCACCAGAGAGAATATAGAGCTCCATCGCTTTCAAAGGCAGATGCGCTCTTATTAACAAGGTCGCTAACGTTGAAGACCAGGAGAAAGGGGGCGAACTGATAACGGCAGTCTACGCTTATAACTTGGAGGGTTTTCATGATAAATCTAGAGAGCGAAAGGCTATGATACTTGCAGACCGCCAAGTACTGACATAACTCGTCGTACTAATAGACGTCTTCTCACTTTCTGGATAATGAAAAAAGAGAAATCTTTGGGACCACTCGGTCGATGCAGCACAGCAAGCAAAGGTGTACTTCGTGCGCCTCGAGCACCCCCAAGGTCCATCTCTTACGTGGCGTCGAAGAATTGAACTGTCTACAAAGAAATTCTTCCTCCGAGTGCACCCTTATGACGGCAATGTGCATGTTTTCAAAATAATATCATTTTTGCTGTAGCATTTTACTCGACGTCGTCAGAAGTCTGGAGAATAGTTCGATGTGCACCCGCTATAGAAATGTACTCGGGTATTTTCAAAACCTATCAACCATAGTTCAATTTTCTTAAGACCGAGTAAGCTTAAGAGTAATACAGCCTAAAATTTTGTGAGCCTAAAAGCAATTGTCTCATTTCGTTGGTCGGGGACAACTTTTCTCGGCTCTGGCGTATTCCAAATCAAGGCGTTGGAAGCGTAAGCTCAAGCGCGTGTATGTGATCTCTTCTACCAACGTGGCCAGAGGACCGCGGCTTGTATAACAAGCGCCCGCTGCTTTTTATTTTTGGATCGCCACAATCTACGGACAGTCATATTAGAGCCGTTACAACGGCTTCCATGAGCTTTGCAGAATAAATTACACGGTGTTACACAAGCAGCTTTTGTGGCCCTCTTCTTCGCTTAGCACTCTGCATGGAAGTGGCTTTGATCTTGCAGGTTAGAGGAGCGTTGGAGGAGGCTACTTCAACTTCAGATTGTTACTTTCTCAAGAAGAAGTAGCAGCTCCTGCGCGACCTTATGTTTGAGCTTAAAAATGCTCTCAAGAAAGACCTCGTTGATCAGCTTTGGGGCGACCCGGCAATGTTTTTCCTCTCATGTCTCTAGTGTAAGGTCGATTTCCTTTTGAAATAAATTTGCGAATTTTTCTTGGGCCGGCTGAGTATAATTAGTAGGGTAAGGTCAGAAATTCGAACTCTGACATATAATTCGGATTTGGAAGCGGCCAGAACTCAGTAGCTACGAGTTTTTTTAAACTTAGTGATATTGACATCTCTGGTCATGCCTCTAACTGAAGCTTTACTACCGCAAAACAACGACCGGTTGAGCTGATAATTGATCTTGTGAATAAGATCGCCCTGTTAGCCTTAGAGTTGCTTGTGATACCCAGGTATCAGCTTCGTATATCACACCGCTTCTCTTCTGACTGAGCTATGTTAACCGCTCTTGATGGTATCTAAGCTTTCGCTTATATCCCTATGTCAATCACTGTATCTCGCAGACTTACTTTCCCCGCTAGCGGAGCTTTGTAACTCTCATTTGGTAGCTTTACATTGCCCAAATAGTATGATTCTTCCAATTTGAACGTTATCTCTAGCTTTGCCGGCATCTGGTCCTGCTGGATAAATTAGTTGCCCGTTAAAAAAAGCTTTGCAGACTTTGCTTCATCTGACCTTGAGAATACATAAGTACTTCCGACATATTCTTTTTGATCTTGGGCCTGTACTTATCTACCCCCTGCCACTCGCGCAATAAAGGTAAACATGGCTCGCCTTAGCCCTGTCGTGCTGGGTGCATTGGCTGACACCTACACGCAATGACCTCACTGGATTACTGTACCTCTCGTGCTCGTCTAGCCACATTTTGAACAAAATTTTGTCGTACGTCTCCATATCAAGGACAAAAATTGACACTGTCCTATTAAAGCTCTCAACTTCGCAAGATGGGTCAAACTTTATTCTTAAAAATGTTTCACTGGTCAGTCGGCGGAAAATTGACTTGTTGCAATTGCTCTCTCTCAGAGTCAGGCAAAGATAATTTGGTTGACCGCAATTGTTTGCCGGAGCACAACATTTTACGATGCGTCAGAGTCCTCATCGACTCAAAGTGGAGATCAAAAGTCGTCTGCTTTTACGTGTACAGTCGTCCGTATACAACTACTCATTTATTTTTCGAGAGCTTGAAATTTGTCTTCTATAGTGTGTATTGACCACGAACCATCGCAAGATTTTACTTTAAAACCATCGTGCGCCTTTTCCTACTGGTAATACGCACTTTCCTTGTGTAGCTTGCATATAGCTTCTTTCACGTTTGTTGTATAGAGTCTATAGAGTCCCGTGAAGATTTGCCGACTATTTTTATCTCGGCAGTAGAGTTGCCATCGTGTTGCTTAAGCTCCTGAGAAGCTCTTATCGCATTTAAATTTAAAAAATAAAGCAGAAGTGCGAATTAAGTTCGATTTAACTCTGAAAGAAAACGTACCTTGCCTGTTATTTAATGAGCCTACAAATCGCTCAATGTTTCACTGGTTGTGCTAGATTGAAAGTGCATTTTGCACTACTTCTTCACTTTGCTTGCGCTTTGAAGATTTAATAGAGGAAGTAGTAAAGATGTGGCTTAATAATAAGCTTAACGTGGGACCACCTCCGCAAATGCTGCACAGCATTTTTTAAGGCCCCCCGAACTGATTTGCTATAGCTCTACGCATTTCCAGCCATTCCTTGGCTCTTAAGGTGCATCAACTCGATATTTGAGTTTATGTCGCCTAACCGTTTACTATGCCTTGGCTGATAAGTCTTTTAAACTGCATTCCCTATTTAAATAATAGTTAAAGTTAGTGCATAAGGATAAGCAGAATAACGTATTTTAATAAATCAGTCTGCAAACTACAATCTATAGTAAACGTCGTTCTTCTTAAGACTGACGGAAGTAAAAGGCCGGTTACTAAAAGATCTTCTTGTGTGTTCATGCACGCCTTTTTAATGCAAAGTGTTAAGTTCTCCCATCACACCTATGCATTCGTTGTCCATCCTATGCCCACGCGGGTAGATTGAGTAGCTGAGCCTCTAGCAATGGTTTCGAGAAGAATCTAACTTCAAATAGCCTCGGTCGAGCGGTTAGTTACAATGATCGAAGAACTCATCACCCTGAGACAAACGCATTCTTTTGCAGCCTTCGCTGCTGTAAATAGCTGAAACGTGTTATGGCTCCCGAGATCAGTGAGCAAGGTGTATCCTTAAATGTTCAGGCTGCTCAGATTTAGGTATCCTCGGCGGTAGTATTCAATGCGATGTGTTAGTCGGTAAAGCTAAAATTTTAATATTAAGAAAACATCCAGCAAAAACTTCTACTTTTTTTGAAGGAGGTACTCGGGTAGTATTGATTTTGGATGGTAATGTGTGCAAGGCGTTTGTACTATCAAAGTTGGAAGCCGGATCAACATCCGAATTTATCGTGTTCACGCTGCCTGTACGACTTACTAGAGATATTTTCGTGTGAAAGCGGTAATTTCAACGTCATGAGTCGTCTTTATCGTTAGTTTGAAATTCGTGGCTCCATTTATTCAAAAATTAGTAGGCTTAAATGCATTATTGACCTAGTAGCTCTAACATGCCTTGAAATACCGCAACACAGCAACAAATTTAATTGTCAATTGATTGCTATTATAAGATCTCTTCGTCGGCTATGAAATCGTCCTTGATACTCTTAGCAAATCTTGTACCGCATCTCGTTCTTTGGTTGCAAAGCTATGCAACTAGGTTCTGGTACGTCTTTGTTATCCACATTGCCTTGCGGAACTTTAATACCCGCCGTCGGTGAGACTAGGTGACTCAGCCAAAACGTACTATGTGTGTTTTGTGGACCTATTTTTCACGTTTGCAAAACTTTATAGATCGCAATTGGTGCTGCTATGTTGCATACTTGTGATTCGATACTTCAAAGAGTCATTGGCAGCCGGTGCAACTAGCAGAACTTTATTTTCACTAATGAAGGTATAAAGACGTTGGCACGCGATCGTCGGGAATATATCGGTACCTCCGACATCTCCCACATGTGTTTTCGAGTGTATACTATTTCAGAAAGCAGCAAAGTAGCAGAGCGCACAAAAGTGGGCTCATCAATGGCTTTTTGAATGATTTGGGCGGCCAACAATCCCCTAAGAACTGATCCAGGCCTCGTGCTGTATTTTACATACGGCATGCCTCGGATCAAGTTATACTGGTCCGTGAAAAGGGCAAAAGTTGACTATGTGCTATAAACCAGCAAAAATCACAACGTCGTAAAATGTCCCATTATCCATTTTAAACAAAAGTAACTTATTCGATAAAAAAGAATGACTCAATTTTTATTAGTTGATGCCATCGTTTGCCAACGTGCAAAGTTCATCAACGCACGAGGCTACCATGACTCAAAATGTTTTATCACAATCTGGTACAATTGTGAGCTTTACTATCCGCTCAACGCTGCTCGTTTCTCCTTCCAAAGATGTCATAATCTCAAGAACCCTTTTTTTGCGGTGTGTTTGAGCTAAATGTCCATGGTGGAGACTACTAGTCGGATGTTGTGCCCATTCTGGTGGACAGTGGCTTACTAGCCTTAAAGGCGGAGTTTCTACTTGCCACTTGACAGCCCTCTTGGAATAGAAAAGTAGGGCCCGTTTGGTACAAGCACCGTATTTAACCATGGACATCGGCAGTTGTCGCTTTGCTCGGCAACATTTACGTTCGTTCGGACTGAGCTCGAGTTAGCGGATTACGGACACTATGGTAAACGGAGCAAGTAAGGCCTACCACGAGAGCCAACCTTCCTGTGGCTGTAAGCTTAAATGCAATTAAAGCGCCTCTTCTATTGTCGAGGTGTGTGCTCTTAAGACTTGAAAGCAGAGAGAGTCCATCCTTAGACTGCTCATGAACACAGTCATAGGAGAGTAATGGCCTAAAGTTGTACTCTTTAGCTCAAAAAAAATTTGTAAATTTGACGCCTTTCTAGATTGGAGACAAAAAACGTGAGTGCTGGCGAGATCAAAAGTTTGCCGGAAGGAAAACATTTCTTTACGTGTACCTAGGTCAAAAATCACTCCGATGATACTGCGGCCTTTGGTCAAAATACTCGACATTCCTAAGGATTTGGTATTTAATCAGTTAAATAATACTAAATTTTGGCGCCCAGGAACCCACTATCAAATCACTTACCGGATATAAGAATAAGGCATCGAGTCAGATACAATGGAACGTGTCACCAGGTGATAATCACTACAACGAGAGCAATATATACTCATCGATGCCGTCTTTGCCGGTAGGGCAAATAATGTCATGGTGAGCAAGTCGTAATATCTGTACACGAAACCGACTTTCTGTGTTTGATAACAAAATACGAAGTAGCGACTACAACTAGCTGAATACCTGCTGAAACATCGATAATAAGACAGGTGGTGCTGCTTGACTACATGTCCGAGTGCACGTTGCATAGTTGATAAATCGAGGAGATGACTACGATCAAATTCGAATGAGCGAGTCAGGTAAACCCCCGGCACTTTTGGTGATACTACAAGAGTTATCAAGACCGTCACACAATTGTTTCGGCCATTACGACCTTTCGCTTTCCAAACATTATTTGACAATATACTCGTCTCTAGCCCCTTTGAAGGTGGTCAGTCGACCTTTGCTTTGTCCAAAGACGCTAAATCCATCGAGACCGGACCCGAGTCCGCCGGCCAATAAACACCATTTTATAAAACGAAGAACTACCCATCAAAAATGTTTCAGGGGATCGAGCTTATCTGTGGCTGTACATTAGCGATTAAATCTGCATGTTCCATCGTTACAATCTGCACTCTGAAGCGTCAAATGCAAGGCAAGCTTACCTTCACACCGTTCATTAACACAGTCGTTCTGACTTATAAGAAGAGTGGCGCTTTAGTAATACCTAGTATTTCAACCGTAGTATCGGTCATCCGCCCGTTTAATCAAGTTTTTATCCATGAAACTCACGCTTGATTTGCTTGCAAGTGAAGAAGTGTGAGCGCTGGTGATAATAATAAAAAGCGCTGTCATGCTTTCTTAGAGACAAAACGCTTGGGTGGACTTTGAGTCACGAAGGTCTCAGCACAGTTGGCCTCCTGGGTAAGAAAGTACGAGCACCACGCGCCTCTAATCATACGCCATCATGGATGCCGAGTGGCCATCTCTACATCTTTAAGTTAGAAATAAAGATCCAGTTTTTCTCTCCTTAAGGGTGGACACCTCTAGCCTTATTGACTTACACACACCACTAACCGAGCCTGTTTCAGCCCTTAAGCATACAATATTTTATGTAAGGGTAGAAACGCTTCAGCTGCTTGGCAGCAGGGAGGGCTGCAAATGACGTTGTCCATAAAAGTCAAAAGTTGTCTGTGTGGCGCGATTTACTCGTTCAATGGAAGCGAAACTTGAGCCATTCCACCCCGAGACCTTAGCGAGCTTATGATGTCTATTTTTTGCGTGTGGATTTAAATATCACCTTAAGTGCAATCAGGTTACCCATATTATACAGAGAAAAAGCGTGCAGAAAGATCTACGATCTCTCGCTTAACGACGGTAATTAATCCCCCGTCGCGAGGAAATCGACATATGCAATTTAAATACTGATTTTTTAAATACACTATAAGTTCAATATTCGTTTTCATTTTGTGATGTCAGTATCCTATAAAATACGTCATTTTGTAAGTCGGTACATATTCGGGAAGGATGCCTGTCACACACCAGGAGCCACCATATTTTAAGTCTTCTATTTAAGAAATGTCCGCTCTTGCCACAAAACTTTGGCTTTATGTAATGGCCTATTACATTTATCATATCGTGCAAAGCGCCTCCGGCATCTTTGCCGCAACCAATGGATTAACATTAGCACAGAACCGGATCAACTAGCTTGGTTTTGGGCGACCCCTTTTTCTGTATGGCAAAAAAAAGCGAAAAAATGTAGTTTTTATAATTAGAAAGCATCGAGCAAATTGTGAGTTTCTGAAGTGGTCGCCCAAATAGCGTGTTAGCACTGATTTGATACCTTTTAGAACGTGACATGAGCAATACTTCCGCAGTGGTACTTATTATGCACTAAATGCAGAGTTCGAACCACAAATTTTGAATATTTGCAAGGAGATAATTAGATGGAAAGCCGTAGATAAGGTTACGAGTCATTTATTGCTCAGTCGTGAAGCATTGGGAAGTATATTTTTTTTTGGCATGCATGTGACAATGAAGTTGGTTTTGGGAGTTCTGAAGACCAAATACCAGGTAAAGACCTCGGTGAGCCGTTTTTCTGTCTGAAATCCGGCCATTTGTTGTTAGTTGATCGACCAGGGATCGCGAGGTAATACCCATATAATCCAAATTAAGGCAATTAAGGATAGGTAAAAATAATTAGACGAGCAATCACACCCAAAAAAGCGTGACTGCCCCGCCTGTAACTACCTCTAATTGGGTGTCCTACAGTATGTGTCAACTTGACATATAAGAGAATTAGTCACATTCTAGAATATCGAGACAGAAGAACACGTGGCTACAAGTGAGTTAGAGCCGAAAGTTTGCTTTTTTCCTATGCACTTACTTTCCATTCTGCTCTGCGACAATCAAATTGTTATACCGCCAACCCACACCCAAAAATGGGTGTGTGAGAGCTGGATAGACTGAAGGCATGAGCAATTGGCAAATTACGAAAGAGCGCCAAAACCCTCTTCGATTAGATACTTATCGCCGATGACCTTTATCTGTAGCGTCTAGGCTTACATTTTTTAAGCACACTACCATATACCTTTCATATTTCAATTCGTGGCAAAGCGTTCAAGAAGTTGTTCGGCCGATCCTTTCGGGGTCTTTCATAGAGAAAATTAAGCTACATTAAGACTAGGCTTTCCCAGCGCAAAATTTAGTAGCTACTCGACCTGTTTCTTAGACTAGGTGTCGTACCTTTTATTACACTAAAAGGCTTTATCACTTAATGGGCCACCCAGATATCGCCTTGAGCGTCACTCTTCAAACCACACCGAAAAACATTGGTTCAACATTGTGCTGTCTGTGGCTTTTTGATGAAATTAAAATTACGCAGCTGTTTGATATCTTCCATAATCACTCAAGGGCCGATCTCACTAATGCCGTGATTTTATGATGATCAACAACCTATCGCAGATTTGATAAGTTCAGTTCGAAAAGGGTGAAAAGCTTGCCACGAGTGCGATTGGACACGACGCTTCATCAGATTTCTAATGTTTAAAGAGCAAACTATACCCGTACATGAAGGCAGCAACGCTTGTAACGCTCAAGTACAGTGCAGGCACATCAAGACCTATCGAACAAAGTATATACATCTTAGCGGCAAGCCGCTACAAGCTAAGTGCGTCCCATCGAGAAAGTTCCTTGTGGAGATTTATACAAAGTCTGGGAAGCACGAGATAGTAAAACCTCTCTCACGTCATCGAAATGGTCGAAAAAAACAATTGATTTTTACCTTGTCGCTGCTTGCATAATTCAAAGAGCTTGTTCCGAGCATTTGAACAATGGTAGGATCGCAGTCAGTGAGGGTGAACATATGTTCTTTTAACAAACGCCTCTATCGAACAGATGGAACAATATCCACATGGTATTTGGTTACTGGTTACTTTACGTGTCATTAAACTCGTATCTCTTTACAATACATAGCTGTGGTGAACCCTAAGATGTGGGGCCGAAAATCCTCAAGCACTTGCCACTATCTTAATTATTGTATACTGACCAATACTGAAACGAAAGTACAGTTTGAAGGCTGGACGTGTGCTAGATGTGCTGGATAATCAATGGTGCAAGCAACAGTACAGTACTGTCTCAATCGTTAGGCGGTGGGTGCGTTGGCGTCAGTTGTTAAGACTCCACAAGTGAACGATCGGGCAAGCTTTTCCCAATTTCTTTTGGTACTCTTGAGTCGGCACCATGCCCCGCAGGTCGTCAACTGCTCTACCGTCCGTCAGCTCTTCTCCTTCATCGTAAGTCGCATACATCTTGAAATGATCACAATGCTTATACTATTTGGTATAGCTGATGCTTAGACTAACGTTTTGCGTGTCCGTGCTGCAGAAACCAAACTAATAGGATGCAATTTCCTCTACCAGACGACTACTTTCCACCAGTAAGCCTCTCTCTATCTCAAGCGCAGCAGTATCAGGTTCAGGCGAAAGAGCTGGCCGCCGACGCCATGAAATCGTGCCGGGAACATGAGAGCCGAGTTGCTGGGTTTAGCATAGCGGACGATAAGCACTGGCAAGACGTTGCGCGAGACAAGAGTTTGTCGGTCGTCCGCCGCAAACAAGGCCTCTTTACGATCACTCGCACGTTCGGGACGATCGCAATCGACTTTCGTCGTTTTGTGAATTTTTTTTCGTCCGAGACGTCGGAGCAGCTATTTGCTTGGAATCAATTCTTTTTTGGTTGCGCAGTTGACGCCGTTGCGCTGTGCAATCTTAACCTGAACGAATCGGACAAGCACGCGACGCTTGGTATTAAATGGACATGCTTGCAGCCTTCAGTACTCATGCGCAAACGAGACGAGTGCTTTCTCGAATACATTGTGTACATGAAAGACGATCAAGACCGTGACGCGGCGGTGATTGTAAGAAACCCCGTCGATATTCCCGAGTGCCCGCTTTTGCCCATTGAGCTTAAGACCAAGCGCGAAAAGATAACCACCGTCATTGTTGTGCGCGAAGCCGACTCGTGCCCAGGTGAAACGCAGCTTTTTATGTTAAGCAAGTGTGACCACAAGGGACTCACGGCTTCCACAAAGTTTTGTAAAAAGCTTTTGCGAGCGTTAAATGACGTGTCTTTTTCGGCCGATGCCAAAAAAATAGCCACATTTGTCAGTTTAACGGACCCAAAAGAGCAGTCAAACCGGAGTGAGCCGTTTTCTATAGGAGATGGTATCCAACCGTGGGTACCATCGATTAATACTCACCAGGGCTGCACAGACTGCTCTCGAACTTTCCGAGCTGTTCGTCGACGTCGGTACTGCCAAATGTGCGGTGGCATGTTTTGTTCAAAGTGCCTCGTTCAACGAGCTGTGATACGGCAAGAGAAAAATGTTTCTAACAATAATATTGAGATGACCAGCCAGCGCACATTTCGCGTGGAACAATCGCTCTTCTGCAAAGTGTGCATCTATCGATCTCGTGAGAAAGACACGAAAAGCATTCAGGAGCAAGTGGAGACCACTAGTCGTTCGGTAATATCGTTCAAGTCGTCTTTGGCACCCCACCATCTGTCTTTGACAAAACCTCAAAGCTCAAAGTCCTCTACTCCGACGTCTTCAGTGCCTCGTGGCTCTCTCTCATACCAGGCGGATGTGCCTCGGCGCAGTGCTACTTGGAGCGAAGAGAACCGTGATTCTTGGTGGTCGGAAAATGAGTCTGACACGTGCAGTTGGAAGTCTGGGTCCATTCGATTCAGTACAGTCTTACGCAACTGTAGCAGAGCCCCCACAGTGCGTTCGTCCTTCAACTCCGAGCACTCACATAATAGAAATTCTTTTCTGACAAAGCATTCCTCGGACACCCCTTGTGAGATTGATGCGGATCAAGTGGACGACTGCATTGATGAATGCTCCAGTGTCGACGAAGTGATTGATACAAAAGACATGATGTTAGAGTCCGAGCTTCGTACGCAGCTGCGAAGTCAGCAGCAGTCTTTCGCTTCTAAGTGTACAGACTTATTTGTGAACGACTATTCCCCAGATGCAGACCGCGATCGAAACACATCTGCGCCAGTGGCCCCAACTTTTTTGCCGCCGCGTTCAAATGCACGAGGCACGCGTAGCACCGATCAGAATAATAATCCCGGCTCGTCCAAGTCGCTGGATCAGTGCATCGCGGAGCAGAATGAGCTTCTACAACAGGTATTGTCCGCTAGCCGTGGCTTTGCCACTGATGTTCAGGATCGAGTCAAGGCGCCGTTAGCAAGTCAAAGTATTCACGAAGACGGCGAGGACCACGATGCGGGCATTTTTGAGCTGTTAGGGTGAAAAAAAAGAAGCACTACTTTTTTGCACTAGCGTTATAGTCACGGGCTGAAATGGGAATTTAGAATGGCATTTTAAATTTTCCATAAATCACTTCGCGTCTGCGGTTGACCCGTATAATTAATGTTTGACTCGAAAGTTTCCACCCTAGCAGCAGAGAGCGTTGTCTTTCGAAGACGCTTGTAACCGTCAAGGCAATGTTGCCGAAGTTGAAACTTAAACTGAAATGAGTTCTATCCGACCACATCGCATCGCTTCGCCAGCGATTGTAGGAGCTCATGTTCTCTAGAGTCCCAATCGCGGAACGGCGTTGCTGCCTCGTCACAGTTGGCTGTGTCCAGCAAAAATTGTTCAGCAAGGACACTACCATACTAATGTTGCCCACCGAAGCATTTAGAAGGCCACACACAAAGTTTATAGTAATAATTTGCCGGTGCCATCACGCATTGCCCGTGCGCACATATGTGTGGTCTCACTTGAGCAATTTAGGCACCGATTTTAGGTTTGTAATGTAATGTATTACGTTATCGCGTTACCAACTTATGCACGTGCTAGGCCCAGTCTGGCTAGTCCACGGCATAGAGTGGTGTCCGCATACGTCGAGTCTCGTTCGGCGGGCAGTGCAGCCAGCACCGAGGTCTTGAGGGTCTTCCATTAGTTTGTTTATCTCCGACTTGGTAAGAGCCCAGGTGGCGCCCGGTGCTGGAGACCGTCGCGTCGAGGGTGAGACTCGTTAGAGACTTGCAGATGCCCGAGAGCACCTGCCCGAAGCGCGCGAGCATTTAGCCCCCGCGCTTGGAAGGAGGGCGTCACCCCAACCTTTTCCAGGCTCGATTTTAGGTTTATACGTGGTTTTGTTTCCAGGCTCGATTTTAGGTTTATACGTGGTTTTGTTTTCGGAAAAGGTTGGGGTGACGCCCTCCTTCCAAGCGCGGGGGCTAAATGCTCGCGCGCTTCGGGCAGGTGCTCTCGGGCATCTGCAGGTCTCTAACGAGTCCCACCCTCGACGCGACGGTCTCCAGCACCAGGGCGCCACCTGGGCTCTTACCAAGTCAGTGTTCAACAAAATAATGGAAGACCCTCACGGCCTCGGTGCTGGCTGCACTGCCCGCCGAACGAGACTCGACGTATGCGGACACCACTCTATGCCGTGGACTAGCCAGACTGAGCCTAGCACGTGCATAACTTGGCAACGCGATAACGTAATACAATACAATACAATACTGCGCGCTGCAGAATATCGTTAACTTCTAAAGACTGCTCAAGCTTTTAATTTTTATCTTAAGGTCATTTTGGTTGAAGATGGTATCGTGTTCATGGTCTTAAAAGCGAAAGAGTGATCGTGGGAGAGGGCAACTTTATGAGAGAGTGTGAGTGTGAATGGAAATGTGAATGCGAATGTAAATTCGAGAAATGTAGCGCTCTGTAGCTTGGAAAAGGTTGGGGTGACGCCCTCCTTCCAAGCGCGGGGGCTAAATGCTCGCGCGCTTCGGGCAGGTGCTCTCGGGCATCTGCAGGTCTTTAACGAGTCTCACCCTCGACGCGACGGTCTCCAGCACCGGGTGCCACCTGGGCTCTTACCAAGTCAGAGCTAAGCAAAATAATGGAAGACCCTCACGACCTCGGTGCTGGCTGCACTGGACACCACTCTATGCCGTGGACTAGCCAGACTGAGCCTAGCACGTTCATAACTTGGCAACGCGATAACGTGATACATTACATTAGCGCTCTGTGGATGGTGAAGTAAACAGCAAAAACATATTTAGGGGAAAGTGGCGTTACGAACATTTAAATAACAAGCCCGAGTTTAAGCCAATCAGTAGATTACTTAATTGGCCAATCACAAAAATGTGGGATGGATAACGAAATGGGGGAACGCGGCTCTTTGTAACTTTCTGCCTATTCTCTGCTAGAAGTTCACAGTGAAGTGAAGCATGGTCTGTATAGATGCCATATGTCTAAGAGCCTATAAATTGAACCTTGAACTTAAAAAGAGCATACCCATCGTTAGTAGCTGTTGTCATGGACAGAATCGCTCATTTTGGCAGCCTTGCGCTGCCGAAAAACGAACGCAGTCACTTGATTTGTCCATCGGTCTCTGCTCATAGCAGTGCTGCTGATCAAAAAAGATGGCGCATCACACACGACACTAAGCGGTCACTTAAATCCAATCAAGGCCAAGATCGACGCCTATGAGTCTTTCCTTGATTTTCCCAAGCGTTGTCTTAATATTGACCATCCCAAACTTAGTATCCATCCTTTTTCAGAAAAACTGAGGAGTAGGATGCCTACTTCTGCGTCATTCGCACTATAATCATTTACGTAATTGTGAAGCAGCAAATTTCATTCCCAAGTATTTTTGGTTCAATATACCTTTCCTAACCACAATAGCCTTCACTTTGGCAAAGCCTACTCATAGACCATACTTTTTAACAGATCACATTCAGAAAGAATCGATTGCGCCAAAGATGCGCTTCTACGCTTTGGTGTGATGCAAATTCTTGCGCACTTTCTCGAGTACTGCTCGCAAATAAGCAATGTGCATCTTTCCGGCTCTGCATCTAGCAACAATATGTCAGCAAAGCATTCTTTACGTACGTTGTGAGAGGCCTAGAAAGACATTTCAATGGATGATTAAACGTTGCAGGAGTGCTAAAAAGCGCTTGAGGTATGGTCAACCGCTTTAAATTACACAACCAGGAATTCTGAATTAGTTTTAAGAGTGTCATTGCTTCACATATTTTCATACTAAGTGTTTTCTGCTGCAAATTGTACATCTCCCCATGTCTGAGGCGATATGGAGTCCACATTTACATAGTGTATAATTCATTATTTGCTTTTAGGTGGCTATGCACAAGAGAAATGCTTCGGTAAAGTTAGACAGTCCCTTGAGAAATGGCCTGTGTTGTGACACGCAGTATTTGCTTCGTAGAACAAGTAGGTTCCAAAACGTTTATTATTTTGAAGTGATAACGCCAAAGGTAAGTCTCATTTAATCACATTTTGCTAATTTTTAAGTAGAAATAAATGCAGGGGCGATGTTTCAATAAGGATCAAGGACCCAATCTGTTGCACTTGGTGCCTGCAAATTCTTCTTCTTCACGGCTTCATCGAAAAGTGGTTTTGACGTTGGTATTTCCTTGAGGTCGCTCTGCACTTACAATTCAGTATAATTTCACTGACTAAGCAGGCCGGCCATACTGGCATCCCCGCATACAAGGGTATATTGTCGAGCGCTGTCGTCATTCACCGAAATGTCAAAATTTAGTTCTCACCGATAAAAAAAACGTTCTGCGCTGCGCTGTATGCTCCATGCACTGTCGTATTTTATAGCTATCGTGTCGACACGTATGTGCATCGACGAATCGATGCATCGACGACTATATCGGCGTCCATCGAAGAGCAAGGCTTATCAATGTCTTTAATTAGCGATATTAATATTGCACCACGCGTACTCAAAGCGCATCGCCGGCCGACTATGTTAGCCAAACATACGACGAATGCTGCCCATGACGAGCGTTGATCCGTTGGTTGTGCGAAACCTCGCGTGCATCGTCAAGGCTATACCTCTGATGCTTCCAACATCGGCAACAAGTATTTTTTTTCTTCTGCGAGCACTGCTCTATAAACTTCGTGCCGTTCCACGCGAAATGATAGTGCTCGCCCATACTCCCTTACCTGTAAGCCGACCATACATGTAGCATATGCTGTGCCCCACCCTCAACCATCAGCTTGCCTGGCTTACATGCATACAACATACAGCTCATCAGAGCTAGCCTTTGTCAATCAATGCATCCGGGAGCGTTGACATGACTTGGTTTTTTCCACAGGCTTACTGAGAATGGTCAATATTTCATACAAATGGCTAGATGTATAGCTTCAATTCATAGATCTTGGTATGAGGAAACTCCAGCCGCAAATGGCGAGTATCACCAGCTTATAGATGGAAAAGAAGAGAGATTTGCTTTCCTGGTGCTCCGGGTTATAGCTCTTCCTTTATAGCAAAAATGAGACTCATTCGGACCTTACAGTGGGCTCTGGCTCTGTGTGTCTTTCGTGTCCGTGCTAATTGAAAAATACCTCGGCATTTCTGCCGCTTTCACGGACTTTACAGACGAGACTGAAAGGCTTTAAGCTTACCAAGCTCGGCTTTGGTTGGGTGGACTTTCCGCCTTAGGCGTCGGATCACCTTAGTGTGCAATCAAGAAGACAAATAAATTGAGATTAATTTTATCCTACGCAGCGTAAATTGGGATATACTCCAGTTTGCAGACCAATAGAATTACCGACGGGGTGCTTTAAAGGCAGGTTTTATCACAAAAGCGTAACGAGCCATGGATGTAATAGCTGAAAGATGCCATCAGACGAGCATTACAATCAAATGTTGTACCCTGTTTGGGACAAGCAAAAATTTCAGCTTATTTAGTTTACCTCCCTTTCATGCCCTCTGGTAGCTAAGATACAGCTTCATTCGGTAAATTAATCAGTCGTAAGGACTTAGATCAGAATTGGCTACAAGCACTACTAGGTGCAACGGCAACTCCTTAGCTCTGCGTGAGTTCAGGTTTCTGACCTCCGTTCTATATTTAGAACACATACAAGTCACAGATTATTATATGCTTGACTCCAAAAGTTACTAAAAGTCTTGATTCTTTCCTAACAAAAGATGATTTGAGTTGTGCTTTAGTTTCCCTCTGTAGGGTGATGAAATTACAATTACTAAGTAACACAGTAATCTGTACTGTAATGCGTTGAGCAGTAATCATTAGACTAGGTACCGTTTTTCTGATAGCTCCTTGATATAAAGTACCGCCTTTTTGTCTGTGTATAAAAAAATCTGCCACAAAGTATGGTAACACCATCATCAAGTTTGACAATCACTGCAAATTTTTCTCACATAAGAACACCGGTATGGGTCCCGATCTCGACGAGAGATGCGCTTACTGGGAAAGAGACAGAAGCGGTTAGCGGAGTATCTTACCCTTGAAGAGAGCAAGTTATCAAAATATTATTTTTCGATTATTCTCGCCATAGAGGCTTCTCTATCTCATACGCGGATGGCATGTCGCGTTCACGCTCTAAAATTTACTTAGTGGGCTGAGTGCTAGGCGTGTATCCATAAAATTATTTACTGGCGTTTTTCTTGTTCGATATTGACATTGAAAATAAAGTCCGAGATAGAGCTTCTTCCGGCAAGCTTCAAAAATCTCCAGCTTTCGCGCTCTCTTGCTGCAAAAAGAAATGTACGATCTTTACAATTACTACGATAATTAACGGCCTTAACCACTTAAATACTTTTTTTAACAAATCAAAAATGCTGCACTTGTGGATGATCTACATAAATTAAGTCCAACCTCCAACGTAATTTTTCGTTGGTTTAAGCTAGATGAAGCGATCCGATTCGCTCCCGAAAAGAACGCAGACACGAACATAATCAAGACTTTTATATGTCCTAATTTGGCAAGCTCTAGGTGTACAGAACTCTGACTAGTAGTGCTCTGGCTTCATGAGCCGCTGATTACCGTGTCGCCTATGAGTTCATTTCTGCATTTAGTGCCACTTTAATGATGCTTACGGATTTCTTTAGGATTTAAATTCTCCATTCAGACGATAAAAGTGACCGCCTATTAGGGAAAGAAACCGGCGAGTACAGCCACCAGAATACGTGGCTCTTTCGTGAAGTCTAGCATATACTTAAACGCATTATCCCACGTGGTAAGCGTAGTATAGAAGCAACAAGACTCGCGTCAACTAAAGCTTTAGCTCATCTCGGTCGCAAACGCCGTTAAAAGTGAGGTATCGCACGTCAGTGCTCATTTGCGTAATCGCCTGCCGAGCTTCGAGACCAAATCTTTGTTGACTCACTCACAAAAAGTCGGACATACAAACCATTTTGACTTCTCTAATGCATTATCACCATTCTTCGTGCTATAAGGATTCACAAAGGTGTGAAAGTTTATGGCTAAATCAAAGTATCCTTCATAGAAGCGGTCACATTAGACGCGAGTAAATCCGTAAGCTACCCATGGAGGCATTCTGAAAGTGCACTCCATACTTAGAAATCTCCTCCAATTGCCAATAGATCGCGTCTGATACCTGGCCCGACCATACTACAAGTCTTACTGAAGCTAATTTGGAATATTAGCTAGTCCGGTCTCATTTTAACGCCCTAAGGCAAGTGGGGGTACTAATCCATTTCCGCTTAAAAAAATTGGTTTTAAACTTCGTAGCTCGCTGCAGATATAAAGCTTGAGATCTGCTGTTTGGTCTTTCTTTTTTTGTTTTGAAGCCAATTTGAGTAGCGGATCTACATTTGGTTGACAACAAGATTCGCACCAGTCTCAATATTCAGGAAATTAAAAATCGCTAGTTTTTAAATGAAAGCTAGACCTAAACCTCATACACGGCGAATGTTCAACAACACCTACACTTTAGCAGTGATAGTTTGATTATGTACTGCTCTTTTGTCAGCTCATCAATGCTAACTACTGCTATATTATAGGTGCTCGAAATATCGCTCAATTTATGTCACGCAATGTAGTAGTACAATAAAGCTTCTATATTACATACTGGGTTGATGTAACCCCATTTCCGACGTGGCCTACATCTTCTTAAATATTTGGAATAGCGGTAAGCTTTTTTGTAATTAGGCGACAGAGGTTTTTTAGCCGTGAGGACAACGAGGAGATCGACCTTCAAACAGTGGAACAGCGAATGAGTAACCTCGATTTTTCATCTGTGGCAATACTTGCCGTGTACAGATAGATTCATCGCTGCGCTAAGCACACCAAGGTCCTTGGAACCGATATCCAGTCTATCCCCTAAGAAACTTCCAATAACGACAATATCAAAAAGGCTTACAACTTTATTTTGTTAAGCTTTAAAACAAATGAGGCATCAAAACGCTTAGGCTCGGATATCTACGTACACATAGTTCGTATGAGGCTTGTTCTAGAGTCGTAAAACATTCAAATAAGCTGTATCACCTTCTATCCCATTAGGGCGTCAGACCCTCGAAACTCCATCATCCTGAAAAACCAGCCATAAACTAAGACTCTTCGAGAACATCGAGGCAATCCGTTATCACTACTTGATTTGACAAAGAAATTGAAGTAGCCTTAGCTACAATCTCGGTGGTCTATTTTTTCGACTTCGGTAGATACGGACTCGGTTTTTTGTACCTGGATACGAGGTATGGCCTCATCATGCGTATGACGTCACTAACCCAAGGTTTAAAGCCTTGAGCACCCCTTGTTCACCCCTAGCAAAGTGTTCTGAGAAAGTCGCCTCATCAAAGAAGCGGAAGTGTCATTGCTTAGAGCACTGGATCGAGTCGGTCTATGTGCTGGACATTACTACATCAAAGAAATTTCGATGACAAGAGTCCGAAACAGGAGTGATGTTTGGCACAATGAAGGAGAGTGCAATCCTTGTCGGACACAACTTTTTACGTATGCCATATGCGGAGAGGCTGTTTCAAGTCAGTGTTGTACGCGAAAATCTCTACTGCTGCGTGTGTATCTCACTGCCATAATGAATAGAACGCAGTACGCCGCATGATGCTGGAACATCGTCCTCCTCCCACTCTCCTCGATTGAAAGAGCGAGCACGGCCATTTCGCAAAGAGTAATCTTCCACTAAGAACTCAAGGGAGTTCAAGGCCTTACTTCGGCAGGATTGCCCTGACGTCGTTGCTATGGTAGTCAATTTCTTTAACAAGACTACGCCTGCTACTACTAGAGTTGTGGTAGCGAGCATAGCTCATTTCATAGCAACTGTTAGAGCAGAACTCACGTAATCATGATTTTTCGGATCATAGGCTACAGAATGACGGTTCGCTTAGCCGAGAAAAGCTGAATATAATTAACCGCACACTTGTACATCAATTTTGCTGAAGCTGTCGCAAAGTGCGAGTAGAGAGCGTATCTTCTTGTATCTTTTAACTTAAAATTCAAAATTCCTCTCGTCATCTTCAGACGTCTTATGAGACGCATACCGTCTGCAGTACCAGCGGCCAGCCTTCGCTATTCGAGCCATCAAGCGAATATGGTCATTCGCATATAATCATTACTAAAGAACTTGTATCCTTGTTCTGACAACTGCGCCGGAGTCTCAATGTCATAGACACCCCAAGTGCCCGACGTAACTTCTTAAGCGATCACTTTTGTGCTCGACGTAACTTTTTAGGCGATCTCGATGGGTTTGTTGGGCAAAAATTTGAAGCTTGCTCGTATATTTAAAATGAGATAAGCTTTGAGTCTTTATGACTGTAACCCTTGCTTCTTTTCCTTAGAACGGTCATGAAGTGCTTGGGATGCGTAGCGAGTACAACAATTACTCGCGAACGCGCGGAGGGCGACAAGCGGCCTTAATGTACGAGCCGCGGCATATGCAGAGTAATTTCTTCGGACTTCTTAGCGTGGTGGTGCGATGCTCAGACTAACAAGCAAGAATCAGACTTCGTTAAGTCGAGAAATCACCTTTCTATCCAGATTGGCGGTCGTAGTCGACCATAAAGCCGAAGGTTTGCCAACTTGCAAAAGTATGAACGCGCTAGTGTGTTTTACAAGTGGTCGCATTGGCATCCGGCATCACAGCAAACTTTTGCTGGCATACCACGTGGCATCCAGCCACTACGAACTTAGCTCATGTCCGAAGCATACCGTGTTTTCAGATTTTGACGATGCATTAGGTGCAGACCACAAGGAAGATGGGTCTTCGCTTTGAAATGAACAATCAGGCTCTTTCAGTTTGTTGGGCGAACTTTTGCAAAGCGGCACAAGTACAAGCAGTGAAGTCCAATGGACATAAATATATTTGTGGGAGATTTAAAATTACAACTTTTGATAGGGAGGGGTATAACAGGTTACACGATCCTAGTGACTCACACTAGCTGATGCAAGCAACGTTGTACAAATTACTCGACATTCCTGCTTGTAAAAAGTTCTTACTAATTTTCTACAACGTTACTGTGATGTTAATGTTGTTCGGCGATGCCAAAGTAACCAGCCACGCACAAGCGTGTATGAAGGTCTAGCGCGTTCTCGTGGCCCAACTCAAAATTAGTACACTCTGTGTATTGCTCATTCCTGAATAAATTTACGTAATTTCCTTTTATCTGCAGACAATAGTGACCAAAAAAATTCGATCACACAAGGTCAGTGCTGCCCGGAAGTTTAAAATGTCACACGGCGTATTCCTTGCGTCGATTGGCAAGTCAAACTTTTACAAAAGCTGAACAAAAATATGATTTTAGACAGGGAATGGTGATCAATGCCTGGACCTCTCAAACTTGTTTATATGGTGGGTCAATTTCTTTTCAAAAGGCCAACTCTGAGTGACTCAGCTTTGCCTTGTAAGCCTTTTGATAGCTGTCAAGCCCTACGCATGTTACCCTCACTTGAGATATTACGAAAACGAAGGAGTGTTAAATAACTAACGTAACATACTCAAATAATAACACCAGGGGATAAACAACAGAAGCTGGACCGTGAGCAAGTGTCCAAGGCTACTAGGTTAACACAGCTTTGTTTCAGTCGACGACATTTGACAGCCTTTGTTTCTTTGTACGGTACTAATGCTTGATTTTAAGTACTGGCACATTTTGCTTCGCAAAGTACGAGTGGTGAAATTAGGGTAGATCGGTTTTATCTAAAAGTTCTGTTACCACTCCCCTCATTTTTCGCTCAGAACATGGCTGACGGTTACGACCCTCAGAAGTCTCGCGTGGCTGAAGATACACTGGCCGACTTTCTGCGCGCGCCTCTGACTGGTGACCTGACAGAAGTACCGGGCATTGGTAAGGCCGCGGTCGCGAAGCTCGGTGGGTGTGATGATGGTGCTGAGGCCGTGACTAATACGTTTCAGCTTATTGGAAAGTTTCTCTTACTTAAGGTTCGAAAAGAATAAATATTGAAGAGGATCTTGAAAATAGCACTACCCATATTGTCGTTTTACAGGCTAACTTGGACGACGACAGTGACGACGTGATCGACTGCGCAGCCCATTGCGACGCTTTTTGGTTCTGGCTCAAATCCAAGGGCATTACAGCTTATAGAAGGTAGCAGGGTATTTCAATAATGTTGTGTTTGTGGCCGCTAGCAAACATCTTGTATCTGCTGTGATTTTGACAATGTATTAACTGCGTGCGCTATTGTTGCTCTATCATTAGTGGGATTGTGATGGCCATTGCTGAGAAGGTGAATACGATGCTTCCTGGTATATATGACGCAGCAGAATTTCAATAGAGCATTGGTACGAACATTGTAGCTATTTGATGAGCAAAGTCTGCAAACATGAGTCATGGAATCAATTTGTTGACATCATATAGCCATTCAATGGAGCATCTAGTAATTATTTTATGTTTTGTTAAGTTTACCACCCTTCCTGTTGCATCGCTTCACTTCGCTACATGTCGAAAATATATCATTTACTTTTCACATTAATGTACCCGCGTTCCTGCTCAACGTGCATGAGGCCAGCTGTAGGAAAAGATGCGTCGCTATTCCATGAAATCGGAATCGATGGAAAAAGCTCGCCAGCCACGACGTTTGAGGCGGCGTAAAACGATGCGGACACTCCGAGATCAAGGCTTTCGTGAAGCGTGCTAAAATTCATTTTGACCGAGGCTCGACTATTGTCTTGTTGCTCTGAGGTGCATTCGGCAGATAAAATGATGTCGTGCAGCTCCTCAACTGAAAAGCTGAATGCTTGCTCCGAAGACGCGCTGGCGGAGAAATATCCATCGCTAGTCTTTAAGATGCCCAAAGGATCTGTCATCCATCGAGACAGACTATTCGTCGCGACGGTCGAAATAGTTTCATCCGCACTATTGTAGTCGTCGTTCTCTTGAGAAAAACTTTCACCTTCTGTGAATTGCATTAATTCCGTAAGATTTCGCTTGCGCCTGGTAGTCGACGATGAGTCCGCACCTGACCGCACGCAATCAGTAGTAGGGCGCCGACTAATTAATTCGGTTAGTTGCTGAGGGTGGCAGCGTACGAGGTGGTGATGGCTGAAGGTGCAGACGCTTGCCTGCGTCTTGGTCCACTTGCGGAACCCAAAATTGTTAAGCTGGCGCTGAAAACTGGCAAACTTGCCGTGCTTAAAGTACTTAGGCAACACAACGGTCTCGAGCCTCGTGGTGTTGAAGATCTGAAAGTAAGTGCCATCCTTGGACCACGCTAAGATTGACAGATCCTCGTATTGTAGGATGTCGTAAAGGCTCCGCAAAAATTTAGGTACCCGCATTGCGCGAACCGTGCTCGACTTTGAGGTGATTGTATCACCTATTGAATCCACATTGCAACAATTCAGATGGTTGAGCTGATGCATAGGTACAACTTGCATTCTCTGCATCATGATACGGTGATAGGAAGAGAAGAGCTATTAAAAAGCCTTCCAATTTTAAAATGGAGAAGCGGTGACCGTGCCTTTGTGCTGCAGCTTTCAACTGCTTTTCAGTGAAGCAGCAATGTATGTCCTCCACGACCGCACCAAACACGAACACACTATAACAGGATCACAAAGGCAGACGCAAGTTGTTTCGCGTTTGGGGCCAGCGTAGCCACTGAAACGCGGGTTCCTGCGTTCATTTGTGAAGCGCCTACTCGCATCGATCTCTGCCCGCTTTACGCTCGAGTCACTGACGCAAGGCTCACTTTTCGCCTGTCCTTCCTCTGAACTGATTATTACGAAGATTGAATTATCCTTTTTACAGTAGTGAAATTGTCCAAGCATTTAATTGGCCACAGTATACACAGCATCTGGGTCTCGCTAATGTAGTGACCGCGGCAGCGAAGGAGCTTGATAGTGGCACAATTGCACTTTAATCTGCCAGGATAGAGCCAGCGGCTGCTTGCTACCTGTGGAGTCCTGACATGCAAAGGCGAGCGATACAAATGACAAGACAAACGAATAAAACTTTTGGGACACACACACTTCGACTTTACGCAGTGCCTAAGAATTAATTGTGGACGTCAGCGCGTAAGGGCCATTTGTCCGTGCACTTACATTGTTGCGTCGTAATTAAGCTCTTATTTACTCTTTTGGCGGTTTCAACGGCGAGTCTTGACCTTGCAGTCCAGAAACTTTGACGCACATTGGCCGAGCACTTTGACAACCACCCAGGTGATAATACAGGATTATTTGAGCGTGGCATGCTAAATCGACGCCTGCAATTATACTAGAAAGTAAAAGTTCACTGGCGAATCACCAAATCCGAGAAGCAAAAGCAATCTATTTGTTAATGATTTTGAGTCAAAGGAAGCCATAAGTGCCTTCAGTTGACAGAGCTTGCAGGTCAAGAGGCCGGACTTTAGCATACGAATGACGGCAGCTCAGTCCGACAAATTGTCGATTTCGATGGACAGCGCAACAGTATCGCGATGAGATACGCGGTCTTGTCAGAACTTTTCACCCCGCGGAAGAACTAAGAGATAGTAGAACTAAAGCACGACGCGAGAAGACCTCGCGCAATGCAATATCGAGTCACGTTGCAGCAAGGACGATGAAAAGTCGACCGCAGCGAATAGTTCGCAGCACACAAACGCGGTGACTTTATCGACTGCCAGTATTGCGCAGCATGGTGACAGTAGTAGCTATGAACTAAATGGCTTAGGATTAGACGAGGCTGTATTTACCTCGCGAAGCAAGTACAAGACGCTGAAATATTGCTGACACACAAGTGAGTGCGATCAGTAATTTGTTATGCGCTTCGGCGATGGAATGGTCATTTGTGCGAATAGCGCACTATAAGATCGGATCTCACAAACGTATCTAATGTTTAAGTGCGACCCCCCCCGTCATGACCGTTGTCTACGTGGCCTCGTCTTCATTGTTAATTATGAATGTGTAGGTGTTAAGGCAAGTGCGACTGAAGCGCATGAATTGATTTGCTGGCCAACGGCTTAGTATTCTCAAATTTGCAAACTCTCTGCGTATTCGCTTGAAGGTAAACCGGATCACATAAAATTGTATGGAATAAACGAGTCAGTAGCAGCAAATTTCAACCGTGAATCGAATACCGAGTATTTAGTGCACGCCTCTTCTGTGCAGATTACTGTATTTATCTCGCCGACGCTGCAATCATTCATGATAAACCGGCCAGGAACTTCCCTTGTGTACTATGGTTGGAAGAGGATGACTTGCGGTCGATGAGGACTTCAATTTCAAGTATTGATAGACATGTTGTAATGCTATAAGCCCATTTTTTGGGACAAAACGTTAAGCAACCGCACACCACAAGGAATTCAGTAATGAACAAAGTGTTGCTTTCTGTTAGACTTTTTTGGCTTAGAGCGAGATGCTCCAAGTCGATTTTATATTAAAGGTTCTTATATATCTAGTTCTAGCCGCGCTAATCTTGTCACAGAATCTTTAATTTAACATGCACATTAGTTATCTATTCGAATAAATGTAATTGCTTCGTGTATAATTTTTGAAACACACGAAGCAACCCGACTGTACCGTGCACATTGCTTCGTCACAATCAAAAATACAGGAGACGTGAATGGGCTAGCAACAAGAAATGGACCGTAAATTATTGTACCACGCACGCTAGCTAAGGCAAAATCGATGATCACACGCAAGTAAGTGCATACTCTTTATCTGACACACAAGGACACATAAGGAACACAAGATCAAACTAAATGCTCAAAGCGCGTGAGTAATCTACGTAAGCAATTTCTTTAGGCTTGTGGTTTGCTTATTTCACATTGAGATTCGTACACCGTTCTCAAAACGTTGCGTTTATCAAAAGCATTCTTTAGATGCTGACTATTTCACGTTGCTTGTCCAACCATGCTGCGGTTTTGGTAGCTAAATACTAACTTTAGGGTCACTGCGACGCTATGTATCTCCCTCTAATACTGCCTGTTTCTCAGCATGTAAGAACTCATCTGGTTGATGCGTATTTACCGCTTATCAAGGGAAGCTAAATTTGTTTCCTTGACACTTCCAGTTGAACTTCACGCTTGCAATTGTGCTGGCTGAGTCGCACGCTGATCCACAACATATTTATATGATTGCCAACATGATCGAAACGATCTGGACACTATCTGAGTGTGCATAGTTTTCGCACAAAATTGTTTTCTCGGAATTGACGTTATGCCGTCTACGGTGTATGCTCGTGAATTCTAAGGAACCAGTCCATCATGTTGCCTTAAAGCCAGTAGGCCGATGGAAGCGTTTTTACATTTCATTAGGCTTTTGTTATCCAGCGATAGGCAAAGCTGCGGTTAAGACGAAAATTTCAGCTTGCGCTTGCTCTAGTTGCTGGTGCCTTGCATGTTTGGGCCAGTGCGAGTAGCGGTGATGGGTCTCTGGACACCTTTTTTAATTAAAAATAATGCTGGAATTTTATGATCTTTCGAGCACAGACACAGCGTACACTACTTAAGGGCTTACGCAGGACACAATATATTCAAAACAAAGAATGTATTCATTCCTCAAGAGGTTCGTCAGGGAAAGCACCGCGAAGATGCCCCGTTTTTAACTCCACCTCAAGCAATCTTGCCAATATTGGCAAGGTCTTAAATTGATACGCATCTGCCATTGTACAACAACTGGTCGATTTAATGAATTTTTCCCTTGTTTAAACTTTTTGGTGAGTTTGTGACAACCAGAGATTGGATTTCTGCCGCATTCTCATTCTTCTCTAGCGAAGTGTTGTTACTCGCTTTCAGTACTTTTCTTACTTCTTTTTGCCTCTGTTACTCACAATCCTATGCGACCCGTTTACCAAGCCTTGCCACCAGCACTAGTAAGCCATATTTTACCTACTGTGTCTTGCCAGCCTTTCTTTTAGTTGTGGGCCTTTGTTAGTTAAAGACGATGACTTCACGTTACCAGCGTTTGAGCTATGTCAGACACATTAAGAGTGTTAATTTGAGCACTCACGGTAGACGGTACTGCTAGAGAAGCTCGAATATTTGCTAAAGAATTTTGCTGAGACGCGTTGCGTCTGTGCATAGAAAATATCCATACTCCTCATGAAAGACTGTAAATCTGTGTGTTTTGTGCTCCGACAACACAAGAAGTGACACATCAGAGCAAAGTTTAGCTTGGCAAGCTTTGAATTGCACTACTTTGGCAAGATTTGCATTGCACTAGCTTGGCAAGCTTTGCATTGTATTAGCTTGCATGCTTTCTTGCGTTCGAGTTAGGTAAGCTCACACGTCAATTATTTTATCCATGAACCTAGAGAGTCATTGGCTTTTATTCCTGAGCTGCCACTCTTAAAACAGGTCAAGTAGACTGTGTCCTATCAGTAGGCAGCCTAAGCGTAGGACTCATTTCCTTGTTGTGCCAGCACCGATGATGGAAGACGCCGTTCTAATAGCTTTGTGCACAGCCACCGACAACCTTGCTTTTTCAAAATTGCTCAAATAAGTAGCTTCTTGACCTACAGGGTTCGAGCGATGGTGTCCGGTGGCCCGCTGACTCGTAACCTTACATATTTAACTTTGCAGAGCAGCAACAATTTGTCGCTTTGGCTTAGTATAGACTATGTGTCTAACTCGGTGAAGGTCAACAAAGTAAAAATTCGTCGTGCTCAAAAATTTGGAAGGGTCGCTAGGAGAAATCGCGCCTTCAGAGCTAGTTTTAGTGCTTGTAACCAGTAACGTGGGGGTGCCCAGTTTATCACGACCAAGTCACAATTATGGATGTATGATTGATAGTTGATTGCATGTGCCATGAGCGCGATGTCCTGTTATAGCTAAAACTCCGTAACCGATTAAGAGTAATTGCATCTAAATGTCCGCTGTTTATGTCAGTTCACTGCACTCGCGAACCTGCTGGCGCTCTGCTTTCTCCTTCTTCTGCAATTGGAAGGTTTATGCATTGGCTACATTTTTAATTGATTTTAAACAGCTTATTGGAGCGGGATGAGTCCAGATACCTCCCACTAAAACCCGATGCATGTCTGCCGGATTGGAGGAACAAAGTCACACAGACGATATAAGGATGTTAATCCATATTTGACAAAACGAGCGAACTGTGGGATCTTGCCTTTTTCTCTAAAAGCGACTTGTATTTTGGTTCAACAACTTCCCACTTATATAACCTTACCGCGCGCACTACCAAGTTGTTTGATAGAGATCGATCCACAAAAAGTTCATATTATTGAATTTGCAATCAAACCGATGACGATTTGCTGTGTCGTAACGAGGCTGCAGGAACACAGTGTGCATCTCGCATGATGGTCTTAGCAGAGTGTCGTGAGACATGAATCATACTGATGACTCAACACACGACCTGATGACAGCATATTAGTAGGCAGGTGGAGATTTACCCCACAAGGCAGGAATTATCGATTATCCTAGATTAAAATCCGCCCAAATTTAAAGATCTAAGCTTAAGCATTAGTAGCTTAGAGTGGCTTTTAAAGTCAGGCAGATAATCACATGCGGATCATATTCGCTCTAAGTACAGTACGAAGGTAAGAGATCTGAACTTACGTCTACTTAAAGCAAATAGTCAACTTCGCTGTTTCTGGTCGCACCTGCGACCAATCTGCACCTGAGTTTCTTAGGCTAATCTTCTGTAAGGATAATGTTATTTTTTTATAACAGGGCATTAAAAGTAAGTTGAATAGTCTAACAACCCTCCTTAATCCCGAGGAGGTACAAAATTTGGCTGCACAAGAATTTGATCAAAGATCTAAGTACAACTTTACTTTGACCTTAAAGTGTAATGAAGGGGACCGAACCTTACGGCCGCAGTACGGATCGAGCAGTAAATACAGCAATCGATTTTAATGTTTACGATTATGCGGTATATAAATTTTGCCTGGCTGTTTAATTCGTACTGATAAGGCAGCTTTATCTGAGGGTCAGAACTATAAAATAGGATGGTGCTTGCGAAGATTTCTCCAAGGAGAAATAGGAGTTGTTGATAATAATCGCCTTGCTACAATCATGTAGTTGAGACCTTCCTCTTTCGCGCCGAAATCTTTATCTTTCGCACCGATAGAATTTTTCCCCATTTGCACCTTCTATATAATCTCCCTCCTACTCCCATATTTGTAAATACTGCTCTGTCACTCGAATTTCTGGTCGAATATTGATGAAGTTTTAACTCTGAGAAGCCCATGTTCGTTGAACAGCAGTACGGGAAGCCTTACAACAATCCAAGATACTAGTTAAATTACATGAGGTGAGAGAAGTCATAATTTATGAACCGCTCTTCTCAGATGGCCGAGATCGGGATCAACAACATGAAACAAACAATGCTATCATGCTGCTTCCATCGCATCCTGCCAAATACGTACAAGATTCGTATTTTTATTAATTGTGTATAGAAGACATCTTAGACCTAGTACGCACAGACACCGTTCCTTGCAAATTATTAAGGAGTACGTATAGAATTCGTACAAAAAAGAACGGCGAGAGATAATGCAACCTTAATACAATAAATCAAAGATACTCTAGCAACAGCACCTGAATATGAGTCGCCATGGTAGAAGTAACGCTGACTTTCTCAAAGAAGAGGCGGACGTAATTGCTCTGTAAATTGTACGCGTCAGATGGAAAATTGTTTTTTTTTCTTTAACTGTTTCATCTATCGCTTCGACCCTACCGCAAAAAATGCAAATACATTATAAGACTCAGCGAGACGCAAGAATAGGGACTTCTTCGGCAAAATTTTACATCACACAAATAGATGTAGATTTTTAGCTGTGCTCTATCCGTCAACTCGAATGAAGCAGTGACCTTATCGACTCGCTTATCACGAACGCCGTGAGATCTTCAAGCTGTTTGAAAATTTACTGTAAATGAGCACGTAAGGCCACTGTTTCTGTTAGCTAAAACTGACTCCGATGCAAAAAAAAGTTGTCAAGCACATTCAGAGCGGTGCGAGAGAAGAGCGTACCGAAAATAAACAAATGAGAAGTTTCGTTGGCTCTCGAGCATAAAATACTTAGAAAGTGCACGAGAAAATACGCGAGGGTTTTCATCTTCAGATTGAGCCCGCCAAAGCAAAGTTGCCCTTGAAATACACAGTTACTTGACTGCTGATATAGCTAGTGTATCGCATCATAGTGGCCAGCATGCTTATCAGTGTGATATTGCACCAAGGACAAAGCAGCCCTCGTTTCTTGGAACTGACGTATCTTAGCCACCCAACCTTTACAGCGATAGCAAATGTTAGAATTATATATCCAGAATACGATTTAAGTTGTCAGTCCGAATCACATTATTATCCACTCCTCTACATGACAGTGTTTGGGCTACTGGGGCTTTTGAAACGCATGCTTTGCACTACCCTGTGTTGTATTCTCAATTGAGTAATCAATCATCTATTGGATGATCATCATTCTGTCGAAAGCATTGAAGACTTGATATAACAAGAGTTCCCGTCTCTGAGAAGCATCACCTTCGAGTACATGAGCTTCAGAGTTACCATTTTATCTTCGTCGTTGGAAATTGTGTCGATGAGTTCAGGATAAAGCTGCCGCTGCCATTCAAACGCAGCAATATGATGCGATGACGACAACATTAAATTGAGGATGGTGAACTTGTACAAACTGCGGACTTTCGAATTTACGACAACCAACAGAAAGCTGATTTGTGCAAAACGCCGACACGTACATCAGTGCGTAAAATTTTGAGTCTACATTACATAGCGTACACACAATTACGCAATTGTAGCACAAGTATTTTCAGCTATCGTCATTTTATTTGTAGATTATATACCAGATTTTTGGGCTATCCATCAACACAAGTAAAAGTCGATAAAATGGATCCAAAGATACCTATGAATTCAAATCTAGTTGTGCCCCGACGACAATGCAACGATAAAAAGATCGCTATTCTGTAATAGTTTAGCTTTCTATAATCATCTGTTTTTACGTGCTTAAGTATACATATTACATATTCTCTGCCGGGTAGTTGATTGCTTTAACTTTAATAAGTTGTGTAACAACTTCAGCGTTCGTAGACTTGTTATTGCTGTGACATTATCGTTAAAGTCGTAACATGATTCACGTGCATATACGTCTGCGATCTGGCAGAAGGATCGTCGAAGGTGTACTTCGCAGGTAGAAGTAAATAGAACTTTAATTCAAAGCTGCTCATACACGCAGGTACTTTATTTATCCTAAAAAAGGGTCGGTCGATGTCGACAATTAAAAATATCGAAGTAGATGATTTAGTTTTTTTCAATCGCGACCTTTGGCGTCATCGAATGGCTGTCGACGTATCAAAACAATAGTATCTGATGCTTGTGTTATAGGTGACACACAATGCACATCAGATATACCGGAACTGGGTAAATTGAAAGCGCCGATTCTTCCTACGGCCTCAGATACGTCCAATCTAGTTTCCTAGACATGCAGACACGCGTTACGAGCGTAAAAAATGACTTTTTCGGAGGGCTTAAGCGTTAAAAAACCTTTTAACTCTATTGAGTCGAATGATGAGCTCAAAAGCGCCAGTAAATTAAGCACTTACAAATTTCTAGAAATTTACAGTAATGACACGTAGGACCAGTGCAGACTAAGAAAAAGTCCTCGAAATTGAGAGAAAGCGGTGAGTAGACGAGGATAAAGGGCAAAAAAGAGAGCTTTTGCAAGGCATAGAAGTGCCGTTGACCAGTTTGGATGCCGGAGCGACGACAACTTAAACGTTTGGCGACAATATTTATCTTACCTCAGCATTCCCGAGACAACAGTATAAAATAATAAAACAGGTGCAGTTATCAATCACATGAACTTTTTCGGTGTTATGGACCACTATACCGAGCCGTAAGTACTTTTCAATCAGCTCGAAGCAAACACACTAGATGATTTTCACACAGTTTCAACGGTTCAGGAAGCTACGCAACGAGACAACATAAAATGTATACTCTATGATGATGAGAGCACTTCTCGGCCTTTCACCAATTGTTCAGGAGCCGCTCCAACGACTTCCACGATTTCTGTAAGAGCATATATGGCTTACTTCACATATAACTGTAAATTGACGAGGCATACAATTCTCATGACCCCTTTAAAAGCGCCAAGCTCATTTCACATGAAGTGCCGAAAGCCTTGGCGGTCAAGAAACACCGGAGCAGGCGATTTCTACCTTACTCCAACAGTAGAAAGAAAATGTTCGCGGTCGAGAGTAGTCTCTGAGTAGAAAGAAAATGTTCGCGGTCGAGAGTAGTCTCTCGCGGTGAGCCCACGGCACCTTCGGAGCAATCCTGACTTCTGGAGACGTTAAGAAGGAGGTGAGTATTATATAATGTGAGCCATGAGATTTATTGTCAGACCAACCAACACAGGCATTTCACGAGGTCTTTAAAGTGCGTCCAAAAGCAGCTTCTCACTGTTGTGAGCTTCACGCTTGGTCGGCCATAGGCTTATATATACTCGACCCTTCAAATCAATGCAAAAGAAGAAGGTTGATGGTTTACGCCGACCTTTGCCTTTCCAAAAGGTCCAATAAAGCCGTGTTTTTTTGTTCGCAAATGCCAAAACAATTTCTCCTAGTATCAATCTTTTCGCACATGACAAAACTTAGCCCTTTTAAAGTTTGTATATGTTTTCTTTCTCCATGTTAGACTAAGACTACTTTTCTTTACCTTGGATAAATGTAATCGCACCTTTCGCTATACTAACAAAGTTCGGACCACTTTTTTGCGAAGTCAGATGACATGGGAAGAGATGGATCTACTCCATCCTCTTTTGCAAATTTAGTTTCACCGATATTAAGCACGATAACCAATCCATGATCAAGCAACCATTTGGTCGCCTATATAAAATTGACACCTCGCCGACATATAGCGAAAGTTTAAAAAAATCTTTTGAGTTTATCTTCGTAGTTGCGCTCACTTACGCACCATGTAAATTGTCAATAATGGCGACAAAATCGGTATTCATTGATTGAGAGGCCGAAATGTTATTGTCTCAGGAAAGTGCACCATTTCGATCTGGCAATGATCACGCGTGTCTATAAGGCATAATGTTTGTTTGTGTTGTCCTGCGCTTCGTCATCCTTAGCTGCAATCTAAACGCGCAGCTCTACGAATGATTGCAAAATCTCTTATACTTATTCGATACTGAGGGTCCGCCCATCGTAAGAATTAGTTTCAGAAGGTAGTGATAGGGGTACCATATTTCCTTTAATCCAGTACCGTGACATTTCCTTTACAGAATAGACAATTAGAATCTGTTCTTTTATCTTTGAGCTTTAAAATCGTCTCTCGTACGCATCATAAAAGCACTGCGGACTGACTAGAGATTTTCCGACCCCCGCGGGTAATTTGACGGACATCCGATAATCCTAGGAACAACACCAAGCACGCCATTATCAGCACAGATCTTTGCAGCGTGAGGCGGCGTCGGGTATAAGTTTGAACGAATTCTTGACAAGATCTAGGTACATCATGCATTTACTTATACGACACACCACACGCCTTTCGGTTTCTGACACGATTGGTGACGTGAAATGTGACGTGGAGAGGTTTCCATAATCGTCGTCTTGGGCTTCTTCACTTAAGAAGAAGGCGTAGGCATCAGTTTCTTAAGGAAAGGAAACCTTAAGCTTTACCGGATAACACTTTACATTAAGTGCCACTCCTGGGGTTATCTGGTCCGGTGCTCCTTATATCTGAAGCATAGACTTGAGTCGTAAAGCTTGATTGCTAGCTCAAGCTACAGCTGTTGACGATAGAAATGCAACCGCCTTTTCGGATACAAACGAAGTCAACCAGTCGTCCGAGCAGCGTGAAGAGCCTGTCTGACAAACCTAATGTGTGTATCGGTAACAGCTGATGGTAATGAGAGATAATGGTTTCTATTGATTTGAGGCCTTTGCGAGAGTTCAGATAATCAATCCGTTCAGGCAAGTTTCAATTTGACCACAAGCGTTTTCAGGTGCAACAAGGTCTCAATGCACTTTGCACTGAAAGGCGCGAAGACTAATTTATCTAAAGCCTCCTCGGCTTGGCATTCGCAATGTTGCCAATAGCGTTCGGGGAAATTGTTTGGCCCAGTCATTTTTTTGCATAAGTACAGTGCTATCTTTGCCGGTCTCGCGTGAACTTTATTAAATTCATTGAAAGAGGACATATAGAAGTGCGGCAAAGCAGGATGCGTGTAGTAGCATCAAACATACTCTGTCCCTAGCTTTGCCGGCCAATACAAAAGCATTTAGCAACGCTTGCGCACTTTCGGTAATGTCATTATTGCGCAATAATTGATGGGGACAACCGTGAGCGAGTCATTTCCAAACAGCTTACGGCTATCGAACTGAGCGACTCCATTCTTGGCAGAGAGTATCTTGCCAAAGAATACGCAATGGTATAATTTTGAGTGCATTTCAAGAACTTAAAATCCTTTGTGGCCTATTCGGACCGCGTGAGGACGGCGATAAATATGCTCCGCTGATTCTAAAGTTTGACAAGATAGTTGCATTATTTGCAACAATTTACGCTATGTGCAAAGTGTGGCTAGAAAAAGTAAATCCTGCTTAGCTGGAGACCACATACAAAAGATAATTCAGCCACGCTTCAGTTGGAACACAAATTGGTCAGCTGAAAAATCAACCTCTTTGTCGCCTTTAATTGCTCGCACCAATGAAAGGCTTAAGCGCGAATTAAGTGTGTGCAATTGCTTGTAGCACAAGAAGATCAGACATTGACAAAACAGTCATCGATACGAAAGCCCGTTTATAAAAATTCTCGTGGTGTTGATTTCCATCGTGTGTGCCTCGGACACAAACACTCTGTTGAAGTTGCTTCAAGGGAAGGTGCCAAATCTAAGCCGTGCCTGCGAGGTATGGTATTGCGAACGCCTGTTCATTAATACTGCGCCGATAAGCGGTTTATGGCTGCCTTCCCACTCACCAATGCGATTTACACCACTACGATATTTTTATCTTTCCAAAAAATGGGTAAGACTTTTGCGCGAAATATCTTTTGATGTCGGAACCTACATGTAATACAACAATACAAACAAAAACAGATGCAGCGACGTTGAGCCGAATCTTTAATGAGGATGTGAACAAGAAGCGTATATATTTTACGCCTTTATTGCGTGCATTCGCGCAAGAAAAAGCGATCCTGCCGTATGCGATTTCGAGGTTGTCTTTGTGCTGTACATTGTTGCTTCATATTGCCAGAGCGTCGGTAATCCCTACTTTACAACAAATGGGCGCGTTTCCTTTCATACCGATGAACCTGTCGCCAAACCGGATGCCTTAAGAAAACTTCCCTATACCGGATTATTTACCGATACTTGGCAGTTTTTGGTATGTGACTCTTCATAACTCTCGACTTTCACATTTCTCATCGATGGAGGCTAGCAATTTAGTCCGCGAGCGATTGCTAATGCACTGGGTCAATTCGTTGCCACTTACCAAGTGTTTGTTGGTGGAAAAGATTTGTGACTTGCGCTATGGTGATGTGTTGTACGAAATTGTTCGGTGGCTAGAGGTAATCAATTGAATAGCTGCACTTTGAATGTAGGTCTCACAACTAAAGCGCGTGGCTCGATGTCTTTAATATTGAAGGGAGCGATTCCCGAGGACACGGTTGCAGAACGTGATGTGTTTTATTGCAACACGATAGAAAAGCACTTTAATCACGTAGTACAATTTGCCGCCAGCGAGTGTCGTAGTTTGGATGAGGAAGCCATCTTTTTAGTAAATGATACAATGTGTTTGGCACGAGCGATGTCAGGTCAAAGTGACACCATTTGCGCAATTCTTACGGTGTTGAGGCGTTTGAGTGGACAGCAAATGTTACAGCACCAGGCCATGGAGAGTAGTAAGAACGCGATTTGGCGTCGTGAACAGGAGAATCAGATTGAGCTGTGTATGCAACAAGGGCATCAATCGCACAACAAGACAAAGAAGAGCGTGGGATTCGAGCAAACGTCGTTGGAAGCACGATTGTCTTCGAAAACGCACACAAATATTTCCAAGACTCATCAAGGTTCACAGAAAATGAAGACTCAAGAGCGACGATCTTTACCACCAAAGCAAGGCTTAAAACAGTCAAAATTTCGACTTGAGAGACGCGTTGACAGAAGCAGACCATCTACAACAGGGATCGACAAAAAAGAATTACAACAAGCATTCCATGGTCCGCGTGCGGGTGGTATGCCTGCTCCAACTCTAAAAAGTCCTACCAGCAATCTTTCAAGCGGCAAATGTGCTGATGATACCACCAGCGACGACGCATGTGCAATTCGTTTTTGCGACTGGACTCGAGACGTCTTGCAGATCGAAATGCCTTCAAGACAGGTTTTTGCCAGCACATCTGAAAGATTAAATGCTTTTCACGACATTAGGCAGATATTCGCAGACGGGGCTTTACTCTGTCGCGTTGCTGCAGGCATTAGAGAGCGCTATGGCGGCACACTCAAGTGGGGATATGCTCAAACCACAAACTTTAGCAAAAAAGATTCTGCAGCCGCAAACACTTTTGCGAAAGGGCGTCACAATCTATCGCTAGCTATTGCAACCTTCAAACGCATTGGACTTTCGATGGATGCTTTAAACGTGCTTGATTCTCTGCGGCGCCGTGAAAAACATATTTTACCCGAAATAATTTGGCGCCTTTGCGATGAAATTATGGACAAAGTCAACAGACTTAATGACACGACATTAATTGATCGAACGACCGATCCCGGCACTGCGCTTGTTATCAAAGATGAAAGGGCTGGTCAAGGTCATGTCAAATTTGAGCCGATAGACCGTCATTCGCTGTGTAGAAAGCAAGAGATTGCAAGAACAACAGTTAAAGCGACCTCGTGTGCTAAAGTGAAGCGACATTTGCCCTACGTACCAAACGAGCAGATTCGAGTGGTGAATGAGTGGCTAGTCAGTGTCGGTTTTGAAGTCAAAAAGGTACTTTGTAGCATTATTAAATGGTTAGCGCTACGAAAAAGCAAACGTTTCGATTTGGTGCAGGTGTCGGATCGCGCACTTATTCAAAATCCAATGCGCAACGGAGTTTTGCTCTGGTTAGCAAAAAGTTTTAAATTGACTTTTTGTATCATATTCACAAGCTAATGAATCTTCTTTTTGACTTGATTCTATCTCAGCGCTTTGCTATTACAAACTTTCAACTGCGCGCTGTTTACGTATCACAAGTCTCCTCGAACTCTTGCCGAGATGAGGTATGCTTCGTATTCATTGAAAATAAGGAAATAGTTATCGACCGGGTTGCTCCTACCCTCATTTGGGCTAGAGAAAACATTTCATTAGCATTCAAAAGATTGGACGAGTACGTCTTGCCGTGCTACATCACTTTGTCTGCCGAACACTCTGTACTTATTGGTGATCGTCAAGTTACGTATGGAATTCTATGGCATCTCTGGCAGGCATACAAATCAACTGCATTGTCCAAAAAAGATCAAGAGAAAAGAATTGTTCTACCAAATAGAGCAAATGAAAACACCATAACAGACGGTGTTGAGTCTACTGAAACACTTTCTTCTTGCGTGCAGCCCTCTCCACTCTTGCTCGACATTCCAGCCATAACCCTTGCTACGCCCGAGAAGGAAGCAATAAAAGATGATTGTGCAGCATCATACCAGATGAAACTTCACGACAATTTTGCACGTCGTCTTGCATGGGGTGAAACGGACTTTCTTGGCGATAGTGGTGTAGACGACATAGTTCCTGTCCCTACGGCGCTATTTCCCAGTCCAGTTTCTAGCGATGAAAATGATATCTTTCCAATAAAGGTTGCCCTCGAGCAGTATCAACAAGACGACATTTTACCAAAGATCGCGATGAGAGAAGTGTCTGGTGAGCTATCCAGAACAAGTTTGAACACTGGTGTCGCTAATGCTCTTGTCTAGCTGCAGACGTACACCCAATCACACTTTGTGATAGTGATGTTGCACCAAAGAGGCAAGACAAAGCTGATGATGTTGATGAACATTTGCCAAACAGATCACCTGTTCAGTCCAAGACGAATGGCAAGTTATCGCAAAAAGATACAAAAGAACTTTTCGATTGGCTTAAGCGTTTGGGCGTACGCTTGGAAAACATTTGCGCGTTTCTAGTACGGTGGAATTTTATCGAGCGAAGAGATTGATCAACATTTATAACTTCTTTTCTACTTGCATCAGGACCCGGAAGCTAAACTGATTGACTTTCAGTCAGGCGTACTGCTATGCTGCATTGTAGAAAAAGTGGAGCTCATGCGTAGCATTCAAGGTGTCACGCGTTCAACAGGCAAGCAGGCGCTAAGCAAAGCCAGCGCACTGCATAACATCAACAAAGCGCTGAAATGTCTACAGCAAAAAAAGGTGTGCTTTCATCTACAGAACGCCTCCTGTTTACAACTAACACACTTTCTTTCCGGTTTCAGACAATGCCCCTGCACCTATTGCGTCGTGCGAGCGCTATTTACGCAGGCGACCGAGACGTCATCCTGCAGCTTTTAGCTCAGATTCGCAAGGCCTATGGCCACCACCTCTTTCATCTGCCTCGTCAACCTAAGAAAAAACTCTGCGCAGCCGCGTAATTTTCTCGTATTGATACAAACAAAGGATACAAATCAATCAAGCCCGGATCAATTCACGTCTTTTCCTCTACTTTTGTCGCTGCTGTTTCCAGCGATAAACGGCCGGCATACCGTTCTCCGCAGCCTTCACCTTCTTCTTCTTACCTCTAGTCTGCACCTTGCGCTCCAAGTCGAGTTTAGCGCTCATTTGTCCAATTTTTTTGGCACGAGTCAACCTTTCCTTTAGTTCTCGATACATGGCGTTCTTTTCTACCTGCATTTTGTATTTCTGTTTCGAATTTGCCGTCAGATCGGGCAACTCCGCCGTCTCAAGGTCGCGCTTTCGAATGCGATTAAATACCCTGTCTACGAGTTCGGGAGCCGTGTCAAAGTGTTCCGCTACGTCAAAATTCTCTACCTGGTCTTGTTCATCCACAAATACTATGTGCTGATTATCCTTTGGCGCGTCTACAAAGTGCAGACCGCAGTTGAGCTTCTCAGCCTTGCGCAGGTCCACAGCGCGTTTCAGGTGCAAGTAAGCCAAGTCCTGCGTCTTCAGCACTCGAAGGGTCTCCGAGCTCACTGGTTTTAAATGATTGTGCGTTGACACGTGTACACCATTTTCAGTCTTACTCTCGCGCATGCGGTGATAGAACTCGTCCGGATTTCGCAGCGCCGCCTTGAGTTGCAGCGTCTTGAGCTGCTTCTGCTTACTGTTGTAATTCCGTGCACGCTTTACATAGTCCTTGTGCTTTTCCAAAAGACCGAGCTTTCGTCGATCGCGGAGCTGTCCACGCTCCTTGTGCTCACGCCGCTTAACGACATTGCGCAGGGACGACATGAGGAATGGCTGGTCAAGAAAACTTTAAGATGATTTGAGTAGATGTAATTATTGGCAGTAGAGTAAAATTAGCTCGCAACTTTGGTTTTAAAAGTCTTTCATTTGGTTCGTGTCATCGAGGGTCAGTAAACTTACTTTTCTTTTATATTTACCATAATCAAGTTAAGGCTCGCCGCCCATATCACAAATGCAACCTTTGCTGCATACGTGGCCTAAAAAGCTTTAGATCCGAATTTGGTGTATTGGTACCTGCGAAAGCCGAATCAACTTTTTTTGGCGTTGAGTTTGTAATTGAAAAATGATGCGGCCGACCGGCAGCCATCTTTGCTGTTCGTTTAGTCACAAATCGACTTTTCAAGTAAAATTTAAATAGGATAGATGACACTCAACACTTTTCCTGTAAATGTAACAAGTCCTAGCGTTGAAGGATTAAAACGGGCGACTACATGATGCCGAGCTTTGTATTGAAATCTGGCTTTTCGACAAATGGAGCCTTGGAAGAATGGTCGACGGCAACACCACGACTAAATTATTGATTTCTTTTTGGTAGAATGAAAATAGGACAGACATTGCATTAATGCTCGCGCGCTTCGGGCAGGTGCTCTCGGGCATCTGCAGGTCTCTAACGAGTCTCACCCTCGACGCGACGGTCTCCAGCACCAGGCCAAACCCCCTTCCACGCCCTTAACCGCGCCAACCGCATCCGGATTGGCTCCTTTAATGTGAATTCTCTAGGTTCGAAGCGCAAGAAGCACGTAACACTCCCCGAAGATCTCCGGCGCTACCGCGTCGATATCCTTGGCCTTCGAGAAACCAAGATTTACGATAGAGGTGAGCACCGCATTGATGACTTCCTTCTAACCCTAAAAAAAAAAAAACGAAGCCAAGACCGAAGTCACCGAAATCCGCCGCCACTGCAACCCGTCGGGCGCGACACGCCCGATCCCGAGAAGAAACCTGGCACCACACTTAGAAGCTCGGAACACTCTTCGGCGATATTAGAGATCTATCCCGACGCAAGTCCCTGGCCACCCTCGCGCTCCACCGCCTCTGGTCCGTCTGGCTCCGCCCCACGTTCATCTCACCCAAGACACGCATTCGATTGTACAACACCTACGTTCTACCGATTCTGCTGTACAACTGGGCTCTTACCAAGTCAGAGCTCCACGGCCTCGAGAGTTTCCATCGCCGCCAGCTTCGCTACGCTCTTGGCTATCGCTACCCCCGACCCATTTCGAATGCAAGACTCTACGACCTCTGTGATGAGCGGCCGCTGAGACTACGACTGACACAAGCTCGCTGGCGCCTGTTTGGCCATGTACTTCGCCGCAATCCCGACATTCCAGCTAACCTCCAGATGCGTGCCTACTTCTTCTTCACCGCAGCAAAATGGCGCGGACGTCCCCGCACCACGCTCCCCTCGACACTCGACCACAATCTTGTTTCCCGTGGCTCCGGCTTTCGACTCCGGACAGCACAAGACCTCGAAGTGGTACGTACCCTTGCACAAGACCGAAAGATATGGAAAACCCTCACGACCTCGGTGCTGGATGCACTGCCCGCCGAGCGAGACCCGACGTATGCGGACACCACTCTATGCCGTGGACTAGCCAGACTGAGCCTAGCACGTGCATACCTTGGCAACGCGATAACGTAATACATTACATTACATTATAATGTGGCTTTTTCACTTGGTGAGCCGGACAAATTTGTTCCTCAAATTTGATATAAGGCCAAGCCAAGCGTCGAAAACTTGATCTCCAAGCGCGGATACCAAGTTGTTCCAACCATACTCCACTGTGCGGCCAAATTACCGCAGCCAAAATACAGAGTGCTTGTTTGATATCGCAACGGCATTCAACCAGTCGTGCCGAAGCCTATTCATTTTTTCCCGCAAATTCTTTGATGTAGGCCACTTTACATAAGCTGATAAATTGCGTGCTAGACAGCACACTGTGCCGAATATGCGCTGAGAAGCCACGTTCGTGGGCCGATAAGCTTCCTATGGTTAATCTTAAATTTCCATCGCGTATAAATGGCTTCACACCCTTTTAATTTAATGGGGTGTAGCAGTCTGGATTTCGACGCACTCTTCAAGCCACACAGACAGCCGAGGATAGTGTGTATAAGCTCAAAACCGTTTCTTAGGAAATTCATCTAAGACAAATCTTGACTGAACCTTGAACGGATTTCGTGCAAAAGCTGAATAATATGCAGGACGAGAAATGCGCGTGCGATGCCATCGCATTCCTTGCCCTGCAAATTATCCACTCAAAACACCGATGTATATAATATTACGGTCCTGTAAATTTGTGAACACCACCAACCTTCTTGATGGGGTGTTAAGGAAAGATTCTTGAACCTCGATTTGTCAAGTCTTATTGAGCTTTTAGGTGTCCTTAGCACCGCTTTGTCCTCACGTTAAAGCTCTTTTTTACTAAGAATACCGATGGCCATACAATAGCTGATGATACCCACGTATTGGACATACGGCTGAGCAAACGCGTGCCCATAAGGACATTTGCTTTTTGCAGCCGGTCGAGTTTGGAGCCCTTTTTAAGGAAAAGTGAATTCCTGGCGCAGCTCAAAGACCAGGCACTAAGGCGTACAAATATCAATCCGACCGAAAAGGTTTTACCTCACATGACCATAGTAGTTTTCTGCTTTTTAGGCACCATTGGACCTCGAATAAGTCGCAGCCTAACCACCATGGCCGACCTCAAAAACAGTGTAAGCGCGTAATTGTGATCGTGCAGTTGCCGCTGCTCCTGATGAATGAGACGCGAGGCTGAAGTGGATGCGACCTTCCCCGACGCTCTCAATCTATCAAGGCTATCGGCGCATTCATTAGATGTGCTTGAAGCAGAAGCGCTATCATGGACACCTTAATCTCTTTCGTCCGACCATCTGTCTGTGCTTAGTCAACTGCAGCGTTTTGCTAACAAAATCCTAACAAACACAGAAGCGCTTGTCAAGATGAAGCGACCGACTCTGGGTCTCGTTCCAACACGATACTGCCCAGCAGGGTACATAGTCAAAATATCGTATCCACAAAAAGCCTTGCCATTTGTGCCAACTGAAACATAGCCGGTATACTCATGCAACAATTTTAGTGCTGTCATTAGCCCTTAACAACTTATACGTGAAGTCGAGGCTTTCGAACAGTCTACCAATATTGGCAGGTCCTGTTTGAGCCAACGTACGAGTCACAGATTTGGCCTATGTATGCCAGCAGCAGACTACTGCTGAATGTACACGCCACTTTAAGCGCTTATGGATGATTATTCTATGTATCGAAAACATTTGGCGTATTAAGGGATTTTGCACGCCTGCAAACGATTGTGGTCAGCCGAAAGAGAGCTAAAAGAGAAGCAATTTCCGTTAGACGGGCAAATGGAGCAGCATTTGATGATGGTTAAATTTAAATATGCGGTGTGATGTCAGCTTCGCATTTTCAATCTAAATCACGAAGCGGAAGTGGCTCAGATACGTAAGTCATTATTTGACGCCGACAGTCTCTGTAAGCCATGCAGCAAACGGCGCTTTATACTCACTTGATCCATTTAAAGCGCGGACATTTCGCGGACATAGACGACAGTTCGAAATCACGATTTTTTGCAACACAATGTGTGGAATTTACGATGTACGGTGCACTCATCTTTGTCGACGTGTATGATCATCTATTCGTACAAGATTGACTTATTGACTTTGTTCAGCACTCTAAGAGGGTTGAGTGATCGCACTAAAGGGCTTTTAAACGCGTCTAAGCTGTTTTTGATGCAGTTTTATTAAAGAAAACAGTACTATCTTTTGAAGATGGAATACGATATTTTATTCCAGCTCCAATAGACAGTACCGCTTTTTTTTGAGTTGAAGTTATTACGTAAATTCTACAACTTTCGAGTTCAATTTTCAGGTATAGAGCAATTGAATGGTTCGACGATGGATAGATGACATCTTTGGAGGTAGCCGTGTACGGCAAGACATCCAAAGACTGTGTGACACGACAGCAGCCTTAGCCTAAGACACAGGGTGACGTCAGTAACGCATCCTTTTGTGCAAAGAGCTGGGTCGAGCTGGACCGAAAGTAAGCTTTTTGATACACGCCGGCCTTTTTGGCACGACAAATGGCAAAACACGTTCTATACACACGAGATAAAACAAATGCGATCACGATCTCGGCAGATACATTATTTAATAGATACGATATAGGCACATACCAGTATGCAGTCAGGTATGCCCTACACGAGGTTAAGCATACCTTAAGGGCTTTATTATGTGCCCGCAACCCTTAAATGTCGATTATTAAGTTTACGTACCTTTATGACATTTTTGTCGATGGTTGTGCACAGCAAGGAAACCAAATTTTGTGTGACACAACATTGGCTGTTATCAAAAATCAGTGTGGCTTCAATTACGATTTTTTCGTGTCAGGCACGAGGCGAATAATTCAAATCTCTCATTGCATGCTGATCTTCTTCGTAATCCGAATGGAAAGTGATGATTCCTACACGCTATTAAGATGTGGATAATCAATTTTTCGACACGGACACGAAATGGCGGGATGTGCAATATACACTACACTCGTTTTGATTGAAGTGTTAAATCATATCGTCGTGCTAGAAAGTGACAGACTACGATTGCGGTCAGCATTCTGAGCGGTATGCGTACAGTAAGAAGTTATAGGTCGTGTCTCAGGATCTCTACACGTCTATGATGTTGCACCTTCTTGTGACACAATCGTTTAAATTCCACAAAATTTCCACAGGCATACCTTGTAGTATTCTTTTCTGATAATAGTGCAGTGAAAGAGAGCCGCGTACTACGTGTCTTGGTAGTATTTCTTACCAAAAATGCAATATGGTGTCGATAACGCATTCTTTTCTGCAAAGCACCGGCGAGAATGTTCTTCTTTTTTGCGCCATCTTTTTGCGCAAGAAGGACAAGCGGTAAGTGATTCACCAAACACGCTTACAAAAAACCATATTCGGTCATTACCCCGGCACGGATGCCGATTTTAATGCGACGCGCTAGCAGAACAATACGGCCAGACTTACGATGTGCATTGCATTGTTGGGTATCATCAATATCTCATGCAAGAGTGTGACATACAATTACACGCGATCAACACTCTAAGTGATGTAGCTGGTCATGCCTCGGACTCCCGAATGCACCTACAACCTTCACTTGTCTGGTGACACAATTGTTCAGGTTTCACAGGACGTGCACACCGCCACAAATCTATTTTATTCTCGGCGATAGTTCTGTCGAGCAAAGATTCCAAATACTGCGTGATACGGCTGTGGCCTTTACCAAAGAAGCATTGTGACACATTTTGTGTGTTGCACGAAGTGGTGGTAGAGCAAAAAGAAAACTTCTTTCTCAACATGGGCATTTTGTGCTAGAAAGACAAGTGGCAAGTCGTGATTTGTCCAATTTTAATAAGTTATGTGCTGCAAGACAGTATGGCAGATGTGCGATATACAGTGCCAAGTACCATCAGCTTGTCATGCGAATGAGGAATTTACTTTTAATACGCCCAGCTCTCGAAAAAGTTGCTCTTGGAGTGGAAGTCACGTTTCAAAGCGCCTGTGACGTTCAAAAGCTCTGTAAACATAATTGTATCGATCACACGGGGCGTATGCACTGGCATACTTTGATGAAATGTTTTTCATGGTTATGTAGAGCAAAGGAACCCGATTGTTTTGACAGGTCAGTGAAGAATTGTTTTGACACCATCTCAAGTTCCTTATTGATAACATGCCCAGACAAAACACTGTGTGTACCGATGGATTTTCGTGCTAGTCATACTGTAAGCTGGCTTTCACCAGCAGTATTACGTTAAAAGTGCTAACGAAAGGACGTGTCGAGCCAGCCTAAAACCTTCAAAGTGATCTTTTATTCGAGGCAGCGATCGCAGTAGCATTACTATGAGTAATGAGATGGTCTGCTCCAGGTAGCGATCGCAGTTGCATTACCATGAGTAGTGGGATGGTCTGCTCCATTACATTGAGAAATGAGATGGTCTGCTCCACTATAGGGTGAATCTGACAATTGCAGCCCGGGTCGTTGCTATAAACGACGAGGAACTGAAGTTTGGTAGGTTCTAAGCGGCATACAAAACTCCAAAAAGTGGTCATTCGGGCCAAAGAAAAAGCTTTTTCGGCTGCGAGACCCATGTACATGTAAATATCAAATTGGAGCTAAGCCTGCATGGTGTGGAGTGACCAAGAGGACTCATGTGCTACCCGAAAAGTGTCCTGACCATTCAGGTGGTCAGCACTTAGCAGCGGCTTCTGTCAGCGACTTTATTTTTGAATTTCGAGCACGACGAAGGTCCACTTCATCGACCTATAAATGGGGGTTCTCGCTTGCCGCAGTTATCGCAATATACTGTAGTTTGTTTGGAAGCACTTATGTCGATTGAAAATGGATCCGAGTAAGTAAGCCATGAACAGCATCTAAAGGTCGAGAAATTGCTTATTCACGGCATTTTGGAGGAGCGAGCCTATGTCTGGCTTTACTGCTATTGAAGGATGATTCAGATCGTCACTTCTATAACGGCCACCTGCACCCTAGATGTTAAGACCTACGCTCAGACTGTCATAGACGCAGCCGCCAGTCCTGTCAACGAAGGTCGTCAATTTCCTTCACGTTTGGCTTGCTTGCAGACAGGAATGTGTGAGCTCTAACGCAATTGATAGTCTGCCTAAAGAAAAACGCTCTCAGCTTTGTTTATGTGTTTCCAGGACTCGAATCACTTAGTCGTAATGCTCGTCTGCGTGGGTGTCCAGCTTTAAGCCTGACAACTCGGATGGAAGAGTATGAACACGCGCGTGATCATATGTGATAATACACCTATGCTATCTCTCTGAGCCAGAAAGAGCGTTGTGTTTTACATCTTTCAAAGCTTAAGGTTAAAGCATTACAGTCGTGGATTTCGGAATCTGTTCTGTCTAAGCCGTCGAGTATACTCTTTTCTCACAGAGCTCGACCGCCTTATTGCCTTGCAGCTACTTGGTTGCAAAGAGAGCTGCAATTGCAGCCGCCTCCTCGGGCTTATAGAAGCCAGCAACTTTTTGAGCAGTGCAAATTGCTCGTCCAGCAGATGTAGAAAGGTATCTCGAAACCTTCGTAAGGGTGCAGGCAGGCAGCTGTCCACGTAGGCGTAAGATTGCCAACAAAACCTTGTACATAGGAATTGTGAGGAAGACCACATAATAGACTGCAAATCTTAATTGATCAAACTAGTAAACCATCTATCTGTTTTGGTTCTAGCTTCCTCCGTAAGTGTGTGAATTCTAATTCAGGGTAACATTGTATTTTTTGCTACAGCATCAAATCTTCTCAGACAACTTGGCAATATGACCGATCAATGTAATCAGCCAACGCTAGTGTTAGCCTTGATGTACTTATCCATTGAAGCTCGTTTAAAAGTTGTTGTGTAAAGCATGGACGAAATCATAGATAGCTGCCTTAATTGACGCTCCGCTTCTATTTAATCTTGCTTCAGAGATATTTATTTAGCTGACAACTCTGTTCCGGACACAGTCGTCGCGTGGCTGCTTGAAATGTAACTGCCTCTTGACGTGCAATACTTAGCACTTTTATTCCTGGCACAATTTGTTTTGCAACGAAGTTTGCAGGGCTGCACACCGAAGTATGACGCTCAAATTCTGCAGCCCACCGTGGGGTGCGATTCCACTTTCAGTTCCTTCAAATCATTTTGAATCGGATGAAGACTGGGCTAGAGGACAACGATCTAGCAGTGATGACCTGCTGACCACAGCTTTACAAGCCAAGCAAATTGATAAGTCTCGTCAGTGGGTGAAAGAGTTTAGTGTCTTTTTTGATGACAGTAAGCCTGTGGGTCTCGGTTTCCAGCCGGCTTTATTGAGTAATCCGTTCATCCCAGACTTTTTTGAAAGATACGCTTGTGTTATTCGAAACGTAGCGCCCACAGGGCTTGCAGCAGACTACAATGCCCACTGCCGGGCAGCCGGAGACTATTCTCGCATTATTGTCGACAAGCTGCATGTGCGAATGGTCAATGGGACAGACGTTTCAGACATATCGTACGACGATGTTCTTCAAATGTAAGATTAGCGCTGCGTCTGTTAATCTCGCCACTCTTACATGATTCGTTTATTTGCCGTGCTTGATAAGGATGCGTGATGCAAAGCCAGCACTGACCTTGACTTTAGCTGACATCAATTCTGGTCAGGCAACCTCCGTCCTTGAAGAAAGGTCAAAGAGCGTTGGAAACTTAGCCTCTGGGCGACTAAGCCGGCGTAAGAGCAGTTTATCGCTGGGGACTGGGAAAAATCAAAGGCGCCGCAATAGTCAACCCGATTTTAAAATTGCAAAGGATTGTTCCCGGCTTTCCCAGGGCATGACTTTGGATTTCGACAGCTCGAATCGTGAGGATTTTGGTGATCTTGTAGCGAGCCAGCGGCCAAATAACGGGGAAGTGGAAGTGAAGACGGTGCAGCAGGAGTGTGAGGAATCGGCGAAAGAAAAACATGAAGTAGCAACTGAAGTTCAAAGATTGCTGCAGGAGACGCACAAGGTTCAGCAAGAGCGTGATGAAATGATAGCGATTAATAAGCTTTTATTAAGACACAAACGAGCATCCGTGACTACGCAAGTCGAACTGGATACCGTGAAGAAGGAGCAACTATGTCTGCTTCGTCGTCAAGAGGAGCTTGAGCAGACGGTGATTGATCTTCGGACTCAGCTTGCAGAGCAGATGATCGTTGCAGAGGCTCGGCAAGATCAAGTGGTTCAGCTTCAGCACGATAAGGAAATGGTCGAGTTACAGTGGCAGGAATTGCAAGAGGAACACCTTGATACTCAGAATCAGGTAACCGAACTGCACGACCGCCTCGTTGACGCACAACGAGCACATCGTGCTGCTAATTTTGTCCACGCGGCGCTTCAAACAGCTCACGCAGCTAAGACCAAGCAGGTCCAAGAGCTGCAGGCTGCGCTTGAGACTGTTTCCTTGAGCAATGCCGAAGCAGCGCCACAAAAGCAGTTTGTTGCCGAAAATCGACAGAAGTCGATCGTGACGGCCCAAGCTGATCCCAAGACGGGATCTGCTTTGTCTCAGCTGTTACATGAGAGACTGATGGATGCAAATACCGATATGAACAAGCACCGCGATGAAGTGCTGGAATACTTAGCATGCCACGAACAACAGTTGCAGCAGCTGCAAGAACAAGTACGTGCATTAGAGTTGCTTAACGTCACGAATAAGCAGTTTACGGCATCGCTGCACAGCGAATTACGAGAAGCACAGTCTCGTGAGTGCAAAATACGACGTGAGCTTCGTGCCGAGCTTGAGGCTGTTCGTAGGCAAGTCGAGCAGAAGGTGGAAAGTATCTGAAACACAAGATACGTGAACTTGAGGTGCGCCACAAGGATGTTACTGCAGGTAGTTGATGATTTGAAGAGTGCTGATCAGGTAGCTCAAGTAAATTAGCATGTTATCTAAAATTAAGTTGAGAATGGCATTGCTTTAGCTAAGTCTGGAACTTGCGATGCATCCTACAAGTGGCCCTTTTTTCAGATACTTAATGCCTCTGGATATCATGGAGCTCAGTTGTAAAGTAAGGCGCTCATTGCTCGCTGATACAATCAGAAACAGACGCAAAGCTAATCTTTGCGACTTGGAGGAGGTGCTATCAGATGTAACCAATGAGACCTTTGCTCAGCAGCAACCTGGTGCATCGTGCCATTGCTTTTCGCTTCTTTTTGTGAACCTCTGGACCTATAGCAGACACCGCTGCTCAATGCCAGCAGTATGCTCGAGGTTTCTTTTTAAAGAGGCTACAGTAAAGCGTCGCAACTTAAGCCTGGATTTACCGGTGAGCATTTTGGAAGGCTTGAAATGGATATTGACTTGGAGCAGAGGTAATTAAACCACTGCACCAAAAACCCGTTATGAATACAACGGAATTTCAGTGCTTACTCTCGATGCATCTTCGGCTCCCTATGTGACTGAAAGTTTGTATGCCTGCCGTCCTCGATTTACAGTTTTAACCTACTTTGGCATACTTCAACAGTAGCTAGGCAATTTGCTGGATAAAAGTGTAATGGAATTTGTTCAAACTGAGGTTGTGCCTTCTCAGGCATTAATTAGTAACGTCTTTTCCATACTACTCAGCACAAGAGGTAAATTATTTGTTATTAACATGCTAGCAATACTTTTAATCAGCGCTGGGATACGAGATCACATTTTACTTATATGCACTGGACCACTCTTACGCATATACGTAGCTGATTCTTAGCGTAATTGACTATGTGATGGACATTGATCCATGTTTCATGATAACTTGCACGCAAATTTTGGATTCGGTCGAAGGTCCGCGAGAGACATGAGGAAAAAAGGCCTTCTGTTTGTTTCGGTGGCTAAGTTTGTTTATTTACACATATCTGACTGGTATGATCAATTTTTTATTTGCAATTTTACAGCACAAGCAGAACATATTTTAGCACTTCATGTTTTTGTCTGGAGAACGCTTGCTTAATTTTAATGAGAAGATGTATAAAAAACATCACATCCAAACTACTCACCTTACATTTATCAAGGCGCTGCATACCAACTTAATTTGTTGATGCCTGTTCATGAAATACCAAGGTCGGGTTCAACAAACGAATAGATAAATAGTGTATTTTATATCATGCGACATCGCTTCATAGCGTCGGAAAAGTGGAAGTCATGATTTTCTTCTCATACTATTTGTAACTTGAGTGCGTCTGACGGCCACTTCGGCAGTTTATTTTTTATTTACATTGCGCTATGTTTTTAATACTACTGTACAAACCGATCTAAATGATTACATTGTAGATCTCAGCATTAAATTGCCAGCGTACCACATTTTGTATTACACACTGGCTTTTAATGGAGTCAATGTTCTAGCTCTTAAAGGTAGATATCGCCACAGACGATCATGTGCATGTGGCGTTTGCATTCTTTTACCTGAGAAGCCTGAAAAGGCGGAAGACTTTGGAGCTAGGGCCGCTACAAAAATAGATTGATTTGCAAGAGTTGAGAGCATTAATTTATTGACTTGGCATATATTGCTCGTAGTCCTTGGCACCGTTTAGCTATAACAACTTGATTTGAAGCAAACATGTATTTTCTACTGATGGTAGTATTCCTAGCTTTAGTTTTTCGGAAAAGGTTGGGGTGACGCCCTCCTTCCAAGCGCGGGGGCTAAACGCTCGCGCGCTTCGGGCAGGTGCTCTCGGGCATCTGCAGGTCTCTAACGAGTCTCACCCTCGACGCGACGGTCTCCAGCACCAGGGCGCCACCTGGGCTCTTACCAAGTCAGAAGTACACAAAATAATGGAAGACCCTCACGGCCTCGGTACTGGCTGCACTGCCCGCCGAACGAGACTCGACGTATGCGGACACCACTTTATGCCGTGGACTAGCCATAGAGCCTAGCACGTGCATAACTTGGCAACGCGATAACGTAATACAATACAATACAATAGTAGCGGTCTATGTTCTAAGACTGCAAGAATCTTAGTAGGTTTTCTGTTAAATACCGGTATTTTAAAAACTAGCACAATATATGGTAACGTGTGCGCCAGTGATACACATCAAGAAATCTTCTAGTGGAGACAGCATGGCGCCCAAGAAGGATAGAAAGACCGCCAAAAAGAGCACAAGCGTTGCCATTGACAATCTAGATGAGCTTCTGAATGAGTTTATACCTGAAGAAGTGACGCCGCAGGAGGGGCAGCCGAACCACGGGAACGAGAAGGAGGAGCAAAAAAAGGAGAAGGAGTCGGATGTCGACGCCGCCGCCGCTGCGTACCTGGCATCTTTGGGCGTGGCTTCTTCCGACAAGAAGGATGACAAGAAAAAGAAGAAGAAGGGCAAGAAGAAGCCAAATGTTGACGCGAAAAAGGAGGACGACAGGAAGCCCATGTCAGCTGCAGCCAAGGCTTTGGTGGAGCGCCAGATGGCTATGAAGGCCGAGCAGGAGCGTCTTGAACAGGAGCGTCTTGAACAAGAGCGCATTGCTAGAGAGGAAGAGGCTAAACGCTTGGCCGAAATCGAGCGCGAGGAAGAAATTCGTCTCAAGAAGAAGGAGGCGCGTGCTGCCAAGATTGAACGTCAGAAGAAGGAGGGAACGTACATGACCAAGGCTCAGAAGCAGAAAGCGGCGAGAGCTCAGGCTGCACTCGAGGCCATGCAGCAGGCAGGTCTAGTACCCGAGACCCTTGATGAAAAGAAGAAAGCTGTGTATTCAAACCACAAGAAGAAGACCAAAAGCACGAAGGAGGGGGTTGCGAAAGAAGACCCCGTGAAGGTGGAGCCAATGGTTGGTGTGAGTGAAAAAAAGGTCGATGCAGACAGCGTAGAAGAGACTGAAGACGTCACGCAAGCGCAAGACGACGAAGCAGAAACTCCCGATGCGTGGGACGATGAAGACTGGGAAAACAGTGACGTTGTGGCCTCGCTGGAGGACAAGCTTCAAGAAGTAAAGGAAGAAAATGCTGCCGCCGAGAGTGGCAGCGACGCGGATGAAGATTTGCTCGTGTTGGAGCAGAAGAAGGAGCAGGAGCGGTTGCGTTTGCAGGGCATTGCATTGAAAAAGCGTCAGGAAGAGCAGGCTGAGCAAATGCGTCTGGACGCTGAAGAAGAACGTCAGTGCTCGAAAGCTAAGCTCGAGGCCGAGCGCAAGAAGAAAGAAGCAGCCGAGCGTCGACGCAAGCGCGAGGCCGCAGCACGTGCCAGCGCTTCGTTGGACAACTTGCGTTCGCCTATTTGCTGTATCATGGGTCACGTTGATACTGGCAAAACCAAGCTTTTAGACAACATTCGCCGGACCAAGGTGCAGGACGCGGAAGCCGGTGGCATTACCCAGCAGATTGGGGCGACCTTCTTCCCTGTGGAAGCTATCAAGCAAAAGACTGCCCGACTTGCTGAAGTGATGGAGCTGGAGTACCGTCTGCCTGGTCTTCTTGTGATTGATACTCCTGGTCACGAATCATTCACGAACTTGCGTTCCCGTGGCTCGTCGCTCTGTGATATTGCCATTTTGGTGGTCGATATCATGCACGGCCTAGAGCCACAGACTCTGGAGTCTTTACGCTTATTGCGTCAAAAGAAGGCCCCGTTTGTGGTGGCGCTTAATAAAATTGATCGTTGTTATGGCTGGAAAACTATGCTTGATATGCCCGTGCAAGAGGCACTCAAGCATCAAAATGAGCACGTTATTCGCGAGTTTGAGGATCGGATGAAGTCGGTCATTGTAGAATTTGCCGAACAAAAGCTAAATGCAGAGGTTTACTGGCGCAACAAGGACTTGGCACACACGGTCTCGCTCATTCCTACTAGTGCTATCTCGGGTGAAGGTGTGTCGGACCTCTTGATGATGCTCACGCGTCTGACGCAGGAACGTATGGCCAAATCGCTAGCATTTGTCGACATTCTCCAGTGTACCGTGCTGGAAGTAAAGGTCATTGAGGGTCTTGGTACAACCATTGATACAATCTTAGTGAATGGAACTCTAGAAGAAGGTGCAACAATTGTTGTTTGCACTTTAGATGGCCCCGTGGTGACCACAATTCGGTCGTTGCTCACCCCGCACCCCATGAAAGAAATTCGTGTAAAGGGTGAGTACATCCACCATCAAAAGATGAAGGCTGCAATGGGAGTGAAAATCTGTGCTCAGGGCCTCGAAAAGGCCGTCGCTGGCACACAGATTTACATGGTTGGCCCCGATGATGATGTAGACGAATTAAAAGACCTGGTCATGTCCGACCTCACAGGTATTCTAGACTCTGTAAAGGCCACCCGCCGCGGCGTCATGGTTCAGGCTTCCACATTAGGTGCCTTGGAGGCGCTCTTGGAATTCCTTCGTACCTGTGATCCGCCCATTCCCGTGTCTTGCGTCAACATTGGTCCCGTCCACAAGAAGGATGTGATGCGTGCTTCCGTGCAGCTCGAACACCAACCCGAGTTTGCTACCATTCTCGCATTTGATGTAAAGGTTCACCATGATGCCACCGAGCTCGCGACAGAACTTGGAGTGCGTATTTTTACAGCCGACATCATTTACCACCTGTTTGACCAGTTTACTGCATACATGGACAACTTTCGCATGGCTCGGCGCGAGGAATTTGCGGACGTGGCTGTCTTTCCTTGTGTGCTTAAAATCCTGCCCAATTGTATATTCAACAAAAAGGATCCTATCATCCTCGGTGTCGATGTCGAAGAGGGTATTGTCAAGATTGGCACCCCTCTCGTGGTGCCATCTGCCGGCTCTCTGTATATTGGCAAGGTAGGGTCCATCGAGCGCGAGCACAAGGAGGTGGACCGCGCCAAAAAAGGCGCGTCTGTAGCTGTGCGGATAGACAATGAAAGCAGCGTCATGTATGGTCGCCACTTTGACCACAAAAATCAGCTCGTCTCGCGCCTCACTCGCCAGAGCATCGACGCTTTGAAAGAAAATTTTCGGGAAGATCTGCAGAAGGAGGACTGGCAACTCGTCATTAAGCTTAAAAAGGTGTTCGAAATCATTTAGAGCTTTGGAGCGACGTGTTTACTAGACCCTCTTTAAACGTTAAGCTTCTAAATAGCAAGCATATGAATTTGGATACGACTCAATGGTGAAGAAAGTCCCCCAATCAAGAGTCTGACCCGATCGGTCGAGGCGAAGTCGGTGCGGCGAAAAAATATCGAGGCGGTGTGCGGATACGGACGGAGAGTGCGAGTGGACGACGAACAGACGGAATCTGAACGTTGTCGCAGGGGTTGCGCTTCTTGTGCAATAAAGCAAAAAAAATTGTGAGCCACATGTTAGCTTTTTAGGATCAGCAACTTATCGAGGGGGGGCTGAATGCTCGCGCTTGGAAGGAGGGCGTCACCCCAACCTTTTCCCCGAACGAGTTTTACATGTTTTATGATAATGGACCTGTCAGACAAAGCTTACATGAATAGGAAACAAAAAACAGAGAAGGGCGGATGATAACACTGATAACGTACCTAGAATACCTTTGCCATCTACCGACTAACCATCTGTTCGGAGCTCATAGCAAATATATGCCCAATTTGGTCATACGAGTGCCGCGTATTTCTAGGCAAACATTCCTGCTTTGCGCTTAGACATGCTGTCAAGGTGTGGCATCATCAAAGTTGCACATTTCAGAAAGCAAAAGCTTAGCACTCTTAATTACTTTAACTTCCCTCACTGCTTCAACTGCATAAACAAGTTCTCTGCTGTGTCTTTTAGCCACCACTTATGTTGTGCAGCGCTTGACATTCATCATCGCTCGCAACATCTGAACGAATAGTCCGATTCAAAATTCATAATTTCCACAGTGCTGGTGTAATATCCAGTGACTTTAGAAAGCATTTCATTTCGTATTACAAAAGTAGTTTTCTTAATTGAAAGTTGTCATGTAAAATCCCAATACAACTTACACTTCCTCGACTTGGCTGAAAATTTTCATTACGTTCTTGTTCAATTTTGTTTTTGTTTCTACTGCCTCTTTTTGGAGTCGGTAGTGATGATCTAGGAGCAAAATGTCTAAAAAGGTTAGTAAGAGACTGAATATGAGCGAAGGGGTTCAAAGCGCGTGAAGCGATATTTAAGTACCTTATGCTTTGCAATCGCAGCCAAAATCTCAATAAGATTTGATCGGATATAGAGAATCAAGACGAAGACGGCTTGTGATCGAAGAACGGAAACCAGAAGTAATGTATTCGAGACTAAGTTATCACTACTTTTACAATTCAAAACGTTTGGAAATGGTCTGGATCCACTATAAGCCCACTTTGAACTGATGATTATGGGTTGTGCATTTGCAGAAATGAGTTGTGCCCACACCCAGATTCAGCATTCACTCTGTCTGTTCTCGAGACGACTTTACATGCAGTCTAGACGGTAAAGCAGTTGCTGGCGATTAACAATTTCATTATTTTTCGAAACATGCAAAGCATGCACATAACAAACATCCGCAGCATCAACTTCGTACTCTCACTTGATGTGTGCGCGTAAATTACTGACATTTCGAATTAATCTACTCAAAATCCAGTGATGTCTCTAGTTTCGCTGCATTGCCGTGTCTTACGATGTGTAAAAAAGCACAAAGAGGACAGTTATAGAATGTAGCTCGGCCCTCTAACATAGGGGCACGATTGCATCTTGGCGGGAATAGCACGCCATTCAATAGAGTCATGCCAGTTTCAATTGCTTTATCGGAAATAAAGCTTTTTTTAAACCAAAAGCGCTCTAAGGTAAAAACGTAGACTCCCAGCGCTAATCTCGCGGATTTTTCTGCTTAATTAGCGCTCTGCACTCTGTGCCTACGCCTCTTGATCTACTCGACCAAGAAATACGCGTTTTTTTTCTGGGATATTACCCCCTTTTCCTGATGTCGAAGTCTATATTGCATTCTGGTAGAGAGGATGGATGTACGAGCTTAATTTTACAGTTTAAGGACTGCAGTCACAATACGCCATGTACTGAGGTACACTTTGCGTTGCGAGGCTTACAATTAAAACTCTCGCGATTTTGTGAAGTCAATCCCCTAAAGTTTGCGTTCGCACTTTAGCTACAGTCAATAACTTGCGTAAACTTTAATTGAGTTTGAGCCTTTAGCTATCTGAAAGATTTTTATTGTAAGCTCAGAAAAAAGAGAAAAGAAGAAATTAGACAGTCTATACTAAGACTCTTAAGGAAAAAGAGAAAAAAGGCTTTGGAAAGTTTATACTACGAACTTCATACAAACTCAACAGAAAACAAAACAAGTTCAAACAAAACGCCGTGCAAAAATAGAAAGAAAGTAAAATACCAAAGAAGTAAATAGATTTTTACTGCATCAAAATATTTCATCTTGCTCACTTTTTCGGCGCCAAGTCCCTTCGGACTTACTTCTCGCCGCAAGCGTAGTCGATCTTGCCTCTTTCAATATTGATGCGTTTCGGTGCAATGCACTTAAAGTGTCATCTACGCCACTGGCATCACTGTACGTGCATCCCATGTCCCATGGTGATTTACAAGATGTTTCTTGCGGATCTGCTTGACGAATTGGCAACAGACTCGAAATTGCAAACATGGAAAGACGCACGTCAACCCCGCCTAAAAAAGCTTTTTTTTTAATGATTTCCATTGCGAGAGTACGATCCATCTGCGCGTCAAACAACATGGCATCTAAATTAAACCAAGATTCATTGACTGCGTTAAGCTCTATCCATCGATTTTCCCGCCTAAAATCTCTTCATGCAATCTCCGCACGCTAAGGCTCCGCGATTGCCCACCATGTCCAAATTTCTTTGACGTTGGTCGGTCTGATGGGGCCTACTGAGGAATGTACGATTTTTGCTTATGTCAAAACGATGTAGAAGAGAGTAAGTGATTCTAAAATTAAGAAAAAGTTTGATTGAAACGGCAAATGCCATGATAGCAAAAGGTTTGATGATATGTCTCCTGACACTTTACTTCAATTAACGCTTGCTGTAGTATTTGAATTACGACCTTCTGCAGTAAGTGACTCTGAGGATCGCAGTTGACATATATACTTGATTTATCAATGTTGTCTCGCATTGTAGAAGTTTGCTGGTAGCGTAGCCACCGCAAGTCCATTCTGCCAAGGCATTAAATGTTTATTTTCTTAGCTCGAGAAGCGACGTTCTGGAGTGAGTGCGATGCTCTTGCCGACACACTTCGAGCATTGGAGCTTATCACAGCGTCACATGCGGCGGAAACACCATTGGGGACAAGGCCTGGGGGTATTTATAATGACAGTGAGTTTTTTTTTTAATGACAGGCTGTATAAAATTTCTTGTTTTAAATAAAACATATCGTCTGATAAAATCTTTCTTGGTAAGCAAAGGTATAGGGGGCTTCGATCAAAGCAAACTTTACCTAGATGAACCTTTTGAGACTTATCGCTTTGGGGCACTTCTATCGGGCATATAATATTCTGAGTGAGCGATCACAAGCAAACTAAATTTTACAATCGCTAGACTGAACCCTTTTGATGTAGCTAACAAATTCGTACTATTTTCTTTGGCTTCGTTTGAAATTAAACATTATCTTTAGGAGCCGCTAACTAGCCCCCATCTCGTCAATCCGCCCCCTTTGAACCCCAGAACCTAGTGCTATTTTTTGCACATTTTTTCCTAGAACAATGATCTTCTGTCGCGATCGTTATCAAATTATCAGCTTCCTTTCATACTAGGTTTGAGGACACTCTGCTTGATTTTCTCGTACCAAGTATTAGGAGACCGAGCAGAGTGTCCTCAATCATCGACATTACCGAGAGCATCAATGTTGATCTCTGCATTGGCTGTGTGAGCCGCATTGAAATATGAGCTCATTAATGCTTTTGTTGCTTTTCAATATACAGAGATCAACCTTGATGCTCTGGGTGTTGTCGATGACTGAGAACACTATGCTTGGTCTTCTAATACTTAATTAATAGCGCATGCATGCCAAATTGATATTGTAATACAGCTTTTTTAATTCTTTGAAAAAGGTTGGGGTGACGCCCTCCTTCCAAGCGCAGGGTTAAATGCTCGCGCGCTTCGGGCATGTGCTCTCGGGCATCTGCAGGTCTCTAACGAGTTTCACACTCGACGCGACGGTTTCGAGCACCAGGTCGCCACCTGGGCTCTTCCCAAGTCAGAGCTAAACAAATTAATAGAAGACCCTCACGACCTCGGTGCTGGCTGCACTGCCCGCCGAACGAGACCCAACGTATGCGGACACCACTGTATGCCGTGGACTAGCCAGACTGAGCCTAGCACGTGCATAACTTTGCAACGCGTCAATGTAATACATTACATTAGCTTTTTAAACGTCTCGCGATCATTATCGATTTGTCAGCTTCCATACGTGCAAGGTTTATTGCATTGCGAATGTTCTATATCCCCCAGAACGATCAAGAGTAATGGTGTTCGCTTTAGCTAATCATAGATCATAAATATAGCTTAAGGGAACTGCATCTATTAAGCATAAAAAGGGTGAGCTAGTTAGCGGCTCCCTATCTTTAACATAACTACATTCAGGACTCAACCACCGCAACGGTCAAACGACTCAATCAATGGCTTTGATGTTCGAAAATAACATAATAAACATATACGACGCATTGTAATCCAAACAGCATTTGCTTCGACAAATCGCATCTGGAAACTCATGCACCACATGGCCAACGCGCAATCCCACTAGGAGCGCATGCGAAGCTTGACGCCAGCTGATGCGTGTTTGAAGCTTTGCAAGCGTTTGATTCTTTTCAATGAACACAAAAACGACGTTTAATATTTTAAAGTGAACGCTACAATAAAAAACTACATTACAAGCAAAATTGTGAGAAAAATTGGAAAATTGCTTAGACATTTTGGGTGTAATGATGACAGATGTCGTTTTGCTCCGCTGCGCGTCGCACATGAAGTCCGTGCGCTTCTGCCATACAAGACTTCTTTGACTTGGTGAGTGGAAGACTCAAATTGCTGCGAGGCTCGGTGCTGGACTCGCTTAAAAACTGCATAAGCCCTACGACCCCATTGGTCTTGCACTTCAGTGTCTTCCGTCCACTCCTCCTTTCCACTCGACCCCCACATCAATTGGATGATGAGGACAATATGGGTCAACCATCTGGCTATCGTTGCTCGAAATCTTACGCGCACTGCATTGCATGGTGGCCACAATATGGCCTATGCGCTATGTCGGCCCGTATATTTGCAGTACGCTATCAAGAAAATAAATTGATTGCTTGCTTCATATCAGACTTGGCACAGTGGTGCGCAAGGGCATCTACTTCTTTTCGAGCGTCACAAACCAACCAATTTCTTCTCAAATGCTTCGGCAAGACTTGCCACTGGCGCCAACTTCGTGGGACTCAACCGTCTCTCACCGGTAAGCAGCTGACCTCTTTGCGTACAACTGCTGCAAAAACAGCGGCATTCATTGATCCTTTTCAATTCACCGTATTTTCACATTCTAGAAACCTCAGCAACAGCTCGCACGACGACTTTCCATTGCCCGATGGCTACTTTCCAAAAGTCCACCTCACGACTGAGAAAGTTGTGAAGTACGAGATGCAAATGCGGGAAATTGTCAATCACGCACTGGCAGAGTACGAGCTACATGAAGCCCGGAACAAGACTTCCGTCTACCAAACTTCATGGAGTGTGGTTGGCAAGGTGGGCAATCTCACGACTGTCAAAAAGGAGACACCTAATAATCCAGCGTCCAGCATCTCACGCATCTTTGGGCGTGTCAATGGCAGTAGTCACCACTTTATCGACTTTTTCTACGCCGAGACCTCAGCTCAGCTTTTCGCGTGGAACCAGTTCATGTTCGGATACGCCGTAGATGCTGCAGTGCTTAAGAATATTTACACTGTGGCATCTAAGAATGACTGTTTATACATGGGCATCAAATGGACGTGCCTGAATCCGTCGTTCAAGAAACGCGATCATTGCTACATGGAATACCTTACTTACACGAAGGATTTGCGTGGACGCGACGTGGGCGTCCGTGTCACGCTCTCGCTCGATATTCCCGAGTGTCCAAAGCTGCCCAAAAAGCTCAAGACTAAGCGAATGCGACTAAAAACTGTTTGGATTTTTAGGCCTACTGAGCAAAAGTCCAATACCACCGACGTTTTCATGATGTTTCAGAACGAATCCGACGGGGTAGTGAACACTGCCAGCTACTACAAGCGCATGATGAAAATTTTCTTAAACATCGCGGTCTTTGTAGACTCACGACGTATTTTAATGCAAGGTCTAATGCACCGGAAAAGCTGGGTGAAGGCAGGGTCACGCAAACATTGCAGTGTCTGCTCACGCCAATTCGGACCAATTCGCCGTTGCCATCACTGCCGCTTGTGTGGAGACCTGATATGTAGAAGTTGTGCTGTCCTGCGTGACGCTCCCAAGGAAATGAAGACAGGTAGCGCATCAGCGAGATCAACCAGGACGTTCAAAACTGTCAAGACAAAGTTCTGCTTGCTTTGTCTGACAAATTTACGTGGGTCTCGAATGAACGTGCTAGTACCGGTTCCTACAACAGGCGGCGGGTTGTCCGAAGTCGAATACGACCATGAGGCATTGAAGCTTAGCGAGCTCTGCCACTCAGCACTAACAGACACGGAATCTGAAGGTGAACACGTTCATGCCTATTTCGAAACGGACAGGAGCGAAGGAGCTCGGATACCGCATTTCGCACCGCTGTCCACCCTACTCGATTCACATGCTTCAACGAGGAGAAAGCGCGGCTTATTGAATGACCAGACCGACAATATTTTGAGTGACGCGAGGATGACTATCGAGGAGCTAAATGAAGAAGAAGTGATGGAAATTACCGAGACGACCAACATGGCATTGATAGGATTGTCCAATGCGCCCGAGCGATGCGAGAGTCTCTCACGTGTTAATGAAGCTGACTCCGCTTGGTTACCGTACGACTCCAAGACATCATCGCGTACCCTCGATCAATGCCTTGCCGAACAGAAGGAACTGCTTTTCCGTATGATGCTTTCGGCCAGCGGTCTGCGCCAGCAGAAACCCCAAGAATTCCAAAATTGTGGCCAAGAATAACGGCAAGAGCGGTTTCTCTACTGATGCCGGTCGATCGAGTATGGGACGTCGGCTTGATTGAATTAGGGCTAGCTGTCCAGCCTTATGCCGTAGTCGTAATACATTCCGAGGTATTCAAGGATGGTATATTTCAAACGAATTTTACCAAGCTTTTTTGCTGCTCTTTGGTTTGGCATCAGATTTGTAAGTACATGTTGTTGCATTTTGAACAAGCTCTCATTACGGCCTGGGGATGGCCTTTGTCCTCAATCTCAAAAGAAATTCGTGCCTTCTGGATGACGCGTCTTTCACCATGATAACTGACCTACACAAATGATAATGCAACGTACTGTTTACACGAAAACGCAGCAGAGGATGGCAAGCTTTAGTAGCCTTTCCAAACAGATTGTATTAGTCGGCTCAGGATCCTAAAGTTTTGCCAGATACTTGGTGACACGGCAGTGTTTTCTACTGAAGAAACATTGTGAAGCTGTTTACGCATTCATTTGTGCAAATACGAGCCGGGAAAAATTCAAAAAATAATTTGCCTATTCCACGCTGCCATTTATGTCAAATAGCCAAACGACAAGTGGCAATTTGTGCGCGGCTATGATAAGCTAAATGCAGCCACTTGGTCATTCCATCTTTTGCTTGCTTTCTTGTCTGAACATCCGCGATTCATTCCACCTCGTGTTCATTTCTCTTTTAACTTAATCATAAGCTCTTCGTCAATGCTGATCGTATCCTTCTCATATACTACTAAAGTGAAAAGCTTCAACTCGAGATGTTGGCAACTGAGCATTAAAAATTTACATCGTCTCCAGCCACAAGCTATATCTCTACCAAAGCTTATTCCCTTAGTTTATAGCTAAACGCGCTTTAGATTCTTCTTGGTTATGGTGCTGAGCGGCTAACTTGCTGATCGTCTTGGCAATCTCTTATTCCTGAGCATAATGATGTTGCATCGACTATCGGGAAACCTTATATTCTTCTGCGTGCCTCCTTTATGCAAAGTGCTGTGGTATTGTCACACTTGGTGACACTTGTTGTCATCCTGCGCCAACGCGGGTAAAACGACTATTCAAGCCCCTCGAAAGGTTATAGGATAAATCAAAACACTTTTCGCATCTGTCGAGCTTAAAGATCATACTGATCGACCGCCTTGTTAGTCTGAAGAGAAAAGTGCAGCCCTAATGGCTGCTAAGCAATTTAATCACGTTGGGACTTTTATGCTCAATGAGCAAAGTGTATGCTCGAATGCTCAGGTAGCAGAGGCTACGGTGGCTACACCGGTAGCACTCAATGCAGGGTGTAAAACGGCAAAGCGAAAATTTCCACATTCGTAAACCCTAAAAGAACGCTTAAGCGGCGTTAACAGCGGATGATTCGGTGTGCATGACCCTTGTACGTTCAAGCTGGAAGGCCGGTCAAAGAGCTGATTTCTTGCCCGCAAAGCAACAATGAGGGAGTGCTTTGTGTCCTCAATGCACTCAAGAAAACAACTAAATGCAACTTTCTTCCGGTGAATCTTGAGTTCCACCAACTTACAAGCTTTTTTGCCTGTAATCAAGAAAAGCGTAAAATTTATGGATAAGTAGAAGGGCTAATTTACCTCCATCTCCGTAGCATAAATTCTCGGTGACTGCTTTTTTGATCGATTCAGAAAAATGTTTGCCCTGCTCTTCACTTATTCCAGTAAATGCTGTTACACTAGAAATAAAGATTTAGTCTGCATTTTAAATAGCATACAGCTACAGGCATACCGACATCTCCGAAGTACATCTGACGCACAATCATTCAACCTGCCTGTAGACTTACTGACTCATGCCCAGTTTCAACGAATCAAAGTGTCGTCGATTAAAACAACATCGGATTTGAATGCGATAAACCTCGTCACAAACTCCGTGCTTGTCCAGAAAAAAAATGACACTTTCCTTTACGAAGGGCCTTAAAGGTTCGTTGGCAGAAAGCGCACCTCAAGAGCTTGGGAAACGCTATACATTATTAGAGACAGATCACTCGACTGGGAGTCCCCATTACGGGTACTGGGCTAGAACACATCATTGGTAATTAATTATCTTGAGATTTCGCAGCATTGGAAAAATTAATCAGAAGATGTGGACTGCTGGCTGTACACGCGAATTTGAGATATTTTACACGACTATCTCACGTATTGGTAGACTCTAGTGCGTCGAGTAACTTTGTGCACTAGTGGTTAAGTTTAGCCTATACATATTAATTGATAGATTTAATAAACATGTTAGCTTCAATTTGACTGCATAAAGGGACAATTTTAGACGCTAATAAGGTTAGCGTCGACCTAATACTACAAATTGAGGATTTTGTTAGCACATAGACATTTCTTGACATTTTCATGAACAGCAATAACTTGAACCAAGACATGCCGTCTTTTGGTGGGAAATTTCAGCCGCCTAACTCAGTGCAACATGGCTCTGATGAGTTCCCTGTTGTATGTGTTGTATGTACTCCTTGAAATGATTTTTGGGCAGTTGTACTCTCGAAACAATTATGGGAGATATCGAAGGTACTGATATCTCCCCGACAGGCGTCTTTATGATGTTTTAGATTAGGCAGCTAGCACTAGCACTAGTGCTAGTGCTAGCTGCCAAATACGCTTGAGCGTATTGCATCGCAGTTGGATAACAAACCACCACCAAGAGCAGATTGCAAAAGTATGCAAGCAGATAACAAGGTCAGCAAGACACAGTGAATAATTCAACCCTTATGATACGGACCAGCTCATTGTTTGATGTGCGCGAAAGCGCGTCGGCAAGAACATCAAGCATTTAGTTTGAACAAGTTAACCGCCTAGCTTGGCATAGCCATGACAGGCTCTTCCAAAAGATCGGGTAAAGGCTCTTGTGAGCTTGCTCTGTACTTGTGCAGATCATCTCTTTTCCAGATTAAATTGGGACCAAAAAGTAGGCCAACCAAGAGGGTTTGATCGACTTTCAGGGCTACTTACAAAACAGCTTAGACTTGTAGATATTGGCGATGCGTTTTTCGGTCCCCAGGGACTCAAAATTTGCACTTGATGACCAATTGGCCTTCTGGAGCCGTTGACTCCATTCAGATCTGCTGCCGACGATTATACCGTCGAAGTATGCCGAGGTGATAGTCCACAATGGTCAAAGCGGCTGTGTAACTAGACGAAAAAATGACGCAGGGACGCTTATAACCTTACAGGATCAACAACCACTTTCATAGCTTGGACCACTGAAGAATATTTCCGACACGATCGCTTGGATTTGATCGTAAATATCCACCAAATCTCGTGCACTATACAACGGGCATTTGACGTGTTGTAAAGCAATACTTGGAATCAGTGTTCGTGCAGTTATTTTGCTATCATCTAGCCTTTTCTTGTCTTCAATCTCCTTTTGTTTTCAATCTCGATAATCGGCGCCGTTTGCAGATGGTTCGCCTCGCTCACCATGTCTTCAATTGTCTTATTTATCGGCGAAGAAGGGCATCAATGAACACTCGTCTCTCTTTTGTCAGTGGCTATCGTTTGGTGAGACAAAGTACGTTCCTTCACGAGGCACCAAATTCACGTATTTTTTTGTAAGATTTATCAGCTCCATAGGATCCTCGAATAGCCCTGACCTAAAGCACAACGTACGCGGTCTATAGGTTTGATTCACGATATTCTTGTCTGAAATGAACATAGTATATTTGACGTCATGAAAGGTCTTCATCATAAGAAATTTCACCCTTGGGATATTTCCGTCTCTTTATTTTGTCATCTTTAAGTCCGTTTTTGGCTTAGCAGCTCTAGCGCTTTTAATCATGGCTCGTGTTGCCGTGACAAATCGACTTTTTGAGGTGTGAGAACAATCTTGACAAACGAACTCACCAGGCTCCTAAAAAGGATGACATAAAAGCCCTAGTGCAGCACTTTCTCGCAGACAAAGATGCTTAAATTGATTGGCTGAACTCTCGACAGCGCTCGCATTAGTATCGCTGTGAGTGGACAGACAATAAGCTCCGCTTTTGAGCCGACCCGGCAGAATCACTTTAGTATTTCGATCGACAAAGCCATGATGTACATTGTGCACAGAATGCTTTACTTAACGGCTATAGAGGCTGACAGATTTTTTCTACATATCGGAGGCTCATATGTACAAGCGTGCGGTCACATATGTGGGGGAGCCTGTAAGATCTATTTTAGGGTCAAAACCGCGGCTCACATGTGACTCCTGTTCATGCTTTTAGATTTTTTTACGATACACTTACGCGAAAGTTAAGAATTGGCTTTCTATTGTGTGGGTTCTATACATTGTTATTATTATCAGCAATCCAAATGGTATGTTTCTGCAATAGTGTTGGTGTCTTTAAACAAAATAGTATAAATTTTGTCAAGCACATTCATAGATTGTTTAAATATTCCTTTGTTTTGTCCGCATAAAGGCGCCTAGCGATCTGGCACGCAACCGTACAGGTCTAGCTTGTTCACCGTATGCTTCCAGCTCGACCGCCACGAATCGTGTCGATATAAATATCAAAATTGGTGAGGAAAAGCAAGGTAACACTTGCGAAAGCACAACGAAAGCAATCCGCTCAGCGTTTCTAGCTCGAAGTCCTGATGTTCAAGTGCCGCAATTTTGGGAAGCCTTCGTGTGAATTACAGCGCTGACCATTATAATAATTGGCTAGTCGAAAGGTCGGAGTTGAGGACTTATTGAAACGCGTGTAATTGAAGCAGACCTCCAAAGTAACGTCGCGCATCATTTTTTTTAAATGAGCCGCAAAGCGCACTGTCGATCGAATAATGATTTGTTCAAGCAAAGGGCCATATGTTTCTTTTTTGCTGCTGCTAGTATGCAATCGAGAGCTAGGTTGGCATGCCAAGAAATCTCCACAGGGTCCGTGGAAGTCTACAAGCCTATTCGGCGCCTTCAAGAAAATATTTTTGAAAGTACACGTGCTTTCCCTTAACTACTAACTGACTCAATATATTGGCTCATAAGTTCAGACAGACGCCACCTTTTAAGGTGACTAAACCGACCAACCGACCTAGTATGGAAATACCGAGCTCGCAAATCTCTTTATCCTTTCTCCGGCGCCACGAAACCGGCTGTCGTTCTAAATTCGACGCAAGTGCGAGGTCTTCTTGAAGGATTGCAGTGTTGCAGCATTGCTCACCGTGGACAAGACAATACAATTGCACACGGTGCTCGGCACGCTATGATTTGAGGGTCGACATGCCGTCACAGGGGCATCACACTGTAAAAATACGTACGTGTATAACGTGTAGTCTAAGGAACGCGTTACTTTAAAGTCAATGACGAGCGGCGGCGCCACTAGGCTCGCGAGCAGCAGCAATGTCAAGTTCCCGCTACCGGACGGATACTTTCCGCCGGTAGAGCTCACTCCGGCCGAAATCGAAGTGTATGAGGAGCGTGTAAAAGTCATCATGAAGAATGCTTTGGCCGAGTATAATCTCCACGAAGCCATGGGGACTCGGCCCGAGTACGGGTCCCGATGGACTACTGTCGGGAAAGTTGAGCATCTCACTGCCATTCGTGAAGTTGCGCCATCGAGGGCTGTCGAGGCCTCACGCATTTTTGGACGCATTGACGGCGATTACCGCAACTTTATTGACTTTTTCTACTCGGATTCAGCACAGCAGGTCTTTGCGGTCAATCAATTCATGTATGGATATGCTGTGGATGCCGCCGTGCTGTGCAATATTTATACAAAAGGATCGAACTCGCCGCACGAGTATTTGGGCATGAAGTGGGTCTGCCTGCAGCCGTCGGCGCTCTCTCGCAAGCACGATATGTGCTTTCTCGAATATCTTGTCTACAGTAAGGATTTGCAAGGTCGGGACGTTGGCGTTCGAATCACGCTGCCATTGCTCTTGAAAGAGTGTCCGCCGCTACCGGACAAATTAAAGACTCGACGGATCAATTCGCACACAGTGACTATTGTTCGTCCGACGAATGATAACATCGACTCTTCCGAGATATTTATGACCCGTGAGGTCGACATGAACAAGGGATCGAGTGTCTCATCCACTGCAGTCTTTAAGAAGCTTATGACGACACTAAGTTCCATGGCGTTGTTTGCGGACTCTAAGCATATTTCCATGCATGGTATGCTCGATCGCAGTAGTTGGACACCGAAGAAGGCGCGTGCCAACTGCAACGTGTGCAGCCGAAAATTCTCAGCCACGCGACGTCGGCAGCATTGCCGTCTCTGTGGTGAAGTGGCGTGCCGTCGCTGTATGACAGTTCGTGCAGCTCCCATAGTTAAAGGCAGCACGTCTTTAAATGCCCGCACGTTTCAAGTTATCAAGACAGTGTTCTGCAAAGCTTGCATGGGTCGGGTTCGTGACTCGAGCATGAGCACTTCAAAGACGGCTGATAGTCAAGACGAAGGCGTGTCTGATGCTGAATCTTTCGGTTGGTTTGAGAAAGAGTTCCGTAGCCGGAGTTTTGACAGCGAATACCACTTTACATTGTTCAATGAAACTTCGCTGTCGCCGGCTATCACCAATAAAACTCCCTCCTTTCGCCTCGAGCAAGACATGGCTGACGACAGACAGTGCAATGGCACGAGCCTGTCACAAAGCAGCATTGACCTCAAGGCTCAATCAGAATCAAAGACACGTGTATCGTCTTCATTGGAGGAAGACAAAAAGGCCGAGGTGACGGAAGTAGATGCTCGAGCTCTGATTGATTTGCGCCATCTTCGAACGATGGCTGGGGCCGAGCGTGTGGTGCACGATGTTGAGGAAGAGAACCTTCGGATCATGCGAGAGTCACTTGCAGCTCTAGATTTTAAGGCCGTTCAGCTCGTTGTATCGCCATTGATTGAAAACAATGATTTTGACGTAGGAAATCCGAGCAACAGAAGCTGTATTCTTCCGCTGATGGAGGAGATTGACGACGAGGACGAGGACGAGGACGACGTTATCGAAATTTTCGGCGAGTCTAGTGACATTGACTCCAGCACACGGCAGATTGTGTCGTCTCCGCTGGATGAAACACCGTTGAGCATTCGTGCACTAGAGCACATTCCATTCGCATCCAAAGAGATTAACGTGCCAATTGACCAACGCCTTTACGAACAGGAGTTGCTGTTACAGCGACTTGTAATGGCGGCAAACTCTTCCGTTGGTTACTGTCCACCAAGCGTTCGCGCACACCAGTAAACGATCTGGAAACATAAGATAATGTTACCAGGAGTATGCCCCTTGTCGCTTTTTAGCAACACAACTTTATTGGTCGCCGACGTCTAAGAGTATCTTTTGACAAAAGAGGCTTTTAAATGGCTCAAGATACACTTTGGACAAAACACGGCTAGCATTTATATATATTGCCGAGCACGCAGGACGAAGACAGAAAACAATTGTAGTGATTTTAATACATTTGATATAATTCGTAAATACAACCCCTACTAGGACATATATAAGTGAGAATATTAGAGGGTTCGCTTTGAGAATGTGTCGCAGAAAAACTGACACTTTCGATCCAATTATCACATGTGGGATACAAGCATAGCATGCTACTACATGTTGGTCTCGTTAAAATGTGTGTCATAGAATTCTTAATCTTGAAAGGCGAGCTGGAGGAAAATTAGATCTCCTTCTGAAGTGTAATTGGGTCTTGCTTGGAGAGCGTTCAAGTCGCAGCTTAAGGTAAGAGTAAAACCTATTTCGCCGGACGTGTTGATGCGCGGGGAAGGTGTTGCGCTAGTCACAGAGCTGATCTTACTCGAAGTACCATCACGCCTTTTGGGGCGTGAGCGACGTTCTAATATCAAATTAAAACAAAGAAGTGATGATTTTGCGTGGTGTAAAGCCGTATACATCTGACCAATTTGTTTGTTGCGTAAAAAAGTCAGCTTCTCTTAGCTTAACGGAGTTATCTCCTGTAACGCTTGGGCTCGATTGGTTATGACGAAGAATAATCCTCCTTAGCTCTTGGAACTGCATTCTAGCAGAAGAAGTCGGTATGGATTTGTGTTGACTCGAAAGCGCAGAAATCGGTAGCTAAGTGGACCCACCTGTCTCGAAAGATGACAGGCATGTATCGCAGAGCGCTGACCCTAATATAAGTAACCTTGCGGTCGCGCAAGCAAATGATTCAGTTCCGTATTTCGATAAGGAATAATAAGCTTGAAGCGCAATAAAGCGCGTAAAGCCCGTCGGTCTCGAAAGATAATAGGCATGTATCGCGATAGCGGTCACCCCCAAAAAATTGTAACCTTGCGGCCGCCCTAGGAAAGACCCGATTTAGTTTCGCATTTCAATTAGAAAATAAAAAGCCAAGATTAAGCGTGTAGAAGCTCATACAGCGTAAAGCGTATTAGAGCTTATAAAGCCCGTAAAGCGTAAAGATGCAGTGGAGTTTATGAAGCTTGAAATAGCCCAGAAGCGCAAGACGGCTTGTAAAACTTATAAAGCGTAAATAAAGATGAGAGTGCAAAAGCTTATGGAGGCTATATAATTACCGTGAGAAAGTGTAAAATCTTGAATTATAGCAATCTTCGCAAACAATTATAACCCCACATCCGCGTGAACTAAAATCGACTTAGTTTCACTTTTCCAATTCATGAGGAATATTGTACGAAATCAGTAGTAAAGTGCCTGAATTTCATCGACATCGAGTGAAATAAAATCGAAAGTTAGACGCCAGTAAACATGGTAATTGGCTCTTAAAAACGTGCCGAATCCATTCACGTTCAGATGAATTAACTGAAGCTTCTAGCGGTGCAAGTTTGGAAGCCGTGAGCGGGTATTAACATTAGATAGCCGCTGTAGGTGAAGGCATATCATTGTTAAACACTGCCGAAAAACGCTCATAAAGTGGAGACTGTGCGTATCGTATATTGCCTCGCTGTGTTTTACACATAAAGTCCGGAGAGTATTGCATCTAAAAATGTGGATCCAAATGGACAGAGTTATGCCACAAATATGCCGGCAATAACTTGACACAGTTAAGTCGGCGAAAGATAGCGCGAAATTCCTGCGAATAGTGGTAGCAATGATCCATTCAATCGGTAGAAAGAATAGCCGCCAAATAGTTTTTGCTTAATAAAAATCCCTTAGTAAACGTTTTAGATTTTTAGGCTCAGAATAGCCATAAACCCAATTTATGTCTTGAGTATGCCAGTCAAATTTGTAGTGAATAACAAGATCTTACGTTGAAGTCTAAGCAAAAAGTCTATTTAGACGGGAAGAATATCACGTTGAAGCTGTCGTTGCGTAGACCAGCACTTAAATCGGCAGCGCGGAATCGTCGAGTCCCAGTGACTGTGATGGAAATTGGGGAGGTAAATTCCTGTGGAAAAGGCGGCAAAATTTTAATGCTGTTTGCATAAACATGTCGTTCTCATTGAATATATATATATGGAAAGCGGGAAGCATGGTTGCAGGGGGGCGGGCTGATAGCAAACGTGCCATAGTGATCAGGTACGTTTAGTATCGGTGTTAGGCTCTTAGCCACTCGAGAAAGAGTTAGCCGATTAAGCAGAGGACTCAGATAAAGCCTCTCGATGCGGAAAGACGTCAAATTTTTAAGCAAAACATTGGTATAAGGTAGAAATCCGCAAACTTCCGTGCCGGGATAGACACTGGCAAGCTTTACGATGAAACGATGCCAGGCTTTTCTGTCCAGAAGTAAAGCGAAGGAAGATCTTGTTCCAAATTGACCAAGTTAGCTCAGCAAAGACCGGATTAGTGTTTATAAGCTTCGGGATAATTTAGATTTTTAAAATGAAAGCGCGCGTTGTCAATTGCTCGGTACACCTTTCCAGCGAAAGGTCGGGTTCTGTCATCAAAACAATAATTTCGTCTATACTGTGGCATTTTTTGAGCGTGCAAATTGTTTTTGGGGATCCACCCACGAGGAGTTTCACTTACAACGCCCAACCCCAAAGTACTTAATTGTTCGAAGCCAAGTTCCCAGCAAGTAGCACTCTGTGCATTACACTGCTGAGGGCTGATATCTCCATACTGTTTCAGAATCGGTTGAGATTTCTTGACCCATTTTAATTTGTCAGAACATTAGGCACCGCAGAGAAAGAGTCGGTTCTCCCCACCAAACGTTTTGTCCCTGCACAAGCTGCCTTTGACTTTGCTTTTCGAGGTCAAGGCCTTGGTTTGGAATTTCTGTTCAAACTTGTATGTCAATTCTTTCCGGCCGGCTTCACTTAAAAAGAAAATCGCTCCCAGTAGACGTTATGATCAACAACGGACAACAACCCGACATTGACGACGCAATGTCAACTTCGTATAATCCTCCCGCGGTTAACGACGTTGAAGACGATCTGCAACACGACCAGCCGTCTCAATGGCCGAAACGGTCTATGCACCGATTTCGCTACCAAACGCCCCAGTATGGGCGAAAGCGGCCAAAATTTCGTAGTGCTTTATCGGCTTTTTCTTACGCAGACTTTGTGGTTTTCTTCCCATCAACTATACGGTTAGGAAACTTGATGGCTCGATCTAAGCCCAGCCGGTCACTTGGCCGAAGTATTATAGCTCATTATGGCTAGATGATTCGGACCATGATATCCCGCAATGGCATTTTGATATGGAAATTCACGGATTGACGGACGACGACATTTGCTTGGAAAGCGGGTACATATATTATCATGGTCACCCCGCTACCCGTTAATTACGAAAATGAGTCAGTTCTTGGATGGTGAATCGGGATGAGGCCAACTTTTTTGCCTGTCCGAGTTTTTGGCAGTGTTTTTTTGCAGCCTCTTGATCTTGACGCAAACGAATGAAAGGGGGGGGCACTCGAACGAGTCACCTTATGGTTGATCAAACATAGGACGACAAGTCATCATGCCATTATTCAGAGAAAAAAACAATAATTCCCCGCTAAGGCTTGTTTGGTCATGGTACCAAAATATCAGGAGCCTGACGTTGTGCGAAGAAAACGGTGCTTTCGCGGGAAGGCAGGCTGTTACGCATGTATGTTGGTAGGACACACACGGGAGGGGCTCCACGAGATTCAAATTAAATAAAAAAATGCCGTCAGTGACTCCATTTGGAAGTCGTACCAATCCCATATTGTATCGGGACTTGTATTGACAATTTGTAGGCAGGATGGACTGACGTGCCGAGCAAAAAACCGTGCCTAAGTTCAGGAAGGATGGATCACGCGCAGCAGGCCTTAAGCGGAAAATTGACAACAACGCATTTTTGTCAACACGATTGTCGCACATGTACAATAATTCTCGCTTCGCGCGAGCAAGTGTTCACTTAGATTGGAGTAATACCGTAAATTGGTTTACCGAGTAAATCTCCAGTGCTTGCGAAAAAAATAGAGGCATAAACTTTGGATTTGTACTAAACAACGTTACACTATGTACCGATGTTACTGGAGTCGGTATAAATTGTGTGTAGCAAAGCCACAGTTAGACGAAACAATTTTTATTTTATAATGGCATTTTACGACTTCATGGTTCATTTATAAGATGCGGTGAGGAGCAGCGTTTTTGTGACCTGTGTTCTATCAGCGTTCGCACTTTATTAATTGCAAGCAAGAATGACGCAAACCTTATGAGTACGTTTATGAGCTAAATGTGTTAGTTGCTTCCATGTGGGACCCCACTTTCCGAACAAGCCAAGGTACTGAGTTCATGGAATGAGCCCCCTCGCACTATATTCTTCAGAGTGCAAACCAAAACGAAGAATGAGGGGACTCGATTTGCTTTTCAAGAGAGGCATATCCACAAGCAGGTCGCTTCTTTGAAATGCTACAAACGCCAAATTCCCAGCGCTTTCGGACGCAGAGCAGTGGTGCCCGTAGATCCGTGGACTTGAGTCGAGTCTCGATAGAATTGGGTACTGCTGAGCAAGGAAATATCCAATGCTGCGGCTGCAATAAAAATGGGCATTTTATCCGTCTCGTGTCCGAGAGGAGCTAGACCAAGCTAGCCATCGTATAGCTCAAGAAATTTAATGGAAGCCAGCCGAATTGAAATCGACTTCTATTTGTTACTTTTTCTTGAAGCATATATCAGACTATTTTGGATGATTATAATCAATTGCCGACCTGCAAAGATTCGTAATGCGCTTAACTCTATCAAACTCGAAATGTTTTTAGCTAAACTTGTACGCTTGTAGCAGACCGCCTTGGTTCTATTTTCAACATTATAACGCTTTTAATGGCTAAGTTCCACAGTGTGCGTCAATCACGTACGTACAATGAGTACTAAAGTCTTCTGCAGATAAAGTTTTTTTTCTTTCTGGCGATTACCTTTTTCTAGGGGTAATGAAACGATCATAAGGCTTGTAATAGACCTGGCTGTGGAATTTAAGGATTTCGACATCACAGAGTTACTTTACTTCTCTGATATGGACCAGTATGGCTCGTTCCGGGGCATGCCGCAGTTATGCTCTGGACCAATCCGTTGGGTAAGGTTGTATGACTCGAACACGTAGCAGGGCTTGAACGCGTGCGTACGGCTCCTTTCAAAGAAAGAATAGGTCCTAAGCAATATAGAAAAAGAAATCAAATGTGATTACATGTGAGCGTAGAATGACGTAGGTAAGGTCGCTTCACAGGTTAAGCTATTTAGTGCGAGTATCACAGATCCACATGGCATAGTGGGAACGTCACTCCAAAGGTAAATAAAAAAGTTTCAGCTAATTCGGTTTCATAACTCCGCTCGGAGAGCATAGGAATGCAATAGGTAATTGATATATGATTTTACGAACGACCTCGTGGTTATGAGGTCTTATACACATGAAAAACTGACGGTCCAGCTAATCGTTGTGTCATGGCAGGTGCACTTTATCCCAGAGTAAATGAATCTCCTTAAACCCAGAATCACTGAGTGCAATTTTGCTGTAACTGCCGCAATCATCTTAGAGGAAGTGATGCTGAGGATAAGAATCTCTTTTGAGGATGAAGAAATATATTCTCCGATCAGACAAAATTATATTGGGTTAGCCTTTTAAGCAGCGTAAGCTGCGACTTGGCTGCAAGACCTTGGAAAACATGAAGTTTAACGATATTGTCTAATAAAAAAAAGCTCCCACCAGATGAAAAGTTAAAAACAAGGTTGATCTCATGCCATGAACGAAGTGTTGCGTCACGCAGCAATGGTCGCAACCACGAGAGCAGCTGGAGCTCATCAATGCTTTTTTACACATAAAAGAAATATTGGCGACCTGCTCATGCTAATACAATGCCAAACAAAGCAATAGTACAAACACTGTTTCAAGATAAAATTGTATTATTAACAACATGTTCAGGTGCACTTTGTACAATGGATTGAATCTGATTGGTGGATACAAAATTCGTTTGAGAGTATTTACTGTACTACTAATAGTGGCAAGCACGCCTTGCGATATGCAACAAGAATGATTATTGGTGCAACAAGAGCTCTCAAACGCCTTGGTCATTGTAAATCACTTGGTTAAATAGTTGTCTCGACCGTTTCAAGTGCTTGTCCAAGCATGATTTTTTGGCGACATTATTGTCCGTTGCTGCTATGAAGAAAATCAGTCTGCACTGGATGCCACCAGTGGCATGAGGTTAGAAGATTTAATGAACTTCATTTTAATATCAAGAAGTGTGTCTTAGCGGTGAAGAACTTTGACGTAATTCGCTACTTTGTATGCAGCTATGGGATGAAAAGAGACTCCGAGGAACGTGAAGCTGTATTGGCTTGAGCTACGTAGCGTTGCCGAGAGGTTTTGGGAAAGCTATCAGACTAAATTAACTAATCGCACAAGCTCGACGCTGACTATGCGGGTCTTGCAAACCGTTCGTCTAATCTACTAAAAATTGCATAGTTTGTTCAAGGAGAGCCTACACCACAACGTTCGGTAGTATTAACTAAACTCCTCGGCACACTCTGATCCTAACTTTGCCGGACAGACAAAGCTGTTTGGCATTGCTTTTAATGCTATCGACCAGCCTCATAGCTGCGCATTGTCTAATGAAGACGAACAAGGCGAGTCGTCTCGCTTTAGGCCCGAACGCCAAACAGAGTAAATGTATCATATGCAATGCCATGAGGAAACGCAATGGTTAAGCTCTCAGTGCATCTCCTGACCTTTAAATCTTGTAATAGTCGATTAAGGTCGTAAATTCCTGAAAACGTTGATTAAAACGCTATACTTGGGCTAAATGATGGCAAGGTGGTGTGTCTTTCAACAACAAGTGTGCATGCTTTTGTGCAATGTACGAGGTGGCGATGGCTCAAAAAAGGGAGCTTTCATTTCCGACGCCGCTATTTTGTGTCAGAAATATAAAATTCATGTGGAACATCATCAAAGCCTACAACAACTTGATTGAGGCCACCACATGGCACAAATGCCGAATACTTGAGAGCCACATGGCAGAATTCTAAGTTTGTCTCAGTCGATGGGTTATCTTAACCTCTCATGAAGTATTGTTACATACCATTGACCGCGGTCAGCACACCGAGCGGTGTACTTTAAAAGAGTCTAACCATGCATTTAAGACTTTTAAGCGCATCTGCCTCCTGCGAAGCAGCTATCAGGACATATACAACGACATACTACGGGCGTTTTGTTCATAGTCGTGTAGAGATTGGAAATCGTGTACTGTGTTACTCATCAGTGGTCGTGTAGAGAATGGAAATTTTGTACAGTGTTACCCATCAGTGGTCTTAACCGAAGAAATAGTGCGAGGTCATTAAGGCATTTTTTAGTGAAAACCACAAGGCGGTTGTGGCTTGAAGAAGAACGTTCCTTTATTCTATGTTTATAATTCGTGTCAGAAAGCCAAATGTCAAGCATTGTATCGCTCAGACTTGTCGCAAATTGTGGACACCAATTTTGCACAGACGATGAACATCAGGGGCACGAGCTGCAAAGCGACATGGTAAGATGTACAATGTATAAAATACTCGTCTTAGTCGACGCAATCGTCGATTTCTCGTGTTAACGAGTAAATACATTAACTGCGATCAGCCCTTTAAGCAATAAGCATACTAGCCATCTCATAAGACTCACGAATATAACTGCAAAGTTTGATCGTCATATGACGCAATTGATCAGGTCCGGCATGACACATTCGACAACACACTTACAATAGATTTTGTCCATAGTCGTCCTTCTAGTTCTTCGGCTTGACGGCTAAGCGAGTCCAAGACGCAAGATATACATGAACGCTGAGCTCCAGCGTTGATTCTGGCGTCACATTGCAAACGTCTTTGGTCTTCGTTCATTTCCTGACTTCATTAACACGTTGGGTGTCTGAAGCACTTCTTTTGCTTTCGCTGAAGCACACATCGACTGCTCGTACCCAGCCGTCTCTGCATATGAGCAGCTTATGTGGCTTACGCATCTGCTCAAAAAGGCAAACAAGTGTTCCAACGAGTAGTGGCATTTTGTGGACTTTAGATGGACACACCAGTTCTCAAAAGACACTGCTTCAACCTGCCATACGCCGGGTATCCGATTTGTGCCGTCCGTACCACGTTTCTAACTCCTGTCCCTTGTCTTAAAGCCCAAACTAGCAGCATATGATCACCCAATCCAGCTGCACGACCCTCGTGCCCGATCTGACGAAGCCAAGACGTTTGTAAGGTTAAGTCTTCTCTCGTGTGGTTTGTTGCTTTACTTATACGAGGCTTTCTAGATTCGTCTTGTCTTTGAGATGACTGTACCGCGATCAGTGCACAGTATCTCACTTCTCAGAGAGATCACTCGCAAGTAAAGCCTGAGAAGTTGTATTTCGTGGCTGGTATACTTGCTTCACACGCACACCTTTGTGGTTCAAAATTGCGCTTGGAAGAGAGTCTTTGCTGCAAGATGCAGTCCAAGACCATGTTAGCTAGGTGTTTGACGTGCAGCATATTACACAGGCATTGGTCTTAAGCTTTTTTGGGACTGAACAAAAAAAGACTATTTAACACTCGTTCCCCTACGTCAGTATAGCCAGTTCTGCGTGTCTCCTACTCAGTCTCCAGTGCCCATAATGTAGGAGATGTACGAGTTAGCCTTGAGGCGACCAGTGCTTTAGGTAGTGTCGTCCACGGCTTCGTTGTGGGCTTTCATCCGTAAGAAGCCTGACATAAATCAAGTTATCTTTTTATTGTGAAAGTGGACCTACCGGCAGCTAGCTTCCGTTCTACGAAAACTTCGAAAATGTTGCTGTAGGTGTAGACGTCGAAGATCTTGCTGACGTTGCTGTCTACTACAACCAAAGCGAAATCACTTTGCATCGTCAGCACTCACGCGGGTAATAACGCCACAGACGCTCCACTTTTAACATAACGGCGACGCACTCACCCAGTATAGCAAACACCCATCCCTACACCATCGGTAATGGCCAGTACAATCAAGTTCAACAACAACTACCACCTCCGTCAAAATAGCACATGATAGCTTTAGGCATTGACGAGGAAGCTAAGAAGTCGCATAGTCGTATTGACACAAAGTAATACAATCAATGTAACTTACTGAGTGAGTGAGATAGCATACGCTTGAAACTATAGCAGTATTGTCAGCCTTGACGGGACTCGAACCCACGACCCCCTGATCAAAAGTCAGATGCGCTATCCATTGCGCCGCAAGGTCTATCGATTTCGTTGAGATTCATGGATTTATATTGTACAGCTCGTATTAACATTTTGATTAGTCTTTGTCTATTTGTCGGTTTGTAAGACATTTTGCTAAAGAAACAGAAATCAAAAAATGCTGGTGGATTCGATGCAATTTGAAGTAATGATCTGAGAGCAGAACGAAAGTATAGTCGAGCCCGAAAAAGAGTGAAGAGTCTTGAGGCGCGAAAAGCAATTTTTTAAACAGTTCAATGCCTCACAATCGCAGCTAAACTCTTTAAAAGATTGTGTAGGACGTGAAGAATCAAGACGAAGACGGCTTGTGATCGATAGCGTAAAACCAGAAGTGATGTATTTGAGACTTAAGTCGCGCTTTTGCTACATCTAGGAACATTTAACATATTCGGGATCCACTATGAGCCCACTTTTGAACCCATATTGATTGGGTGCGTATCCACAGAAATGGGTTGTGTACCCACAACCAGATTTAGTATTGAATTCGCCTATATTCAAGACGCCTTTACATGCAGTCTGAACGGTATAAAAGTTGCTAGAGATTCACCACATGTCATCACTTTTCGAAACATGCAAAACATTTACATAGCACACAGCCGCAGACACACTTCAACACTCTCCCTTGATGTGTACACGTGTGTTCGTCGCTTCAAGCTGCAAGGCATAGCCCGAAAACGAAGCTTGCATGCTTGACTCGCTTAAGCGCCTTCGTCAGTCCGTCTGATATCATCTCGTTTGTTGGCTTGTAACCAAGCATGATGACAACTTCTTCTATATGCACCAGTACTTTATTTGGTCCGAGCAGGGAAGACCGTGTTTTGTGCCTACGCGATGCAAACCTAAATAACTTAATAGAGTGCCGTTGACCTTTCCGGTGCACAGCCCGTATTGTCCAGCAGCAGGCGCAACACATTGCTCCTTGAGTCACACAATACAGCGCCATGTGAGTTCATGATGTCGCCCCTCTTGGACCACGCTGGATAGGCACGAATCCAATTCGCTCGCGCACGATGCATCCTCGAAGTTCGGTAGATATTTTTGGCTCTTTCCGTCAAACACCATGCTGTAGTATGCTGTCGTCTTCGAGAACCTCAGTATTCGCTTGACCGCGGCAAAATGTTGCCCTTCGTGCCGCTTGCAGTACCTGGTCTCCTCGACTGTGTGAGCAAAGTCCGGCTGCGTTCACGTTGCAACATACATCAGTGCAGCGATCAGCTCGCGGAACGGCCACTTTGAGACAAACACGTCGTCGTCTTCAAACTTGAGCAGCTTCTCGCTCTCGTTGGCTGGTGTGTGCACCTCCTTGCACTTGTCGACGCCGAAACTTCTCGGCCAGTCGCTTGATGTAAGCGCGCTGGTGCAAGCGGATTGTCGTGTTCACTATGTCGCGCCCCTCCTCAATCCCAAAACAGCACTTAGGCGATTCCAAATCTTTGATGCTGGACTCCCTTCTAAGTGTGCGCTTGATAGCGTCAACGTGCTCTTGCGCCCGCGCGAATGGCATCAGGTCGTCAACGTGGATGAAATCAAGGAGAATTAAAAGCTCCGAGCGACTCACTTAGACGAAAGGTGCGACTGATGTACGCTACATTCCTTGCTTTTGATGATGCGCATTGAGTCGGTAGCTCCTTGAAAGAAACGCCTGCCGCATAGCGCGATGCACAGTAGGCATTTTTGGTTTGGGTACCACGCATCCTCGAAGCCGTCAGGCTGGTCCACGTGAATCACCTTCTTGACTGCGCTATAAAGGATCGCAGTATCGACGTCGACATTCAGTATCTCTAAGTCCTTTTCGACCGCGAGGATTAATGCCACGATTATTGACTTCTTTCACGCCACAGGCGCAAACGTCTCAAACTAGCTCAACCCTGGTCGCTGGATACGATCTGCGCCTCAAGTTTGACGATCTTTCAACTCGACTCGCGCTTGGACCGATAGACCCAACCGCATATTGTCGCCTACTTGTCGCTTGGTAGATTTACGAGCATTCTCGTCTTGTGCTGCGCCAGTAATTTAATCTTTATTTCCATCGCGAGTGGCCACTCTTTTTTGTGATTGGTTTGTAGCACTTGATCAAACATCGACGCGCTCTCGCCGTCATCTTTTGCTTTGAAGCAGTACATACGCGTCATTCTTGGCTATGTGTCGCCCAGTTTCAACCCTTCGTGCTGCAATTCTAGAAAATTCATGCTCGTAGCTTATTATCGTCTACTTTTAGCGCACAGATTACACATGCGACTCGTTCTCGCCTTTGCGTCCTGGAGTACTCGATCTTTGTATCAGCACAGCACTTCCCGGTCGCTCGCTCAGCTCTTCTTTGACGCGTGTCAGTGCCACTCTCGAGTCCATTGGCATAGTCTGATAGTTTTCGCGCGCTAAATCATCACACAACGCTTGGTCGCGCTCATCATCTCCTCACGTACGGTCGGAGCACTGTGTCTGCGCGCTATCATCGTCGACACCTGCTCCACAAACGTCAGGCTGGGCGAGATTGCGATCGCGCTTGCTTCCAGCTGTCGATGCGCCTTGCGTCACTTCGAGTAACAAGACAGCAGTCAGCGCACACACGTGTTGTCGATCTGCCCTGCATTGCCTTGTCCACGGGCACGTAGCACTGACGTGCATGTGCCAAATGCATGGCTTGCGCTTTAACACGAGCTTAAATGGGCTTGCGTATTGACTGCCGCTCCAAACACGCACCGTCAACGTACTCGGTCCACGCACCTTCAATCAGGTCGCATTCGACACGATGCGCGCCGGCGTCGCTTTCACGAACTTGACAAACTCTTCACGCTTCTTGCACATGTGAGTTGTGGCACCGCTATTTATGACCCAGCGGTCGCCCGCACTTCTTTTGATGACCTTGAACGTCACGTTCGAGGGAACTTTATGTTGGCAGCCGTTGGCACTATCACTGCTAGCAGCTACACGCGAATTACCAGCACTTCCCACAGTTGTAGCACTGATCAACTGCTTTATTTTTGGGCTGACCGCCACTCTTCTTGTCAAACTAGCGCTTTCTACGTTGCTTGCCTCGTTTACGACCGTTTCGCAAATAATGCATCACGAACTCTCCTTGCGCACTTCCTCGGCGATGAGCTTGTTACGATGTTCTTAAACTTGAACTGGGTCACACTCATGCAAAACGCCTGCACTAGCTCTCGTACGACGCTGGTAAGCTGCGTCCTCATCTTCAGCACAAGTTACTCCAGCTCTATCACGTGGTTCTCATGTTCGTTGCGCGCAATTGAACGATGCGAAATTTTCTTTGAAGTATAGCTGGCTCGCTATATTTTGTTTTTGGTGTAATTTCTTCTAAGCTGATTAGGTTTTCTAGGGTCCTTCAGGTCGAGCGCGATCGCCGCGTGCGCTTGCTGCTCTTTCGCCAACGTACCACTTACTTCACTGAACACCGCATCCCACAGTCACTTGAACGTGAGATACATCTTTTTCTGAAACGCCTACAGCGCGTAGCTCGAACCATCTACAGTTACATCTTGGATGTCGCGCCAGTTTATCCCAGGGAGTTGGGTTAGACGCAAAGGATTAGGACGAAAACGGCTAGTGATTGAAAAGTGAGAGCCAAAAGTGATGTATTCAACTCTTTGTTCGCACAACGGTCTACATCTGTGCTAACACGGGTTTTTCACATACAAAAAACATTCGAAAACGATTGCAACCACTATAAATCCACTGTGAGCTCGTTATAGTGGGTTGTGTATCCACAGTAATAAGTTTTGTACCCGTACCCATATGCAGCATTGAATCCGTCTGCAGTCAATTCGCCTATGCATGCAGTCTGGCTGGAATACGAGTTTTAAACGATTTACAAATTTGCCACCGCTTTTCAGAGAAAGCAAAACGTGCACATAACACACATAGCACACAGCCGCACCATCACCTTCATGAAAAATCTACACAGGTTAAGTGTATATAAGTAGGTAAGTATACACCAGATAATTTATATACTTGTGACACCGACACAGCCAACCTTTGCAGCTAAGCCGTAGGCTATTTTTATTCATAATATTTAAATTGACGAGCTGAGCGTTCTTTTATTAAAATAGGTAAGTCCAAAACTTGTTAGAATTTTTCTGCTCTGGCAAGAGCTTACCAATTATACGTTAAAAAAACGATATATGAAATCGCGATGCATATAAGCAATAGTAAGCTGCATAACGTAAGAATCCTTTATCGACTTATTGCAAAGGAATGCTGATTGTGATAACTTCGATTTTGCCTTTTTATCCTTGAATACTGTAATTCAACGGTCAGATAGCTTTCATCTATCATATTTAATGAAAATCTATCGTCGTGCACACGAAACACGAATCAAATTAAATCGCTTTTTTGTCGGCAACAGTTGTGGAATGCCGAAACGTATTTGGACATAAATATCGGCAATTTTTTGCTCCCCAAAGGCTTTAGCAGAGCTACGCACAAGTCATCGTCTGCATACGCTCCATGGATTAATACGATGCAAGCGAAAGCACAGTCAAATCATGGTCTAGCCTCTATTGTGATCAACGGGGTAATGCATCAGCCAACTACTCTAGTAATTTTGCAGCTCAAAGGTATGCTCCACGAAAAAGGAGAATGACCTGACAATTATCTGCGACATTTATAGCGACTGTGTCGCAGTACGCAATGACAAACGATCGGTATAGATCACGGTTGGCGTAAAAGCTAGTGGATTTATTCAGATGTAATGAGAATTTGCGTCGTCGCATGTAGTTTTTTTTCATGGATGGGATAGTCTTTACCGGCAGATTTGAGCTGCCACAATTTAAGTGCGATCACTTAATCTCGCCTCTGGGTGCCGATGGCTAAATCTAACGCATCAGAGTCAACACTGAGCGATTCTGCCAGATATGTAAAAGTAGAATCGGTGTCCGAATAGAGCTTCCCTTAATTGTCTCAATCACCGCGCGGTAAGATTCTAAACCCATTCAACAACCTTCGAAAGAGACTAAATAGTGGCCTAGCTTCTTATGAGTGGTGTCACTACGTAATTGGTCATGCCAATCTACTTCCTCAAGTCTTTCGGCTTAATGTAATTGCTAGTCTACAATGGCCTTAAATTTACTTGAATCTGCTTAAAAGCCATGCTTTCCAAGACAGCACTCCAAACTGTTTTTACCGCGAAGAAGGCACATTTGCATAAGAGTGAAGCTTATTTGTGTGTATGCTTTCGAACGATGCTTGCGAAAGGTCAATGCGGTTTTCCACATTTGTCTTCTTATGCTTTATGGACAAAGATGTTTTTTAGCTTATGTCTGTGTATACACCTAGTGGGCCCAAAAAAATTTGTATCAACTGATAATATAATGTAGGTCATTGACAGCAACTGTTATAGCCTAGAGATCAGGTATGATTACCTGTCGAATGCGCTACAAATTGTACTACATCTTTTCCAATAATCGGCGTCTAGGTCGAAATTGGACCACATTAAGCGTATTATAATCCTACCATCCACATTGACATTCAGCAAAATCTAGACTCAAATCAGAGCCTCAATTAAGGAATTTTGTGTCAACATTTATCAGAAGGATAGCTCTCAATATTCTCCGACTTCGGGTCAGCTTTGTTACGCCATATATACAACGAACGCTGTCCACGACGAGGTCATGCCGCTTAATCATATCAATCACAATATGTAATGAATGATGCCTACGAGCATCTCTCATTGGAATCGCGCATTCGACACTTATGTTACAACACCATTAATATTCCTTTCTGACAACACGTTGGCCTAGTTTACGCCAGTAGCACTTTTGCCTACTGACCGAGATGAATTTAAATCCTCGCTAGGAGCAAAGCATTAGCATCTAAGATCTTTGACTCTTGGTCAGCCCAGGCTTCGTGGCGATTCAGCCACGCCTACGATCATATTTCGTATTAAATTTTAGAACCAAGCAGCATTTGATGCTATAAAAGCTGTATATCCAATTTGATCGCTGCAGAAGTTTTCACTCTTGTCGCTAAGAAAGCAGTGACGATAGCACTTTGGTGTACTTGTTGGACCATATAGCAGACGTCCTTTGCTTGTGGAATGTACAACGTGATCATCCAACGCCCCGAAGCAAACGAGGACCATTATTTCCCAAAACTTTTCACGGTTGCCTGAAATAGGCTTGCAAGCATATTTCGGGGCGTTGAACACAAATCTCTTCGTAGCTCCTTTTTTTTTCTTGGCTCGACAGAACTTAATTATTCCCTAGCAGCTCATACCGCGTCTGCTGAGGTCTGCCGTGTCCCCGTGACAATTTGATCAACTGATGAGCCGTAAAATCTTTGTATATGTGGACTTTGTATTACAAAAGAGGCGTCGATATGCATGTCGATGGAAAGCGTCGAGGTCTACCCTAAAAATCAATCGGGACCGGCCCTGTGACTCGTGCTATATTAAAGGTTGACTCGGCGCTTAATGAAGCTATCACAGTTTTTTTAGAAGAGATCGAGTGTACACAAAGCGCCTCCAACCGGACAGCGCACTTTGCAGCCAGATCATGACAGCGTTGACTGAAACTTTCTTCTTAGAGAAGATAATCAGTCATCTCAGCCAACAATGTTGTAACTGCTGGACAAAGTTCACCAGATCTAGACAGAGTGACCTTATAATCGGATTGCGAAAGGACTTGCCCAGCTCATTCCAGGAAAGGAAATGCCACCATGTTTAAGATATTAAAAGAACCCGCTCAATTGCGTGGAGGCATCTCACTTTGGGACGGCAAGTCCCACGCTGCGTTCGCAATTAAGTAGACGTCATGGCCATTTTGCCCTCTCTGACCCAGAGCTGGAAAAATTCTTCACAATCATAAAAGGTACTTAAAGCGGCTTTGTCTTGGGCAGAGTATTTGCCTTACGCGCCGGCGCTAGCAACGCTGACGACTCTATCATCATATATAAAAGATGCTCGAAAAATTCGTACTTACTCGTAAAAGCGCCTCTAGACAAGCACAGATGTTGTCAGCCGTATCTAATAACGTTCGGCATTGATGATTATGCTAAGAATGTGTGGAGCTTTTACACTTCGGTCGCTAATCGCTATTTCTGGACTAAACTGATTCATTCCGTAGGGATCCTCAAGAAAAGAAAAAATACATGTAGAACTAAGCGATTATAGTGCGCATTTGTTTTATGCCGAAAAACTTATAAACCCCTGGGATGCAGCAAGACAGTCGACTCTTACAGCCTATCTTGTACGCTTGGAGCAAACGAGCATACTGATCCGACCTCACAGATGGTCAGTCTTCTTTGACCTTTGCTCTTTACTAATATCCAGTACGAATGTAGATTGTTATCTGCCTGACCGTAATTGCATCAGTCTAGCTACCACGACTTTATATCATCCCAACGCTATAGATTGCAAGCTTAAATTTCTCAACATCCATAAATTTCGTTTTAGAGTGAATTTTGCTATAGTATAGTATACCTACTATAGTAATCTCAACTTGTACGCATTAATCAGTGAATGTATCTAGCATAATCTTTTCTCCTTGTATGCATGTAGTAATCTTTTACTGATAGACTAGGCAAAAAAAGACACTTTTCAAATTGAATCGCATAAAATCTGCCTGTCAGTGGGTTCGAGGTCGATATATTTTACCTGCGGCAAATTCACCAGCTTTCAAGCCTCGTGCACAAATATTTTGAAACAAAGGGTATATGTTTGGCTCAAGGGTACACGGACAGGCTTAAGATGCATAAGCCTAGAAGCGACTGACGGGAAAAGGTCATACATGCCAGCCTTTGAGTAAGATTCTAAAGGTCATGTTCCTATCAGTTGTACAATACATTTTTTTTACAAAGAAAGCATGAAAAAATTCACTCGAGATAGAAAAGAATAGTATTTAAAATCTATACTAAGGTAGACGTGATATCATCTTGGCCTTCTTTAGCGATCATAAAACTTCGGATGCCGAGAGCGCTTGTGTAGTGGTCTTTATGCGGATAGGATATTGAAATACTGATATAGGTTCAGCGGTTTAGAAAGTTGCTACGACAAAGTGAACGATCATTAGCGGACAACATAACTCCACAAATAAGAAGCGGGAAAGCGATTATAATGTGTCATGAACGACCCCGTGTGTATTAAAAGGCCCTCATCACAGATTATTGACAGTACAACGGATTGTCGCGGTGCTTCAGCTGTATGATATCAGAGTCAAGCCACCTAAAGGTAAACGCCATTAAGCTTAATTTTGGAAACGTAATAAAGATGATGTGCTCAGCGAAAACAAATCTTTCGTAAAGATTTAGATGTACACCCCGTTTTTGAGGAAGATAACTTGGATTAATTTCATACGCAGCGTACATTGTGCTTAGGCTTAAAATTTCTGAAGGATCCCAGAATCCGGCTTATCATTTATTGAAGGTATACTCCGATATGGTGCCCAATCATCAGAACTTCCACCAAATAAACAGATAAAACAGCGAAAATCGAGATTGACGTCATGCCAGAAACCAAGTAGTATGTCACGACAATAGCCTCTACCACTGAGTTCATGTGCTCATTGAAGCCCTTCTTGTTACGAAAGCAAAGATCCCCATGGTGCAGGAGCGCAATATCTGAACCCCTCCCGCATACTGGTGTCTCCGTATGGAGCCAAACATAAAATGTCTTAGAGACCTGCCAGAAGTCAAATCCGCGACTCAGACTGCGGCTCCTTTGCAAAGTCTGTTAGTCACTTGATTGTCTACAGCGCGACTTTGTATTTGGCTTGCCGCCGGTGTATAGTGATGTTTGTGTGTCGCCTGAATAGATGGCACCTGCTCCAACCAGTTTGGCTAAACATCGTGGCTAATAAAGACAAGGTATTAATACCATGATCTTCCAACACGATGGTGTCGGATAGGGATTCACGACTTAACGCTACGTTTCGGCAAGCGCTACTTTAATCATTTGTGGCTTGCTCAGATGAAAAAAAGCTATCCGTTTGCCCGAAGATGCGTGTGCGCTGAAGCGCCATAATTTCCGACCAATGCTTTTACGAACAGCAAAGCAAGAGTCCCAAAGCCTTCCATTCAAGATCTCAAATGTAAGCCCATCTTTACCGTGAAATTATTTATGTGGCCTCTTAATCTTAAAGAGTCAGCCAAACGTAATTAAAAGTTTAAGGAATGCGCTATATTCACCTTAACACATAAAAAAATGGATATTTTAGAGAGCTGAGACGTCGTACACTGTGTGCACAGAGGTGCTAAAAGCCATAATTTAGCGAGTAATGATTTTTTTGAAGCGCTGAGACGTCATACGGGCACAGATCGGTCCCGATTATCTTGCTAGACGTGACAGCCGTACTAGAACCATGACTAAGCTCAAAAATATTTTGAAGGCTGAGACATTATACGGGTACAGATCCGCTTTTTTCTGGACGTACACGGACGCAATGAACCCTTTCCTTAGCGGAAAAAAATCTTTTGAAGGGCTGAAACGTCGTTTAGCCACAAATCAATCTTTTTTTTCTTTAAAGCCGTAAACAGCCTTCTTTAAGCCAAAATTTTGTGAAAAAGGACTCTTTCGGGGACAAACAAGAAAGAGAAAATATAAACGTTTCCAGTAGATAAGGCTATGTAGACTGTACATCGAAAACCCAGCAACATTTCATCAATCACAAACAATATGAAACCTTTTCATTGGACCTTTCACGCTCTAAGAATGGCGTAACTTAGCTTACACCATTGATCTTGCGAAGACAAAGCCGACGCATCGAGCATTTTTGTGGAGCGTCTTAATATTTGAGTCATAGCAGCGATTCAAAGCTTTTCATCCGCCCATAACTTTTCTGGCGGCTGATCGTGTTCATAGCCGCTACTGTAATGGTCATAAAGCATAAGGCACAATATACGATCTAAAGCAGTCGGTCAAACTTGGAACTTACTACGAAGTAAAGCCACTTTCCGGCGCAATTTGGCCACCTTGCACTGCGATGCGCGAATGCTAATCAGACTGAAAAGATTATGGACCACTCGGTCATATGAGTTACAAGAGACACAAAGGTCTGAAATCACCGAAAATTCCGCGGAATATCAAGCTTGTACATTCGATTGCGCAGAAAATATTGCTCCTCATGGAGAAGGTGCACGGACGAGGTACGAGCAGTCCTTTCCTATGATACTTGACCACTAAGGCCAGCCGCGCTTATTTGTATAAGGGCGGTGTAAGGCAACAACCCTTTCACGGCAATTAGCATGCTTCGTGGAGCATGTGAGATTCGTTGAACTAAATTCGATGAAAATTTAAAAGGGCTTTTTAGTGTACATTATATACAACGGGTGCTTTATCAGCAATATGCGGTCTTTCGGCTGCACATTGGGGTGACCCCATACCATCGATAAGAGGGTAAGCGCTTAGCGTGTGTTTTGATATTCTTCTGCATATGAGACTTTTTTGAGGTGGGTTGTAACCTAAGCATATTGTATACCTAGCTTACGGAATTTGAAAGCATTGTCCAATGCACCCTAAAAGTTCGTACGTATCTAATATTGATTGTTGTTCAATTGGATCGCATTAACTACGGCTGCGATAAGATATCCGAGTGTCTCTTCATTCGATTGCTAATTAATATTGTCTTCTGATGTATTACGGCACCAAGTAAAGTTTTTGAGCGCAATTTGACGCGAGGCTAAAACCACGCGCATAGCCGGCACAAGGTCGCACTGGAACTATGGCTCTTTTAATCGCATCTAATTTGCACGCCGTGCCTGACTTTGTTGTTTAAAATAAGGAAGGATAGTTAGACTGTTTTGCGGCGTCACATTTTTGTTCGTAGAGGACGCACCGTCGAGCAGAATTGCGTGTTCAACATGTTTAAAATGTGCAAATTAGTTTTAATACTGTTTATTTGAGACCAATATAGATGAAGAGCATTTTGTGCCAAACTCAGAGGTAACCTAAAAAGTCAGTTTATAGTTTGTTGATAAAACAGAGAGTACATCATGTATAACGCAATTATTTGATTTGTGTCGACAAATGTATTTTTTGACGCATCAGCTCTTGCAATTCTAATGTAGAAACTACTGTAAAGCAATTATTGTTGACAAGTCGGAAAAACACGGTCCGTGACTTGCTGACGGTTTCACCTCGAAGCGCACTAAGGGACGCAGAAGAGACCACAACAGTCGTCGGTGAGATTGCTCTACATTTAAGGGTTTTCTGCTTAATTCGACTTCGTCACAAATGCGAACATATCGGGTGAATATTATACTAATTCCGACAAATATAGCCAGTGATTCATGATACAAAAAGGGAAACTTTAATTTTTACTCACCCTTTCTTTAATTATCACTCACCCGTTAATTGATTGGTCAGATTTAGCATTTTGGAGTGCGCCACACTTAGTCTGAACTCATTACTAAACTCATTTTTTACTCTCACTTTCGACTCCCACATCCTTCTACGCACCCATATCCAACTAAGCACCCACAATGGACAGCCTAGCTCCCCCTCCTGCACTTTCTAACCAATCCTAAGAGGAGACGAAAGATGCCGGTTTTTTCCATTCTTTATCAGAAGGATATGCTCTTGTAGTGTTACACATCAGAAAGGTTGGGAATAAAAGAGATGGCGCCGTTAAGGCCCTTATCCTGAACTGCTTCAAAGGACGACGTACGAGAAAGGAGCAAAATCCGGATAAAGAAAGGGTGCGCGCGGGAACGATTAAGGCAATTGGTTGCTTATTTGCCGCAAGCATACGGCTAGAGGGCGAACTTTGGCAAGTGGAAGTGGACAACGGAGAGCACAATCATTAACCATTTGTGCACGTCTCAGCGCATCCACAAGGACGACGATTGACGGAAGAGCAAAATGCAGCGGTTTTGACTCTGAGACGCGCCGGGGTGACTCCTGGGCGCATCATCACCTCGCTGCGCCAAAATGATGGCATTATTTCGACTGCACAGGACGTTTTCAATCTTCGCAAAGCGGAGCGAAATAGGTTGTTAGCAGGGCGGACACCTCTGACCGCTTTGATCGATAACCTCGCAAGCGGGACTCTGTATTTCACACAGCATCATGTGGACCAGAAGCTCACGCATTTGCTTATTATTAGTGCCAACCGCGTCTGAATCATTGACGCAACTTACAAAACGAACAAGTATGGCTTTATCCTGCTTCATATTATCGGCGTTACGGAAACGAACAATACCTTTACGTTTGCGCATTGCTTTATGAAAAGTAAGCACACGGCTGTTTACGTGTGGGCACTGTCCCATATCGCCGATGCATTCCAGCAATTCGGCGTGAGAGCCACCAGCACCTATGTGACGGACAGGGAACATGCTTTGATGAATGCCTTGGAAAGGGTTTCCCCAAATGCCGTTTGGTTACTTTGCAGATGGCATATTAGTAAGAATATCCTAGCAAGGCAAAAATGAGCATTGAGACAAACAAGGCATGGAAGGAACTGTCTAGGCAATGGCATCGCCTTGTCCGTCAAGAAACCATTGCAGGCTACGAAGACCAACTTGCAGCGATGCAGCAGGAATTCACAAATTATCCTCAAGTCATGCGTTACGTCGAGGAAATCTGGCTCGTCTGGAAGGTCCGATTTGTGTCGGCTTTCTTGCATAACAATCCCCTTTTCGGACATGTAAATGCCAGCCGTGTAGAGAGTGCCCACGCGGCTCTCAAACGATGGATTGCCAGCTCAACGGGAACTTTACTAACCGTTGGCGTTGCAGTAAAGCTAGCCTGCGACAATCATCTTGCTGGAATCATCCAAAAGCATGCCAAGCAGAGGGCTGTCGCGGAGATGCACTTCGGTCCGCTTTTTTCCCAAGTAATGAAAAAAAACCTTCGAAGAAGCCCTCCGTCGGACGCATCGGAAGTACACCCAGCGGTATATCGATGGGAATCGCGGTAATGACCATGTTGTTTGTGCTAAGTTGCTTACTTCGACAATAGGACATCCTTGCCGCGACGTTCTGCTTGGTCGCACAGGCCCACTTGCGGTTGACGACTTCGATCAACATTGGCATCTCGTTCAACCTGCTATACTGGTAGAGGCTGCCAATGTTCCGCCGAATATTGAAGACGCTCTAAGCAAATTCAGGGATCAGTATGCAATTGCTGATTACCATAACAAGAGAGTGCTTCTTCATCATATTCTTGATGTTCCAACAGTTACTCTGCAGTGACCAGTGCGTGTTCAAGCGCGCGGTAGACCATCCGGTTTTACCAGGTGCAACCCATCGCACTTAGAGCACGTGGAGAATGCGGAAAATGCTCCACCGCGACGAAGATGTCGCAATTGCAATCAAGTAGGGCACAACTCTAGAAGTGCGCAAATCAAGGTTGCGCTCCCCAGCCTGATAAAATTGAGCCTTGAGAAAAAAATGTCGAAATATATGCGTTTAAAGTGTTTAGATAAGTGTGGCGCACTACAAAAATGCTAAATCTGATCAATTGATCAATGGGTGAATGAAAAAAAAGAAAGGGTGAGTAAAAATTAAAGTTTCCCTTCAAAAAATAACATCAATCTTAGCACATTATAAGCGCCACGCTGGCAGAAAAATCAAAATTTGTAGATCAAGGTCTGACTCAGAGACTGTGCTCATTAAAATTGATTTAATTTTCGACAGAGCATAATATGCACCATACTTTATGCGGAGGTAGTATGAAGCACATCACCATAAGGCTCAACTGTGTCGAATGCGCTTTCATATTGGAAGCCATGTGAGAGTTTTAAATTTTGCTTTTATTAAACAGTGTCTTGCACAATCAAAACCCTGGGTATACTCTTCTTTAAAAACTCGAAACAAAAGACTGAAAAGTCGGCATTGCACGAATTTGTGAGCTTATTGCAGATCATGCTACACATTTTTTATTCCCGATGCCGCTATCTTGCTAAGAACTACTTTTTTGATGAGATGGTAGGCAGACTTACTTAGATGAAAAAAATTAATTACCTCAATGAGTTTATTTTGTACGGAGAATGTGAGATTATAATAGCTAACGCTCTAGTTGCCCCAGAAGTAAAAGCTAAAATCTATAAGCATGTACGCTTTCTTGGCAGCAAACAAAGGGAGCACGAACTTCATGAAGACTCGACATGCCAAGCCCTTATAATGGGTTGATAGATGACTTAAAGGAAAATCTATCAGTGGTGAGCACACGCTATTATACTAAATTATTAAAAAAACATTTTTTGTATTGTGACTTGGGAACTTCTGCGCGCCGACAAGCAATTGCGGTCAGTCAAAAAGGTTGACCGGCTTTTAAAAATGGAAACTTTTGACAACTTAACTTCACTTTGATTGGCATATACTTCAAGAACCTCCTAATTTGACGACTATGTCAGCACAAAGTCATTTCTTGTCCTTGGCATGAACAAGTATGACTTGGTTGAGGTGAGCAACACAGTATTTCTATCAATTAATGAGGCAATTTCATAGGCACCAGCCGCTAAATCTTGTACACCAGGATCATGTCCACATGTCGGTTATGCTTTTAGCCTTTGTAGAAAAGGGAATCGAGGCAGTCGAATTTACACACCTAAAACAATATAGAGGAATTGATGGTTTTTGGAGGTAGACGTGACGACAGCTTTAATTGCTTCTTCAGCGAATTGTCGAGTTTTACTGGCATAACCGGCTGCTAAAGACATTAACGATGGCGCTCTCAGTGACGAAGCACAGCACCGGTAACGGAGCACAGCAAGCGAATACGATTGGACCACTCAACAAGCTGCATTCCAAGGTAATGTTTTCCGCGGGACACGTGCTTCATAAAAAAAACGAAATTTTGGCACCAAATTAATACTTGGGTGTTTAAAGCAACTAAGCGCTTGACAAAAAAATCTTATCGATAGGAAATTTGGGTAATCAATTTGGTCTTTTGCAATGGTAAATGCGCTTATATTCTTAGAAGTTTATATAGCTACTAAACCTTGAAAAAAATAGGGCTTTTGGCTGAGCTGAAAGCCGAACATTTCTTATGTCGCACCTGGGCTTAAAGACTGAGAAGACTCCTACAAATTTAATATATAGGAATACGCAGATGCGGTATCCAGAAACTCACCACCAGACTATCACCGAATAGAAGAGTTATCCTAAGCAGTACTGAGTCACCGCCGGGGTTGCATAATCCTATTGCGTCATTACAATTGAATTTTCTCTAATCGATTGATCGCAGCTACAGCGTGTTCGCGGTATACCACAAGGCAGTGATATATTTATGCAGCTGATGCCGCGTGCGCTCATTTATACCCATGAGTCGAGGCTTTGCTGGACCTCCCAAAAATTGTCGGCCGGAATTCGCCAAAAGCACCACGACCGTGCTCATTCGTAATCTTGGAAAGAATCGACTTGAGCGAGACGGCATCACAAAAATCACCTTATTTATCGTAGTAAACGATTAAATTGCCGGCATTCATGTGGCGACGTACATGTACAATCTTGCTGATTTCTTTATCATATGTCTTAAGTTATCGGTACTACGGTTCATTTCGATAAACAGTACATTGTTTGCATAACTGTGTAGAGCATACCGATCAGCTTGATAGGCGTGTTCATGCCGACATTAAAGTCAGACGTCACTTTGTTCTTTGTTGCTAACAGAATCGTCGTCTGCGCAAGAAGATGTAACATCCTTCGATTTCGTTCAAAATATTTTTTTCGAATATTAAAAAAAGTTATTAGTAGTTCTGGAACATTGACTTTAATAAATCTAAATAGCCTGCGTGCAGGCGAACGTAATCGATTTAAAGGCAACATCGACAAAGTCCTGTACGTTCCCTCACGCCTGCATCGCCATTGAATTAAACATTGGGCTGCTTGCAGTTGCACTTTACATAGTTCCGCACGGTGCACAGCACTGCGCACTAGTAACGACCTCATCCTCCACTGTCTTTGCAGCAACCTGTGTGTTCACCGCTGACCGCTTGACTTGTTCATTCGAATTAATTATCGGATTTGATACTGTCGATGCGAACGCTTCAGGAGCAAGTGAATTCTGCACTTCTGCGTGTGGAAATGACGCTCTTGCAGCCACGAAATTTGGGGCATCAGCATGTGACAGCGAAAGTCTTGCTATAGCAGCGGCATTTGGCACCACAGGATTCTGTGTTTCGACGTAAGACAATGAGAAGGATGAGCGGTGACTGCCCGAATCGGACGACGTAGTTCGATGACGACGACCATACTCACTAGAGACGTCGCTCTCAGCATCCATACGCTCGCTGTGCATACTGAAAATCTCAGACGGTGTGCCCTCTGGACGGTGCTGGCGTGCTTGTAAGCCTTTGACCCACCGCGCAGCATCCTCCTGGTTGTCAGCCTTGAGCACATACGACTGCTCGCCGATGGCGATAGAAAATTCAAGCTTATCTCCGTCCGAAGAGACGAAATCTATAGTTTGTGTACGCCATAAATCGATGCATGCCAGCAACTTCTCACTCTCTCGACTCTGTTGTCATGAGTAAAATAACGATCATTAGTATCGCTTCGATCTCGACGTATCGGTATCATTATCGACACCTTGTAGTACGTCAGGTAGTGCGTTGTAGCTTCAAAGTAGCGGCGTTGCCATCGATCGTGGCGCGACTTTTTGCGTAAATAACCTGTGAGCAGGCCAATTTCATTAGTCTATTTTCAAAAAAAAGATGCCGCAGTGTGCGACAGTCTACCTTTGAGCTCTAAGAAATTCATAGCCGCCTTTAATGCGACGCTAAGCGTGGACTAGAGAAATGCCACCGATAGGTCGAAGCTGAAATTGCACACCACATGTACACCAATCTATATGATGGGTATGGACACAGATCTGTTTTTTTTTTGCAAAATAATTGGTGACTCTTTCTATAAATTCTTGTCGTAATTCACCTGATATTACGAGCTTAAGAAATGCTCGTACTACTTTCTCAATGTGCTGCGAGCCAAAATAATAGATGCTGACATGAATCCGCACCATATTTTTTAAGCGGGGCTCACGCAGCTATTATTTTTGATTATACATCTAAAATAAAGGCTGTCAGTCACAGACAAGTTAGTGCTCTCGCAAGAATGCTGTAGATAAACGCCCTTAGATGCTAAAGTTGAGTCCGCAATTCCAAAAAGTTATGCAAAGCATGATCATGCAAGGGCGACAATGACTAAAGGTTCACCAAAGATTGATTTTTTGGAGTGTCCGATGTATAGGAAGGGCTGTTTTAATCATCGCTACCATAATATTTAAATTGTCGCCATCTTTTACCTTGGACTTCTCTGTGAAGCTAACCCAATTTGCATTCTTGCAGTGATCACAATCACATATATATCAATTATGAGAAAAATGGGCCAAGGGAATTAAAGTAGGTTCGTATTCTAAGATTGCTCAAAGAAGGTTTTACTCTTTAGTCTTTATTGCATGCATCAAGTATCAGAGGGACGTCACATGGTAATGTTCATTGTCATTAATAAATGCAAAGGCAGCGAGCATTTCACCACTTTGCCATGTATCGTTCAACTAATTTAAATTTCCTACTTCATTTAGCAAGTCAGCAGCAGCCTTGGCAGATACAAGGCAATTATCGAAATTCGAGCCAAGGAAGCTGTCACCAGCCACGATAATCCGAGGTTTGCTGCTTAGCACAAGAAATGGTAACGCATTTTTTTCTTCTTTTCCGCTCACATCTTTGTACGGCACTGATACTTGTGAGATTCTGAATACAAATAATCGTGTTAGTCGACAGGTTTCGGATAATCATCACACAGCAGAAAAGCAGGAACTCTGGACGTACCGCCAACGGTGCAGACGTGCATCTAGCACGGTCGGAAGCGACGGCAGAACCTCGCGCAACGACTTCGTGATAATGGCAAGGACCTCGTCATTGTTGCGAGTGTCGTCCATAAACGTGCGCCCGAAAGTCACCGATGTGTGCACAAGCAGCACCGGTAACGATGACTCGCATGTCCGTTTCTTAAGATGGTCCCAACACATGAACCGAATGATATCGCTCTCGTCTCTGAGGACATACTTCGCCGTCCATCCCAAATCTTGCACTTTTGTACTTGCCTTTTGGTCGAAGACATAAGCCGCGGCAAAGCGTTGTGAGTATCTGACACTCTCAAGCGCACGCATCTTTTCCGGTGTAACACAAAATGAACTGCTACTCTTGAGAATAGACAAAACCTGTCGAAAGCACGATACTCTGTCACTTTAGGAAACGAAGGATTCCAAACAAAACTCTCACATTCGAAATGGGACATGTAAGAACCAAAGCGTTCACAATCTCCTCTTTTCCTTCGCTCGTCTTAACTTGAATGCCTTCATCATCCACCACTTGAAAACTCTCTAAGTGTGTCGACAGCTTTGTCTCCGTGCCTGGCATCACCATAACCGCATAAAGTCGTCACCACCAATCTAATTTCTCCTGTAACAGCTTTCCCAGCTGCTCACCTTCCAATAAATACTCCACTATAGCTCGAAATCCTTTCCTATGCGGAGAAACCCAGCGCATCTTGGCAGATCCTTTGTGTGGATCCTGAGCGATTGCGCTCTCGGCAAATGGCACCAAGAAGCCACTCTGCATCAGCTTACGATGAACGTCATCAGTACAATCAGGATTTCGCGTCCAGTACTGAGCCCCCATGTCCACATGGATATCGCGCTGCTTCGGAAACGACCTGAGCCACGAGTCAGTCCTGTGTACAGTCCTGCCTGTCCGACATCCGATTGTACCTAGACATAGCGCGCCCACCTAATATATTGTTGCGATCCCAGACTACAATCTCTGATGCATATCCTGCCGCAATTTTAGCCTCCTGTAGCAGTCGCGCCAACGCAGCGCCTGTCAAACCGCCCCCGACAATCAGCGTCCTGCTCATAGCTTATGGATGATCTATAGCTTGGCAGATAATATATATATATCATATAATCCAATCACATCAAAGTCTATTTAGAATCATCTAAAAAAGATGCGGGCTAGGCCAAGGACAAAACCGTACGTTCTGCTTGCGTGATGGCAGCGCACTCGAACGCAGAGTTGTCGACGGCGCTTGACTCTATCGACATTAACGTGAGCTTCCCAATAGCGCGACCGGCCTCTGTTTTTCATTTGGCGGGTGCTACCACCATAGGTAGTGGACGTTTCGTGCTGCCCGACGTAGCGCTGCGCAAAGTGGTCAAGAAGCCAATTTTTGAGGTGCTGGACTGCCAATGATTGACGTTGTATTAATTAACTTACATGGTGTGCGATAGAATTTCGACGACGAAGCTTATTATGTGAAGCCGCCGACGCAAATGCTGCGCTTTATCGACGGCTTACGCTACCACAAACCTACAGCCGAAGAAAGCAAAGCGCTGAATTTGAGTAGTGCTACCGAGAGGATTTACCTTCATGTGCTTAACGACGTACGTAGTCATTACTGTTTGAATTGAACTGAGGTAATCAACGTGTTTTGTTGCATCACTTTCATAGATTTTAATGATGTGTGGCGCGCGTAAGGGAGCGCGCTTTACTTCGCACAATGTCAACAGATTGAGGCTAATTGCAGAAGAATTAGATGCCAGGTACAAAATAGTCAATGAAACGTTTAATTCGTTGCCGACAGAGGTTATGAAGTATCGCTTTCCGGGGGTCAAAAGACTGGAGGACGATCCGTCACACTTTAAATTTCTGTCGAATCGACATCGTAAAAGTTTGGTGGGGCTAGAGCTTTTAAATTCCGAAGACCGAATAAGGCGGCAAGCTTTTCATTTTCAATGGCTTGCGAGGCAATATGTCGTGACATTTGCGCAGCTGAAGACAGCGATGCAACAAATTTATGAACGGGTTCGAAAAGACATGGCTGTTTCGGGAACTATGTCTGCTCCTACTTTAGCAGATATCAATGATGCAGGTTGGTTGTCATCTATTTGTATCGCGTAGTCGCGAGTTGTTGTCTACGTGTGTGTATTTTTCCTCATTGCTGTTTTACTATCAATGTCTTGGGTTGGGCGCAGTAGAAGCAGAATTTGAGGCAAAAACACACCGACCATTCCCGACATTTCTCTTCATCCTTATACAGAAATACCATCGTGAGATACGCAACAAAAGCACAGCGTGGACGATTGATTCAGATGAGCCACCCGTGGACTCTATTGGACAATTTGCTATTTACTTGTCCACTGTCCTACTTCAGCCGACACCCATGACGTCCGCGGAGCTACTCAGTTTTCAAGTTTTGCTGCAAATTGTGTAGGCATATTGTGCTTTGAGTTGATTGCTGGTTGGTTGTACTAATGCGAGATTGCATGTTACAGCAAAGCAGATTTTTTTGTAGATTATTGCTTGATGGTCCTCGTGGTGACCAAGGTAGAACAAGCTGACGGTCAAGTTCTCGTGAACACCTCGTCTCCATCGTATTTACATAATATAAGCGAAACAAGAGACGCTGAATGTCAGCTGAGGACACACCGACGACATGGTGTCGTCCGCGTCCTGACTCAGAAGGCAATGGATTCCTTGCTTTTCGCCTTTTTGACCACAGTTCGTGAGCTTAGACTGGTTCCGCGAGAGAAAGAGCTTCTGAATCGCGGCAAGAAAACGCCGAAGAGTGACTCATCGACATGGTAGAGAAGGCACTCACGCATGATAAGAAGGGTATCATGCGAGAATACTTGAGCCCCCTATGCCCATTATGTAAAGACGCTAGGGAGCATATTGTGATGTTTGTGGAATATTATTGAGCGCTCAAAGGATCTCTATATTTTGGAAAACATGGAGGAAAATACAAATTTATTTGTTTGGGCTGGTCCACTATGACCTTTTTATTATATCATGCGAACGGACGAAATGTAAAGGGCTTGGTTGGGTTACATTTTTTGTTGTCAGCGACAGAAGAATTTTAATGTGTCCTGTCGTCATAAGTCTACGTTATCTGTGGTGACAGGCAGAAGTAACGACAGGCCACAGGCAATATAAGAGTGTAGCGGGTGCGAGGCTAGTAAAAAGATAATCCTTTGCATTGTTCGTCCATGGCATAAAGAATATAGTACCGCAATCTGGCGTGCATTTTGAGACTATAATACGATGTTGTTCGCTCCTGACGTAACAAACGCTGCCTCGGTAAGTCTTGCTGCTACTCCTACTCTTATATAGTGCGTAGCACTTTTTATTTCATCTCAAGTGTAAAGTTCTATTTTGCGTTAGGAGACAGTTCGTTACTGTCTAATGCATAGGCTAAGTAGCCCAGAAACTTTTCTTAGGTATTATATTCATTGCTGAAAGTATTAGTTTTAAAGTAGATATTCACTCATTGTATGTATTGCTGTATTTTATCGAGGTATTCAAAGTGAAGGTGGGAACTTATGTGACTACCGCCGTCCCTACCTGATCGTGTGGGGTTGTGGGCAGCAGTCACTAACTACTTGATGCGATCGAGTATAGCGGTGACTGACTCCATCACACGATAACGGCCCGTCCGGCAGAGTGCACGAAAGCGCCTAGACATCTTCCCATTCAGTAGGCGATAGCAAGAGGCACCACCACCGAGGCGGCCAGCACAGTTTAGAATTCGACAATGGATGTGGGTGCAGAGGTGGACGTCCAGCTAGGGCCACAGAAATGGCGACGCGCCAAAGTCATCGACCGCTACGCGAGTCCCATCGAGGTTTCTTGTGCCGTGATTGTCGTCAAGTTTGAAGACGGTAGCGTCGCTGAACGAACGGTTCCTTTTGACGTGAAGCAGGATGCACCCGACGTGCGATTGCTCTCTCCCAGCCAGGGCCAGTGCTTTGATGTAGACGACCTTACGCAACTCGTTGAGCTGGACGAGACGACAATTCTATCAGCACTTGAGACACGATTTGCCGAGAACAAAATTTACACAAACACTGGAGCGATCTTACTTGCGGTCAATCCGTTTCAGAAGATTTCTAATGTCTACAGCAAAGACACAATGGCCAAGTATCTGGTGGCATTTGAATCAAACAAAGGGAACGAACTCGTGTCCCCGCATATCTATCAAGTGGCTGGGGAGGCGTATAAAGCCATGATACTTGGATTAAACGGCGTAATGAGCGACCAGAGCATTCTTGTGAGTGGAGAGAGCGGCAGTGGCAAGACTGAGAGCACAAAATTTCTCATGGAATACCTTGCCCAAGCAGGCGTGACGCATGCAACGTCAACGGTAGCGAGCAAGACTCCGCAAGGTATTGCAGCCAAAGTCCTGCAGACCAACATTCTCCTCGAGTCGTTCGGTAACGCGCGCACGTTACGGAACGACAATTCCAGTCGCTTTGGGAAGTTTATCAAGCTCCACTTTACCAGTGGAGGTCGACTCACAGGTGCCAGTATTCAAACCTATTTGCTCGAGAAAGTACGGCTCGTGTCGCAATCGAAAGGCGAGCGAAACTATCACATTTTTTACGAAATGGCAGTTGGTGCAGAACCCGCTGATCGAAAGCGCTGGTTTTTGGACCCACCAAAGGGTCACGTGATGCCTTTCAATGATCGTGGCGATGTTTCAAATGCCTCAAGCCAATTTCTTCATTATCGGTATTTGAACCAGAGCGATTGTTACCAACGAAACGATGGAGTAATGGATACGGAAATGTTTCGACGCGTCATGGACGCTATGGATATTGTTGGCTTTACGCCGGAAGAACGTGTCGGGATTTTCGACACTATTGCAGCTCTCATGCACATTGGAAACCTTTCCTTTGTGCACGATGAAAATAGCGACAAGGTCGAGCAGTCGACAGAGTCTGAATCAAGGAAATCGGATTTGGCACCAAGCTGCATCTGGTCACGCAACGCAGCAGCGACTCTGATGGCTGTGGACGCAACGAAACTTGAGCTTGCTTTGAGTGTGCGCCGGATTCGTGCTGGCACCGACTTTGTGTGTATGAAACTTTCTGCAGCTCAGTCCAATAACGCACGCGACGCATTGGCCAAAGCACTTTACGGACGTTTGTTTGACTGGATGGTGACGAAAATTAACCACTTTCTTCGAATGGATGACAGTGAAAAAGCCAAAGGCGGACTTCATTTCATTGGCATTCTCGACATATTTGGCTTTGAAGTGTTTCCAAAGAATTCGTTCGAACAGCTTTGCATCAACTTTGCTAACGAAACGTTACAACAACAGTTTAACGACTACGTATTTAAAGCCGAACAGCGCGAGTACGAATCGGAGGGCGTTGATTGGAAATACATTGAGTTTTGCGATAATCAGGACTGTGTCAATCTCATTTCGCAGCGACCAACTGGTATTCTTTCGTTAATCGACGAAGAATGTGTCATGCCTAAGGGAAGTGACACGACATTGGCTTCCAAGTTATATCGCGCATGTACCAGCCATCCTCGATTCGAAGCTTCTCGCATACAGCGTGCACGTGGTTCATTCACAATTGTCCACTACGCAGGTCACGTCGAGTACTCGTCGGATGGATTCTTGGAAAAGAACAAGGACGTTCTTCACCAAGAGGCGGTTGATATGCTTGCATACTCTACACGAGAAGACAGTTTCACTCGTGTTTTGTGTGAAGGCATTGGGGGTTCACAGGATCGCTCAAAGTCGTCCCCGCGTCAACGTGCTCAAACAAGCAAACACCGCGGAGCAAGTGTCGGGCTGCAATTTAAGGAACAATTGACGACTTTGCTGGAAACGCTGCAGCGGACTAATCCGCACTACGTGCGATGCCTCAAGCCAAATGATTTGTGCAAGGCGGGTACCTTTGAGCGTGAACGTGTGTTAAACCAGCTGCGCTGCAATGGTGTGATGGAGGCCGTTCGCGTCGCTAGAGCAGGCTATTCAATTCGTCTACCGCTTGATATCTTTGTCGCACGTTACTTTACTCTAGGGAGGTCGAAAAGACTTTCGCGGAAGCAGCAGGGGACTTCGTTCGGCGAACTCAATCTGGCTATGGACGATGGTTTGGTGGTTATTTACAAAGAAGCCAAGGAGCTTCTATCTGGCCTTTTGGAGATTATTCCCAAGGAACATGATGCAAACCCCCAAGGCGCGTGCGAAGAACCTGATCAGGTCCAGTTTACCACAAAGTGCATATCAGTGGGCGTTCAGATGGGATTTTCTAAGATTTTTATGAAAAAGCCAACTTACAAATTTCTTGAGAATATGCGCACGCAGCGTTTACATCGCGACATGGTCAAAATATATCACGCTGTCTTGTGTGTGACTGCCCGTGTGCGTTATTTGCGCTACCTCAATGCAGTACGAACGCTTCAACTTCGATTTCGTTACAAGAAGCTTCGAATAGTGCACCGTCAGCGTCAGATTTTTATGATTCGAAAACAAAGTGCAGGCAAGGTACAGAGGTTTATGCAAACAGTGGCGCAGCGTAAAAATTTTGTGCGCTTTGTTGCGATTGTGCGAATGCTGCAGTGCCGCTTCAGGTTTCGACGACAAATGCGAGCGAAAGAGAAGTGTAGACTGAAGAAGCTTGGAGACTTGAAAAGTCAGCAGCAGCATATGGAGCCCGTTTCTCAGTACACGGAAAGCGCGACGGCTTCTTCAGATTCGTCGTCGTTGCGGTCTATGACATCGCATTCTAATGATATTGAAGGATCTGGGATGTCGGATGTTTCGTCGGACTACTCGGATGACGTTTTCTCGTACAACGATGCCTTTCCCAAGCATAATCTCAACACTGTCGACGAACGGAGCAGCCAATTGATGCCCCGTGCGTCTCGGCGCATCTCGCTCCGAAAGTCTGAGTTTATAAACTCAGTCACGCCGAAGGCTGGAATCTTAGCATCGCAGGTGCAAAATAGCCATGACAGTCCAGGACAGATGATGCAGACACCAAAGTCCAAGTTGCGCGTGCCATCACGCAAGTCATCGTTTCGAAACACTAGATCGTCTCGTGCCGTGGCACTGCCGCGACTTGATGTGATCCAGCACGCGTCTTGGGTAAACGATGAAGATCGCTTTAGCTGCCATATTTGTAACAAGCGCTTTAACGTGTTTAAGCGCAAACATCACTGCAGAGCATGCGGTGAAGTCATCTGCAACAGCTGCTCGCTGTACCATCGCATCCAGTCTCGATCCCTGCGAGTTTGTGTGTCTTGCGTTGCATTCCACTCGCTGGATAGTCCCACATCGGCTCGCTCAACGGGTTTCCATCACTCAGGTGGCGAGAGTCTAGTTTCGTTGAATTCGAATCAAAAATTGTCGAATGGTTCGGCTGCGGACCGCAATCGAAGTAGCACTCTCAGTAGTGGCGTGTGGCTCAATCCGTGGCCTGAACCGCCCTACCCTGTGGACGAGGAGGAACGGCTGACCGTCTTGCGCGAGCTCAACATTCGTGAGCTTGGCTTATCAGGCAAATTTAACATGTATTGCGAAGTTGCAGCCAAGACGATGAAGTGTCCGATCGCTTACGTGAGTATTATTGAAGATGAAGAGCAGCATTTGGTGGCCAACATTGGCATGGCCCATACGACGCTGCCTCGTGAATTAACCTTCTGCGCCCACACAATTTGCCAGCCAAGTGTCTTGGTGGTGCTGGATACCAAGAACGACGAGCGCTTTCGTGAGAACCCAATGGTCAAGGGGGAAAAGGGCGCCGTCAAAATCCGATACTATGCTGGTGCGACCATTTTCTCGCGTGACGGCCATGCACTTGGTACGGTTGCCGTGCTGGACACAAAGCCGAGACGAGAAGCGGATCAGGAACACATTGGCATGTTGCAGCACTTGAGTTTTCTGGCGAGCGAAAAGATGACGCAAAGTACCATCCATGAAGATAGTGATAGCGAATTTCTATAAGCTACTTCAAGAAGAGACCTTACTGTTATCGTTGACGCAATTCCTAGTAGATAAAGTTTTAACAAAACGCTTTAAGTCATTCATTTTATGGCACTGATCGCACCATGAGTGTGTCAGATGCTCCGATGAAAATTTTATTAAATGTGTGCACGTGTACGTTATCAAAGCTCTCTTCCTACGACGTCTAGCAATACATCAAGCGCACACTTTCGTCCCCAAGAGCCTGATGGCGCCACTAAATTAAATCTTGCTTCGCTCCCGCTTCCAATGGCCGGTGAACAATCTGTTTCTCGCGAATCTGAGCCTCAAGCTGACGGCTACTGCTTATGATTTCCTCAATACCAGCAATGCATCTCTTGATCGAGCTTAAATAACGCCTTTCAGGCGTTGACGCAAAAGTTGACGCACTGCTGTTCGAGTCTCGATCTCCTTCCTTCTCCGCCACCAGATCCGAGTCCGCAACAATCTTAAGCATGACCCGTTTCATGTTCTGAGAGTTCAACGACTTACTAAAAGGACGTGCTTTCGTGTGCGGCATTGGTGACGACGGCGACGATAGCGCATGGTCTTGTTGTTCAACATCGTCAGCCGCGGGATTGCTGGAAGACTGTGAATGGACAGATAAATTCAGTCCGATAACTTCCTCTGCAGCTGGCTCTTCCTCGTCCGTAAGTGGATCCTGCAACTGTTTTTCCTTCTCGGATACGGAGAAAGAAGTCACTTCGTTCTCCTCCTCTCCCGCTTCAACGGTTTGGTTACGAAGATCGCCAACGATATCGGACGTAGGCTCCGTGTAAGACGTGCTACGTCGCCTGGAGCTGAGTCTACTATCAACAACTCGGTCTTTCTCCTTATTCGGTGCGTACTCGCCCACTTGCAGCAGCATCATCAGCCGCTTTTGGCTGTAAGGCGTCAATGGACGAGTGCACACTTGCTGCATGTACTCATTGAGCAGCACCTGACGGGCCTCAACTGTCTCGGGTTGCAATGAAGCCTTTCGACTCCACCAGATTTTAGGTGGCATTTTCACTGCGAGGCGCGGGGCTCCCGGCGCTATTTTAAGCGTTTTATTAAATTGCGAGAAGCGACGGTAGCGAATGAGGCGGTGGTAACACCGTCCCTTGTAGTTGACGGATGTCCGGTAGACAGTATAAGCTCGCGACGTGTCTGGGTGGCGCGTTTGGAACCCAATAACGGCCACGCGTATCTGATCAGCCATGCAGTAGGAACTATCCGATGAGAATGAAGAGTGACCTGAGCCCCAAAAGCAGCCCAGGCAGCTGGAAAAGATGTCGCCCAACACGATGAACGAAATTCCCGTGATAAGTCTAGGCCCTATGTCGCAAATGCTAAAATGGGAGAAATAAATGATGTCTCCTAACGTCTGCGCCAAAAGTACTGATATTACTTATACGAAAGAAGCTAAATATTTGTGAGACACTAAAATTGTGCTACGAATTTACGATTGCGACAGTGCTTTAGAGAAGTTCATGCTTAAGCTAATATTGTTATGACCTCTTGCTTCACCTATATCAGTACAATAGGATTTATTTAGAAAGTGTCTCAGTTTTTCTTGAATTAAGTCCTGCACATTGTCGATATGATCGCCCGCAACTATTACGCATGACAGCGACGAGGAACCCAAAAAGGCAGAATAAAAAGAAGTTAGTAAACGATCATATTTCGTCTAGTATGACCATAAACTACCATACCATGGTATGTTTAGAATTACAGTCTACGCTCTTGCTTGGCCGAAATATGAAATTTAATGTGATTAAATGGTTGGCAATGTGCATGTTCTCCGTAAGTATTGGTATCCCAAAAAATTACGGAATGGAATGCATAAAAGAGTCCTTTCCTTAATCAGTCTGAGTGTGTCTTAAAGCAGATTACCGGACGTCTTATTGACTTATTTGTTCTCGCATTTCTAGTTCGACGGCCACTAGACGACTCCCTCGAGCTAACAAATTGTTAGAGTATTGCTCTGGTCGCCGGGTTAGACGTGAGAGCGTCGTGATAGTGCTTCAGGGCAATTCTGACAACAATTTTGAGCCATCTCATGTTCTATCAACTTTGGCTTTCAAGTATTCCGTATTAAATACAGGATCCCAAAGAACTGGCCTTATTGCGCCGAATGTAACAGTAAGCTGGTACCAAAACTTTAGGGCCGACGAGTCTACTTGCCTATCTATTTCAACTACGCCGCTGGGCAAAGCGTACAGAGAAATAGTATAGAAAGATGAGCGAAATAAAAATTAATGCGCGCAGAAATCCCGCTGTAACGACCAAGCCTGACCAATAACAGGTAAGATTTTGCAAAGAAAAAAATAAAGATGGATCAGACGTTTACGGGTATTTAGTGCGTTGAGGGATAGCGATGGCTCTGGAATTCGGGACTTCTGGGGCGACATAAGTCCCTATGTAGCTTGGAAACATGCGGAGTGACCGCTCTATGCACGAGGTGGGTCCATAGACACAGATTGTGTATACAAAAATAAAAATTGATCATTGATCAGTAGCTCACTATCTCACTATACTGGCTGGAATAGTTTGGTTTGGACATAACACGTTTTTGGTTAAAATTTGATAGGGTCAGAGACAGAGATTCTGCTAGCGGCTGAAAAAATTAAGTTGCCGTCGATAAATAACGTGTAATTAGCCTGTTGTGGATGGCATGCACGCGACCGGAGATCGCTTTTGCACCGTAAAGGCGGACACAATAGAGATTTACATATCATATATAGCAGTACTTTAAATATACAGAGGCGTCTGCAAGTGATTGGCTACAATGACATGAACTGCGCCGCAGAAATTTTAAATAAAAACTCCCGGAGAGGGCGAGACGGCTGTAATTTATCGGTGTGCAGGGTAGGCCATTATGACGGAAAAAGTCAGCCTTATAGACTCGACGGAAGCTGCTGAAATTACAAACGTAATTAAGAAAAAATAGTGTGGTTTGCGTTGTAAGAACCAAGGACACAAGGGTTTCTCAAAATCGGTTTTTTAATATCCCAGCACTATCATCTGCACGGCCCAATTTGAACTTGATTTTAAATCGCAACAGACTACAGACAATCTTGACATAGCCATCCAATGGATCCCACGATTTTTAATGCACCACTTTACACAGACCTTTTGGAGTCCATGATAGCGTGTCTTTTTGTTATGCACTTCACATAGAAGAGATGATGTCAAGAAGTGCCCGATAAGGCTGTTACTGCCATGCCCGTGGGTCTGTTCTTGTAGCGATCAGCGATTTTTGCGCCGCCTAATGTACGCGCTTGAGATTGTATTAAGCGATTTAACCGTTCCTTTTTTTGGCACTTCGAATCCTTGTGTCCCTCAAAATTTATATGTAAACCTATAACTTTGTGGCCATAAGCTTTATAGCGCGAAATATACATACCGCGTCAAGAATAAGCTCCCCATCGTAAGCGTGCATAAAAGTTTATAAAATTCTGTTTATTTATCTTGGCCTTTCAGCGTTATGGTCAGTGTCTATGTCCACCTTGCTCTGCTTATCAGCAAGGCCGTGCGCGTGGAAAAGCTTTGAAGGAGACCATGGGACTCCGGGGATTATAAGACGACCCACACAAATATTCTGTGCGTCGACTTCATCTTGAGGTGTACGTTGATGCGTGCTTCTTCATGTCCGTAAAAGACCTGATGAAACAGCTTTTAGTTTATCATAATAGCAACTCACCTTTTCCAATGGTACGTTTTCAATATCCAACAATACTTTATCCCTCTGAAATAGAGGTGTGAATTTTTCTTTCCGTCTTGGCCAAAAGGTTCTCCATGATTTTGGGTGGATGCAATCGCGTGGTTGCTCTACGAATTACACTCAATCGACATTTGTAAAGTCAAGTACCTGTTTCATATTAAATTTGATTTGTAGAAAAGTTTTTGCGAGCCTCACCTTCACTAGATTCCGGGTCATATGTGCTTCTAAAAGCTTATGGGTCTCTTTAGTGCCTAAGTCCACTTGTATAAGTATACTAAGCTGAGAAGCATTATTCAATGCACATTGATTTATTGACAATTCGTCCGCCCACGGATAGGAAGCCTACCAATTAAAATGATACTCTTCCTGTCGACCATCTGTCCGAGGATGAGTACTTAAATGCAACTCTAAGCAATTCACAAAGCACCTGCTCGCAACCGGTCCCTATTCGGTGGCATCGTGTCCGGATGGACATCACATATCAATACCGTATCCATGAGTAGTCTTGCTGTTTATTCTCCAAATATGCTAAAAACGTGCCAAATGTAAATTGCTAAAGAAATAATCCTTTTGATTAAAAATCTATGGCTGCACTAAATCCATGTTGCCATTTAACTTTTGACAAGCCAAAGGCAAAGTTAAAGCGGATGAACTTCCAGCAGTTCGTCGGCAGAAATGTTTTTCTTTCGGCGCCTAATCACCACTTATTGAAGCATCATATGCTTCCAAAATCGGTACGTTCTATAATCTTTGTTTGGAGCAACGACTCAAAGGTTTCCTAATTTTTTCTGTAGAAGAACTGATCGTCTGCCCACTCACGGCGATGCAACTCTAATTGCTGTGATGATGAAAACTATTAGAGGGTTGAAGCACATCGGCAAGCACATTAAATCGTTAGGCTTGATGTTAACGCAAAAGAAATGTTCCGCGGCGAATATTAACCATCTTGCCATTCTATAAAACAAGTGAGGCGAATCTATCGCCGTTCTCAGAGAAGCATTGGAAGACTAGACTACAAAGGCTCAGAGCCCAAAACTTCTACTCGGAGCTTTACCAATATATTATTGGTAAATTTCACAGCGGTTTGGCATCGTTCAGCAGCCCTAGCTGCCTGCGTTGGTGTGAGATGACTCGTCCATCATCTACTTTATATAGCAAATCGCAACAGATGGTGTCGTTTTAAGCATTGCAAACGGTGCTAAGCTGATGTGACTCGCCTATTATAGCCACAACAGGTCCCTACAAAAGGTTTATCATCAAGAGCATTCTTGTGCCAGCTCTTCTTGGACCAGGGCTCAGTGGATAATCCACGACCCAAACCTTGTCATTATCCCATACAAGTTGCCGGAGCCAGAGACCGCTCAGCGATAAGCATCTCAGCTTCGACGTCACCGTCTTGTTTAAATTGTCGACAATGTCAAGGTCAGCGTGCTCGAGCGCGCGAAGTAGCCTGTTCATGACGTCTCTCACCACTGCAGTGCCTTGTCGTCTAGTTAGAATGATAAAAGAAGTCGTCGTTGTGTCCCAGTCAGATGACGAAAGCATTGTCAGACAAATATAGAGGAAACATGTTTCGGCAAGGTTGGGATTCCCTCTGCAATCTGGCTACCCTCTAGCTATTGTACAGGCACGTAGATTAGTGTATGATCTCTAAAATCGCAAATTGAACTTATTTTAGCAGCAGTGCATTCAAGAAAGATATATATATAAATGCAAGGCTCTACAATTTCTTCAAGAAAAACCGAATCGCGATCTCAGTGCTAAAAACACCTTAAAGCATAATTAAATTCTGAAAAAGTTTGTCTACCCGAAATACGTTCTAACAGGTGTTTCTTTTCATCAGCAATCCAAGACCGCATACCATAATTTGCTCCGCTCGCGTCCCATAACTCCTTCTGTTCGTACCACACCACTATTAATTAAATGAGAGATTAGTCTAATTAGAACTAACTGTGAGACCTCAAAATTCTATTTTTTCTAAACATATAATGAAAATGTATACTATAGAATGTCAGAAGTGTCCACGATCTTGTACTGCCTATCGCTATCTCCCTATTTTGCTGTGCAGAAGCCGTAACTTTCTCCGTCACCTTCTTGATAGTAACGGTTCTTGATCACCATTCAAAAGATGCCGTTTTGAGTGGCCTCCTGTCTGTAGTGGCCACTATTGCATTATGATTCACGTAGCTTGTCAAAGTTGCTGCTTTTGTAAAACTACAGCGATGTCCACTACTCTCCTATTGCAACGTTTGTTCTCTTAAATAGTAAAAGTTTTCGTCGTTTCCACCTTTTACTGAAAATTCTAAAGCTAATTCATATTTTCGTAACCTAGACTTTTACTCATATACGTACAAATCAATCGCTTGCTTGTAAAGCCAGCGACTGCGTACCAACTCTTGGTCAATGACGAGCTTTTCGCTAATCTTTGTAATTTGTTGTTTATTCGTCTCGAGATTTACGCTGTAATTTTTGTAAACATTCGTAAAAAGGGCTCACGATCTGGTACGCGAACTGACTGAACTCCTCGCCTAGCCAAATCTATCCACAAAAACTCCTTACTACCCAACTTTCGGTGGGTTCGTTGTGCGTCCTCTACACTCTACAGCACCGGCACAAATTCGACCACCTCTGCACCGTATCCACCAGCTACAAACTTGGCTACAGCTCCTCCTTCGTCTTCCATTTTCACTCCAACCTCCATTCGATCCGCGCTGCTTTTCTGCTCTTCTGCTTTTCAGCTTTTTTGCATTTTTGTTCAATAGCCAATCAAATACCGAGAAGATGGTGTAGTAGTACTATAAAAAGGAGGGTGTGACAAAATCGCCGTTTGGTATATTTGCCGGTGCTTTCCTAGAGAGTGCTGCAACACGGGAGCAGCAGACATTACTGGACCTGGCCCCAACGGTCACCTGGTAACTTGTCGACCTGATGCGTCGTGTCGCCCGTGCCGCAATGTGCTCGGTGTTCAAGCACCGCAAGGTATCGATTTCGATGACTGGAGGACGATGATTGTCGAAGTCCCAGACACCCAAACGTGGCCGTCTGGTCACAGAAAGATTTATGCGTACCGTCAGCGGTGCGTCAAGATGGAAGAACAGCTCGATAGCTGGTCCTACGAATTTCCCGATGTTGGATACGCTCCCATACCTGCATTTCCGCACACGGTTGATTGCCATGCATTTCGACCCGGGACCGTCGGTGCACAAGATCATGAAGTTGTCCTTGTGTCGAGGCGTGTGCTAGGACTGCCTGCGCACGCGCCGATGCCAGCAGGGTGGCCGGACAACCTCACGATTTACATCGTTGACTTAGCACGTCAATGCGAATGCAACGAAGATTTAGGATCAAATAAAAAAAATCATCAGCATTAATGTAGATCGAGCAACAAATATTGTCTCACTTTGCAAGACCTACCGCATTCCTCGGCTTATTACGGTCTCCTGCATATACATGTCAAGTAATAAATGGCTCAACTTAGTCGCGTTCTGCACTAAATACAATACCGTTGGATGGTCTGCTAGAGCTGCAGTGCATTCTAGTCAGATGTCACTGCTCAGTTTGACAGTAATCGACAGAGTAAACTATCAATTGTATTAGACGAAGCTTTTGACTCAATTGATCGATCTATAAACAATCAGATGAAGAGGTATATCATCGACGATCGCACGCAGATTGAACGCGAGGGTCTCGAAACTTTTGAAGTCAACGACTACGCAGATTATGTAATCTTGACAAACAATGACTTTGGATCAATCATCGAAGCCATTGATCGTCGATATAGGTGTCTCATTGCCAGTGAAAGCCGTGTCGGTGATGAAACTTTTTTTATAACTGTTTCGATACTCTAGCTAATCTCGATGCGAGTCGTGACATCTTTCAGGACCTCGCGTGTGTTAGTTTGACAGGATTCAAGCCACAAGCATTCCCTCTCATGAAAAATAAGAAGGAACTAAAGACAAAGCAACCAACAGCGTGGTGAAGTGGCTCCTCGATATGCACGAGAAACCAAACGATAAAGAGGATGACGAAATCAAACGATCATCGACGTCTGAGTGGTATAGTATATACCGCAGATGGGCTGAAACGAGTAAAGACTCCTGAATTAAGTCGTTTAATGTAGTTAGTGGATTTTTGAAGAATAAAAGATTAGACACCGAATCGAAAAATATTGATGATAGTGGCAAGCATTTGGAGTTCCGATATCGAATTTTTCACGACAGATCTTGGAAGTACAGCTAGCGCAGTACATCGAATAGAGAAATGATACCGGAGGTATCGGTAATCTGTTATTACAAATGATAGTTTTTTAGTCATACGCAATGACAAAAAAACGGTTGAGCTAATACCGGATCTACTCAGCCTTAGCCCATCTGATGTGCCTCTGACATTAAAGTGATATGTTCTACCTCTATATTGGTGACGACCGCCGCATGTACACGTAAACTTCTCGACAAGACTACTTTTATTCACCTCGTTGTATTGCTTGCATTCCTCGGTTAGAGCTTCCTTATTGGCTTCTCAATATCTTTTTGTACTCTTTCTTTGTATTTCCTTTTCAATAGTCCAAGTGGAGGTACCTTATCCACACTAGTTCTCTTGAATTTGTTGATCCATAACGTTTCCAGCTGGTGTCCATCGGCAACCTCATACTGCTTGATCAATATGACCTCAACCTCGTATGAATCATACTTTCGGAAGTATGGATAGATTGCACTTTCGCTTATTCCTTTCCCTTCATCCCAACACTTGGAATTAAATTGATGCCCACTCATACGATATTTAAGTAAATTAAAAGTGAGACTCACATCGCAAAAGTCGCTTTGACTACAAACGAATTAAGAAACTAAATTCATCGTGGCTAGTGATATACTTTTATAGTTTAAACCTCAAGATCAAGCATAACTGAAGTTATTTCAATCACAATCAGCCCCCTTTAATACGACGAGGAGTCATGGGAGGTGACATTATGTCAACGCCGCTAACCGATTTCACTATTCCACGCAAAGGGCCGGCTTCAAGTCCAACCTCATTCGCAACACCGTCAAGAATAAACGAGGTAATTGGCTTCCTCTTATCTCTCAGGAAGCTACCGATTCCTTTTGCAGCAGTTTGGTTCCATTCCACATACTTCCCCAGAAATCAGAGCCGCTTGAACCTGATTGATGAGTACGGAAAACTTCTTTGCAAGACATATATAACGTCGTCCTTTTGCCCGCTTTGTGAGCCTTCACCAGCTTCTTACATTTTTCATGATGAATATGATGTGTGTGACCATTATATAATTGAGAATGACTTAATTGAATGGGCTTACCATGTAGGACCTTTACAGCCTGCACGTGACTCAAATCGACGGCAAATTCCTTGTACATCTAAATTGAATGTCTGGATTTACCATATACAGAGCGAGTGATAAAAACGTTGAAGATTCATAAATTTACACTCAGTCTGGATGAGATTAAACATGAAAATATTATTACTCGTGATATATGTATGGGAATCTAGAATGATAATATGTTGGATACTACGATAAACTTATACACCAGACAACTGATCAAACTTTACAAGGCCGGCGTTGCGAAACAACAATGGTCTGCAAATGAACTAATTTCCAATATTTATTATCCAACGAAATTTGGGGTTCAGAACTGGAGCATCATTGCGCTTCTGATGAGCATATGCACAAGCAAAGAGAGCCTCATAGCAACACTGAATGTCATGTGCAAATTAGTCAAATACCGATTTCGTGATGCTTTAAAGATTACAGTGTGATTCAAAAGGAAATGAGTAAGTAAATCAAAGCTGCAAATCTGGACACAAACTGACGCCAGAGGTTGAGAAGAAGTACATCAGCTATAAAAAGCTAATGTTTGTCTCTGGTAAAACTGCAGAGGTGCTCACCGAAACGTTTGCTAAAATATATCTACCTAGATCTGAGTTTGAAGCGCTGGCAAAAGCAGATAGAACTGTTAACTTGAGGGTTGTTTTTGATTACGTCACATTATGATTGATAGTGCATTATCCACTTCGTTTGGTATGGCCGAGCAATATTCTCAGTTCAGAAAAAGGTGCGAATTCCCCCAAAGAAACAATTTTCATCTCAATGATTTCTAAACTGTCCGTCTCGTGGGACCACAAACGATTCATTTGCATAGCACCACGATAAGCTTGTTCAATTCCTTCCTCATATTCTTGGCTAATACGCAGCCAAGTAAGCTACTATGGCACATCTTCAGTCGACACTTGGGTGAGTACAAATTTTTAGATTCGAGCAATACGTTTAGTCGGGTTCTATCGAAGCTCTTTGTGAAGTACATTAGATAACCAATGTCAATGAATATGATCCGACACATTTCTGAATCTCATTTGATATAATCACCAACGTATGCTAGACTTACCAATCGCGATAAAGATGGTCTAAATGCCACACTACTTTGCAGTACCATTACCTCTAACACGAGCTACAATAAGATCGCAAATCGTGCGAATGCTTTCGAAGTATCAATTAAAACAGACGTATCATACGACCACGAACCCAAGCCTCCAACAAAATCCGCTACAGGTCCGCTAAGCAGACCTAAAGATCGTTGGGAGCGCATATTCCATGGTGCTTTTACACCCACTGGCAGCATCAAAACACTTGAGATTGATATCTTCGAGATATAATTTTTTTGATATAATATACAAAGCAATCATGGAGCAAAAATAGTAGAAACCATACCGAAAAGCTGGTCCATTCCATGTAAAAATTCATGGTCTCCAAGCTTGCTCAAAAAGCAACAAAACTCAAATAAATATAAAACAATGCTAGTATTCCGTGCATTCGTTAATTTTTGGCGTATGATCAAAGGAAATAAAAGCTTTGACATGGCGTTGTTTGACGATCTCGATGAGCCTGAGCGCGACTATATGAAATACAGCTTAAACAGATGCAAAATTACTTCACGCGGGTTCAAACTGCGTATAATTACCTTTTGAATAGTTTTGTCAAGCGTCTTAAGATGCTTGAAGGTGTAAAAAACACTGGCGATGATTCTCCACTGTTAAAAATGGAAAGAAGTCAATCCTTGACAAATCATACGGAAAAAATGTAATTTCGGCATTATACTATAGCCAAATCAAGGGTCTGGTGAAGCTTTAGACCTCTTAGATCTATTGAACATTAGAAGCTTTGACGTATCAAAGTATTTCGATGCTGTTTTTCTATTTGTTCCTTCGCAAGATGACTGACACTGATCTTCTAGCCGTAGTCATTTCTGGATGGTGCTACAGGGTTTGAATGATCTTCCTTGCCTGATCCCTCGGTCTGCATTGCCCGAGGCATTAATTTTCCACTAATTTTCTTTCGTCGGTGCATTTATTTTCTTTTGGATGGTATATACAAGTAGATAGGAGGGGCTTTTCGACTATGTTTAATCCGACAATCAAGTGGCTACTCAGCAGATCCGATATTGATTTTCACAACCCATGGACTTCAATCAGTATGAATTTTTGCGCTAGGATCTGTATCCATATACTACTCGTGGCGAGCAATTTCTGCTCAGCGTCAAAATAGTAGCCTTAAATTCATATGACCAACTTCTTCTACTACAGCTACTTATTCGATTACGGTCCCCGATGGCCCATATTCAGCAAGCGACATCAATAACTACCTTCAATATTGGTCTGTTCAGAACAATATTCAATTCGGTCCACAACGCAATCGGTCAAGAATAACCCGGGCTACACTGCTGCAAGCGGCTTTCCGACAATTCCAGTCACCGCTTACACGCCTCAGCTCGAAACGGATAATGCTGCATTTGGAACTTTTATCGGGTTCAGCCCAGCTACATTTTCGCAGCTCAGATTACCAGCGTCTATGCAAGCCATAGTATTTTGACGCCTCAGATCGATCTTGTAGCTAGCGTTGTCGTCACTTGCTAGAATTTCAACAATCCGATCGCAAATAATATTCAAGTCTTGCAAACACTTGCAGGTGCAGGTGTTGAGTACGGGGGGCTGTAAATACCTCACATGCTAGCCTATTGACCGATGCAGGGTACTAATAGCAAACTTACGCTGTCATTTCTGAATGAGATATGATACCCTTGGGGATTATCAATACCAATCTTTGAATTCGCTTATTAATAAGGCAACGAAAGAGCATCACGGAAGCAGTAAATAATTACTGAGTTACTTTCCATTGCTGTTGATTTTTGTTTTAAAATGCTCAGATTGCCCTGCTCGTGTGTATCTGCCGCCACATTCACAATCGTATTTTTCGTTTTTTCTGCTCTAATATTTTCCTTATTTGCTGCTCGGTACTCTTTTTTCTTCTCGGTGATCTTTTGTTTGTTTTGCTCCCGCCATTCCTTTTTTTCTCGGCGGTCGTCTCTTTGTTCTGGCTGCGATATTTTTGGCTCTTCTCGGCGACCTTCTGTTTGCTCTGGTCGCGATATTGTTAAATCTTCTCTACGTTAGTTTGGAGACGTGCCTTCTTAGACAATTTATCAATACGAATTGGATTATTTCGATTCACACAAGTCAATTTTGAGATCCACAGCTGCTCATAAGTCTTTAAGTGGCTGCGATCACAGACTTCATATTCCTCAATCAGAACCATTTTGAAGTGATCGATACAATGTTGCTTAAAGAATGGATAGGTTGCAACATCGGAACTTTTACCATCTAACCACTTCACGTAATCTCTTTTGTGGAACTTCCAACGTTGGTTCAATTCGTTGTTCAAAGTGCTTCCATCGTAACTTAGATCGCTCTGAGCTTGGAAAATCTTGTAGATAGTTCCAATCATGAATGCCACTTTAGTATCTTTCTATTTACCAATACATCTTCTATTAAGATAGACTTATATATTGCAGACTGGTTTGATTACATTTTGTAGATCTTTCGATCGATGGTATCCATTAACATAGTGCGCATCTTCACGTCGGTAGCCTGCGTCCTTTTTGACTCCGTAACCAAGTCAATAAAGATTATCAATTCGCTTGTCTCGGAGTCGTATTCACTCATTGCTGGAACTTGGCCCTCTTTCAGACCTAAACGTTACTGATAGTGTCTTTAAGGCGATCGTAGAGTGTCTCGTCAGTCTTTGTACACACGACGATCTTCGTGAAGCATTTGCTTGAGAGAGCGATTATGTAGAAGAGGTGTAGAAAACGGTATTTGACTTTTCTGAACGTTTGGGAGAGGCCACGCTGGTGCAAAATGGGATCTCAATGGGCTTGTTCTTGGGTGACCGCTTCAGCTTTAATTTGGGGATAGACTCGTAGAGATTTTACATCTTATGTATAGTGATCAAACCGCATCTTTCCCCAACAATAAACTCCCCGCTAGTCAATAGCTTTTACTTCACAGGCGCAAATAACTATTTAATACCAACCACAGGCGACCAACGCTATTTAAGGCTAACTGGAGTTGGCACGGTTTCAATACTAAGTGTGATTGGCAATCTCGATGCCGGTCTTTTAGCATCGGTGACACCGCAACAGATCTTTCTACTATTACCGGCATCACATCCGGAACGTTTTAACCTTTTAATACAATGACACTAGAGAGTTCAGGTGTTGGATCAATGCCCTTGAGCAATTCAAGCTCAAGTAATTTGCGATTTTACGACGGAACTGCAATTCGTGAAAATATGAATATTCATCGAGTATCTGATACAAATGGATTGGTCATTGCATCGAGAACGACATCAGCATCAAATAACCAAACGTGTCCGTTGCTAGATTAAATCTAAACCGATTATCTGGGTTCATTTGTAGGATATGTTTCAGCTACAAGCGCTGATTTATTCACTATCAATAGGAACGATAATTTTTTTTTTGGATTCACGTCTCAGACACACAGATTTTACTTTAATGTTGGCAACACACGGCCATACAAGAGCGGATATCCTCATTCATACACCCTTGCTCCCTCAGCGGATGCCTTTTGTATCGATTTTGCTGGATCGTCGCCTACACCATTAAGTGGCTATCTCAACCTTGTTTCAAACACTTTCTAAGAAACAATGTTTAATACCAATACACCATGCTTGAGTTCGTTTGAGACTGCCCGTCTAACGTTACGTTTTTGTAAAATTTATATCAGAGCATCTAATACAGTCGACGATGGATCTTCTATCTACGATATGCCGATTTTCATGGAATTTTCTAACGCATCGCCTATTGGGTTTGGGTTACAAATGAATAATGCAACGGATGCGACCTCCACAAATAGTGCATATTTTGGAACTACTACTGGCAACAATTTAATTTTGATGATCACAAATACACGGAGGGTTACAGTAATCTCTGCTGGTAAAGTCGGTATCGGAAGTGGATCGCCATCGGCCGCTTTGCACGTCTCTGGATCAAACTCATACACAATTGGTGTCGGCGGAACATCAAGTTTTTATCATTACAATGTACAAAAAACCTTTTAAGCAATCTGGGATTTGGCTAAGTCAGTGTCACGGTCTCTGCAATATTCTCTTCTTCCATTATCTGTGTGCAATCCATATACACAAAGTCGGATAGGCGACTCAAGGAGGATATCACACCTGTTTTAATCACCTTGGACCTTTATGATAAGTTGGAACCAGTCAGTTACAACTGGAAGGAAGAGGCCAAACCAAAAATTGCACTGATTGCGCAGTATGCAATGAAAGTGTGTGGAGAAATGGTCAGCCTTATGTTAACTAAGAATATGAAAGAAGAAGGCGACAATGACGTGGGAGGATATCGATATACTCTTGCAGTTCGTTTTCGTTTCAGAAATTTCACTGATTCTTCCATGATTTTGTCATCAAAATTACTAGCCAATTCTTGACGTTTTCGAAGTGAATCCTCTCATCTAAATTGTCTTTGCTTGTTCAAATACTTCAGAACTTGGTCATCCACCACCTCCCTCAAAGTCTTTTTTCCTTCGATGTATGCTCAAATATTGACAGCCTTTTCGGCAACGCCATTTACTCCACTATAGAAATCTTTTGGTGCATCTTCTGGTGCAGCGAGCTCTTCCATATTAGCATTTGTGTCAGTCGAAGCTGAAACGTATGTAAATTTCGTTTCACTGGATTTGAGAGTTTCAATAGTGTCACCTTTGGTAATTTCAGGATGCCCTTTTGGGCCTTTGAGTGCCTTTTTTTAAATTTAAATATAGTCGTACTCAAAATTCTTTGCCATCACTTGCAGAAACAAATTCGCAAGCGAATCAGTGCTTGCATCGTCTTAGGATTCGTGTTCAATTAGAGCCGTCAGGTCTATTGCTTTGAACAAAAAACACTCTTCGCCATTGCATTGTAATAGCGATCGTAAGTTTTTTTGCTTGGTCTGATAGCCACTCATTATTGATTTTGAATAGGTCATGTATATTGAAGATGATTAAAAAATCGTTTGATAACAGTTACGTTCTTAGCGTTGAAATGTCGAACCTCTTAGAATTCCCTCTGCACTGGACCTTGCGATATAGTACCTACAGCCGTATCCACTGTTCCAACAGTTTCGCGTCATATCTGGTAATAGATCGTGAGAGCGTAGTTGCAGTTGGAAGTACCAGACACAGTTATAGTCTTACTGGCACCATCTTCACTTGGAAGACGACGACCAATATCAGCAGCAACAAATCGATACAGTGATTCCTATTGACGCTGAGATAGCACACCAGCCGAGGTAACATCATCAAGGCCGCCATCACAGCCTGACATTGCCATATCTTGTAAAAATAAGTCATAGGTGAAACTGACAGGACATTTGAAGTTTTTTTATGCAGCGAATGGACTAGTCGTTGCAGGTACCGTCGAGAAGAGGCTACCAAACGATTTGATCGTACCCGACACAGTGGCGCTTGCGGTTGGATTGGCAATAACGGGTTGCATGATCAAATGCGTTAATTGAGCAATGCCATTACAGACAGTCCCAGTGAAAAGAGCGCCTGGGGCTCCAGTGAATTTATTCGTAGCTCGCTCGAAGTAGCGGAACAATATCTTCTGAGCAAGTGCAAGATCGACACGTATGTTGGAACAAGAAGACGCGAAAACGATTGTGATGGAGTGATACCGGTTTAAGCAATTAGAGAACCATCAACGTCAACTGTTACTGTAAGAGTGACTGCAGATGAAGGGAGCGCAAAACCACCCGCCGAAGCCGTAATGGTTTCACCACCGCTTAAATTCCACAGAACTGGGCAAGTGTTTCCAAAGCTCATGTTATTGCTCAAAGTTGCATGAGTAGCAGGTGCAACAACACCAGCAACACCCGTCGCGATCAAACTCGTAGATGAGCTGTTGTAATTACGGTAAATGATACCGCACGTATTCTTTTGTATTGGGCATTTCTTGAAGTAGTACAGATATCTCGCAGCTTGATACAAGCCGTATAAAGCGTAGTAGCTGTCTAAAACGACGAAGTGGCCAAGTTACCGAGCGATTGCGCTAATTCGCTTGACTCTTGAATTGTTAAACTGGAATATCCATCCAGTACAAAATTGCTAGTTGCCCCAAAGACACTTTTTCTAAGCAAGTAGTTACAAGAGGTTCACTGCACGCTTCCTTTCCACAAAGAATTATCGGATCACTATGACCAGCTTTCGTCCCTGATTAATGTTTTTACTTCGATGCAAATATGCAGTTGCTGAATATTTTCTCAGGCACAGGTTCTCCTACGACTACCTTGGCATACGTGTTGTGATACGTTTCAGTGAGAGCCTTTAAATTCGTAGTCACATTCTTATGGATTCGTTTGAACACCAGCTTCGTCGATGACAACTTGAACACTATCAATGAATTGGCATGCTCCGGCCTTAAGTACCAATAAGTCAATAGTACAGTCTGCAGTCGAAGTGATCGAAACGAATTCACCAATTAGAATTTATAGTTTGATTGGAAGCTCGATAACCGCTTCTACCCAATTTACAAAAGCGGCTTGCGAAGGGATGAACGAAAGATTATGAATTTGTCCGGCATACTGACCGGTGCCGTTGGTCTAAATGTCCATTTTCTATCACGGAAGAGCGTCTGAGCAGGGGCTGGTTCGACAAAGTGTTCGAAAGCAGAAAAATCGGAGGCAGAAGACATAGTTTGTGAAAGTATATTGATGTTGATTACATTATACTAACCGAAAAGATAAAGCACCATGGTCGAAAAAAAGAAATATTTAATTGCCTAGAACGACGGATGATCAACTCATAAAGTTGGCCAATCCTCTTGGATCAAGATTGTTTTTTAGCAGAATTTTAACAAAAGCAAAGACTATTGCATAATCAAATGGGCAATCCCATGATTGGCGGCCAATACTGGATGGCAGTCTCGAACAGAGATAAGGCTTACTTCAATTTTCTAAACTTACCAAGACCTCGTGTTATTCCATAGAATTATTACTACCACGAAATCGGTAATCAACATCTTACAGTTTGGACACTGTTGACGCTATAATGTTCTATGGCTTTACTACCTGCAACCTAATCAACTAGATAAGTTTTTTAAGCTTTTCAGCGATCAATCTCCTTAATATACACACAGCAATGGATGTTGAATATATATCGGTACGCACGATTTAGAACCAATTTGCATTGATGAGTATTACTACTCGTTGCCGTCTCCCATGACATCAATAAGAACAGTTCCTCAGCCAAGGTATAATTGGTTGAAATACCCTGACATACCTGATATAGAAGTGATTGAAAAGAAGTAGGAGGAATTTACTTGAAGTGGTGACTCATGGTGACTCATTTAGTATCTCTTGGCCATTTTTGTGAATACCGGTTTGTACTTTCTATTACTGGTATATACTGGTTCTGCTCGGTTACGTTTTAAGTGGATGATTCGTATTAAAAAATGACCAATGCAGTATATCATCAAGTTGCAGAGGGACACCGCGAGAGAAGCACCTCACAGTATCGAAAAACGCTGTTTGCGTCAAGAATGACGTCAATGTCATCATCGATTTGAGAAGGGTAGGAATTTGAAGTGTATTCTCTGCGTTGTCTCGACCTTTCTGGTGAAAAAAAACATGGACGAGGTGGAGCTGGAGTGCGCGGTGTATGGCGAAGCAACTGTGTTTTCCGTGAAAATAGCACGTGACGCGAAAGTGAGCGCGCTGCAGAAGGCTATCGCTGACATTGTGGGCACCGAGCAGCATGCTGTTGCTCCAAGACTCGTGACGCTGTACCTGGCGAAGAAGGACGGCGCGTGGACGAAAGACGACGACTATGTGAAAGACTTCCTGCGAGGCAAGATCGACAAGGAGTACAAGGAAATGCGACCGTCATGGAAACTAAGTGATGGCGAATGTTTTGGACCAGAGTTCCAGCCTGGAGACAAAGATATTCCGAACTTTCAGCCTGGAGACAAAGAGATTTAAGTCTTGGTGGAACTCTTCGAAGCGACGGCACGTGTTGCGAGCAGCTCTTAAGACATTAAAGTACTGATCAAAGAGGCGATGGATGAGAGAAAAGAAAAGTGTCGGCTCACTCGCTATCGGATTAAACTCCGAGCTGGGACTTCGGATTATAAAGAAGATGCGACCACGCGAAGATTGCCCCGATTTTGTTGAGCCGGTCGATACTTCTATTGTGGGATATCAGTGGATTCGAATGTCGCTGAGAGCGAAGTGAGTCAGCGAGTTGGGTATATGGCATATTTGCGACTGCATTTGAAGACACCGCTCGATGGGGGGGATATCGCCCACGACAAGTCGGTGCTGCCAATCGTGGATCCAAGACTTCCATTTAGAATGGACGGCTCTGCGGACGTATTACTAGTGAATCGAAGAGCGAAGAATCCACTGAACAAGTTGGCGGGGATCAGAGTGGTGATCGAGCTCAAGGAGAAGGCGAATCGTCTCATTTTGCTCAAGCTCTTGGGCTGCTTGCAAACTGCAGTTTTTAGGCACCTCTGCATTGCTACTCAGTGAGCTTATTGACGGATCTCAGCGACCATTGGCATTTCTCCTGGTTCAACGATGAGTGCGTTGTGGCACAAATTACGTTGAACCACCCGAAGAACGCGATCGACTTCATTGTGGCAACGGTGTCGGAAAGAGAAGGCTTGGTGCCATTTCGTGTCCCGTTCATTGCCCCGCCGCTGAAAAAGCCGAGGTCGATGATTTTTTGCCGATGCCAAGTGATGGGGCGGATGAGATGATGGAGCGATACGAATTGATGGCTGACGAGTTGGAACCAGAGTTTTTGACGGAGAGAAGAATGGAATATGCTCAGCACTTGGTGCAGTCGATGCCTATGTATGCTCACACGTATGCTTAGCGAGCTCCGAGCTCTACAGAAGATCCTCGAATTTAAATTAATTTACGTTTTTCCTCGCACGTACGCTGGCGGACGCAATGTAATTATTTATGTCACAACGTCCGCTAGTCCTCCGCATATAAGAGCGTACTATATAGGCCAGAGATTGGTGGATGGTGCCGTCATTTTCTGTCCGCCAACGGAAATTCAAAAGGCGTCGCGGCCATCGTGTCGAATGGAGCTTCTTGGCCGATTGCTGCTCGAGTACGTGCCCAAACATACGCAGGTAAAAGCCAGCAACGAAACAATCAGCTTTTCGGAGGTGGCGGCGATGTCGACGCAGATAAATTTTTAAATTTGCTGTCTTAATGCGGCTTGGAACAGGCCTCGCATTGCTTAAAGGCACCACGAGTCTCCGGGATAAATTGCGCCTGGTTTAGACATCACACTTACTACAACACGGCACAGCAAACCAAGTTTGTAGAGTGATAGCGCTCGGCAGCGCTAGGCCTCAATACGCGCGATATCGACAAAACATCACACAGCTATGAAGATGGGCACCACAACTTGGTAAGTGAGCCACCTCCCATACTTGCGCGAATTTGTGACTCGGCTAGAAGACCATTCTAAGCGCTAAGTGGTACAAGGTAGGTGTATTGCTCGATACAAAACGAAGCATTAATATTTTCCTTAAATCAAAAATGAAGCAAATGCACCTCGAGACCAACCAAGCAATCGTAGCGATTACGCCTACTTGCCGTCAATCTTGCCATCCATAGCGTCCACAAGAATAACTCTCTCGGCCATGTACTTGTGCACAAACTTGCGGCCAAATGGAATGTACGACAAACTGTACCAAACCATGCTTACAAACTGCAGGAGCAGGAACAGGATGACAAGGAACCAGTGCGAGGGCCACAACAGAGCCACAGTGATTGTCAAAGCCAGCGAGGTCAACCACACACGACCCGACAAGATTCGTTTACGCGAAAGCATGCGCTTCCTTAGACGGTCCTGGCCCATGATAAATATTAGGCTGCAGAAGGTGATCATGTTGCTGAGCGAGTAAAAGAGCGCGTAAGAGCGCACATGGTGCACGCCCGTGACCAGAATCACGGTGGCGACAAAGGCGAAGAGGCTGCTGAGCACGTAACAGCCAATAGCACCCAACGCGCGCTGATTGAGCGTGAGCTGGTCGAATTCATCGCCGATATCGTCGAGCAGTTCGTCCTTCTCATCACCGTCCGTGTCGCTCGAGTCCTTGCGACGAAATTTCGACTTTTTGATATCATTCTTGGTTTCTTTAATGTCGATGTGAAAGGCCTCTTTGGTTGAATGCTTTAAAGCACTACTGGCACTCGCAGAAGCCTTTTTACCTTGCTTGGTCACCTTGTCGATACTCTTTTGTGCCCTTTTACTCGTCTTGTCAAGCTCCTTTTGTGTCTTCTTGGCAATGTCTTCGAGCTTGTCGCTAGCTCTCTTACTCTGTTCCTTCAACTGGTCCATCATGGTGGCGATCTTCTTTCTGTTTGAGGCAAATCTTACACCCACAATTGTTCCATAAGTAGAGAGTCAAAATTCTCACTTATCACATACTTCAGCACTGCATATTCGACCGTACTTAGACGCGATAATACAAATTGTAAGCTATACTTATGACTTCTTACCAAAACCCTACGGGAGTCAGGTATCAGGTGATGGGCTTAAATCATGAATCATGACAGGGGCCACCCAACGCTTTGCTCAGAGAAGGAATATATTACTGTCGTATCTTGCAGCATCGAGTTGCTATCCTATATGACGTATCTCATATCAGGTAATAATGCCGAAGGCGGCTCCCGTGAAATCACGCCCTGATATTCCTTCAAAAGTAAAAATAAACGACTCGATGGTCCTCCTTGAAAAAAGTTAACTTCGCGAGTAAAGGGCGTTTTAGAAGTCTCCCTATCGCTTCATCCAAGGAGAAGCTGATCTCTCCTTCAAAGCAGCAAACGCCACCTTGACTATGTCGTCGGATTTACAAGCCTTTTCACGCTCTACCATAGACATCTCGTCCAGCTCAATCAAATGTTTCATTGACGGAGAAGAAAGTCTCCAGGCTTATCTTGCCTTCAATCCTATCAATATGAAGAAAAATACACGACCGAAAGCTATCACGATTTACCGACATTTTACCTTAGACCTTCTAGCTTGAAATGGGATGCTTTGCGCTGCTCGAAGAGCGCCAAGCTTCTCTTCGGCGAGACTGACGGTCTCAAAATGTTGTAATTTTATCTCAATCACCGAGCATTGACGCTCATTGACGTCAAGCGAAGAGCTCTGCTAGCCCCTAGGCAAAATGTGTGCCGCTCCACATGCATTAAAAGGGTAGCGGCCCAGACACCCCTACCTCTGGTCGATAATGACACAGCAACCGCTAACAACGACAATTTTTGCTCAGAGAGCCACGCGCACCTCAACGTCTATCCTCGGGATCACAACCTTGATGTCGCGGCCTACAGCTAGCGATAATTTATCCTGGTTTGGAGTGAACGCTGTTCCGGATGAGCCTAGGCAAGGAGATTGGTGCCATTTCACGTATAAACAGTGTATAGCACCGATAATTTGGCCTACAGCCAACTATAGTTTGCATGATGTGCAGCACGCTATTCATGACGAGCGTTACTCAGTGTATATCGCACTGGTTCAATTGCATCGATCGGCAGGACCTTGCGCTCAGTGCTTTGGTGAAAAAGATTCTGCACAACTTACGTCGTGCAGCGCTCTCAGTCCTCTACAAATATTAACCAGCGGCTTTCGTGCCACTCCATGCGCAGTGATTGGATATCGACCATGCTGCCTTGCCTTATGATCATTTATTTCACCAATGGCATGAAGTAATGGCTGCTGTCTATAGACACTGCTCGGTGATTATACACCGCTCTACGCGCAATGATTTGGCCTTGCCTATACTCTCCTGGCTTGAAGTCGGCCTTGCCACTCTTGAAAAGTAGTTTAGTAAAAGATTTGATAAAAAACATGTTTTAAAGAAAAAAAAAGATTTGAAACCACCTGGCTGACTTGCTATCCCACAAGCCTTGTATAAATTCCATTGCTGGCATGCATGAAATACAGTATCTTTGAGCATCGCTCAACTATTTATCGTTTCATCCCACGCTCCTCGTTCCTACCCTCGACAATATTGTTGTCCATTTCTGACGCTAAACGTCCAGGACAGTGATCAACTAGGCCCCGTATATGCGTCAACAGCACATTTTTTTCCCAACAGAGGCAAATTTATGACCCTTCACAGCTCCGCTCGGGACCAAATTGAATAATATCCAAGGTCTTTGTCCTCCAATAGCCTACAGATTGTAATGCTTCAGCCATGACAAAGGTTGTGACTCAGATCTTGATCCGAGGGCGAACAGCTTTCAAAGCTATCAACATTGTAGTGATGAATCGGCAGGTCCACCACATTCTATGTACATTAAACCGTGTTTATGTCACAAGGTGAGCATGAAGCACGCAAGCGCGCATGTAAAGCCTTGGCATATGACAATTTCATACCTAACAGTGGAGCTTTGACTATAGGTACCTGAAGCCCATAAGTCAACAGGGTTCATGATTTCTAAAATCGTCTACGATTGCCTAGAATAATCAGCCAAGCATGGAAGCCCGATATTTATTATAGAGTACAATTCATGTGAAGTCATTTTTTTCGAAACCCATCAGAGTAAGAAAAGACAAGTCGGTCTAGTCCAGACGTTACACATTTGTTGACCGAAATGACCAGCAGCGCTCTTTATAAAAAATCTCTCACGAGCGAGGTCGAACGGAGGCGCTCTGGGATCCCTCAAAATCTCTTTGACTTGACCGAATTCAAAAGTGTGACCGCAAATAGATCGCCTAGCTAGGTTTGCGTTAAGTGACGCTGTATGTAATGGGTTAAAACGAATCCAGTGTGTGTCAAATTTGCTGATGGCATCACCATGTTGCGTAGCACAAATAAGTTGCGTATGTTTTTAAGCATTAACAAGACACATAATAAGGAGTGAGGAGGTGAGAGAAACACATTACTTGGCCTAGCGATTAATGCCCAATGCATAGTTGTAGAAACTTCGTAATAGTAATCGAAAGAGATTTACCTCACAGGCGGCTTATAGATGAAAAAAATTCAGTTCACATTCGTTAAAATTAGTTGTATTTAGTCTTAGAGTACTAGATAGTGGTCTGCGACTCGTAGGGGTTCTTTGTTGATTGCGATGATTGGAGATCTTTGCTCACGCTTCCTAAAGCAAATAACTATGGCAGCCTCACTGTACCTAGTAGCACTTTTGGTCAAATCACACATGAGTAGTTGCCACTTACCCTTTGATAGAATAAGGCGAAGTAGTTGCTTAACTCAGTACACCAAGACGGAATAAATGACCCAATGGTCCTGCTAGGTCCTGAGAGGATATTGCACAAGGACCCAGAGCGATTACCGCGTATTAAGCGGAGCTTCTTGGTCACAAAAGTGCTATCAAGATGCCTATTTTGCAATGGATGCCATAGCTGTCTTCGTTGATGGTTGCAGCGCTCAAAATGGATGCCCTGCCCAAACCAAAGCCTCTCACGATGAGCAAAAAGGTTTGAAAAGGAACGCAAGAGACAGTCGCTCGCTCTGGGTAAGAGAGGTCAAAATGGTCATGACATTTGAATTGTTGCAAGTAAAGCAACAAAGAGAGGCCGTTTTGAAACTTGTTGAAGGACCTCGCGATTAAGTACGTACGTGCAACACCGTTGCAATTTTCATCTGGAATGAATTAAAGCGTCAGCTGACGCAAGGTTTATTGCCATACATAAACTTATCAGAGCTTGATACTGTGGGCTTTAATCCGGATCAACAAAGCTTTGAGTTGGTTGATTAACTCGTTCCGGCTAGTCGTTTCGCTGCTGCCGATTTTACGCAAAACACAAGACGACTGGTCGGACGCGGAACTTGGCACCTTAAACTTCAGTGCATTCAGCACAGGGGGCACCTCAGCTACAAAGGGTGGGTATCACTTTAGGCGATCCACCAACAGGTGCCCATACGCTGTTCCGCAGTTTTGAATTCTAAGTCCATCTGGTAAGATTTTCCACCTAAGAGAAAGGTTATATTTAGGTGTTGGTAATTTATAGGTCCTGGTATTTCAACGAAATGCTTTTATAATGCTTGTTGGAAAAGAAGTGTACCATGATTCTCGAGGGAGATTTGTTAATGGCTCGCGATATTAAAGATCGTTGTCACCTCGACAACTTTACATCTCATACAATAAAGCTTTACTGTGTCATCAATCAGCCTACATGTAGTATTTTTACCTTTTCAGCTAAATTTAGAGAAATGATACCGGGCAGGCACTTTTCGCTAACGGGCAGGCATTGATGTTTATATGAATTAGTTGAATGGCATTTCTTCTCTGTGATTGGCTGGAGAGTCAATTCTCAGTCGTGATCACTTCTTTTGACTTCGCTTTAACGTCCGTAATTCGCCAGATGCTTGAAATAGTGTTTTTTGTGCTTTGGCTGCTTTCTCTTAGAAATAACGAATTCCATTTTCGAGCGATCTTCGCTCATTATCGCTCTCCAAACGCAGCTCTTCGAACCGGACAGACCAAGACTTTTCCAAAGATCGATTCGCATCGTTGGCATGAACAGAGGAACATTGCAACACTTCCAACTTGCCTTGACTAGAGCGTAGTTGTGACGCCAAGTGCTCACGCTTGGAATTCACCGATTAATCATGTTGTTTCCAGCATGCTTGCAGTGCTTGACTCCTTGTTTTAAACTCTTCTTTAAGCGCTGTAATAGTCTCACGCACAAGACTAATCACCGACTGTTGTCTATTTTTCTTCAAGACCAGACGGTCACAACTTAAATGAGAGCATAGCTCCACCTTGACACTATCAAGCTCTCGCTGGGCTGCCTCTTTGTTATCTTTGAGCGCAGACGCCGCTTGCAATGCTGCGCTTGCCCGTCGACATTCGTCATCAACTTGTCGCAACAGCAAACTCTTTTCCAAAGCAAATTGTTGTTGCCAGTGCGTCTGTCGCTGTCGAGCTGCCGAACTTGTTAAGGACTTGGCAGACAATGCGTTTGCCAGCTGCTTCTCTACTTCCTGCACCTGAGTTGCCCGTCGCGTCAACTCTATATGTTGATGTAATTGAATTTGCCAAGAGTTTGCAGGGTGTTCATGGTGATGTTACTGCGGAAGAATACGTCAAAGTTGCGTGGAAAGTCGCGGTTTTAACGTCGAAAAGTAGTTTTGGGATAAGTTGCATCTGAGATTGGTGTAGCATATGAGAATTGATATCACGACTGAGAATTAACCTTCCAGCCAATCACAGAGAAGAAATGCCGATCAATTTAATTCATATAAACATCAGTGCGCGAAAAGTGCCTGCTCGGTATCATTTCCCTAAATTTAATATGCTTTGACTTTTCTATCGAGCTCTAGTTATTTCCAATTGGCTTAAAATACGGTTCCTAAATTGTAAAGGCAGCCCACCGGAAGCCCTGCAGTCATGGGGAGCTCTGATGGTACGCAATTCGACCTCCACATCGTGCTCTAATGTGCAAGTAACTCTTCTTTACTAGAGGATGAACGCAAGAAGCGCAGTATCAACGAGATGTTTGGTGACGAAGACTCGGACGATTCCGGAGACGAGCAGCTTTCTCGCCGTACGTCTCTTCCTCTCGCTTCTTGACTCTCTCTCTACTATTGATCGACTAACATGTATATTGTCTATAGCCACCACTGCTACCACCAGTGCTGATGCGTCCGGGTACCCTTATTGTGTAATATGTCTCAAAACCTCTCTCTTACTACCATAGTATTGCAATGTTCATATTGCTAGTCTCTTTGGCTCGGATTCCGAAAGTGACGATGACGAGAAGGTTCGTAAACGACCCGTCTCACCACCTACGAAACGTGTGAAAGAGGAGGACAAGCGTGCAGGTGAAGGCGACGAATATGATTCGGGCGACGACGCTGTGGCTACCAAAGATGACGACGACTTTATCGACGGAGACGACGATCTGGCCGATGTGTTGGTGGAATACAATCAAGAACGTCAACAGTTTGACGACGAGCGTCCATTGAATGATGTGCAGCCGCTGCAAGAGCAAAAGGACGATTTCTTTGAAAATACACTCAAGTCCCTCAAGACTGGCCGCGCTCGCGCGAAACTCAACTTGTCTCCGCAAGAAATGGAGCAGATTACCCAAGAAGTGCTGTATCGTATGGACAAGGCGTATGCGGATGACTTGGCCAGTATCGCAGCCCATCGACCAGCGCTTGAAAAGATCAAGTTTGTCGACCATGCGCTGCATATGCTTCGTAAAATGCAATTCCAGCCAATGTTGCTCGATTTCGATCTCCTCACGGTACGTGGTGTCCTCGTTGGCTTTGATTCTTCTACCGTGGTGACTTTTCAACAATTATCACACGTAGATTGTCAAAAAGTGGATTCAGCCTCTTGAGGACGGCACGTTGCCCAACGTTGGGTTGCGAACCAAGATGCTAGAGATGGTTAGCCGAATGCCCGGTGTGTTGTGTCGAGACAATGTGATAGTGGTCGGCAACATGCTGATGACGCGTGGTCTGTACAGTGTTTAAGGAACATTTAAAGCGCAGTGGACTTGGCAAAATTGTCATGCTGTTGATGAAACACCCGCAAGAGGTAAGAAAAGGTTGCGTTTGTTGCGACAATCAAGGAACTGAGTGTCGTGTGTGAAAACTGGAGTAGACCAATGAAAACAAAGAGCTGTGTCGCAGTTTGGTCGAGCGTTGGAGTCGCGCTGTCTTTAACAAGACGCTGGACTTTTCGAAACTGGCGGAATTGGAAGCAGAGAAGGCAGAGAATGAACTTTACCGCCGTCGCGAGCGCGCGTACGGTTCTTTCATTAGTTGGTGGCCTCACGTGCCTGAACTAATTGACTTGGTGTTTTCTGACAGACGCAAACAAAAGAAGTCGAAAATCAAAGCGCGTGCTGCTGAGCGTGGCGGCAATGTCTTTAACGGCCGCAGTACCGAATCGGACGTGAAGCTGGATGTGTCAGAGCGAGCAGAGTTGCCAGAGCAGCTCCACATTGATTTCTTGCTCCGTCCGCAATCCAAAATCGCCGTGAGTGCCACGCAAGCTCGAAAGGTGGACCCGGATTCTCGTAAAGCGCGTCTAGTCAAGCGGATGCAGGAGATTGCGCGACCGGGTAGAAAGACAAAGCGTGCGACCGGCGTCAGCATCGAAGGCAGATAGAGTCTCAGAGAGAGGCCTTTTCGTGTTCGATTGCATACAAGCTAGTGTTTTCGCTCCAATCTCTTGTTGTGCCTCTTTGCTTATCGTAGATGATTCTTTACTCTGTCTTGTAACTTGAGGTCGAACAAGGTTACTGGGAATACATGCGATGAGACTTTGAAACAGCCGTGGAAGCGTCATGCTTTAAATGGTGAGAAACGACACCGACCATGAAAATAGCTCAGAACGACGTCGGGCCAACATTGTAAGCAAGCAGATGCGCCACCATGATGCGGCGAGTAGCCAGGCGATCAATGGTGGGATTTCTGTCGATTCCAAGAACGGGCAGGACGGTAGAGGGGTTGAGAGGGATAGAGACAAAGGTGGTGAACAGGAGGAAAGTCTTCAAGCATGCACTGGCAGTAGCAGCCTCTTTTTGAGAGATGAAGACTCGGAGCGTGTGTTTCCCGCGCCGACGAGTCATGTGGCGTTGCTGAACAAGGAGTTGAAAGCTCTAGAGACGCGGTATTTCCGGACACGATTGGGCTTGGAGAAGACAACAGAGAAAGTGAGCAAGGTTCCGTTTGGGTCGATGCGTCCTTGAATGTAATGATTTGATTCTTCTATTGCTTAGAATGCCCAATTACGCCGTGAGATGAAGACCGTGCATGGGCAGAAGGCCAAATTAGAGCGTGAGACTGCCAAGCTACGTCATCTCGTAAGGCTCGTGGTTGATGTCATGTAGCTGCTGGTCACGAGTTGAACGTGTTTGATGTCTCAGGTTGACCGGATTCAATCAGAGCGCAAAGAGATGGAGCACCAAGCGATCAGTAATCGAGACTATGCCAAGAAAATTGAGCATCGGTTTTTCATGGGCACCAAGGGCAAGTCTCTGGCAAAGTGTAACCTTGAGCTTAGCTCTCAGCTACGGCAGCTAACGGCAACGCTCAAGGAGCGAAACGAGGCGCTGGAAACAACGCAACAAGAACGGAACGACGCTAGAGATAAGCTCTCTATCGTGCAACGTGCTTTAGAGACACGACTCGAAGCGTTTGTGATGAAGGGATCGTTGCATACTGGTCTTCTCTTTGAGATTTCAAAGCTTCAGGACCATAGTGAAGCGTTGGCGCTGCAACTCGAGCAAGAGCGAAAGCTCGTATCAACTCTACGAACGGAGCTCCAGAGCTCTCTCAAGTACCAAGAGGAACTTGAAGACACGCGTACGGTGCGGGAGACGTGGGTAGCAACGTTAGAGAAGGAGCGTGCTGCACTTGATGACAAGATGGCGCAACTTTCCGGCGACAAGCAGTTGGCTGCTTGTGAAAAGGCCACACTGCTTCGCTTTATCCACGAGCAAGCCGAGACGAAATTCCAGCTCGAAGCGCGGCTTCAAGACGAACAGGCCCAACGACGGCAGAAAATGGACCGAGCAAAGCACCAATTACAAGGGGAACGACACGAGAATCAAAAGCTGAGAACAAGTATTGAGCTAGCTCACCAGGAGATTGAGCGGCAGCGCGTGGAACTCGAACGAGTCGTGGCTTTGCTTCGTGAGCAACAAGACGTTCATGTGGCCCAGAAATGTCGAGAGACAGCCCAGCAATTGGAGGTAGAGCGACTCACAGATGCTCGTACGAAGCTTGAAGCTGACCGTCTCGCGGCGAAAGACGTTTGTCGTGAGCTACAAGCCACAGTGGAACAGTATGAAGACAGCGGCCGTCAGTTGCGATCCGAGATTAAAACACTGGAAGAAACCCAGCGCGAGCTTCTCAAAAAGCTAGAGACAAAACAATTGGAAGAACGCGCGCTTCGGGAAGCAATGGAAGGTGCGCTACAGGATTTGGCAGCCTTGTCAAAGCAGCGCAATGATGCCGCGAGAGCTATGAGCGAGGCTGTGACCATTAGTGCGTCTTCGCTGGAAGAGCAACAGGCGTTGGAACACCAAGTCGAAGCACAGCGCTTGCAGATCGAGAAACTTAAAAGCGCCAAGAATTTACTACAAAATGCCATGCTCGAACAACTCGCTGCGTTGCGAAAACAATTGCACATTGAACGTCGCCAACGAAATGAAGCAGAAACGCGACTGAAGCAATTCCATTCGCCAATACTTGAAGTGGCCAAGACACAGCAGGTGCTTTCAATGACTCGAGCACGAGAAGATCAGCCTCATGATAGAGAGACGGCAGACAGCGACGCACCGCAACCGCTGCCGTCCGCTCCTTTGCCGTCGTCAGCTCCATTGCCCCCGTGTCTATCTACACGTCTGGCATTCGCACGGTCTTCGCCAATACCTTCATCATCGACTTCATCATCAGGCGAAGAAGACGCTAGTGAAGCGGGAGACAATGCCTTTTGTTTGGTAAAACGAATGTCCACAGCTTCCGTGACACCAATTTCCACGGATGATGCGAGAGCACACGTCTCTCTGTTAGAACTTGCAGAAACCAGTGACGACCATTTAAGCCACCAGCAAGTAGAACGAGTTAGCTAGCATTGACATGATTAAATACCATTTTTACATCGAGCACAAGACATCACCGTGCAAATAGCCCACGTGCTTGCCTCCCCACGTGAGACTGACATCAAACGGAATCGGCGTGGCTTCACTTAGGACAGGCGCGGCATGCATCATCAACTCGGATTCCTTCAGACACAGCACACCTTGACCTCCATGTCCCTTCTCGGCTTTAATGCTAATGGCAATGTGCACTCCTCCATTGACTGCCTTGGTGATGGCTGAATGGGTCACACCCTTGGACATGGCTTCTTTCCACGCGACCGTGCGATAATTCGTGTACGCCAACTGCGATTCTTCGTCCCCATCCACACGAGCGCTCGACTGAAATCCATTCTGAACCAAATGCGCGACCTCGTACACTTTACGTTGAAGCGCGTAGGCATCTTCAGATGGCAACGGGAAGATCGTAGAGATGCTCACTGGCTCCAATGGCACTAGTTCGAGTCGCGATGCAGCAAGAGCAGTAAGGTGCTCATTCGTCGTAGGCACGGGCTGACTGTTCGTTGGTCCACCCGTCCCATCCGAGTATCGATTCGGGGTCGTCGTTGCTCTTGAGCTCGAAGTGCTCGTCGAGTGGAGCCGACTCTTTCGTAGCACTCGATTCACCACTTGCGCGATGGTGGACTTGTTGCGACAACTAGTCACGTTGACACTGTGCTCGTCACTGCTGCGTGTACTGTTCGAGTGGATCACGTCGTGGCTGCTCTGGCTGTGATGGCTACTCGACGCGTTCGAGTCCCGTCCTCGTCGACGCGGCCCCATTGGCTGCACGACGGACCCTTCTCCATCGCGCTCGTACGTCCAGATATTGGCGTCCAGCTTGATCAATTTCAGTTTAAACTCATGGACGTCGCGCTTGTCGCGTAAAGCATGTTTTCCTTGCCGCATGTCAGCATTCGCAGCTTCGTCCATATTGTACGTAAAAAACCGGTCAATCTCCAGCTCGTAGATGCTGCAGATTGGCTTGTGGGTCGACATGACAATCTTCTCACTTGACCAATACTTGACGTTCCTGATTCGGTGTTTCGTATCACTTAACGAATGCGCCAAAATCCGATCCTTGTAAGCCGGGGAAGAGTCGACGGGCGTCTCGTCGTCTGCTTCACAGAAAAACTTTTGACACGACCGGTCTCCGACCATTGAGTACTTCGCTGCGATGCCAATTTTACGAGGAAAGGAGGGTAAAAAGCGAATTGGAGGCTCTTCAAAGCCAGTGAAGATCTCTTTGGCATCGATCGAAGCTAAGAGCTCATCGTACCGAAGCACTTGCAGCCACTTGTCGGTCGTGTTTTCACTCACCAAAACCGACTTGGCCAAGAGATCGCGGATTTTTTTACAGCTTCCGCGAGCAAGTGGTACAAAGTGACTACTCGACACTTGCCGGTCCATTAACTGCTGCTTGTTCGTAGCCGCCACTAGACCAACACGGTCTCCAGTCGGTAGCTGGTCATCCAAGAGTGCATCCCAAGTGGGCGTAGTTGCACTGGTCTCATCTTCGTCGTGAAGGACGATTGCGATGCTACCATTGTCTTTCTCCTCCTCACCTGTACCGTGTGTATTATTGTCTCCTTGTTGCAGTGGATCGGATGGAGACTTTAAGAGCGTGAACGGGACACTGTCGTCACAGATCGTAAGCACTTCTTCAAGCATATCGTCGCTGCTCGACGACGAGGACGGGCTCTCATTGCTACTTTGCGAGCTGTCCCACGCATCGAGACTTTGTCCGTGCGCGATCTTTTGCTGCTCGAGCGGCAAGTCGACGCTTTCGGCTCGACGGATAGCCTTCATCTGGACATCAATGGCCGTATCGGTCGCTTGCTTCAACGACTCGGCCTTGTACGCTTGATCAATCGCGGTGAACAACGCCGTTGTCGTCATGCCAATGTCGTAGTTTAAATTCCCAGAAATGATCGTGTGATGGTAGAGATTCGGGAAATCCACGGCGGCTCGATCGGCGTCCATGCCAAACGAGTGAATGAGGCTCGACGCAATCGTGTGCTTTGCAATGATACTGTCAAGTGGATGATCTAGTCGTTGCGCGCTAGTATTATGTGACGTGCTGAGGTTGCACGATACGAACGCAATTGAGGCGTCAAAGTAGCGAAGGGGGATGCCCACGACTTCGTCAAAGGTTTTTCGCTGGGCCCAAATTCGACCGTCCGCGGCTTGAAACTTTACGTTCCCACTCGCGTCGTCTGCATTGTTGACAAAGACAATTTGACACACGGACGCCTACCACAAGCATGAGAGTGAGCATAAAATGACAAAAAATGTGCGCAGAAATCAACACGTACATCCTGGACGTGACCGCGCATCGCCGTGCCTGCAATGGATGTGATGGAGCGGTACGCCGTGGGGTAATTCACTTGAATCAAAAAGCCTCGAATGGCCTGTTCAATGGCCTGTACTTCGACGCAATGTTGGAGTGAAAAGACGTAGAGATCCTTGCCTGCTGGGATCCAGTCGTTTAGATTCGTAGGACATGGACGCCAATTCATATCAAACGTCGTGACAAAGATCGTGGCCGTGCCCATTTGATCCCGTTCTTGGTCCCGCCATTGCATAGACTGGCGGAGCATGTTTTCCGAGAGTTTGGTATTTTTGATCGACAAGCCATTCGTACTCACCCAGGGTTCACGGACGTGCCGGACAACCCAAATGTGAAATTTGCCATAGATCACTGCATTCACAAAGCCTTGAAGGGGTACAATCGTCGCGTGCAACAAATCGAGCGGATAGGAAGATTGGCCCGTGATCGTCGTGTACGCGCGGTCCACGACGGCGGGCAACCAGCAAAAGATAAATCCGGAAATGTAAATGGTGAGATTGTGCACGACGACGTAGTAAGCGTCGTTGGCGTCGTCGTTCTGATTCGTCTTCAATCTCTTTTTCATATTGATTTTGACCAAGACGAGAAAAACAGTCATGGCCGTCCCTCCTGCAATAATCCAAAAGTACAAGGCCCCAAACATCCACAAGAGATTGTTGTTGTCCTCCTTGGCAATCCAACACCAAAGTCGCGCGTCCCCAAACTTGTTGAAAAGGAGGCAAATGAACGGGATTCCGACGGAAAAGAAGAGGGTACTGCTAATGTACCACTTGATCTTTTTCATGAGCATTTGCTGATCTTCGCCCATGCACACCCAGCGGTACAAATTCAGTGCCATGATAAAGTTCCACATGATTGGCGCGCCGTCGCCAAACGTAATGACTATAGAAAAAACGCAAGTCAGGATGCCAAGACCTTATAAAATAAAGTGACGGATTGTCGGCGTACCAAAAGCTTGGAGCTTGCACAGTGGAGTCACGGGCTCGCCAGCATCCTGGTCAAAGGTATCTGTAAATAAGTCACCAAACGCACGTCCGGTGGCACCAAAGAGGTCCTGCAACAATGTATGTTAGAAAAAACATAGCCCATTGGATAAAGCTACTTCATCATACGTAGTACGCGATAATGTGAATGAGTTCTTTGGTGACATCGAGGTGGTGTGCTGAGGCAGCGTAGACCGAAAGGGACTTGGCTTTGAGTCTCCGGGCATACCAGTACCGACCAATGATGTAGAAGGAGCCGATGATTGAAAGAACTGAGGCCGTGGCCGATGCAACTGTCTGGTAGTAAAGTAGTTGCTTCTCGTGCGCAGACGACGGTAGGCCCATCGGGTGCAATTTGCAAAGTAACTCAAAATCCCAAACCACTGGAAGAGGTACAGAATTGTCTTCTAAGCAATGTTTCACCAAAGGCAACGCGATCACAAAGATAAATTATACCATAGAGACTTCATCACGCATAAACACTATTCAACAAGAAAGACAGACATTAGATGTTAGAATCTATAAAGTATTATAATACTGGCTTAGAACGCAGCGACACACAGGGTGCAAGAGCGGAACATCTGCACATATTACAGTACCAAAAAAAACCGGGTCCCTTTAGATGAAGCGACACATCATGTTGCGACTGCGTTCGATGCAAGATGAAAACGATAATTAGCGCCTCATTAGATGGCTTGGACGTGTGAGCTTGCTCTATGTTTTTCTTAAAGACGCCTACGACATAATCAGATTATAAAATCAGATTCGGCCTGGTCGGTGTCTGCGCCGGGGACGTACAGTTCTGTAGAACTGACAAAAATTTTTAGATCCACCTCCTATTTTATAGAGGACACGTACTGTTCTACTTGCCTGACCGACGGACGCACTTGATTTATTTAACATAATGACTCGTGACTTAAAGTTAATTTTAAGCTCACGACCTGCTTCTGGTGGTGCGCCCACAATAAATTTAGTCGCTTAAAACACGAGAAAGGGACATCGAAACTGAGGGAGTCGAATGTGGCGAACTTATAAGCGTACCACAGTGTAGCCATTAAACAGGATATGGCAACATCATGCTGGCCGGCCTGGAATTAGCATTATTCACGGCGATATGAACCATTACGTGGAGGTAACACTGCTGGTTGACTGGTACAATGGGTGGCTGACCTGCGAATCGTTTTAAAAGAGCGTCTTGACGTGTGGATTGTCAAGCTTGCGGTTCTGCAAAGTATGCTAATTGCACAGAACATCGTAATGAAGCAGCTGGTGGTTGCAAAAGCGAAGGAGATGCACACAGCAACAACCAAGCAGACGATTACATTAACAAGACAGCAACTCAATAGGTGAGCAATTTGACAAAAATATTGGCATGGCAATTAAATGGTTCGTAACCTTAGTGTAGAAGGAAACACATAACGGTAGCACTTTTTGAAAACCCAAGGGCAAACGGGGTGACGTAGACATTTAGAGACTGCACACGCTACGTTACCACTGCGAAGTCTCATCCTTCTGCTCGACGCCTACGCTCGCGCTGGCATCGCTTCCATCGCGTTCGTTTGAAGTAGCACAGTGGATCTGTCTTTACCACTTACATTAACACAAAGTAAAAATCTTGCTCGTCGTGTTAAGCCATTGTGCTTTTCACAAATCCGTGGACTTTCAAATTCTACACCACTTGTAAGACACGACTTAGTCAGGTTTGCCGCACATTTGATTCTGCTATGGTTTTTTTCCTGCGAAATTGAACTAGGCTAACACCATGAGTTCACGCCGTCTGACTTGACTTGACCCTTTATTGAAAGAGTTAGCCGTAACCAATTTTAATGCTATGTGCTGAGCACACACTGGAATTAGTGTCATGCCATCCAGCCTTCGATAGGTTAGAGGAGCAATTTGCTTAAAACAAGGCGATTTTCCCCATTACCATTATTTTAAATTTAAATGCGTCGAATAAAATTAATGCTTTCAAATAGTCGACGTGCGACTACGATAGACTATTTAACGGCGTTTTTCAAGTAAGGTTGACTAGCCGAGCGACGCGGCCCATCGCTCCACCTACTGACTTTGGTTCGTCATAATGAGTAGAACGTGCAATATATAGTCGCACTCAAGGAATTAGGAGGCCTTCCAGGCGAGAGCCGCTTAGTCATCCAAACACGATCAAATACATCTACCACCCTACAAGGAACGACCACGAGTTCCACGTACCGCTCCGATAGATGCTGTTCCGACGGACTTATTCATAGCTGTCAATTTTACCTTCTTACTCCTCAGAAAGCTACAGAAAAGCAGCACGCGGTCTACTGACCACTGCTTAATGCGTAGAAGTTTGAATACTATGGCATACAGCAATTAAGGACCTTTTATCTCACAGGGTTTTTATCGGTAAATATAATAGACATTAAGCCTTAAATGTAAGACCAATACTATTTCTTAGGAGTCAGACAGATACTCGTTTTTATAAAACAAAGCCAAGAAGTTTTCGGAAAAGGTTGGGGTGACGCCCTCCTTCCAAGCGCGGGGGCTTAATGCTCGCGCGCTTCGGGCAGGTGCTCTCGGGCATCTGCAGGTCTCTAACGAGTCTCACCCTCGACGCGACGGTCTCCAGCACCAGGCCAAACCCCCTTCCACGTCCTTAATCGCGCCAACCGCATCCGGATTGGCTCCTTTAATGTGAATTCTCTAGGTTCGAAGCGCAAGAAGCATGTAACACTCCCCGAAGATCTCCGGCGCTACCGCGTCGATATCCTTGGCCTCCGCGAAACCAAGATCTACGATAGAGGTGAGCACCGCATTGATGACTTCCTTCTAACCCTGAAAAAAAAAAAACGAAGCCAAGACCGAAGTCACCGAAATCCGCCGCCACTGCAACCCGTCGGGCGCCACTCGACACGCCCGATCCCGAGAAGAAACCTGGCACCACACTAAGAAGCTCGGAACACTCCTCGGCGATATTAAAGATCTATCCCGACGCAAGTCCCTGGCCACCCTCGCGCTCCACCGCCTCTGGTCCGTCTGGCTCCGCCCCACGTTCATCTCACCCAAGACACGCATTCGATTGTACAACACCTACGTTCTACCGATTCTGCTGTACAACTGGGCTCTTACCAAGTCAGAGCTCCACGGCCTCGAGAGTTTCCATCGCCGCCAGCTTCGCTACGCTCTTGGCTATCGCTACCCCCGACCCATTTCGAATGCAAGACTCTACGACCTCTGTGATGAGCGGCCGCTGAGACTACGACTGACACAAGCTCGCTGGCGCCTGTTTGGCCATGTACTTCGCCGCTATCCCGACATTCCAGCTGACCTCCAGATGCGAGCCTACTTCTTCTCCACCGCAGCAAAATGGCGCGGACGTTCCCGCACCACGCTCCCCTCGACACTCGACCACAATCTTGTTTCCCGTGGCCCCGGCTTTCGACTCCGGATAGCACAAGACCTCGAAGTGGTACGTACCCTTGCACAAGACCGAAAGAAATGGAAGACCCATTTGACCTCGGTGCTGGATGCACTGCCCGCCGAACGAGACTCGACGTATGCGGACACCACTCTATGCCGTGGACTAGCCAGACTGAGCCTAGCACGTGCATACCTTGGCAACGCGATAACGTAATACATTACATTACATTAAAGCCAAGAAGATCAGTTTCCGCTTCCTGAAAGCACATTGCTACGGCAGCCCGCATTATCGTAGTCAAACCACACATCAGTCACTGAGATTGATCCTTTCAGAGGATAGGGCAGTATGCCCGTTTGCCTCAGGGTATGCAAGACATGATTAGTAAGCTGACAGTCCGGCTTGGCCCCGATGGTGATTAAACAAGGATTCGGCGCGGTTCGTGCGCGCCTGAAGGCGATTTCCAATTACACAAGTGCTCTGTTGGAGCACCTTTCATAGAAAATTAAGAAGTAGTCTTCGTCAATGACGCCAGCGCTCAAGGCTGAATAACTCGCCGAATGACAGGGTGATTCTTTGTCAAAAATGTCAAAATGGCCATGCTGTCCGCATTGCTGTGGAAGCAGCACGAAATATGCCCTATGGCTATCTCAAAGCTTGGTGGTAGAGCATGCGAAGGGCCACTCACGAACGTTACCTCAATTAAGGCAGCGTTCTTCACCAGGGACGAGCTAAAGTGCAGATCTTTTTCTTGGCTTGATTACGCGTACCTGTACGGTCACGTTCCGCCAAAATTAGTGGACATTTTTGTAAAATTTACGAACTCTATGGACAACAAGCATATCTTATAGAAGCTAGGAGCCATTTTCTTCATGAGGAAGCATGTCTCGCGCGGAGCTAATCTGTATGCACTCGATCTTTATAAGGAAGCCTTTCAAGTGGGGGTGGAAGCCGGCTAATACCATCAGACATAGGCAAGTGTACATCAGGAGGTCCGGTCTTCACGGATATTAGCCATGCCGATGAGCCAAATGTAGACCATCAAATTGCAGGATAGCTTGAGAGCTTCGGCCTTAATTCATCTGTAATGATGCCCGTCATTTGCAATGAGGGTCTCACCTGCACTAAGAGCGTTAAGCAGATTTCTCATGGCCAACTAGTCGTCTGGTATGCCGAGAGGAAGATTGTTTAACTTGAATGCTTCATTTAAGGAATACAGATCGTTGATTATTCTCGATTCGCGTACCATAGAGCCGGACATTGTATACTTAAATGTCGGTATTATGCATACGTGGTGTTTTGTAATTAATGGTGCTTTAGCATTTGTTTTGCTGCATTCCAGTGTGCATTGCATGAACATTGTCTGAACCATTTAAATACTTATTCGCATAAAGCCTGCTGTCTATCATTAAAAGAAGTAGTGACTGAACGATTCCTCTGTGTATCAATGTACATTTGATTATGCTCATCGTCGTTTTGGAAAATTGAAGTTAACGTTCGAATCTCAGACAACGTCATTTCTGTCGGATTGAACTGCTCAAAAAAATACTATGCGTAAGCAGTTAAATCGATGCTGAGTGTTTGGAGGCTGCAGTTGAATGCTTCTGCTAAAAAATTATATGGCTTGTACTGCACATGTCGAATTTGCTACTCAAAATAAGTTGTTCACGCAAACACCAGTGATTGCACATTAATGCAACCACCTTTGTTGACGTTCACATATCCTTTATTCGTCAAGCGTATACATGCATGCGTCATGGTTGTCTCTTACATATTCTTTCATCTCTAAAATGTCATAACGTTTTTTTCGCCATGCTCGCGGTGCTTGCTTCAAGCCGAAGAGCACCTTTGTCAAGGGACGTGATATAATGACATGTTCACTACAAAGTGCGTCAAGTCTTTGGGTAATACCCGCATCACTTTTTCGTTCAAGCGCGTTAGCGATCGATACTTGAAAGGACGCATTCAAGGTAAAAGCTGAATTGATATCTACGATGCATCGTGCTCGTTTTGATTTGCTGGGTTAAATGACTGTCATGGTTGGATTGAAAGAAATATATTTTGTACACTTTGCACCTTCATTATAGGTCTTCAATAGTTCTTTGCTCCTTTAGTACTTGTTTGTATTCGCTCTCATATTCATGTGCCTATCACGCCCACGCGCATTCTAAGGTTCAGTATGGTAAGTTCAGCATGCATTTGCAACAAAGACTATTAGTCTCAGATTCGCTTTAAATAGCAAGTATCGTCTGGCCTGTTGTCTCGCCAGATCCCGCAATTTCTTGAAAGTTATGTCAACTCTAACTTGAAGTGCAGTACATCAGATCACAACCCTTGCTTATATTAATAGGCAAGAATTTTGTAGAAAATTACGATAAAATACTGTCTTATTGTAAAAACCGTTTATCTCGACAACAGCGATAAATTTGATCAGTATTGACTTCAGCTCGACCACAATGCTAAGTATGCTGCTGTCAAGACATTGAAAAATCTGTGTCAAACGAGTAGGATTTCAATGAGGGTTTTTATAAGCGTTGCGACAAAAAAAACGCTCGCAGTTCCATCAGGATGTCGCGCTGTATACTGTTAAGCCGTCTACATCAAATCGCAGGCCAATACCCAAGCTTATAGCTAAATGCAAATATAAGTAGGTAATTGCGATTGCTTGCAGCTAAAATACAGTCGTGTGGTGCTGACTGCATGGCATTGCGACTTAGTGTCTTTCCTATCGTTTCTTCACATATATTAGATCTGTTATTTATTTTTGCTAACATCTTTTTCTTTTATCGCATATAAGGCATTTCATCCAAAATATAACATGTGATCAATGTTTTAATGTGACCTACGTATGCCGCATAATTCGGTAGAGATAACAAGTCAGCTATTGCTATAATCTTGAAATCACCTTCTGCAAACCTCGGTCAGTAATAAAGAGCATTAGGCAAGGCGAGCCAAAGACAAAAGCGGCAACGTGTGAACTCTTTAAGTGTTTGACACCACCCGGCTTACGCAACAGCACACGGGACTATAAAACAAGCAATGCATAGTCAGGCTCCGGATTAAGCGAGGGCACCCGACAGCTGAGCGTAGTCTGACTTAAGACGCAATTTCGGCATGCAAATGACTTGATTTGAGAAACCCATCGAGGGTGGCGACACAACACGGGGATTCCGGACTGGCCGGTTACGAAGATCAGGGAAGACAGCTCGCAACCTTGAATTATATTGCGCTGCGGGGGAGTCAAGATAGCGTTGAAGGTTGAAGATAGCACGACCGGAAGATTATTTGGCAGTAGTTACGAAACCTACGAAATGTAGCACGTTTTATTTGATTATAAAGAAAAAGTCGCACTCCATGAAAATAGCGCGTTTAAAATTATCTTTTATTGCTAGTGTAATGATCTACATCGCTACATACATTCCATCATATATTAATTGAATAAATATCGTAAAAGTACGTGGCCGATGATTATGGGCAAACTACTTCGTCAGCCAGCAAGCCAGTCGTGGTAGTTTAATGTAAGGCTGTCATCAATCTCCTGTGCAAGCAAGCAGTTGTTTGAACTTAATCTACTCAGCTTTTGTGCCACATGCATTGGTACAAATTGCTTGACGAATTCTTCCAAATACCTACAACGGGGACGCCTGAAAAATCTTATTATTTACTTATCGTAAGCGCCATCGTTTCGTTGCCAATTGTAGCTGGCGTCAAAATGATGTTTTTCATTTTTTTTTAACCATAACGAATCGAAAAAGATGGCGACTAGTTAGAAAAGATTACTAAGATTCTAGCAATAGTTTTTGTCGTTGAAAATAAAGACACCCTTTTCGGTTTTCTTTAGCAACACGTCCATCGAAATAGCGCGTTCGTTTTCTTGTTGAGAAAAGTAGTGCGTTGTCATAAAAAGCTATACAACTACACACATGATCGCATAATAAAGCCTCTGATCTGTAAAATTAGATCAATCAATTAATTTGGAAATGCCACCAGAACGATGGCGTTACATCTGTGTTCAATGCGGCATCCCATTGTGGTGAGTAGCCGATGAATTGTCTTGCCCATGTGGTGTATAAGCTGGCCGAATCGAGTACGCAAGGTTATAATTTGAAATATTGGAAGATAAACAGCATCTTGAACAGTACAACTTGAAGTATAAGGTAAAGATGTTTCATGCCATATATTTCTTTAAAAATTCTTGAAATCACTGATAAGCATAAGATCTGTCTGAACCGGTATTAACTCCAGCGTGGTCGCATACTTTTACGCTCACCTCGAAAGAGGAGCCGGGCTTGCATACAATCTTTAGCCAATCTTGCTGTCAGTTACAGCTGGCCCTTGAGCGAGCATTGATCCCCTCTCGCTGCGATCTTTGCCGCACGCATAACGTTCGATCTACATGATACGCGCGACTTCGCAACATTTTCTTAACTTATGCTGCTTTTGTCAAAGTACTCCTATTAACCAACCGCTCGCTGGTAGGCCGAGCTTTCCAAAGCTTGAGACAAATGAGCCGACCAGCGCAGAAAATACCGACCAATGATGATGCCGTTTTGCTTGGTGCTTTTTCGGGCAGCTTTTGGATATTCCACTTTGATCTACGCACGTCAGGCGTTACTCGAATTCGGTAGGATCACAGTGAGTCGTGGGCTTGGGTTTGGTAGCATTCAAGCACTCACGCTCACTAGCAAACGCCCGTCGATCGCAGACGGGAGTTAAGTATGGAGCCACCGGGCGCAACGGCAAAGTGGCCACAGGGACCCAATTCGGCTGCACTGCCCATTACCGAACTTGAGTCAGTTGCACCGAGACTTGACAAAACTTCGCTCGTGAATTATCAAGACTGCACGTGGCCATCGGAAAGAACGCGGTCGCAGATGGTAGCAGCATGGCGAAGTAATATGGATCTTGTTCGAAATCGTCAAATGCAAGAGCCACCTGTCGGTGGAGTTTCTCGCTCCGTCTTACACCGGCTGCTTGCCTCGCCTGATTCTGCACCGAGTACTCCTCTACACAGCCCTCGTCGTCGATGCTCTGCCGCATCAGCGGCGATGGTCGCCATGGTACACAGTCCGAGAGCGTTTGCCTCTAGCGACTGTCTCAAGGTTGAAAAGGGACACCTTCTTGCTCAGACCGTGCCTTATCAGTGCCTCTCACCCATGGTGACAGGGTGTGGCTCATTTGACAGTAGTAGCAACTGCAATAGTCGATGCATTGGTCATAATGCACTTGGCATGTTTTCTGATGGTCCGATTCCGTCCGACGATGAAGAAGACATGGAAAACGAAGACCACGTCTCTATGCTGCGTCAACAGGTAACGCTGCTTGTCAAGAGTCTCGAGGGTGAAAAGAAACGACGTGCATCGGAACAGCAGCTTATGCAAAGCGTAAGTGATGATAGTTTACTCTGATTGGAGTATGATATCATCACTGATCTTTTTCTTGCAGAAAATTATCGAACTCCAAACTTTAATTCGTCGGAATGGGAACGAAGTGGCTTCGGACAATGTTGATGCAGTCACAAAGGCGTCGTCTATCCAAGATGACGAGTGGCTGGACAATGTTCAAGTAAGGCGTTGGTCAGCACCAGTGGAGGAAACGGAAGGAATGATGCGTGATGCTTTCGGCTCAATTGATCTGAATGGCGAAAAAGACGCCAAGGAACAGCTTGCGGAAATTCGTGCACAGATGCACGCGATTGTCATTGATGCTCAGCGAGAGACCCAGTAAGTTTTACATTGCTCACTAGCTTGACATTACGTAGATTGCTAATATGAATTGTGCTGATTCATTTTTAGAGCACTTCGGGCCCAATTGGAAGGCGCGAAGAGAAGCCACGTGATGAAGGAAAAGCAACTGACGGTCGAGTCCACGGTCAAAGTGGCAGCACTTGAGCAGAAGCACGCCATTGCTACGACGCGACATGCGCAGCAAGCAGCAGATTACGTCGTACTAGTGGAAAAGCTACAGTCTGAAAATCGCGAGCTAGTGACACAAATTCAGGCGCAAGAAAAGCGAGTGGAGCAGCTGGAGCTTGCTCTCGATTCTAAGCAGATCGTAGATACCTCTCGGTGAATGCAAACCGACAGACGCTATCCACGCTGTGAACTTTGAGCTCCTACAACGAATGTACGTGCAGCACGTGCATTTGGATCAGATGAAGCGAGGAAGGGCACACGACTGCTATCAAGGCGCAGAAACGGAAGGAAACTGTTCGAAACAGGCAGACAGCAAAAGAACCGAATAAATCACAGAGATGAGACGCATCAGTCTGCTGTGTGTGGACGATTGATAGTCTACATGGGTTGACTGCTCTGCTCTTTGCTCTAATCTAGCAGCCCCTTATATACCATATCTTTCCAAAGATTTAGCATCTTGTTTTCTTTGGATAATAGCAAAATTGACCTTAATGCACAATTGGTGCAGAAACGGTTTTCTTCGATGCATTATTACATAGGTAACGGCTTCTGATATAATAAAAAAGCTCAAAAGTATATGATAAAACATTGAAGTATATATTCAAATCATGGCGACCATATAATATTACGATTTAGTACATAGCGAATACGAGACATATTAGCGACAAAACCCTCGACGATTCTGGACATTAATTTGCTTTCTATGATAGCTCCAAGGAAGCTGTATCAAGTGTAACCGGTCACACCACACCTTGCCAGGAGAAGGTGTGCAGAAAGTTATTCGATCTTCCGACGGACGACTGTTCAATCCGAAAGTTAAGTTGAATGAATCAGTTCTTAGAATGTAGTCTAGCTTGTATAGAATGAGATCATTCCATATAACTTATAATGCAGTAAATGTAAAATAGAGGGATACATTCATTCCGATATCTTTTGAATTGCAATTCGGTGGTGCTAGATCTAGACTTGAAATAAAAATTATCCGATGAAAGAAGGACAAAAAATTTCTTTCACTCGTAAGTTTTGTACGAAATGTCAGATTGGTTGTAATGATGACTAAAAGGCAGCAAAGAGGGCTGCTGGTTGGCCTAACGATTTTACGATGACTAAATTAGCGCCGAAGAAGGTTGGCGGTCTCTGCACCTGCAGACGTGCCTGCGGAAATTGTGTCTGTGACTATGGTTGTGCCAGCAAAGGCCGTGCCTACCACAAAGGCTGCATTTGTACGATGGGTTGTGAAGTTTGAGAAGTTTGCCCTTCAAAGAGCCGATTAGGCAAGTAAGGTTCTAGAAGAGCCTCTCGCTCGATTGCGTCGAAAAACGTGCGCCTGTTGTCGTACCTCGCCTGACGGTCACGTACACCTTCGCCCTCGAGCGATAAATAGAGTTGACACTCGCACCCGCTTGAGCCGTGGGGAGTTTTCAGGTAAATGACTATGTCATCGAAACAGCTACATCAAACCCTTAAAGAAATAAAATGAAATAAAATAAATGTGCCACAAAATGTTAACAGTCATTTTTTTTTGCAAATATTACTGAAATCTTTATTAGCAATCTTTACATACCAGCTTTTACATCAAGACTTGACGTCAAGCCCACTGCCCATACAAAAAAACGTTTGATTACGAAGAGCGATGGTTTGACCTGTTGATGCTGTACCGAAAGTGATGACCAGAAGGAGGAGATCTTAGTCACAGACGACAACCTCAATGAATTCCTTAGGTGGATCTCGTGACCGAAGCCACGCGCAGTGGGTGACTATGTGACACTCTCACGCCGACTACTGATGCAAGTCACCGTCCCGTGAGAGGCCTACTTAATTACCGAACGAAGAGGAAAGAGAAGACCCTCTAATTGTGCACTTAAAGCTGATGCAAGTCGTGGCACTAAGCAATATGCTCACCTGATCTTAGAGCCGCAATAGCTCTCTGAAGTCCTCTTTTGGCGTAGCACAACTTGGATAAAAGATTTCAGCGAAACCTATGCACGTGAATTTAAGATCTACATCAATCCGATTGAGAATTTTAGTTGGAATCGTTGAATGCTAAAGGACAAAAATGGCTTGTACATCCGACCCGTGGGTACCTTTATACCACTACAATTCAATTGAAAAGCCATCTTTATTTTCGTCTGACATTCGGTGTGATTCAATCCAAAATCTCTATCTAGCACAGAGTACTGGACGTTTGGGAGATTAGTATTCATCAAGCTCAATCAAACAGTGTAGGCTTTGGCTTAGTGCCATCCATGCACTGAAACGCAAGCTCCAAGAACGGGTTTGGAGTCACTCCATCATACTCGACGTGGGGCCAGAACACCACGGCTTACATAATAAGCGCTTGTTGCTTGGAGTCTGGAATCACAACAGCCTTTTAATAGTCGTGATTGAGGAATACTTACACTACTAAAATTAAATAAGATTAACAAATTATATTGGATAAAACTAATGAAATTTTACGAAAGAGTACCGGGAGCAAGAATGCATGCAGCAATTGCATTACTAATTGGTTTAGAAATTGCGGTTGCTTTAATCCACAAGATATTCTTGACGTATATTAGAGTGCCTCTACTTCATTACGCACTAATCAGGTAGCACCGCTGACCTGGACGGTCAAGAAGTGTCTCGGCTTACGCCTTTTACACGAAGAATTGCTGCCCTTCGCAAATGTGTGCACGCGCTTGAGATCGCTTTCGGTATCAACTGTGGTGATTGGGCCGCGGTTTCTTCGGAATGGCTCAACTTCTTGACACCCTTTAACAGATGATCTCCTTTCCATGACCCCCTGCTTTCTAAAGTTGGTTCGACCATACGCATCTCGGACTCGAGTCGGGACGTCGCATTGCTTCGCAGTAAGCTCCAGGCTAGGCGGGCAGCTCATAAAACTCAGCTTTGTGGGTACCCGGCCCCACACCAGTTTGTTGAATTATGGACACCATCAACAGCCGTGCTCTCGCTGTGTAAAAACGGTCAAGCACTGGGACAGCGCTTCGAAAAAGCGCGGAGGGGGGGGTACCTCAGGACTTGCATAAAACTTGAGATTACGAAGATTTTACTTTCAGACGCCTCACATGAAAATGGTAGGTCGTTGATGCGTACGTTTTCAGGACCAATACAGACACATTGAAAAGATCTCTTATTTTGTTAAAAACAATTGAAGATACTTTTGAATATGCGAGTTATTATTATCTAGCAGTCTTATATCGCCTTCATAAAACGCATTAAGAGTGATACTTCTCAATGTTTACGTGAGAGTTTCTTCAGTTCATCTTGGGCAGATGCAGTCGCATATCGTGCTCTATCGATAACTTTTACCCGACGTTCCACGAAGTTCGTTAAGTGTTTACGCAAGGAAACTGAATCCACATTGAAGACTCATAACGTAACGACTATTGAAACCTCTCTTTCGCTTGTTCTTAAGGCCTTTGTGCAATTTTTGGGACGCTAAGGTATATTGGCCATTTACATGAAATGGCGAAGATGTGTGAGCCGCATTGTTAAGTGCAACCTCAACCATAAAAATCTCATCGGCATACAAATACTGCGTCTCAGTCCACATACTGCGCAGTGTACTTCTGCCTGACCATTAGTCTGTTGATGGTCAACATTATACTTAAGTGGGCTCTAGGAGACCTTAGTTGGCTTTCTAGATGCTTACAGCAGCGATAAACTACTTCAAAAGATTTTTTCTCGAGGTTATTCTTGTGAAATTCTATTCCACGATCAGTCTTATTTTTTAAACTGCTACTTTGCTACGAACGAGATTGCCAGATTAAATGTTGAGTCTGTAACTGTTGTAGAAGTGAGGTTGGTATTGATGTTGTCGAGGACAGGTAGTTGATTAAGCTCCCGTGGGAAAACGCTTTCTGTTAAACGCAAGTCGGCGCTGTAAATACAGTAGCAAAAGTCTTAAGCATGGGGTGGTGAATGAGTTCACTTCAAAGAGGGGAAAGACAAAACCAAAAATCGTCATTTTCCCTGCACGCCTCCGAGCAAGGTGCTGTGTAACCGAGTCACACTTTGTAGCACAAGTGGTTAATTCAACGCTCATGCGATAAGGTTGACTCTCGGAACGGTTTCGGAATCAATAGAGCGGTTTGGCAATGCACAACTCGCACTGCTTGTGTGACGTAGTTGCTCTTATACGCCTTAAAGGCGGCTGCAATTGCGGCCCTCCCCACTTTCGAGCAATCGAAACGCGTATGGCTTTTGACTTCTACGAGTGAAGCCTATGCTCGAGAGCTCAGGCAGCACGAACTCAGGAAGCTCTGGAGGCAGCGCCTCATGCCTCTATCTTAGACGACCAGATGCATTTGGCGTTCGGCACTTATCCGCGTATTTTACGGGAATTGGGGGCACAAAACCTTCCCGTTGAAGAATTGCACACGAAGCACCAGTTAAGAGTAGCATCCCCCGGGCAAACTTTGCCAACATTCGCACTGCTTGGCCTGCAAGCAAAAAAGGCGTGATTGATTATATCCATGGTTTAAGGAAGCTGATAGCGTTTATTTTAGAGGCGAATAACTTTGCTCATGTACGGTTGTCCTTTGCTCCCTTAATTTCACGCCGCGACGATCATGATGCGATTAAAATCACTCTTTAAGAAGAAATACCGGCTTCGATGTCCTCTGGGAAAACAACTTTTAATCTTGTACGATCCAGACTATTGCTGTTCGGAAACTTACTGATTCGAATTTAGACTTAATGGGCACATGTGCTCTGCTTTAGCTGCGGTATTTAAGGACACGTGCTCCGTGTTTGTCCTGCTGGGAGCCATTATAGTAAATTTTCGTCGCGCTTGAACATTTACAAGGTCGCTAGCAAATGTCGTGTTCTCGGATCCACGAAAACGCTAGATTAGTAGCGGCGGTGAATGCTATTAAAGAAGACCTAATTGCTTATGATGGTAGTGTAAATGATACACTATCAAAGCTTAGCCCCTGTGGGCTTGACAGCTTTTGAAGGAGGAGCCAGCGGCGGTAGATTGCTGATTGTACATGCGGGTGTACGAGGTAAAGATACCGTCGGCGGCGCATCACTAACTTTTGCGCGCCAGCAAACAATCTCGTTGAAATAACTAATGCACTTAGGTAGCTCAGCACTTACCGGTGCGCCGATGGTAATTAAGTGCGGCACTATTCGCGCTCGTATATCCCTTTGGTAGCAGATCCATCAGTGTGTTGATACTTGGAATTGCTTGATGCATACTCTTCATGGCGAAAGCGATGTGGTGTTTTATGCATTGTTTTATGCATCGAGTACATCTTTCCATTCTTTGTGTTGTATTACGTTATCGCGATGCCAAGTTATGCACGTGCTAGGCTCAGTCTGGCTAGTCCACGGCATAGAGTGGTGTCCGCATACGCCGGGTCTCGTTCGGCGGGCAGTGCAGCCAGCACCGAGGTCTTGAGGGTCTTCCATTATTTTGCTTAGCCCTGACTTGGTAAGAGCCCAGGTGGCGCCCTGGTGCTGGAGACCGTCGCGTCGAGAATGAGACTCGTAAGAGACCTGCAGATGCCCGAGAGCACCTGCCCGAAGCGCGCGAGCATTTAGCCCCCGCGCTTGGAAGGAGGGCGTCACCCCAACCTTTTCCAAAGGTTTCCATTCTTGTAGTAGCACAATTGATAAAGAAGCCCTTTGGCTATAAAAGTGTCTGCTGCCTTTTTACTGTTTTTAAGTTGTCATTGCTGTGTGTCAAGGGGATGACGCGCTCATAAGGAGCTCACAAATTGTAATAGTGTGATCACTTTAACATAATAAAGCGGAGTGCTCCCATCGGCCAATGAAAAGCCTAATGCGAAGAACCGTAGACAATTTCGACCTGGCAAAGAATTCGCTTGCGTATCATTATTTGTGAGAAAACCGCATTGTGATTTCCATGGAGCAACAAGCTCCTATCGTCAACGTTGCGGGATTCTTTCCGCGGGACATCGTATCAAACGTGGCATTTTCTGTATTAAGTGGCAATAATCACATTTTCTGTTTTTTTTGGGCAATTGCTTATAAGGAGGCAAATTATTATCCTTACTACTACACCAGGGATGCGACTGCTGGGAATCAAACATAAAGGAGAAAACGACCGTGCTAGCTCCTGTTATGAAGCCCCGAGAATCTCGCCATACTCACTTTTTTTTAATAAAAAAAAGGTTTTCTACTATTAAATACTTGACGCCCTCTCGTCAGCTCGCTGACGCTGTCATTCCCATTCGAAAGAAACGGCTGGCTACGGTGCCTAGTGGCATTGGTGAGACGGACACGGGCACTGGCGGGTGAAAGTGCTCGATGTCTTCACAGAGCAAATCGATCAAAGCATCCTTTGACAATTGTTCATCCGGAAGATCAAACGAAAAGTCAAATGGCTGCGAGACTACCAGATCGTTTTCATCAAAAAACGTTGCCAAATACGGATGTCGTAATGCAGCGTCGATGGAGATTCGCTTTTCGGGGTTAAACAGTAGCATCTTGCTCAACAGGTCAATCGCGTCTGCACTCACCGTGTTCTCAGTAGCACTGCTCGCAAACACCTCTCGCCATTTCTTTGGTTTCGAAATAGCAAGTTTCGTGAGAAAACGGAGCGCTTTTGTGTTCTTTACAAACCCAATATCCTCTTGTTTGGGCGTACCAAGAAACTGAATAATGAGCTTCAATTGATGCAAGTAGTCATTCCCAGGAAAAAGGGGCTCCCGCAAGAGCATTTCGGCAAAAATGCAGCCCACAGCCCACACGTCAATAGCTGTCGTATATTGGAGGCAATTCAACATGATCTCTGGTGCACGATACCACCGAGTGACAACGTATTCCGTGAGTTCCCCAAGCGGTGGTCGCTCTTTGTAGACCCCTAATGAAGAGCCGACCCCGCCACGAGCAAGACCAAAGTCGCACACTTTAAGATCGCAGTTTGCGTTCAGTAGTATATTACTAGGTTTCATGTCCCGATGTAAGACGCCGGCCGAGTGAATGTGATGCAACGCGCACAGCATTTGATACAAAAAGTACTTGACATGGTCGTCTGACATGGGTTGCATCGAGTAAACAACTTGATGCAGGTCCGTCTCCATGAGCTCTGTGATTATATACATGTCGTCGAATTGCTTTCGCGAAGGAGGGGGCGACAGATCGTGCAGTCGAGTGATGTTTTTGTGGCTAAAGTGACCCAGGAGCCGAACCTCGCGCAATATGCGCTTGGCGTCGACCAAATCTTCGAAAATATTGGTGATTTTCTTGACTGCCAGATCGTCGCCGCCGTTGACAACATCCTTCACTGCAATCACTGCACCATACGCTCCGTTTCCAATCGGCTTGACCAGTTGATACCGCGTATCCAAGGTAAAGACTTGTCCATTAGCATTGAAAGAGTGCGTCTGTGATCGCGGCCGTGGCATCGAAGTGAAGCTGCTTCTAGCCCCAAAGGCCGCGCGAGGAAGTCGGCCGAGTCTATTTTCTGCTGTCACGAGCGATCTTGCATGAGCTTTCGTATACTCGTCATTTAAACCCGTGCCTTGGTAAGCACCTTTTCCTCTTCCTGCTAGCACCGCGCTCTTGTATGGTGCCACTGAGCTCTGCGTGGCCACATCGCCAGCAACGGAATCTTCTTCAGAATCAGCATCTCCTGTTTGATTGTTGTTGTCCAGTTCTTCCGTCGCATTGTTGTCCGTGTCTTGAGAGATCGATGATTCGTTCGATTGATACTCTGGCGAGCAGCAATAGCCAATCGCTGATGGTCCAAACAACTCGTCGTCCATACCAACAGGAGCTAACCGTGCCGCTATATCTAAGCCCTGCACAGCTGCTTTCGCCTCCTCTTCCTCCTTCTCAACAAGGTCTTGTCTCGCCGCTCGTATTTCTTCGGCTGGAAGGTCCAGTTCACCAATGTTGTTGCTGCATTCGCTGCTCGTAAAACTCACTGCACTGCCACTACGATCCCGATCCCGCGAGAGGATCCCGCTTTCTCTCCAGCCTTCGTCTCCAAGCACGGGCACAATCTTTGCAGGTTCCGTCACTCCAGCCCAGTCCCCACTTCGATATTGTGCCATGGTCTGTGCAACTAATTTATCAATACACGAATCAAACGTCTGCAACCACTTGACACGTGTCCGTTCATCTCCTGCCGCGAGGCGAAGCACCTGAGTCCTCTCCCCCTCTTCCCGTTCAGCTTCTTCCGCGCCTACAAACGTCGTGCACTGGTCAAGCAACGCCAGCTGCAGCTCCAGCGCGTGCTTCGCATGACGATAAGACCTCAAGTGCGTCACGCCATCGTTCTGCGACAAGGTCCCACTGGCCACGAGGCGACCAGGTCTCCGACTCTCTGACTGGATCCGAAACTGCCTCAGTGTGAAGCTCACGTCTGCCTTGCTATCAATCGTTTGCTCCAGCACAAAGTAGAATGGCATCGAGCGCCAGTAAAGCTGCTGTACGAGCACCGTGAGCACGCCCTCGATCAACACGTGCACCGACTCGGACGGCAACCGCTCGTCGCTTGCCTTATCACAACCGCGCTGGAGACTGAGAGACCGCAAAAGTGCGCGCATGGGCGAGTCCACTCGTGCTTTGCTCTCCTCCTCTTCACCATAGAGCGACCGCTCGGTCTGCAATTGCGAGACGCGCGGCGACCGCTCTTTGCGCCGAAACAGCCGTGCCAAGAGCGTCTGGGACCGCACTCGGTGGCTGTTGCTCGGGCCCGCAATGGCTCGTGACGATGCTCCGTGCTGCATGCGCGTGGGTATTGACGACGGCGCCGATGATGGCGAACACGAGGGTACTTGGCGTGTCATTTCGTGTAACAGACGGCAAGTGAGCTATTCCGAGCACCAAGTCAAGATTTCGACTGAAGAGGCGTCGTCGCGGGTGTTTCTGACAGTTTCTGGCACCCAAAAGTTGGGTTTTGGGTCAAACGCAGCAAGCACTATTATCTGCTGACTCTTACGCAGATTTTTTGAATTTTTCTTTTTAGAAAAAAATTTCTTATCCGAAACATAACAATGCTTGTTTCGAAGGAGAAAGGTGTTAGGGATTTAGAGCAGCCGTTACGGTAGTGTGGACCCGTATTCCCCCCGTGTAAGATACATAGCTCGTATTCGGTGAAGTATGGGCCAGCGCCTAAGCGTCTCGGTGGCGACCTCGTACAGGTCCCCAGCCCGTGCGTCTCCTACCTCTGCGTCGTCTACGGATGTAGCCGTGGAGATTTCTGCCACTAACGAGGTCACGCTATCTCCGTTGCCGCTGGTGGTCGAACGACCCGTCGACGACTCCATCGTACAGCAGAGCGAGCGCAAAGAATCGAATGACGTGGTGGACAGCACTCTTCCCTCCGACCACGCACCACCATCGTGTCATGAACACTGTGACGACAAAGACGCGCTCAAGTGTGCGCGCGTGCCTTCACTTGACTTGGTGCCGTCTTCTCCACCAACCCGGAAGACGGACGAAGCGCAGCCGCTCACTAGACGCAGCTCAATGTCGCGTACACCTGCCCCACCCAAGCTCTCGCGCTTCCGTATGTCAATGGACATGGTCAAGTCCCCGACATCTGCTTATCAATCGAGCTCCGACTCTCGCTCGCTCGACTCGAGCTCGAGCTCATCGGACGACGACCTCATTGGCAGTGGAGAAGAACTCGTGAGTGACTGGCTCGACGAGCCCGAGGACGCCGTGCTGTCACCACAGTCCCACCCAAAGCGTACGCGCCATGCCAGTGCGTGCTCCTCTGTATCTTCCCACACTGGAAACAACGTGCCCTTCTCCGCCATGCACAGCAGCGGAGGACGCAATAGCAACAGCAGCCAAAACAGCATGACGGGATGGGCCTCGTGGCTCAGCTCGCCGGATGACGTGGAAGACGAGGACGAGGCCGACGACGATTCGATTGCCCTGACGCAATTCTTGCAAGACAACATGCCAGTGTACGAGGTCATGCGACAGGTGCAGCTCTTTCGCAACCTCAGTCAAATGCAGCAGGAACAGGTTGTGCGTGCCTTGAAACCCGCCAAGTTTTCGGATGGCGAAGTCATTGTGGCCCAAGGTACGCGTGGCTCGCGCTTTTACATGATTGCCAAGGGCGAAGCGGTGGTGACCAAGACAATGACGACCAGCAGTCACAGCATCACGAGCTCAAGCTCGTCACAGGTCCAAGAACGGATGATTACGCACCTACGAGCCGGTCACTACTTTGGCGAGCTGGCTTTGATCTATGATGATCCACGCACGGCCACTGTACGTGCTGTTGGGGACGTCGAGCTGCTGTACTTGACGCAAGAAGATTTTCAGCACATTGGTCAAGTGCATTTGAGTCTTATGCTGCAGCAAGTGCCGCTGCTGGCGCGACTGAGTGCACGGGACCAGGATATTGTGCTCAAATGCTTACGTCCTGCGAACTTTAGTGATGGCGAGTACATTGTGCATCAAGGAGAGGAAGGGACGCGATTTTACATGATTACGCGTGGCGAAGCAATCGTGTTGGAAAAAGCTGTAGGGCCCGACGGGAAGTCGTTTGAGAAGGAATTGACGCGGTTGTACGAGGGCCACGTGTTTGGCGAAATGTCGCTCATTTACAGCGAGCCGCGAACGGCCTCTGTGCGTGCTGCGGGACCGGTCAAGTGCTTGTATCTGAGCAAGGAAGACTTTGACAAGTGCCTTTTATCGGATCATTTTCAGCGGTTTATCCAGGAAGCGTACGTGGAGAAGGCGACTCGTCGGGCCATGCGGCTTCGGCTCCAGCAACGTGCGAACAGTGCTGCAACAGTAGCGTCTGCTCCTCACGCGAGATCGGACAGCTCGTCCGGTTCGATTGTGGCACCTCCAGCACCCATTGTGTCGCCTGTGAAAGCGACCGAGACGAAGAAGTTAGTCAAGCAGCGGCTGAAAAATGGGGAAGTTGTCGTCAACAAGTACGTGATCAAAGGAGATCTAGGACGAGGAACATTTGGTCGTGTGAAGCTCTGTGAAAGCCAAAAGGACGGGCAGATGTATGCGGTCAAGATCATGCACAAGACGTTCGTGCAGCGTATGGCTGGTAAAGAAGACCAGCTCTACGATGTTTTACGTCGCGAGGTGGCGATTATGAAGAAGCTGAATCACCGTAACGTTGTGCGACTCGTTGAAGTCATTGATGATCCGAATAGTCAAAAGATGTATCTCGTACAGGAATACGTACAGCATAGTTTGATGGAAGAAGTGACCCAAGCTCGTCGATTGAACGAGCTCGTTGCTCGTAAATACATGCGCGACCTGTTGTCGGGACTGCAGTATCTCCACTTTCACAAGGTGATCCACCGCGACATTAAACCCGAGAATATTCTCGTTAGCTCCGATGGTGTGGCAAAGATTGCGGATTTTGGCACGGCACGTATGATTATGAATGAGACAGAGACGATTTCTGGTGCGAAAGGCACGCCGGCTTTTATGGCGCCAGAGATGTTTGACATTGACGCGACGTATCAAGGGCCAGCTGTGGACGTGTGGTCGCTCGGAGCGACACTTTACATGATGTTGATTGGACATCCGCCTTGGATGGCAGACAACGAGATTGTGCTGGCAGATCGTGTCCAGCGCGTCGAGTTGCGCTTTCCCAAAGATGTGGAACGTACGATGGAGCCACATTTAAAGAATTTGCTCCAGCGCATGCTTACGAAGGACCCAGCGTTGCGTATTTCCCTCACGGAGTGTTTCACACACGAGTGGATTACCAAGGAGGGAAGTGATCCGCTGGGTCTCATTACACCGGAAAAGAATCTGACAGTGTCGATGGATGAAAGCGAACGTGCGATCGAGAATATACCAGAGCAGATTGACCAGCGACTGTCTGAGAGTCTTGCGCAAGCTCATCATTTGGTCAAGACTCGACAGGAAAGCGTTGGTCCTGGGGTCGTGCGTACCAACAGTGGACGATACTTTACTGGCACTCCCGTGGCGGGATCGTTGGGCTCACGCATCCCTTCGACCGTGTCCACCACGTCCTCTGTAGCCACGATCGGCAGTGCAACGTCCATGAGTCCAAGTCGGGCATCAAGCGACGAAGTCTCGCGAATCATTTGTGCCTGGCGCCATCATAAACGTGTGCAACTCATGGACGGCCACAAGGATTTATCCGAGCGCTCTCGCGAACTCTTGATTGAGCAAAAACGCATGGCATTCTCTGCAGAACGCGCCAAGGTGACGGAGATCATCCTGCCCGCTCCTAAACCGACAGCTCGCAGTCGCTATCCCAGTGCGTCCTCATCTGCATCGCTGCAGCAAGTGCGAGAGCAATCGGTCTTGTCCTCTGCGTCATCGCTCTCGTCCATGTCAACAATGGGCGGCGACACTCCGTCGTCCGACTCGCCAAGATCGCGATCCTTTCCAAGTGGACGTAGCAATTCAGTCGACAGCACGTTGCTCGTTCAAAATACCACGTTTCAAAATCGAATGTTTAAAGACTCGGGAAACCTCGAAGGGTTCGGTCGCACGTCCTTTACGTCCGTCTCGCAGTTGTCGGAGCTCGCTACCTATCCCGTCGAAGACAACTTTGTGCAACGTGGGAGTTCGTCATCGAATGAGTCGGGAACCATGGGCAACACGACGAGCAATCTCTCGAATCTATCGGACGCAGACTTGATGAAGCGGTCGCTTTCGCGCAAAAAAGACTTTTTGATGGTCACGTCGGAAGTCTTTCGTGACGAAGGTGGAGACTATCAGACGCGTAAGATTCTTTTTCAAGCTCGCGATGATGACTTTTCAGTGGCTTCGCGAGTCCCGACGCACTCGAATTCAGGACGTGAGTTGCTCCCTCCTGGTCGAGCAGGATCCACTAGCAGCTCGTCGACGTCATCGAACCAGAGGCCAAGACGGTTGGGAAGTGCTGGCAAGATGAGTAGTCGAAGCAGATTAGGTAGTGGCAGTAGTGGCAGTGCGATGGGCAGTGTCATGAGTAGTGCGATGGGCAGCGCCATGAGTAGCGCCATGGGCATCGCAATGGGTCGAAGCAACACAAGTCGTCAATCTTTGAGCGAAAGCGCCAGCTCCGTGAGCAGCTCGTCACGATCTGTGGTCACGGATGATGGAAACGTTGAGGAATTCGACATGGATGGAATTGATTGCGTGCAAGTGACTGAAATCGATGACGAGGACGACGATGACCTCTTTAACCACGGGTTGCGGAAGGTCAGTGGAACGTCGTCTCGGCATTTTCACCACAGTAGTCGTGCAAACAGCACGCACGATCGGAGCCATACCTCGGGCATGGAAAGACATTCGGATGGGGACAGTGACTCGGACGATTCGGATTACTCGGACGTCGAGTGCGACGTCGATGTCGACGCGACTTTTAGTGACTTGATTGCTGCACCAAACCAGCTGGATCTCATAAGTCAAGACGACGAGGAAGTGGCGCCAATCGTGACACAAAAGCTGTCGCTCACGTCAGTGACTGACTTGTTATCGTTAAGTGCTAATGGCGATAGTCCCACGCTTGGGTCGCTCGCTTCGATGGCTTCTGCTGCGACTGCCGTTCCAGTCTTGGATATTGTACAAGTTTACGTGAGCAGTAAACTGCGTGAGAATCTGACACTTGCTATCCGGTCTGGTTACGCTGAAGCCAAGGGATCGCGGTCATATATGGAAGACCGGAGTGCTGGTCAGACGTCGTGCGATCTCTCTCGTTATCCAGTCGATCTAGCAAACACGTATGCGTCATTGGCGTTCTTTGCTGTGTACGATGGGCACAATGGCACGGACACGGCTGTGAAGCTGCAAAACGAGTTGCACCATCGCTTTTTTGCTGAAGGCGCTGGGTTTGTTGCGTCTCCTGTCTCGTGCATCTCGTCGGTCTGTGAAGCGATCGACAATGAGATTTTAGAGAAACAGAACCAAAGCGTTTTGCCGAAACGGAAACGCACGATGGCGGCGGAAGAGTTGCGACGTCATTTGAAGAGTATCAACCCAAACACGAGTATCACAGAAGAAGAAACGAGCGAGATGGATGGCGACATTTTATGTGGAGACGAGATGAAAGCGTTGCTTCAACCAATCTCGTTCTCTGGAGCGGCAAGTGTCTTCGTCATTGTTGCCAAGGAGCACGCAAAGAACGAAAAGGGCGATGCTGAAGCTGAGGACAAAGCGCAAAAGGGGGAAGGGACTGAATCACTCACTGAAGTGGACGACGACCAGCCCATTTGCCTGTACGTGGCCAACGTGGGAGATTGCCGTGCTGTTTTGTGCACTGGAGACGCTGTCGCAGTCGACTTGACGACTGATCACAAGGCCTCTCTCCCGGCTGAACAAGCACGGATCGAAGCTTCCGGTGGTTTTGTTCACAATGGCCGATTGGACGGAATTCTCCAGATCTCGCGAGGCTTTGGTGACCTCGCCCACAAACAGGACGGCCATTTAGTCGTCACGCCCGACGTGGTGACGCATCGTGTGGACCCGTCTGACCAATTTTTGCTGCTTGCAAGCGATGGAGTGTTCGACGTGTTGACTTCCCAACAAGCTGTCAACTTTGTGTTGCGGAAGCTCCAGACCCACGGAGACGTCCAATTGGCAGCGCAGGAGCTCGTGCTCAAAGCGCAGGCGTACTTTGCGCACGATAACGTCAGTGTGATTATCGTGGCCCTCAACCAGAAGAGTGACGGGTGAAGTGATGGTCGGTCTCGTTCGACGTGCCTTATGGAAAATCCGAGACCGACAAAGAAGCCGAAACGTCAAGCGAGAAGAGCGTGCTAGTATGAGTCTGCTACTGTTTGTATCGTGTCGAGTCCCTTTTTATTATTATACGATGTCTCTGTTTACCTCTATAGCGTGATCTGCTTCAGCACCCTTTTTTTCTGTCCAAACCTTGAAAGATTATACAGTCCTTGAATTATTCGTCTTATAACTACCCAGACATAATAAAAAGCATCATGTTTTGGACAATAAAATCTGTCCATGTACATTAAGTAGCCAATCGTCTCTTAGGATTCGAAACGACGGATACGCTTTGGGTCATTCCTCCCATGGACACGACGGACGCGCCACAGCTCATCGAGCACATTACCCAGAGCGTCAACTTTACGCCCAATGACTCGAGGTGGATTCCAGGCTCAGCACGATTCGTGGCCATGGGAATCTACCCAAAGGCTACAGGCGCGCTCACCGTCTTTGGCCTGAATCAAGGCGAACTCCAGACGCATGCAGTGCACGAAAAGACGCACGGGATCAAATGTGGCACATTTGGCGCTTCTGCGCTGGAAGATCGACATCTTGCTACCGGCGATTACGGTGGTGTCATGAGTGTCTGGTATGTAGGAGCTTGAGCTTTGAAAGCGCAAGACTAGCCGCTAACAAGAGTCGGAATGTGTGGCGACAGGGACTTGGAGAAGGCTGACGTGCCTGTTTATTCCGCCCAAGCGCACAAGTCCATTGTGAACGCCATTGACGGTTGTGGAGGCCAAAACATTGGCAGTGGAGCGCCCGAACTCGTCACGGGTGGACGCGACGGCTACATGCGGGTATGGGACGTCCGCGTGCCGGAGCCAGTAGTGACCCTCGGTCCGACCGAGCAAGACACGGCACGAGACTGCTGGACTGTATGCTTTGGCAATGCCTACAACGACGTGGAGCGCTGCGTCGCGGGGGGCTACGACAACGGAGACGTCAAGATGTTTGATCTGCGCACAAACACGCTCCGGTGGGAGACGAATTGCCAGAATGGCGTGGTGAACGTGCAATTTGATCGCAAGGACATTGAAATGAATAAATTGTTGGTCACGACACTCGAGTCCAAGTTTCGAATGTACGATCTACGGACCTTTCATCCCGAGCAAGGCTTTGCGTGTATGACTGAAAAGGCCCACAAGTCGACCATTTGGCAAGGTCGTTTCTTGCCACAGAACCGCGATGTGTTTATGACTGGTGGCGGAAACGGAGGCTTTAATCTATACAAATAGTACGTGTGGTGTCTAGTTGGTTGAGGGTGCCATCTTCTTGATCTGACCCGTGTCGCGTTAGCCATTATCCCTTGTCAAGGACAGCCAAGGACGCTGACGGAAGGCTTTACGGTGTCTGTGGCACGGTGGAGCTGCTCAATTCGCGAGTGCTGTCCACACAGCCAATTGTCAGCATGGATTGGAGGTGGGAGATAATGATTGTGGTAGCTAGTCTTTGGTTTGTCTACTTCTCTTACAATTGCGATGCTTGCGTGATTGCTTAGCCCGGATCGTGAAGGTCTCTGCACTTTGGCGTGCTTGGACCAAACCGTCCGCGTGTACATTGTCACAAAGACAAACAAGTACTGAGGATTACTACACTTTACGCATTGCTAACTAGCCATGTAAATTGAATCAAAACGATTGCGTTATTCCATGGTTACGAGTCCAGCCGGAGCTACATTAGCGCTCAAAGCGAGCGGATTCAAACCAAGGCCTCGAATCTCCTCGTCGGAAATGCCAAATTGGGTCAATTTCTGGGTAAACGTGCGCAGCGTGTCATTGTAGGCTTTGCTCTCCTTCACTACGCTGTACTGAAGACTGCGAATCGTGGCATTTTTTGTGCTTAAGAGCGTGCTCAGCGTCTCCGTGACACGATGCGCCTGCACAGGATCGAGATTAGCAGCTAGCAAAATCTCGTGCAGCTGTGCGCCTTTGCGTGCGTGTTGATCGTCCATTGCCACGAGCCGCTGCTCCAGCACCAGGTTTTGGCTCTCGCCCTTCTTCTGCACGGTCTGCACCGTGCCTTCAAACGTGTCATACAATGCGTTGCGTTCCGACTTTAAGGTGCTGTACTTTTGCGCAAGTTCGGCATGAGTACGCTTGAGATCGTGCACCTGTCGTGTGAGGAAGCGAAGCCGAGCCTTGGCGTTTCCGAGCGACAATCGGTCCTTCTGTTCGTCTTTCAATTCATGCCGCAAATGCTCCACTTCTTTGATCGCAGTGGCCAAGGGGTCCGACAGCCGCTTGTTCTCTACCGCGACGTCGTGCATGAGCTTCGCATTGGCTCCCGCTTTCTTTCTCATGGTCGCAATCTCAGTCTTGAGCGTGTCAATGAGGCGCAAATTGTCTTTGGTGATGTCGTTGTAATAGTTTTTAATCTGCGTAAAGGCTCGTTCATGGTTCTTCATCAAGTCATTGATGTGCATGTTCTTGCGCTCCTCGATCTCGTGCGTATCGACTTTGCGTCGCAGCTCGAGCGCCTCGTGCAAGTCGCGCAGACGCTCTTGACATCGCCTTTCGAGCGCAGCGTTGTTCTTTTCAAACTGTTCCCGGAGCTTTGTCAAATTCTTTTCATGCGCGTGTTTCATCTGGTCAATCTCGTCTTCGTTCGACACCTTTTGCTCTTTCCGTTCAAGCTTGAGCGACTGCTTCTTGCTTCGCAACACGGTCTCTCGGTGCTCGTGTAAGTCACGCTCTTCGTCCATGTACCCAGTGCCGTCGGTCTGTACGCGCTTGAGGTTCTGTTTGAGTTCGTAGTCCAAGTGCTTTACTTTCTGTGCGTACACACGCACTTCGACCCGGTGATTGTCCTCCATGATCTCCATTTCGCGCTCTTTGCCCATGATTTGCGTCTCATGATCTTGAATCTCTTGCTTGGTAATGTCATAGAACGATTCAATCATGTCCTAAAAAATGCCGTCAAAACGATCAGCAAAGCGACGTCAACGGCATCAATGACGCGAAACGAATCGCTTACGCGTTCATGTTGCACGTAGTTGCGATCCACTTGAGCCTTGTCGAGCTGTTGCGTTAACATCTGAATCACTTCTTTCAGCATCGGGACGTCCATCGTGTCGTACTCTTGGCAACAAGAATCAAAATTAAGACCAGCGATACAAAGACCCTTGCTCAAACGCACCCGAGGGTTCCTCTAGTATAGGCTCTTCCTCTTTCATGCCCTTCTTGCCCTTCTTCACCTTCTTCTTTGGCCCCATTGCTCTCCTTATTATTGCCGAGTGACAGCGATGACGTTGCGCTAAATAAAGGCGACCCTCTAGTGTCTTGACCAGGATCTCTACACTGTCCCTTGAAATCTTTCACCGTTACGAGGGTGGATACGAGAAACTTGGCAAGTGTAGATTGTTCGAGCATTGCAAGCAACGAAAGCACGTAAGTGACGAGCAAGACAGGATACTTTTCAGCAATCATTGCTCAAAAGCTGTGTTTTTCATGGCGGTTTAGAGCTCGACAATGTACAATGAGCCCTTGCTACAGGTGCACGAAACCAAAGCGAGACAGTTGCAAGAGGATGAAAGTTTCGACTTGGCAAAAGTCATTTTCCAGCTCAACAGCTTTTTCGCAGTCGTTTGGCCAGTCTCAATTGCCATCGTTTGCTCGAGGTACTCGAGGACGTTGCCACGTCGCATGGTGCAAACGATTCTAATGTGCCATTCACTTGCAGTCTCGCGGCCTTGTATATCTCGGATCCAATCATGAAACGATCGATGGCGTAAGGATGTATTGACCTTTGACTACTCGAGAGTATACTGACGTGGAATGGCTCAGGGTGTACATGTATTACCAAGACATTGATGCGTCCAAACTGTCGACCGTCGAGAAGACAGAGGAAGCCCTTTTCAATGCCCTTTTGGTCATCAGCATCATTGCGCTCCTTACGTTTGGGATCGTCCTGCTCTACAAATGCAATGGCATGCATCTCTTTGCTTGGTATTGCATCGTGTACTCGACCCTATTGCTTGGCCTCATGGGCTCCAAGCTCGTCGTGATCGTTCTGTGCAATAATCTGCACTGGGTCCTTGATCGCCCTTCACTTACGATTGTCATGTACAACTTTGCAATGGTTGGTGTGCTAAGTATCTTTTATCAAAAAGGCATCCCTGGCTCTTTCGAACGTGGATACCTGATCGCTACCAGTATCATTGTCGCTTGGCAGCTCGCTCAACTACCCGAGGTAAAACGTTTTCAGGTCTGTAGATCTAATGGTTGTCGTCTAATGCGACGATGCAGTGGAGTGTCTGGATGCTGCTTTTTCTCCTAGGCTTTTGGGACCTTTTCGCCGTATTGACACCAATCGGACCACTCCGGTGCCTGATCGATCTCGTTCACGAGAAGGGCACCCCGATCCCCGGGCTTCTTTTCGACGCAGATGTGCGAGACTGTCATACAAGTGATGGCAAAATCAAGATCCATGCGACAACAAATGTCCCTCGGCAATGTATTGCGACTCGCGGCAACACACCAGAGCATGCATTTGTTCACCAACTGCTGTGTGCAGTGCAGTCTGACACAGTGCTGCAAGAGCACGGAGCAGGAAACGCTGCAGTATTTCGAAACCAAGTTCAGGCGTTTCTGTACGATCAAAAGTCGCAGTGCCAGGATCAAAGCGAAGACCTTGCGTGCACATTTAAACACAACCAGCTTTGTTTGTGGCGACACCTCTACTCGTACTACGAAATTGATTACGTGTCGAACCTAAAGCCATACCCGGACATCCAGTCTCTGCTTCCTACTTCCGTGGACAAGAAGACAAACGGAGACGAGGACGGTACCCACAGTCATGATGACAGGGAGGACAAGTCGATTAAGTTGGGCCTCGGTGATTTTATTTTCTACAGCGTCTTGGTTGCCCGTGCATCGCTCCATGGTTTTGATGTATTTGCAGCCTGCTTTCTCAGTATCCTCGTGGTAAGAGTGCTCGAGTGTTCCTATCGCTGTCTTCAAACTTCTTGCAAGGGTTCACGTCTACCTTGTTGTTTGTGGTAGGGCCTCGGAATTACACTCTATTTGCTCGCACGCTTTGACGCCTTGCCAGCGCTCCCAATTTCGTTGTTTCTAGGAATCATCACTTACCTACTAATGGTCACCATCATCTCACCGCTGTTAGATGAGCTCCAAACAAAGCACGTTTTAGGTATCTAATGTGTCCAATTGTTACAAAGATGGCTGCGATCTACACAATTTATAACCTTAGCAACGATTTAGTCTCAAAGGACGTCATGTCCAAATCCATGTCTGGCGAGAGTCGACCTAGGCTTAAAATCTAACCCGTGCTCCGGCTCAACCTGTCAAGTAGCTCAAGAACACCATCAATGGTGGTCAACAATTCGTAGTATATTACGACGATGCATTAAATTTGACCCGAATGTCTTCTTCACTGAGCAGACCGGCACTGATCGAGCTGATGTTTCCCGTAAATACGCGTCGTTCCCACGTGGTCGTGTCAAAGAAAATAAACTGCGGTGTGATCGAGTTGTTTCCTATCGCAGATCCCGCATTGGAGCCCGTGCCACTACCAATGGATCCAATACTGCCGTTTCCGGTTGCGCCTGTAGGTGAATTTGTCGTAGATCCCCCTGCAGATGAGCTGACAGTGCCATTCAACAAGGCCGAATCGGCCGGAGACGCGCGCTTCAACCAAGTCTTTAAATCCGCGTGGTACCGCCACTCGCGACTGTAGAGCTCCTGAGCCGCGTAGGCTTGCAAGATATCCTTCGGCATTGAGTAAAAGATGCAAAACAGCGTCTCGAGATGAAATTTCGACAAGTGCGTTGTCTTGAGCACCGGTGGCTGGTTGTAATAGCACATTGGCAAAGAGAATTGCGGCTCCTTTGTCAGCTGCTCATCTGACCAAGGGGATGCAAATGTCGGGTACAATGGCCTACATTGAAGGAAAAGGCACAACAGAAAGGAAATTAGTAAACCCATAATTACTTGATTAAAAAGTCTCCTACAAGCATACTCGGCTGAGTTGAGGTTCAATCCAAGGGACGTCAAGTCGCAACCTATCGCCAAGTTCGTATTCGAGTCAGCGTTGCCTGGTCGTATGATAGTGTGCAGCATTCCCAGAAGTCCGTACTGATTGCTTGGATCCAGCTCACCGTTCATTGCTTCTCCTCCTTTTAATGCCTGTTCATCTTGTCGAGGCGCTCGAAAGTGATCAAACGCTTCAGTACCTAGATTGACGCTACCACTGGACGCTGCACTTGCTGCAAATGCCGCACCACCTGCACGACTTCCTATTAAAGTACCGCCCTTCTGCTGTTCTAGCCGTGACAATAACATGCCATCCGCTGCAGACGAAGTGAAGCTCGAATTCCTCTTCAGCTCAGCCAATTGTCCTATGGGACTCTTCTCGCTAGAGACTGGTCCAAATGTTGACAATGCTGGAAAATCCTCCTTCTGGATGACAAACTCGGATGGTTGCGCGCGCATCCGGTCGGCCACTGTGCTTTCAAACGTTGTGTCCAGCGACAACGACCCCATCCTGTTGCATCAGTGACCACACTTTTATTTCATACACATCCAGGCAGTTCTCAGAGCATTTTGCCTACCTCGAGCCCAAAGCGGGAAACTCAGACATATCCGGTGCCTTGTTCTCCGCGTGTAGCTGAAAACTCCGTCCTACACAGTCAACAGCGAGAGCAATAATGAGTACTCAACATCATTGCTGCACCTTACTTGACTACCTCACCGGAATTCAGACGTTGCAATTCATGTGAAGGCGGGATTGCACCTTGCATGCGGCTCATCCCTGATCCGCCCAAAAACTGAAGATTCCAATATAATTAAAAGAGTGATCAAAAGTGCTTGTAGTTACTGCAACTGACCGAGCTTGACCCGACCGCCATCAAGCCACTGTTGTATCCTGAGTACGGGCCGTGCAGCTGCGCGACGGCGGCGTCCGAGGCCTCGGAATCCATAGCTCCGACGCCCAGATCGCTGCTCATTGACTGAAAGGACGAGAGACTGAGGTGCGGACCTCCACTGCTGCTTAGACCATTGTTGCTGCTGCTGATTGGACCTTTAGAGCTCGAGAACTCGTCGCGGTTGTAGTAGTACTGGCTGGCGTCAAATTCCTCCTGCTCATGATAATGCGTGTAACAGTTAGAAAGCGAGTCTTTAGATCACCACTCGTGAGACACTACAAACCTTATCTTCTGCCGTCTGAAAGTTGTTCTTGAAATAGGCAAATTTATCCTTAAACGGATCAATCATGGCCGATGCTGGAAGACGCAAGAGTGGCTCCGTCTTGCTTGCCACTTTGTGTGCATTGCCCCCCTCCACGCTGGAAGTGTATAGTCAAAGCTCAGATAAGTGCGATAGGGGGCGACGTACTTAGTACTATTTACCTTTGGCCTATGAATATATTCACTTGATTACTCTCTGCCATACTCATGACTTAATTGAAGGAAGATTTAGCCTCGAAGACCAGACCGACCACGGCACTTCTTACTTCTGTAATCGAACGCCCCACAGCAACCAGGAATATTGCACGTCAATTCACTTTTCCACCGGACTTACGTGGTTCATAGCGGGGCTGCCATAGCTATTTGCTTAGAGGTAGCGTGAGTCTAAATCGTTCTATCCATTAAACAATGCGTCGCTATGGTCCTAAAAGCCAAGACGTAATCTAATTCTTACACTTAAACCTGAGAAATGAGCTTTATTTAGGATCATACCTTAGCCCATTTTACGGAAAAGGTTGGGGTGACGCCCTCCTTCCAAGCGCGGGGGCTAAATGCTCGCGCGCTTCGGGCAGGTGCTCTCGGGCATCTGCAGGTCTCTAACGAGTCTCACCCTCGACGCGACGGTCTCCAGCACCAGAGCACCACCTGGGCTCTTACCAAGTCAGAGATAAACAAAATAATGGAAGACCCTCACGACCTCGGTGTTGGCTGCACTGCCCGCCGAACGAGACTCGACGTATGCGGACACCACTCTATGCCGTGGACTAGCCAGACTGAGCCTAGCACGTGCATACCTTGGCAACGCGATAACGTAATACAATACAATACCTTAGCCCATCTACTACTTTTTGCCAATATGAGTGAATATATAGTGCAAAATGGCCATACCCTAAACTAGTGTGACAAACACTAGCTTTGTTACTTCTGTCCACGAGACATCGCCGTTGTGATCTTCAAAGTCCGCGCAACAAACTTACAGCTCATGTCAAAACAGATTCCTAGGTTGACTCGCCCGCACTGGGTGCATAGCCGGTATGAAAGATAACCTAACCGTGTCCGAATATATCGGCGTACACTATGCCGTCCGATGACGATTCGCTCGGCGAAGTCCGAGCGCTGCTTATGAGCTTGCGGGTCTTGCTACACAGCTCAACAATATAAAGGGTACCCTGCATACATTGCGCACACCTATTTCACGTTCGTTCGACGCGCATTGCGTTCTCGCGGGTGGTCGGTAATCGCACTGCGCATTCCACGCACTTTGAGCTCGAAAAGTTGTGCCTGTTTGCCGAAGATCAGTACTTATTTACTGGATAGGTGACAACAGCACGATGTGCAGTCACAGCGGATGAAATCTCACTTAATGTTAAATCCGCAAACGAATCGTTGGTTCCTGTCCGATAAGTGCCTTTGGTACGACACTTAAACTCCAGCCTCAAGAGATGCTACGCGTGAGGTATGAACAGCTCTATGTGGCAAATTATTGGATCCGCAAGAACTTTTCTGTGACTGCCGTGCTCACTTGGCATTGTTAAAGAGCGAAGGTTTGGTGCCAACAACCTTACCGAAAAACATCATGTCTCATAAATCCTTTGAGAAAGACATACCTCTTTTGAGGTGCTATGTACAAAATTACAAGAGGCTGTACTCTTGCTTGAACTTCGCGACTGCTGCAACTTCGATGAGCGAGTGGAGCGGTATTTTGGGTACGAGGCTACTCGAATCGTCGACTGACAACCGACTGTCGTCCTGCTACATTTTCAGCTATCGTACTTCTTATTCTATCATTCAATCCTACAATCTTCTCATTAAAAGCACATTTATCTTAGGTATGTGGTAGCTTAATTGTTCTGCGGTGGATTGAACACCTCATTGACACCAAGCGCTGTAATATCTAAAGGTGTATCAATAGATGATAGATACATTTTAAGCTACTTGATCGAAATGTACGATGGCACCTCTGAGCTAAGTGATGAATAGACGAAGCATTCAACGTTGGCGACATGTAGCAATCCCTTCCGACAGGTATTGACGAAAAATACGACGCGTTGGGTAGAAGAGATGAACGACGTACATTCACTGCACTCGTAAGAGTACCGATGTGCCATCTAAGATCCTTGCGAAAAATAATATTTTTTGTGCAAATCTCCAGTCCGGTAAATTATCGCGAGGTATGGACAAAAGAACAACGAACTACAAAGAGAATATTTAATCACTTAGCTAAAAAATGTCGACAAGAGGCAAAGTTCAGGGCGTATTTGAATAAGGTACTCTTAGCTCGTCAAATATGTAATGATTTTTAAGTAGTTTTATCTGTGAAACTACGAAGAAATTATCTTACAAGGACAAACCATACTGTAATTTGCACTCTCTTACAATTTTATTTGCTCTGTCAGCCTACAGACGTTCAGCAAAGATGATTTTTCTTAAGCACCGTCAGTGCATTGTGCATTTAAATTAGCTATTCTTTATCATCACTGATCGCTACTTCAAGCTAGTGGTGCATCGGAAAAAATTCATAGCCGCTGTCAAGCAGCAATACATTCTGCTTGCTTACCGACTGAATGCTCATTTTCTACATAAACACTTTATGAGCAAAATAGATATTTCTGAAATTATGACACTGCGTCTGCGGAGTTCTTCCCCGCCAGTATTCTAGTCAAGTCATCGTAATGTCCATTTCTTGAGTATAATGTTCAAGCATGCCACCCTTTGATCAAAAATACTTTACAGAATTTTGTAGCTAAGTAGCATTGCGAGTACGTATTAGATGCTCGAATGCTGGTCAAACAAGACGTAAAAATCTTGAAGCCGCAGTGCCGAGTAAAATTCTTGGCGAAATTAGTCAAGGTCATCAACGTTACGGTTCTCCAGCTCCTAATTTTCTTCTGTCCGACGTCGACCGCGAGCGACAACGTAGCGAAGATCACGTAGTGCGTCACTTCTTGCTGGGAGATCGTACTCCTCCCTTTTTTTCTAATTAAGAGAGCGAGAACATCACAAGGGGAGTATCTCGCGCGACGGCGTCGCCAGAGTAAGAAATAGCATTTAGTTTTCTGAGAACCACACGATTTTGAGGTCTGACCTCGTTAAGATTACTCAAACGTCAAAGTTGCTTTTGATCAAGGCGTCTTCTAAATGGCCACGCTTCCCAAGGTTAAATTTGAAGGCACTGGTTTACGAGCAGAGTCCAATACCGAACTTTAAGCTAATCACAACGAAAACTCCCATGTTTCCTTTAGTCTTTCTTCAGCAATTGCAGCTGTTTTATGCACTAGATGTGTCAAAGCAGGCAAAAATTTATTTACTTAAAGATGATGATCTCAATTGAGAGAACTGGCTTTCCACACTCCTAATATACGTCAATGCTAATGATCTCTGTGTCGTTAATTTTTTGACATTATAAATGTTTCGATGGGGATGCTATTTTACCGCCGAGTGCACTATCGCAATAACATGTAGCTTTGCGCTGTCTAGACTTCAAATAGAGTTACATCAAAATTTGTCAAATTAATATGCGTCAAATTATAGCAGCTCAGAAGCACGAGAGGCTGAATTCTTGGTGCTTTAGTAAAAATTACGTAGTCTTATATAAGAAGCCTTTATTTAGAAATTGTTGGGGTCATTTGTCGAGCAATAGATCCAGATGCATCTGTGACAGCCACAATCGAAACTCGGTCATCTTCAAATTTTTATTATAAGCGCATGTATAGAGTAATATATGAAAGTTGTACCGCCGCGAAATGGTAATTATACGATCTCTGGGGTACTTCGTGCTGAACGAGCAAAGCGGTGAAGCCGTCATTTGCTGTTTCATCTAATTTGGTAATGTAGTAGGGACTAGTTGTAGGCGTCAACTTTAGCGGTAACACTACTTCTAGTGTGTTTAGTCAGGACCTTGTTAGTGACATCAAGTTTTAAATTGGGTCCACGACATATCATTGCATTTAAAGTCATTTAAAGCTGACGGTGGTTCTCTTACGACATGTTCGACTTCGCTGTACCATTTTAGCTAGTAAGCACATGCTGTGCTACCGAAATTCGTGTAAGGTCTACCATAACTAAACTGAGTGAGCCACTGGGGTGAGACGAAATACGTCTGAGCCACAGCTCTGCTTTAAAGAGCTACAATGCAATAATACATGCAATACAGCACTAACGAGCACCACTACAATCATCGGCTAATTACATTAGCTCTACCACAGTCCTTGATGCAATGTAATACCGATTCTCACATCAAGCAGCAAATTGACAAAGCTCGCAGCCCTTGTACCTAACATCTGTCGCTTCGATGGTGGTGTTATTCAGCTTGATCTTGATGTTTTCGTCTTGCTTTGAGCGCTTGAGCTGCCAGTATATTTGATCGAAGATATATTGCGGTTAAGCCCAATCATATTGTTACCAAAATGTTCAATAAATTTACTACTACTATTTACTGCTCCAAAAGCACGGAAGATAAGCGGCCTTTCCTTTGCATTAAGGCAGATGCCGAAAATTCCAGTAAATGATGGTTATCGAGTATCTAGTCACAATAAGTGCATGGTGCACAAATCTTACACGCACGACTTTAAGGCAACTTACACCCCAAGGGGCTCAAACCCATGAACACTAGTTTAAAAGGCCAGCGCTCTAAAATCTATCTACAAGTATGGAGCGATTGTCATCGAACTAGGCATACGCCTTTTCCAAGCAATCTGCTACGAAACTTTCGTTGGACCTAGTACCACTTGTAGTCAGCCTACACCCTGATCATTAGACTGATCCTCTGTGACGATGGAGCAGTATACCTAATTTTCTTAAGGTAGGCAGATGAATTGAATGAGCTGACCAGTCTGCTCAGGTATAAAGTGGTGCATATTTGCTTGATTGGGATGCTGATGCTTTCACTTTAGTCTGAAGGCTCTCTTTGTTTGTGAGAGCGCATTTTTAGAAAAAGTTGACCATGGCGATTGAAGTGGAAAGCGCACCAGCCAAAATTGCATTGCAAAGTAGTTTTTTGTTGTGTCACTAAGAAATGGCAGCACACGGTCAAATCGTGCTCGCAAGCCTAGCTTGCTGGTGATTGAGACATTGATGTATTTCTTTTGTAAACCATAATCTGTCCTCGTCGACTACGGCCAACTTTGCTTTGCGCTTCACGATTGAGTGAATACAGTCATGTTCTGAAGCTTTATGAGCAGATTGTATCGCTGTTTGCATAGCGACAGAAATGAGCGTTGCTGTATCCAGCCACTGTCGAAAAATGTCACATTCGAATGAATTCGAATGTGACATTTTTCGACAGTGGCGCCAGATGCTGTTTGTGCTAGGAGGTATGACTTCAATCTGGGTATGATAGGCTTGAGTGCCACGAGCCTGGATTGATTGCTGGATCAAAGATCCTGAAATTAATTTGCTTTGCCTCTATTAGAGCTTGATTGATTCATCGATCTGCCTCTGCTTGAAAACGCAAGAGCTATCAGTGAGGACACTGAATCGAGTCGGTCCCTGTATTATTCATTGAAGTGTCGGATATAGACATTGATGTTGTCGAGAAAACGATTTCGGAATGTGAAGTGGTGCGGTCACCTCTGCGTGCTGCTCTTAATAGCAGCCTTTGTTGCATGCTGGTGATTGCAGGGCGGACTGGCACAATCCCAAGGCAATACGAGCGAGACTCTACCACTGCGCATGGAGTAGCACGTGATCCACCTAAGACGGTAGTAAGTCGCACCACTTGATGCATGTGAAAAGATACATAGTCTGCTCTATGCCATAGCAAATCCTGGAAAGACACTTATACCACGCAAAGTCTTTGTAGAAGACAGCACCTGCCGCATGACGTTAACGGCGTTGTTTACTCACAGCTCATGAAACATCAAGCAGGAGGCTATGTTGATGCGCGCGGAGTGTCACTGGGAAACACTTGTTGAGAACAGTGCCCGCTGTAAACCATGCCAGAGTTTGTTGTTCTTTAGTCCAAGATTCCTAGGTACAACACTGAAGACGGACATGACGCGGTGCATAATACTTCACTGCAATTTGGCGTGACATCTTTGAGCACGGGTCGTGGCATTTATAGCACGGTATGTAAAGCGACAGATATTCTGCTGAGCGAAATTATAGCTATGCGCTGTCCTTCGGATGAGCATAGCTATCTAATGACCGTGATTAAACATCGGTGCGTTAGCGCACATTCGTGTCAACACGAATATGACACGAAAAATATATATTTGAGAGCGTCAGCCTCTTCAAAATTGAAGGATTTGGCGCTCATTAAGCAGAGCAGAGCGTCTTGTCTTGAATGGAGAAGGTCTTTGATATGCATGTTAGTAAATGAGGATGGTGCTCGCCTTCATTCTTATGAAGGGGAATACCGGTACAGTCGAAGACAATGTAAGCTTGATCTGTCGGAAAATGCATTGCTTGAGCTAAATGTAGTGTCAATGGCAGGCCTGAAAAGTCGACAGCATTGCCGAGGTAGTGATCATTCGACTTGAAAAAAGAAAACTTTTTCATTCTTACTAAGTGAAGAAATTTAGAATGACACTAATCAAGCACTCAGCGCGCAAATAAATAATCTATACTGAAGGCTCATCGTACCTGTATCATACTTTAGTAAAGGAGACAGCTTTCGGCGTCGCCACCGGAACGAGGTGATTGACAGTTTCAGAAGCTAAATAGGTTGTGAGACAACAGTATTCTATATCAAAGAAGCAATGTGATATAATTGGTGTTACAATAAGCTGTGTACGATCACCACTTTGCTACAGCCATATGTAATGTAATGTATTACGTTATCGCGTTGCCAAGTTATGCACGTGCTAGGCTCAGTCTGGCTAGTCCACGGCATAGAGTGGTGTCCGCATACGTCGGGTCTCGTTCGGCGGGCAGTGCAGCCAGCACCGAGGTCGTGAAGGTCTTCCATTATTTTGCTTAGATCTGACTTGGTAAGAGCCCAGGTGGCGCCCGGTGCTGGAGACCGTCGCGTCGAGGGTGAGACTCGTTAAAGACCTGCAGATGTTCGAGAGCACCTGCCCGAAGCGCGCGAGCATTTAGCCCTACAGCCATATATTATTGTTAATATTACAATTTTATTTAGTGCATATAACGATCGCATCTCAGCTTCTAAAAGGTTGGAAGATGCTGAAAATAGTCAGCTCATGTCTAAGTAGCTACCACGTGAGGGCCAAGCATTTTAAGCGGATGGGGTTACATAGCGGGAATTGATGTGTGCAAAATAGAGGCTTATTTTAATTTAATATCCACCTATAAGGCCTAACTCACAAAACACTGTGTTGACATAAATAACTTCATTTCTATCCTGATGGGCAATGAATCATGGACCTCCGCGCAAGCCCGCACCACAGCATTCCTACGTCGCGGTGCATGGGAACTACGTATGGGCCATTGTGGCAGGTCCGCATTTACTCTTCTGCTATTATTCACGATCGTGCTTTTGAGTCTGAGACTCTTGTTCTCTCCCTCGTCCGCCATAGTTGCATTAACCTCTACACTGTCCTCAAATCTGCGGGTAGGATTTAAAGCAAGCAGTGGCGCAAACTTTTTGCGGTGGGGAAGTGGCAGTAGAGCTGTTGAGCTGAATGGTCAAAAGTTACAACGAGGCCTTCCTTTTAGTTACCCAAATGGAGCTAGCAACAAGTTCCAGTGTGATCTGCCATTTCTTCGATTTCAGTGCGACTTGGACAGGAATGAGGGGTGCAAAGCTTATCCACAGTTGTTTCCATCTCTAGCTCTGTTCACTAACTGGAAGCAAGAAAACACAAAGCAAGTACCAGCTTCTATCTTTGATAGCATTTGCCACTTTAACATCTCCGACCCGGTGCGTGATAGTAAAGCTGCTATTGATCGCGAATTTTGACTAAGTTTCTGAGCGCGATGCTGCTGTTGCTGTTCTGCTCCAGACTGAATTTCGGTTAGCTCAAATGTTCCGAGAAATGGACGTGCCTTATGTCACGTATGGCATTCCAGAACTTAACGCTGCTTCTAAGCGCTGGACAGATGTATACCTGACGCAACAGCTCGGTTTAACGGAACAATACAGGGTGCACGTGACAAATCAAAGCCATTTCATGTATTTTAGTAAAAAACAGCAGCTTGCTGGGGAGACAGACACATACGAGACGCGATTGATGACCTATTTACAATTTGTACAAGCTATGAATAACAGTAAGCTGCTTCAGGAAGCCGGAATGCCTCACGAATACTACTACTTTATGCTGAAAAAGAAGAATTTTATGACACACGCTTCATTTGTCTACGACGAGCTTCAATTTTTAGACCCAAGCCAACCCGAGCACGACCCACGATTTGGGGATTTGTTCGTACGCGATACTGCAGTAGCAAAAGAGCATGGATTGCGATGTCGTTTCGGAATGCAAGGTATCATTGCAGATGGACACGTTGACGGTGGCTTTAACCATGTGGCAATCATTCGTGGTACCAAGCGCTATGTCATTGCTCCTCCTAGCGTATGTCCCTGTCTAAGTCTCATGGCCGAGGGTCAATCTGCGCGTCACACGACACTTAATTGGTCGGACACAAATGCGTTATCGGAAGACGAACGCAATTGTCCCGCAGCAGAAGTCGCCCTCACCGCTGGTGAAGTGCTGTTCATTCCATCGTTCTGGTATCATCACATTGTCTCGTTGGATTCAAGTATCCAGTGTAACCTGCGCTCCGGTTCTAGCACTCGTAATGAGTCAAAGGAGTTTTTATCGGATTGTGGTTATAAACAGTAGCAATTTACATAAGGTGATTGGAAAGCATATTTTATGGAATTGTGCACATAGCCGTAAGGAAAGACAACTCTTACAAAAGTCTTGAGATACATGGTGCCTGCACAAGAAACGGTAACATCTGGCTACAAACCCGACAAGATGGAGCTGACCATGTCTGCAGCATTCGACATTGCATCCTTTGCTAAACGCACCGCAGGTGTGAATTCGATTTTGTCCTCGGCGTCAGCCGCAACGAGACCAAAAGATTTCTCGTACGCACTCGATTTGTAAGGCGTATCAAACATCTGAAAGTAGAAACATTCGTCCAACGAGCTGCTCCAATTCTTGTAGTCACTGTAAAATGTTTGTAAGCCGGCGGGGCTACCAATCGTGCCCGAGAGACCTCCTTCCGTAGGCCACCCCGTCTCCGTGATAACAAGTTTGTCGCCAAATTCAGCTGACATGGCGGCCCATTGGGTTTTGACAATGTCGATAGCATTTTCAGCGGTCGTTCCTGGCGTGAAATACGGGTGGATATTTACGCCCAAGACATCGCAAACTGAAACCAGTTCCGACCAGCCAGAGATGTAGGAGTGGTGGAGCAATTCTGTGTTGCGCTGTACAGTACCGACCTTGACGTGGTCTGGCACAAGCGACTTAATGTTTTGGATAGTAGCAATCATTTCTTCAGGCACGCTGGTAGCATCCGCAAGGTTTTCGTTGCCTACGAAAATGTAAGAGACGCAACCGGTATTAGCGGCAGTAACAGCTGCATCCTGTTGTTCTCGATAGTCGTCCTGAGGATACGGCACCCCTAGGGCCGACGTGAGGTTGGCGTCGTCAATGAGCTGACCTAAATTCGTGTCGCCAAACTTGGAGATGTACGTGCGAACGCTGTTAAAGCCGTGCTGTTTTATAACCTCCAAATCCTCTGCAACAGTGGCAGCAGTCATACCACCGCTCACTGCATTATGATCCGGATCATAGCACACACCAAAGGCACTTGCTTGACCTGCAAGCATGGCACTACTGACGAAAAGTGGGGTTTGAAACTTCATGATAGCAACTTCCTGAGCTTAAAGGGCAAAGAGGAGGCAAGTTCGAAAATGAAGTTCGACCAGTCCCCACGCGCTTGACGACTCTACATTCCTCTCCGCTTCCAACTAGTTCCTTCCACAACAATTTCAGCAAAGTATCCTGCAAAACAGTTTTTCTTAAGGTCATAGAGCACGCAACCTTGTCGTCTTTTCTCCGAAAGTCTTTTCGAAAGGCAACACGGTTGCAAGCCTTGCCATGTGCCCCATGAAACTCCTTGACCATACGTATCTTAACACAAATTGAACGTTTCATTTAACAGACGGTTGCTTGATGAACTATTGGCGATTTCGGTTAAAGCGTCAGTACGACTTGTGGTAACAGCCTGAAATTTTTCTATTCATGAATTTCTTTAATGCCCAAATAAAAAAGGTACATCAATCGCAAAATAGTTTCGATATTAGTTGCCATTCAGCAACCACTCTTGCGAACGAAACACATTTGGAAAAAAAGCAATATAATTTAATTTAGCTCGGTATTATTTGTGACGGGGTCACAAAACACAGAGGCGTGCAAACTGGCCGTTCACAATTCCCCAATGTGTGCGTTAAATTTAGTTTTATAGTGACACATTTAGTACGTATTTTGGTCTTAACTTTAGTTTTTTATTAGCGGATTCTTAATTTGCAATGTGTTCTATTTTTGCATCTTGCAAACCGTCATAGGGTGTCTGTCGTGCACCAAGATTTTTATCTAACGGATTAACAGCTGTTAACACAAAAGCTCACTTTACAACACCCCCCGCTAAGAATGAGAATCTTACAAAAAAAAGAGACATGAGTGTTGTCCCTCACTCTATGACTTTCAATGCGCAATGTCGGTCTGGTCATAACAATAAAAAAAGGAGTGAAGACAACTACTAGTTGGTCGGGTCATTCAAGGATGACCAAGCCAACCTCATATTCCGAGACCTAAATTGTCCTAGGCACCAAAACTGGCTTTTGTGTCTACAACAAATGATGCATATGCATAAAACGGCTTCGCCTTCGCCATAGGCGGTCCTTTTTCGGTCGAAAAAAACTGACTTGGAGCGCCTGCGGAACTCTAGTAAATTCTCATCGTTTGTATAGGCTACGAAGAAAACCCAAGTCAACGGTAATGTTACAAAGAAGCCTTATCACCCATAGGTAAGCTGCAAACGGTGTAGCCTTATCGTCACACTCACACCAAGCAAAACGCCTCGTTTTAAAGACGAGGATGTCCATCGGTTTTGAGGCAAAAGTACCGGGGCGTCGTTACTGACGGATTCACCGAGTTGGGGGCCATTGAAACATTCACCGAGTACGTCGTGGTGGACGAGAGGCTAGGACTGTGACTCGCCCACCGTTAGATACAGACGGAACCCACCGTTCCGTAGAAGGTACAGAGAGATCTCTGATGCGCATTTTTTTATGTGGAAAACAAAGGTTTTTTTGGGTGGGTATTACCTAGGCGATGCAGACCATGGTGCCAAGTAGTACGCTCATCTGCTTCGCGAGCCGTGAGAAGTTTTCGCTACTTGTTGCATTGCATTTACAAATGTTTTTTAGGCTTTTCAACGCAACCATTCGGTGGCTGTCTGTGTGATTTAGCACAGCATCAAATCTTGTTGAAGGATGTCAATCGGTGCCGTAAGAATCCATAATGGCAAAGTCGGTGTAGAGATAAAAAGTGCTTCCCGGCACTGTCATTATAACGGCTAAATTAGAGCTCTTTGTTGAGAAGGTTTGCTGAAGACAGCTCACATTTCACATAACTCGGCTTGAGCATGATGACGCTGCGGCTTATGCACCAAGAGCACCAGCATTTCGCCAAGTTAGATGAATGCTTACATAAGGTAATTGATCTTTGTTCGAAGACCAAAAAAATAGCTTTTGAGCGCCCTCTCACTTATCGACAAAGTGTTCGTAATACTTAGAGCAAGCGATACTCTAGGGTGCCGCATCCTCTCTCTCGTAGACGAGTGTAATGCCCTTAGATGGAAAGAACTCACTTTTGGTGAATACTGAACCATAGAAAGCATATCGACAGGCGATAACGACGTCTCATTGCACGTAGTCTTTCAGCACAAGAATCACACTTTCACTTTGATCATCTGCAAAAAGGCTTCCAATAGTTGGAACAGCATTTTCAAAATCGCGACGGTGAACGTCCGTATTCAACATTTTGCGGTTTGGCAGACCGATACATATATATAGCCCTACGTATATGCTACCCAGCTCTACTGGCTTTAACAAGCGTCGAAAGCATAGGCGGCATATGAACACCACTATGCTCTTATTATCATACACTTTCGGCAAGGTTTGACAAAGCCGAAGCTTACGGACTTTCACCAGTCCACTGGTCTTGTCAGCCTTTGTGAAGAAGCATGTGACCCATGGGTCTGACCCACTGGACATATTTTATTCTAGAAACCGGAAGAAATACCTTTATAGGTCTAAATGACCAATAGCTGAAGCATAGAAGTACGCGGAACGCTAGGTATTCGTGTTCGGGTCAATGACCAGGGATAATGCTGCTGGATTTACCCTACGGTGAAACTAGAGGCTCTTGATTAGCAACAAATTTTACGCCTGGCAACTTTGTTCCTCAATAAAGGACTTAGACCTACTCATATGAACAACTCATAGTTTGGCCTGTGTGAAAGCCCATTGGCAGCCATTTTGGAGCTTGCAAAGGCTTATAGCTAACACAGAACATTTTTTTATAAGGAATTACAACAATCTTACCGAGTTGTTTGGCCAAGTAGTGGACATAAATTGCCGGCCTTAAGAATGCATGGTCTACATAGACCCCTAAAACCTTTGAGACCCGATTATGTACTCGAAACATATGCAATAAGAAGGCAAGTAACTTATTGCATAAAAGGAATTGCTTTGTCGGCAGTATCATTCTGCCTTGATTGAATCCAAAAGGTGACTCACTCATGACGCTTCCCATCGATTTGCAGTAGCGCGCAAGCGATAACATAGTCAAAGTATCGCAAAGGGCGTCAAATAGCTTGAACTAGCCTGTCAAAGCTAGCACAGGTGTCCGCTGAAGTTTTTTCTACTTTTTTGAAATAATTGTGGTGCTGCCTCTCCCCGTCCACTCATCAGTAGATGGGATAACAACTTTATAGGACCTACAGAGCCAGCATCGTACTTGTGCAGATAATTGGTTAGGTCTAAGCACCTTTTAAGCCATTTATCACCGTGGCATAAGTAAAAATAAGATGGCTTTACTTTCTCGAGGTCTCCTTCTACCTCATGGCTGCTTACAAATTAACTTAAGACCTTAATCCCCCTCACCGCAAAGACACACTCAGCAATGCTAGCACTAGTTGTACTGACCCTGACGATCTCAGTCACTTTCCTCACTGCAAACTTATCTCCTCATGAGTGGTAGTTGACAAATAGAAAGGCATGTCGCGGTAAGCGCTCGTAATGGTAAAAATAACTAAGTGACAAAACGATTAATCGTCGCCGGAGCTTTCGATAGGATTTGTGCCGTCGATAAATTAACATACCGCGCGCTTATTACCGTGAAGAATGTACGTGAATTTCTTATTTCGATCGGAGGAGATCTATCTACAAATTACAGTAAACTAGATAACGTACTCATAGGCATGCTGTTATGCAGCTCGTCCTTTCTTGTACTAGTTGTTTGTGCAGATATTGCTGCTCAGAACCAGACTTAGTTGCTACTTTCCATAGTAGTACAAAAAGCAAGTAACAAATGGTAAAATATTGACCTTCAGAATAATCTGTTCACTATCTTCAAAGAACTAGACAACAATACTCGAGCATGCTGTTAAGCAACTTGTCCTTTCTCGGAAAAGTCGTTTGTGCATATATTGCTACTTGTTGAAACATTGACTAACTCGCCACTTTCCTTCAAAGAGAAATCATGTAACGAGTGCAAAAATATCGACTTATACAATAGCTCATTTTTTTCGATAAAAAAATGCATCAATTTGCACACATTGCTCTCACGGCAGTGGTTTTTTCCTGCTGACGCACCACTTGTGCCTAAATTGATGTTAAATTTGCGCTTCACTCCTCTATTCGGTGGCGCTTTGAAAAGTGGACTACATCTTAGTAACCTTTTAGCAAAAGATGCACCTGATCCTTACGATTCTTCTGAATTTCTGAGCTCAGGTGAGAGTTCGCTGTCTATAGACTGCACTAAGACATCTTTATTTCAAAACTAAAACGTTTTTATGCCCTCGAAAGGGCATTTTATCTTACAACAAATCTCGACTTTCAACTCAGTCAAGAAATCAGTAGTTGCGATACTGTTTTCGGTTTCGCGGCTATGACTGAGACACACTTGCGGCGACACGAATACCACGTTATAAAGGCTTTAAGGACGTCGTTTCATTTGCCTTATGCACGAAGTAGAGTCTACAATGACCCCTATAACTGCTATGGGTGTGCATCTGTCTAGACTTTTTTTTCGTATTTACGGCAGAAGAATACTGGTCAACGTTGCGCGGGTCTTGCCCTGCTATTGATTAGAATCTTGTTAATTTAGCCACAGTGTATTGGGCCGGTCTGTACTCCCACGACGCCTCAGGGCTTCAAAAGAGTCTTTATCTGTCAAATTATGGCAATAAAATAAAGAGTCTGTCTAGTCATATTTGTCCATGCCACGGACTAAATATTTTTTCGTTTTTCCAACATCGTCAATCTTACAGCCAAAGCTATTTCGCCCGTAGGAACGATCTAAAGCGCTAAATGCCAACCACTCGCCACCCGACTATATGCAATCAGTCAAATTAAAGCCGACTTCTTGTTATCGCTCTCACTTTGAGCATCGAAAAATTTATTTTGGTGTACCGGCGCACAAAATTTATCGACGCTCCACTGCCTTCGGAGACTCGCAATGATTTTCATCAACTAGTACACCTGCTTATACAACCAGAAAAATACCGATTCCTTTCTCGGGATATATTTTCAGAGACCTAAGATTCATGGCATTATAACCTTGTTCTTTGTAGACCTCGGAGTTGGCTGGCTCTAACAGCGCGGGTGTGCAAGTAACCCTCCAAAATACTTGCCAAAGCAGAGAAAATTGCTTTCTTCGTAAGATATTGAGTTCATTTCGACCTGGACTTTAGTCAGCGGATTTGCGGACATCAACCTTTTGGGTATTATAAGACGGAATGCTGCCCACATAGAGTATTGAGAAGGAAGAAGCTTGCCTGGGGCTGTACTTTTCTTAAAAACAAATATAAGTCGCTTCTTCCACTTTTTTGGCCTTTTGTCTGAATAACAAAGTGCAGAACGGGTGCCTTATATGAACACAGTTAGCCTCCCTAGTTCGCAAAGTGGTACGCTACGCTAAAGACGGCCGACTCTATGCGCCCATGAGCATGTTAGTTAAGCTTACGCCTTCGTTGATTGTAAGCAAGAAAGCGTGAGCGCTGGTTAATGGAACTCAATCTCGCCAAAAGGGTTGCTACTTCCACTTCCATATACACAAAACAATCGGTGCAGTCGATTTGCTTGTGAGTGCCCCCCTTTAGCTTGTCTTTCTAGGGAACAGAGTGCGAGTGTTATGTCTGCCTGATAATTTATACCTATCATACTGCTCTATAAATATATACTATGGGGAACTCGGTCTCCCCATCAAAAGTGATGACCTTGAAGATTATCGACATCAAATTCGCAATAAACGCAACCGCCAGAAATACAGAAGCCTCTACTTCTTCATCTTTGGAGGATAGACTACGTTCGTATAGCATAAATATTTTGATGTATTGCAGCTACTTGGGAACAAGTAGAGCCCAAATGCAGTCGTCTGCTTAGGCTTTTAGAAACCAGCAACCTTTTTGGTTGTGCAAACTGTCATGGCTTTAGAAGCAGGACGACACGCACACCATGAGTGAATTGGATCACGGTGACAGACACTTAACAAGCCGGTACCAGAGGTATGGACAACACCGATATCTTCTATTGATATTTCTTCAGCAAATCACCATCATAGTTTGAACCTGCCTTCGAACGTGCGTTGACCACTCTTCGTCTCGTGAGGTTGAGTTGTGCACTTCTTGAGGCCAAGCGAGCATGTCAGGTGTATCAGCATGTCCTAAATGCCCTTAGGAAACTCAAAGCAATGCTTTTTTCATCCAGAGGGTTAATCCTTCCGGCTTATATTTGGATTGACTAAAGCCAATGCAAAATGCAAATTGCTAAGCTTCTGACTTGAAGAGTCAGTACTAAAGTTAAGATTAATACGTAAACATCCCTCATGATTGCAAATATGAGCTAAGCTTTAGCTATAATTATCTTTGAATGTACTTTGAGATAGGCACAATCGCTCAATCCGAAAAGATGATGTGTGTGTGGAAGAGGGACCTACAGTATATCCTCAAGAAGCTGAGAAAAGGAGAGGATGTACCAAAGTACTCATTGCAGGATGGTATTAACATGACCAAACGGGCGAAGATGAGACTCCACGACTGTATACTCCAGAGCATCTCTGAGAATCATGATTCTGTATGACAGGCTACTCAAGATTTTATAAGACGTACCTGGCCGTACGTCAAAAATCACTACCGGTTCAAAATGACGAAGTACATTCAGCGCTTCGTCAACACATGCTCAATGTGTCAGCGCAACAAGGCTAGGCAGACCAAACCGTCAAGAAAACTCCCTTTTCCGGATACTTCAAGAGGCAGATAAGCCGACATTTCAATGGACTTCATTGTGTATAACCGGAGATCAAAAGTGGTTTAAATGCTGTCATAGTCATTGTTGATCGCTTAACAAAAAGAGCAATGTTTATCGCAACGAAGACAGCAGACTATACTACAGAAATTGCAAAGTTCTTCAGGGGAAATTATATGAAGGACCATGGCATACATTGTGTCCGACCTAGAAACCAATTTCACATCCAAGTTACGGCAAGCAATCGTGTTTTCTGTGGAAATGCAACAATTTAGCTTCGGCTTTTACGCCAAAAACGAATAGACAAGCGGATAGATTTATCGTTTTATTGGAGATTACCGCCGATGTGTCGTCAACCCAGCACAGAATTAATAAAATGTTCTTTTGCATTTGGCTGAGATAGCCAACAATTGATGCGGACACTATACAAGTGGAATGTCACCGCTCAAAGCGGACCTAGGATATGTTTTTAATATGCTGGATGTTTTGGGATAAGATCCCGAATTTCATAAGTTGAGAAAAATCAGCAAAATATTTTTAACTAAGTAAAAAAGGTTACACAAGGTCGCACAGGACCGGATGAGCGAAGCACAAGAGCGCATACAGTACTATTTTGACAAGAATAGACTGGTCTAAGACTTTCAAGATGGCGATGTGATCCTTTTGGACAACAAGAATTTGGATGTCCGCCACAAAGTTTTGCTCAGTCGAAGAACTCACGCCAAGATGCATTGACCCTTTCCTGATAGTAAAGCAAGTTTTGTAGTTATTAAAGTTTTTGAAGCTGCACACAGTATTTCACACTCCACTGTTGTAGCCGTATTGCAAGGGCCTTAAGCGTCGGCGAAAGGTGATGTTGGCCGTTCCGAGGGTCAGCTCGTTGAAGCCGTCATGTTGGCCGCTCCGAGGGTCAGCTCGTTGAAGCCGTAAGTGGACATCGTAAAAACAAGGGATCCAAACAGTACAAATTTTGGTGGCTTGGTGAAATCAAGAAGGAAGCCACTTGAGCCCGTAGAGAATTTAAAGCAGGTTTCCGGACTCATCGCCATTTATTGAAAATCCAAAACAAATGATCCCTATCTTTTAGAGTAGACGTCTCTTTGAAGGGAGGTCATGTAGTTGCCGGTAACGGTGCGATTTATTTTCCCAAAATACATATGCATTAGAACTATTCAAAGGAATAGGCGATTATGCAGTTCATACCAGAAATAGATGTCTTGGAACGTTTGGTAATCAAGAGACCTTATTGCGGAAAATATTCTAGGATGAGTAAAAAGCCAGATGGAGTGAAGAAGAATGACAGCTTTTGGGATAGTAGTAGTAGATGGCTGAGAGCCACCAACAAGGCTGTTGCAAAAAACCAAGTCGAAAGAGCTTTCCACTTTATACCACTTCTTAATTTGCTTAAAGCAATAACACTTTTTCTCCTTCCACGACTACGCCCCGCTCGCGCCTTAGCCTCGCCCGACGACCGCCTTTAGTAAATTCTGTGTTACAAGGATTCTTTCTGTCTAAAAGTCACACACGCTACAGACTTTTCATATGCTTCAAGATCCCAAGTTACAAAATGAAAATTATTGCCATATTTAATATTTTCAAAAAGCATTTGTGGGTTCACAAAGTGCTATATTGTGGTCGCTAAATTCAAATTTAGAACAGCTAAGCAAGGTCTTTTTTTTTATAGTTTCGAGCCGTGGCGTGCGAAAAACAAAATGTGCTGGGGCTTTTGCTTCACAAACTCTCGGAAGTAACCATTTTGCTATTTAATGTGTCTTATATGGCTAAGGAAGGTGCAGTGGTGAGGATATTTCCAAATTTGCTCATAAGGGTTCCAATTCGAGCATACACGACTTTCGCCGCGCCTCGAGCGAGAAAGATTATCGCATGTTCCGACTCAAATTTGAGAGGTCTGTAACGCGTAATATGGCACTACATAGCTGACGATGTTAGAAATTGTGTTGGTTGTGTTAGCGGTGGAATGTAAAAAAGGAGCCAAAATGGCATCTACTTTGTCTAGGTCGAGCTCAAAGTTTTATATCTCGCTATGGCAGCGTTCGAAATACTTTACTCATACAATCAAGAAACAATTATACTGACCGGGAAATCCAGTCTAGATTACCTTGATTATGCTAATGTTGGCCAGCAAGAAACCATGCGCGCGCTCGCCATGGACAAAACACGGTCTGATATTTATTGGTTGTAATATTGCGTCTAAGGAGTGGCAACGTGAACCATGGCTCCTTTATTGGCTGTTCAATGTAATTTTCTCCAGGCTTCAAAGTACGATTCACAAGCTAACCTAATGTCTCTTGCAAATTTTGCGAGACCCCAATTTAACGCCGACTTGTCCTGGACCACTGACTTATTAAGGGGTGAACTCGATAGCCGCCATTTTGGTGGGGATCTTACTCAGTGTTATTATCGGAGGAGTTCCTTGTGTGGCTCTTGACTTTGTGTTGCTTACCGGAATACCTTTGTGCGTCTCGTATGATGAGTGGTTGCGTCGAATGTAAAGTCTTCAGTTGGCACTTAATGTTCGATTCGGCCTCTATATTATTGTAACTTATTCATACTGTTTCAATGCTTGGATTCCGATAGCAGGTAAAACTATTAAGCGACGATCAAGTCGTTTAATTACGATTGCCTCGTACCTACATAGCTCTACGTACTTAGCGCACGAGATCTGTTAAGGTCAAAAACATCTCTCACCGCAGAAACACCGCTTACCTGTCATCTCAATAAAAACTGCTTATGCCTGCTCTACTTAACAATTTTTTGCGTATACTAACTTTTCTGAAGTATGACTTTTCATTTTAAAAATCCTGAAACGATTGAAATTTCAGTTTCTACGGGAAGAAAAGTGCGACTTATGGTTCCTAAGTCCATTTCATCCTTTCACGTGATCTCTCTTTTGATCGGACTTGTTGATCGCGGTTGCGCGAGCAAATTGTGGGTGATCGAATGCGCGCGAAGATAGAAAATCACCAAATCACGTAACCAAATCATGATGGTACAGTACCAAGAAGATTATGCTTGATCTGATATGAAGCTTCGAAGCTAGTTTAATACCGCGCAAGTGATGGTGATCATGTATTTATTAGAGTCAAGAAAAAAGATCGGCTCACCGGCCTAAACAAATTTATACAAGGTACTTCTTAATATTTCTTATGGCTAACAACCCCGGTTCCCTAAACATGAACCAAAAATACCCAAATGTCTAACAAAGCGTAATTCTTCGAAGTCTCACCTTTAAAGATCAAATAATAACTTCTATATCTCAAACGCAATGCTGCAACGTTTTGATATTTTCATTCAGAATAACGTTGTTAAATTTTGGAAGCATTGTGTACGGGTTTAAAATATTAGCTTACCGATGATTAATTTAATGAGGGAAAAGAAAAAAAATAGAGAAAAAATGATTTCTGAGGATGCATATATCTTTCTTTTCTGATCCATCGGACGGTATAAGAATTGGTTGCGAAACAAAAGCGAAGGTAAAGAAGATTGAACGAAAATATCGTATGGGAATATAGATTTCAAGTTAATATTTTTATTAGCAAGCTAAGGGATGTTTCAAAGTCATAGTGCTACAAAGCTTTGTAGTAGGCAATCTCAAAAGTGTTCGAGAAGTTTGTGGAGCGTTTTGCTTAATCTCACAAAAATCCAAAGCCCTAGCATCTTCCTGTCGCAACAGATAGAGGTACAGCGAATTCAAAATAAGAATATATTGCAATGTTCTTGAAGCATGCCGAATAGGCTATTGCGCTGATACGACGCAAATTTAGAGTGGTCGAAAATGAAAGGCAAATTTCGAAAGGGCTAAAAGTTTTCATGTCGCATATTTACCATAAGTTAGCATGCTTCAGAAGAATAATGTAGTACTAAAAATTAAGTAGACGGGTCAAAGAACATTTATTAACCAGACCTTCATAATTACATCCTGCTGCCACAAATTATTTCACAAGTCGAGAGCTTAAAGAGAGGGATCCTACCTCTTTACGAAGGTAGACAATTGAAAGGCAGAAAGCCACCTACTACACGATGTTACAATTGTTTGAAACAGTATACCACCACATATCTAAACCTTTCGCATAAAACGTTAGCCGTAAGCAATGACTAAGATAGCGCTAAGTTCAAAGTGGTAGAATTGCGGCTCAAAGACTCTTACTTAATGCTTGACAGATGGAACTGACAAATTAACCTTAAGAGAAAAACTTCAGATACATCATTGTCGCTCGCGCTTGAATTTTTTTTTCGTAGCAATTGCTAGATCGGCAAGGCTATGATCAGCACTGTCTCCGCCAGCATTAGCGTAGAATGGAGCAAGGAACTTGCGTAGCATCAATGCCAGATTAAAAGCACCGTAAAAAAATACAAAGACTCCTGATACACCATTTAATATCCCGTTGTAAGAAAGCAATCAGGACATTATCTCTACGATATTGTCATCAATCGATGAAGGCAAACTTCATTTAGTACCGCAGAAAGCAGCATGTCTATCGGCTGAAGGGACGCACTGATGAGCGATCGATCGGGATATGTGTCCGGATTTGATCGGTGTTTGGATAGAAGCATTCTTTCGCGAAGATCATAAGGTCTTGCATATTAGCATATCAATCTAGCATGCTTGATAGAAGTTGAGACTATCGCAGACCTGTCTGCTTCAGATAAAGCAAACAAAATGATTTCCATAGCAAAATTAGCGGGATAATTTAGTGCGAATTCAATTCTATCCGATCGGATACTCTTCGTATCTTCTCTATCTTTTGGTAGCTCTGCCCTGAAATCATAACAAAAATTTAAATGGTTTCTTAGCACGCGGTATATCTATCAGTCCGTGAAGTAGAGTCGAGAATCCAAAAGCCATACACGTTAAAATTAAAATTCGATCGACCAAGCCAATCAGAAATGGAGATGAGATCGACGTTTAAATGTTAAATTAGGTAGCATTCTGAGCATACAAATTATATTTTTGCTTTAGATTTTAAATACCTCAGAAGTCCCAAGAACGCAGATATTAGATCAACTTTTTGTACCGATGGTCCATTCTTCTCCCTGGCTCTTCACGCTTCCTCCGACGTCTGTAGAAAAGCTTAGAACCTCTCGGTATTTATAGATGGCGTGTTGTTATGGATGTAGGAGCGTGTCTTAAAGGACGCAAAATCGCTAGATTCGTAGAGTTGCCGGTAAGTTGATACTCAAGACGCTCTTTTAACTAACAGGTCCGCGACTATTTATACATCCTGTCCTGCGAGTTGATTGTGAAAATTCTTGTACATCTCAATAAAGTAAATGCCTGTATTGTAATTCAAAATTCAAATTGGCTTCTTTTCCTGCGCATATCTCTCAAGCATGTTAACGACATAATGGTAATTTGCCGCACTGATATGCGTGCATTTGGGTTGCTTCACTAACAGATCATAGTAGCGCTGTTGGAAGGCGATGAAGGGAGAGGCAGTGGGAGAGGCGTTCGTCAGCTCATGCTGTAGTAGGTAGGAGATTATGTCGAATTGCTGCGGAGCAAGGTGATTCTCTTGGATCTCTTGAAGTCGTCCATGTTCAAAAACAGAGCATCTAACTTTCCCAGCATTTCTGATTATGGAAAGCGATGAATAGACTTTGACCGGATAGGGCAAGAAGAAAGGGCAGCTGAAAAAAAGGCTTCATGACGAGAGTTGTATAATTTATAGGAAAAAATTATCGCGATAGGCGTGTAATCACGGATTTAAGGACGGCATTTCGCGCATGTTGTTTAAGTTTCTGACGTGCAGACAAGAGACGACTATAATAAAGCATTTACTCCAACAGCTGAGCCGACAGCTGGGATACGATATCGAAGATCAAGGGCTGTATACTAGACGTCTATTTATCACAATTGAAATGTTCAATTGGTGGGATATTTGACATGATTTCTAGTAATCTGAAAGCTGTTTCTTAGTCATCGCGCATCATGTAGCCGTTTCATTCTGCACCTAACATGCTTCTTCAAGATGAAGCGACGACACAGCACCTAGCACAGGGGAGGCGTGCAGAAGAGTATGCGTTCATTCGGTGAGCAATCGTTAAAAACCCACACTGATAAACAATTCAAATTGGGGCTAAGTCACTTAATCGTGCAAAACCTTTCTCGCCAAAATTAAATCACATGGGTGCTACTGGTAAGGCCTGTAAGTTTGTAGTAAGGGTGTTGTTAATCTAGGTCGAGTTAATGATCAAGTCGACCGACCTGTTGAAGGTAGACGATTTGATCAGGATGTGCTCCCGGTTGATATCGAAAAAATCAATTTTAGCGTCCCCGAGTCCTGAAAGTTAGGCCGATTCGGATCGATACATGATCCCAACATGCAATATGTGCAAATTGTCGACTATGTAAGCAGTAGTTGGCGTGAAAGAATTTGTTGTGGCCACTTCTCCGTAATAGTGTGCTCCACACCGATGTTTCGATGCGCCACTCTCAACGAGACTGCATAGCCTCGAGTCTGACCACCTATATCCTATTTTTTCGAAGCGTCTATTTTGTTCCATTCCATCATCTAGCATTGTTCATTTAGAACAAGTTTGATATTGCAAAATGTGCGACTATAATTTGTTACCCCAGCTTGTAAATTCTCAAATTTGTGCATTTTTCAAATTTGCTCACAAGTTTCTACAGAAAACAAGCCCCGTCATCGGCCACCCGATCCTCCTCTTAGTGAAATAACAAGCTTAGAAAAGGCCGATTTTACGAACATAAGAAGCCGAAATTCAGGCCACGCAAGCTCGCGTCGCGCCGCATGCTAAACGATCATTTTTTTGCTTAGAAAGGTCCATGCAACACGTAGGCTAGCTTTCAGGCGTAGTCCTCGCTCATGCAATTCAAAGTCAGTCTGACTGCTCTTGTTTCACACTGCTGTCGGTTTTGGTTGTGCTGATTGATACGGCCATCGATCGCTTGCTTTAAAGCCTTGCTCGATTGTTTGCGAGCGAATTCTGCAGGAAGATAAACCCAAATCACCTTATAGGCTCTATGTCGAGGCTAAAAGATAATAAAAATATCAAATTTTTGCAGATTACCCATACTCTTCTGTTGCAGCTCTGACCGTCTTTTTCCTGTCTCACAGTCCAAAATTTGTCTCACATACGACGTTGTGATTTTGATTAGGCTACACCATCAAACTTCAAACTGATCCGTTATGAGTTCAATTGCTCCTTAGTCGTTATCCCTATAATCGTGCGACAGTAAAAAAGAAGGTCGACTGCATATCACCAGTTGTGTTGCAAGGTCACACCCGAATACAATTTTTTCCACTTGCATACAAGAAAAACAGTCTGGCATGTTCAACTTTATTATACGAATTAAAATTGAACCATCGTAAGAGATCCTTTGTCTTTGGAGGTCATCAATGGCGGCAAAAAATAATCGTACTCGATTATCAGAGATTAAGCGAATGCGAAAATCTTCATCATCTGATATTAAATACATCTTCTCCACTTCTAAATATTATGTACAGCGAAGCTACCGCATCTATGTACTCAAGGAAGCCTGAGTTCAGATCTCTGACTTTAATTGTTTTGTAGCCAATTGTAACAGATCGCTACCTGTCTGACTTAAAGAGCTATAGTCTTAGTACCACGACTTTTGTTACTCTTATATTGTAACATGTGAGATTTGTCGAAAGCGCTTCCTATTAAAGACATTTTTCATAATTATTGAATAGCATAGTAGTTTGTAGCTAGATTTTTGGTACTTTGCCCTGCCTCCGGCTACTGTTCAATCCATCATGTAGCCCACGACACACATTACGGAGGTATCATTTTTTTATGTTCGATACATTACGTGACTTATGGCACACATTATGGTAGCAACGCTAGCTTGTGTGGCACACACTAGGTTTGTAAAACTCTGTTTATGTTTCTTCGGGAATGTTACGATGATAAAGCAATTGTCGAATGTATACCCCACAAAGGGCTTAGCGATCACACATAAGTATAGAAATTAGTGTTCTTAATACTAATAGCAATTTTTGGGGAATGCTCTGCATTTCACACTGGTTTCAAGTATAGTGCGGAGGTCAGAGACCCAAAGTCATGCTTTCTCTGAAAATTAGCTTCAGCAGCCCTCTCGACTCAATAGCTTATGTAAATAATCTGCACCTGAGTCAGTCAATCTTCTGTAAGGAAGCAATCTTGTCAAAGAGAGCACTCGCCCTCTCCACTCTGTGATGCCGAGCTTGGCAATTCTTAGTCGACCATCAGAGTTACGTCTACTTAATGGTCACCAATACTCGTGGCACGAATGCTTTTTCCGATCGATTATATCGTCATCCGACATATACAATTCGGCGTCACGAGGTATTTGGATAAAGTAAGCTTGCTTCGCGTCTCAGAAATGATCTTGTTTTCAGAAACCGACGATGCTTTAAGTGTGGTTGACAAGGTTATTATCTCGTCTTGATTCTTTTTGCTGGAATAAGCTTCAAACTCTATTAATGTGTTGTGTGAACTACTAAGAAGTGAAAAAGATTACGACCGAGATATCTCACAGACGAAATTCTATTCGGTTATACGATCATACACTGCTTTTCTGGTACTTTTTAATGCTCACAAAATCTCGTTTTTTTGTCACACTTGTAGTAATACTACAAGATAGTGCGACACACTGGAACGAGTATCCCTGGGAAGGTTCAATACTTATATCGCTCAATAACGATAGCGCTTGGCCAATTACTCGCATATAGAAGGATATTAGTACGATCAAAGGCAAACTAAGCTTGTAACCTTTTTATTAGTGAGTGTTTTGGTTGAGCTAAGCAAGATGTTCAGAGCCGCGCTCAAAAATTTATGTAAGGCCAATGGCATAGCCAAAGATGTGGCGAAAAATTTAACTTTTTATCACTTTGGCTTACGGGAAATTATGAAGACACTTAATGCGCGAGTGAATCTTCCATCTACAAGAACTCATCGGGTTTATGTTATACTTTCGTAAATTAATTCCAGAGTGCTGTACCACAAGACCTGCCTGCAGCGTTGCCACCCGATAAAGTGTACGTCATCAACTTAACTTTATTTTAGAAAAACTTAATCAATTGGATGTAGCGTGACACGGCTGTGGCTTTTTTAAAAAAGCAATGTGACATCATTGCCGAATTTTCGTGCAAAGCAAGGAAAAAATGGCTAGGGAAAGTCGCCCCCTCCTATTTTGTGCCGACATTCTGTGTCAAAAAGGCAAGCAATTAGTGATCATCGAACATGCGTAATATAACTCAAGTGCTGATCCCATAAGAGTACAGAGGATAATTTCTAGAAAAACGTGCTGAAAATGCAACACGACAAAATTAACGATGGGCAATGTACTCGACTTGGTTTACGGGAGATGTTAATTTGTCATGTGAAATAAGACATACCATACGTCACTTCCGCCGATCTATGAAGAACAGCCACACCTTAAGGATTCTCAAACGTGCCATCGATATATAAGCTTGTGGCGAGGCAAATGTTCAGGTTTTACAGGGCATTTGCTCAGACATACTTCGATCACATTTTCGTCCTTAGTGATACATACCATTAAAAGATTGAGAAGGAAAACGTATTGTCCACTTGCAAGCAGTGCGCACGGATGTGTAGTATACTGATGTTAAGATTCCTCGGCTAAAAAACTGTGTTTGGACGCGTTATTGAAGGTTATCAAACAGTCCCGCTAAGACTGAAAATGCTGTGAATTGGCCGGTACTATAGTGACAGAAAAATCTTAGATAAGAAACCAGTTAGCTGCACGGGTTTAGTGCAAATGACGCAGAAGTGGCTTGAGCACTGTTCGATCTTCTTAAAAAGATAAAGGAACGAGCAAGGGAAGTTTACACCGGAATGCACTTGACAAATAAAGGTTAAGCGCCTATCCTGGCTTTGCCGTATCCAAACAACATTTCATTCTCGTTTGTGACGAGTCATATCTTGCCATCGTCACTGGACTGCTGCAAGCAGACGGTGAGGAGCCGATCGCGTCCAATTTTCCGCGCCTCAAGACTACCGATAATAAGTAGTCTATCCAAAATAATTGCGATCATTTTTTTCATGCATTACGAGAAGGACCTTATCACATTTATACTTCACGTCTCTTCTGAGCAAGGTGCTGCGCCCTCACAAAAAAGCCGAGTTTAAGGCTTATTTATACTGGTAAAGTGATACTACTCGGATCGACTGGACAAAGCAATTTATAAATTTGCTTGCTTTTTAATATAGCCAAATACACAATGAAATGCCCACAGTATGACTACTAAGGGAATAATTTGTGTTTGCGTCAAAGGGCCAATATCGCTACCATGGGCAATGCGCTGGGCACGAAGAAGACATTAAAGGAGCAGCTGCGCGAGAATAAACGTGAGATTAATCGCGCTGTACGGAAGCTGGACCGCGAGCGCACCAATCTACAGTTACAGGAAAAAAAGCTGGTTATCGAGATCAAGAAAATGGCCAAGCAGGGTCAGATTGCTAGTGTTAAAATAATGGCGAAGGACCTAGTGCGCACGCGCCAGCACATTACCAAGTTTTATACCATGCGCTCACAGCTGCAGGCGGTGTCTCTGCGCCTCGAGACCGCTCAATCAGCTGAGGCCATGACGTCGGCGCTACAAGGCACGACGACAGCAATGAAGGCCATGGCATCCACTATGAACTTGCCGCGACTCAACCAAATTATGATGGAGTACACAAAGGAAAGCGAGAAGATGGAAATGACTCAAGAGATGATAGGCGACACCATCGATGACGTTATGGACGCCGATCACGACGAAGAGGAGGAAGATAAGATTGTGGGACAGGTTTTGGATGAGATAGGCATCGACATGACTGGAGCCGTGCCTGAGGCTCCGACTACCAATGCAGCACCCTCTGAAGCAGTACCACAAACGGTTCCGGCCGCAGTGCTACCGCAAGCTGCCCCTGTGGCAGCTGAAGGAGGCGACACGACAGATTCAGCTATCAGCGACCTCGAGGCGCGGCTGAATAATCTACGACGGTCGTAAGAAGCATGTGGGAGAGCTATTCACGCAGCGAAGTCTGGCTCGGAGAGAAAAAGGTAAAGAATATGTGTTATGTGCTCACATATAGTGTTTGACTAGGATTAAGCGGAGGGAATGAGTGACTCTGGCCTTCTTTACTTCAGACTAGATCACTGGTGACACTTTTGCGAGAAAAGAAAACAAAGTCAGTTTATTAGAATGTAGCTGCCAGCTATTTGCTTTAGCCGATGTCGGGAATGATGAGCAAACTCTTGGGAATAAGACAGAAGTGAAGTGCGAAGTAGACAAATCGATGGCATAAATATGACTTGTCCTCAAACTCTTGAAATACCTCTGGGTGATGGAAGTAAGTGTGTGAAAAGATGCGGTACAAGCGACGCGAAACTGACTGAAAGTACTGCGTGGCGTTAGAGCTGATGCTCACACGTGAAGGGAAAACGCGACTGCTGGTAAGCAGCGTGTTGACATTGTCCATAGTGTGGACTATGTATTCGAAGGCGCAGCACTCTTTAGGTGCCTTGTGGGCTGCACACAGAAACACCCAGTCGTCCGTGGCCTTCATCACGGGACATGATTCGCGAGTGCAATTTCCATCTAGCCGTGCCACAAGAACGTTGAGTTCCTTCATCACTTGGCGCAAATGCTCGTACTGCCACAGGTACGTGTCCTTGTCATCGGGCACGTCGTAGATTAGAGACAGCGCGGTCGGGTCCGCGCGGACCTGACGCTGAATCTGCTGCTCCACCTCAAAAGCACCACCAACATCAGCTCCACGCCCGCCTGAAGCCTCCTCCCAGCTGAAAAACTCTTCGTTGCGGCTACCAGGAAGATTTTTCCCCACCACAAGCGTCGTCATCTTTGCCGTTCGCGCTGGTTTACGTGTGACGTTACACCACAGGCTGCCAGTGTAAATTTCACGTTACGTTACATCCCCATGATGACCTTATTGCTTTTTTTTAATACAATTTCAAGCTAGTATGAATGTTGCTCGAACGATTTCCCTTTTTTAGAAGTGCACAAGAGAAAACCCCAGTTGTGTTCCCACCGCCACTTAGGGTCGATGGAGCGGCGGCACCGCACGGACGACGATGATACTCGGCGCCGCCGCAGTCAAAGCTCCAGTCCCGTATCTTCTCGTCTGCGCTACCATCTGCGCAGACGCCACGCGAGAACGTCCCCGGCGCCTAAGATTTCGCACCGACGTCGGCGCCGAACCACCAAGGGCTCCGACGAGAATGGAAAGCGCAGCCGAGGTCGCAGCCGATTGCACCGCGGCAGTCGCTCTTCAAGACGAAAAACAAGTGCGGCCTTGTATACAATCACTTAACATTTGCACCTTACTAAATTTGGCTGTGGTATATCAGACTCGAGAGAACCGCGATCTAGATCTCGATCCAGGTCTCGATCCAGGTCTCGATCTCGATCCCGATCCCTTTCTCGATCTGGATCCCGATCTAGATTTGGAAGCCGAAGGCGAAGAAAGTCGACCACTCGTTCCTGCACTGCGCCCAGTAGTGGCCACCGTCGCCGTAAACGGTGCGTGCACTGTCATTTTGCTATAGTGACGCACTAAATTTGATCAATTAAAAAAAAATGCTTTAGACACAGTGATCGAAAGCGGTCAAATCGCGATGGGAGTCAAAAGCACCGGCGGTGCAGTAGTTCTAAGAAGGATTACACTGATCGTCGCCGTGCGTCGCGTGGTAAGAAGAAGCGGCGGCATTTGCAGCGGCGCAGTTCGTACTACGATCGGGAATTACCGCCACCCGCGCAACCGCAGAGGGATGGGAGTGAGGACAGTGTGGCTCATGACGACACGGTGGGCAGTTACAGTGGTAAACCTGGGGAGTACATAGCCAACCGGTACAAGATCATTCGCGAGGCAGGTTTGGGCACGTTCGGACGCGTGCTTGAGTGCTTAGACAAGCAGCGCAACATTGTGGTGGCCATTAAGGTGGTACGCAAGGTGGACAAGTATACTGAGTCGGCCAAGATTGAGGCCGCGATATTGCAGGACGTGAATGACAAAGACAAGAACAATGAGTCGCTTTGTGTGCGTATGTACAAGTGGTTAGAGTATAAGGGCCACGTGTGCATGGTGTTCGAGCGACTTGGCTGCTCATTGTATGACTATTTGAAAAATCACGACTACAAGCCTTTCCCGCTACACTGCATTCGCGCCTATGCTTGGCAACTTTTGACGTCGCTCGAGTTTATTCACAGTATCCGACTCATTCACACAGATCTTAAGCCCGAAAACATTTTGCTGGTGGACGATGAAGAGGAAAGACGTTCGTGTGATTCTTCTTCGCCGTCATCTACATCGTCCTATGGGTCTCTAAACGGATCAGGTGGGTGCGAAAATTGGTCGAACGGACGACAGTGGAAGAAATGCGATCGCGGCTTGTCGGATATGGACGCTGGGCGACCGTCATTGCGCCCTCCAGCGAGTAATGCGGTCAAGCTTATCGATTTTGGTGGCGCCACGTACGATGACGAGTCTAAAAGCTCTATCATTAACACTCGCCAGTACCGCTCACCTGAGGTTATTCTTGGACTCGGCTGGAGTTATCCGTCGGATATTTGGTCGGCCGGATGTATCATTGCAGAACTTTACTTGGGTGAATTACTGTTTGCCACTCATGAGAATATGGAGCATCTCGCTTTGATTGAGCATTGTATTAGCCCTCTTCCTGTAAAAATGGCGACTCAAGCATCCAAGAATTCGGCTTCAGCTAGCTTTTTCCATCGCGGGCGACTGAATTGGCCAGCTGGTTCGTCGAGCGATGAAAGCGTGGACCACGTGCGTAGAATGCGATCGCTTGCAGACTTGATCTCCCCCGAGGACGCGAAGAGTGGTTTGTTGGAGCTGTTGCAACTCATGCTTGTGTTGGATCCGGAGAAACGGGTGACAGCCAAGGAGGCTCTTAATACGCCATTCTTTGATGACTTCTCGTATCGCGACATTGTCAGAAGTGGTCACAGTAGTTAAATGTGGGGTGACCACTCAACGCTTAGTAGCAGGTAGAAGATTGGAGGGGAGAAAATTTAGGTATGAGGTAAAGCTATAGAGGAGCTGGATGACCGCTGTAAGGATTCCGCATGTGATTTTTCTATTATCTTGTGAGCTTTAATCATTTCGTATCGGTCGTAATGCTTAGCCTTCATGCTAAAAATTCTATACATTCTGATTAAAAAAAGGCTATGCCATTTTTTATTAACAGCTTGCATACTGAGATACCAAGTCCCTTCCTAAATCGCAAATAGTTGCTTATAAGGAATTGTTGGTAAATCGAAGGATCCAACTGCACTAATATCCACACGACAATCCCCGTAAGATTAAAAAAGTGGACAGCCATTAACTAGAAAATCGTGTATTGTCGTGCACGCCTCCTCCTTATAAGGTGCAGTACTAGCTGCACTTGTAGTCAACCAGTGCTTTTCCGTGCTTAAGTGCGTCACGGCATCCAAATTTCATGACCAGATTTTCTGCATTAGATATTTGGCAGCAAAACCTTCAGTCGGGCGCAATTTGTAGAAGCTGGATCAGTTAAAATGCACTTTTAAAGGTTCTCTTCTCGAACAAGGAAGTACTGAAATTGCTATGATTACAAATGTTCGGGTGTGCGCGGCTCTTGCCTGGTAGGCCGGCTTAAAAGATGAGCACTCAATTGTCAAATCACTTAACAAGGATAGTCGAGAGCTGCTTTTCTTCATGCAAGCTTTGAGTTTTGCTAGCAAACAAGGCCTGCGCGATACATAAAAACAAACAATCATAAGCCTGAGGATTTGACCGGCTTGTTTTATTTAAGCTTAGCTCCTGAGCAAGTCTAAATATGTTCCGTGGACGGCCTCAAGGAATGTTCGCCTTTGCATTTAGCTTTATGGGGTGCAGGCAGCAACGATGAAAGAGACCAACAAAATCGCTCATCTTTGAAAATTCAGCCGCAGACATACTTGCTTCTTCGGAGCTCCGTGCATGGATAGTTTCTTTTCCTACGGGACGCCGATAATTTACGTCCCTGGCCTGATTTTATCTTAAAAGATCTAAGCAATGCCGATAGCAGCAACAACCGCTGTTTTGGCTGTAGTAACCATGTACACATGATCCCTGCCTGTCCTAAAAGGTTCGACAAGGTGGACCTTTGTCTTACTAAAGAACTTGAAGGGTCGCTAGCATAAACCGCGCCTTCAGAGCAGATTTAAAAATGCTGGTCACAATAGGGTCGGGCGCCCAAGTGGAGAAAATTGAGTCCGCACGATGTGTGTTGTTGAGCTGCTAGATGGACACACACTACAGTGTTTGAGGTATAGAACCCATTTAGAGTCTCGGTAGACTCTTGCTGATACCCTGTCAAACAGTTGCATTAGTCGAGAATAGATCGACTGATGCTTAATAATAGAAGACTAGAAACAAGTCAGATTTGGTTTTACTGGCTCATGAGACAGCTATAAATGTCGAAATAGACGTGGCTGTGAATTTTGACGATTTTGCCAGCATGGAGTAATTTTTTGTCTTTAATATGGACATGTATTCGACGTTAGATGAAGGCACTACCAGAGTTGTCAGGTCTACTAAAGCTCTAAGAAGTTGGAAGTACTAAGTTCTTGGCTAAATCTAAAGCCGCAATTAATTGATAAACAGAGTTTCGTGAAATAAGACCCTTTTTTAGGCTATAAGTCCATCCTTTGTTTGTGACGAAGGCGTCTTGGTTTAGTCTTACAGGCATCCTATGCTTCAATTATTATGAGAAATTGAAAGGCCCGATGCCAATTTTTACACCAATAAAATGTCCGGGGCCCCAAAAGTAAATCCTCCACCGTTTAGAAGATAAGGAGCAAGATTGACCTCGTGCCAGGCACGAAGTGACATGTCTTCAGGCAATGACTACAATCACAGGAGCAATGTGTGCTCATACATATCTTATTCACTTTAACTACAAAGAATGGCATGGTGCGTTGTTTGATATGTCCGCACTCTAAGTAGCCGAGAAACAAATAAAAATGCCAAAGATCCTATAATTGTCATAAGCTGAACGACTCCACTTGCATGATCACCTTCTTTAGAGACGTAGTACGTATTTTTTTACATCGCGGGATGTCCAGTGCTCTGAATTTGGTAAATAGCTACTATAAAATTCGATTGAGCGCAGAAACCAAAATCCTACGACCACCTGAGCTTTTGTGAAGTGGCAACACCTGATAGCCGCGGAGGCCCTTCACGTGGAGTTGAAGGTCGATAGCAAAGCCTTAAAGCGCTCCATGCTCTTAATTACAAATCGAAATGTTAAGTGCTGGAGGTTGCGATACCCGTGGAGAGCATGGTCTGTTCTCTTCAACTCCGAAGCACAATGCTAATATGTTCGACGTTCCTCTGCTAGAGGAAGTCCGCAACGAGATGAGGCCTTACGAGCAAACCAAGCTATTGTATCAAGAAGTTAAGTTGATCTTGACATATAGGTTCTGGACTTTGAGCCTTGTGAATCTACCTCCTTCTGGTATGACACGGTGGAAGCGCCATGAACTTTTAGCAAAGTGAAGGTCGAAGACCTTGGTTACCACCCGCTTTCCTTCTAGTGGAGCTTCGGTGACTTAAATATTTATCTTTGTATGAAAGAAGAAGTTCACAGCTACTGTGCCAAGTCGGTAAGCGTGCTGGCCGAAAACAAAACACTGATTGTGGTAAGCAAAGCATGAAGCACATGCCGAATTTTTTTAGCATTCCATAAGGACTTAGGTATTGATCCACGCGCAGTAATACAACCTCGTCCATTCTACTTTCATCAAAGCCAATTAAGGCACCGATTGCATACATCGTCTGGTTTGCTTTTAAACATTGCTCTATTGTCTACTTACCACACCATGCGCTGTGATTTAACCTTACATATTCTACTTTCGACCGTGTCACTCGTGCAATACAGCAGTGAAATGTGCCAATCTGCACGTAGTGATATGGCCTCGCCCTTTCTTTTTAGATTATGTTTCTGATCACAGGCTGCGAGAACAGTGTCTGATGAGTACCGCTCAGGGTTTTCTTGCCACTTCACGCACAGTGATATAGCCTTGCCTATTTTACATTTGATAGAAGCCAATCCGGTTCCTTGTGACATTTAGCGAGTACAACGTCGTACGAGCAATTATTAGTGGCGACCACGCGCAGTGATAGGGCCTCGTCTATTCTTCGTTTGTCATAGTTAGACATATCACTCATGAGTGCAGTTACCCATCATGCCACTTCAAACGTGGTGACAGGGTTTTGACCACTCTACTTTTTATCATGGCCAGCCGTTTTATTCATGACTTGTAGTGAAAGCAGTGTCCAACAAAAAGTTCGAGTGGTTTACTTGTCACTCCACTCACAACGATATCGATTTGCAAAATTTACTTTTAATAAAAGCGTAATATGTAACCGATGTCAAGACGTAATTTAGCTTACGCAAACTATTTTACGTTTTCTTTCACTCTACGCTTATGTATATGGTCGTGATAATTTTGCTCTTTACTAGAACGGATTATGTCATCAAGACATTGCTGCGATTTTTCTGGCTTCTGCGCATTACACTGTGAATTACTTGCCACACCACGCACTGTCATATAGGCTTGCCTATTCTGCTTTCGATTTTAGCCCAGCATATTACTCGTGAGATGCAACGAGTGCAGTATCTACAACGCCCACCATGCCACATTACGCGACGTTTTAGCGTTACGCTTGACGTAGAAAATTAATAAACTAAAGGTAATTTATGCAACATTTGTTCAGAACACCCTGTCAAACATTTAAGTATGCAAGGTAGTGTTCATCGTATACTCCTTAATTTATTCATGTGCAATTTGCATCCAACATACTTTTAAATGCGACAAGATTACACAGCACCTTGCACAGATGAGACAAAGCATACGACATTCTGGTCATCAGTTCATCGATGTCAACCGTCGTACGGATATTGACGTGTACAATGGACTGCTATTAAAAGTTGATACAGGCTTGAGCTGTATCTCATCGAAATCTCTCAGTATAAAAATCGGTGTGAACACTGATAGGACGCCTGTCGTGCACCAGGAGTCGCCAATCTTGAATGCCTGCTCTTTGAGAAGCCAACTCATAGCACAAAAGCCGGCTTTGCGTTATATTCTCCCCAACTAAAGCTTGGATTACGTCCAGTAGAAGAAGGGTGAGTGTTATGCATTACTGATTGACATTCACACGAAATGAGGGATGCGATTGCCTTCGCCGAAGATAAATACAGGTTATTCACAAAAAACATGAAAGGCGAAGTTTATATGTATATAAAAGAAAATAATTTACAACTAGGTGCGGTAAGGTTGATACTCATTTTCAAGATAAAACATCGATTTATCAGATCTGTCTTGACCCTGAAAAGGCACTACACCATCAAAGCCGATCACGAGGACATTTTTTCAAATGCATGCCAGGACCACCATTAGACTCATCTGAGCCTCAGAGTCCTAATGGTCGTGACAGCTCTTTGGTGCCGCATATATATGGGCTGGGTGCGTCAACGTAGTCACGGAAAGGTCGATGGTGTACGCCTTTACATGACGACATCGCGACGGATGGTGCCTATACAACCGCCGTATTGGCCACAAGGCTGACAGGCAGAACAAACATACGGCTATGCGCTAAAGCAACCAGTCGATCGTGGTAGACCTCGCGCCGAGGACCACGGCAGTCAATTCGAATGTGAAGCAAAATGTTACACGGCCAACAAAATTCAATCCATTTTTGGGCGGCTTTTAGGGTCGCAATCATACGGAAGCAGCCATAGTGATCACCAGTGCCAACCCTGAGAGCGATTGCAAGCGCGTAACATCGGTTGCACGAAAGCTGCTGATTCCCCAGAGAAGAAAGCTCAAGATCGAGGTTGGAGCTCCTTTCTCCAACGCTTCTTGCGAAGCCTGCAACACTTACACAGTATAATAGAAAGTGTCTTAAGAAGTGGCGCGGTATTTTCGCTGCGTAAAAAATGGAAGAAGCTGGACCGACTATGTTAGGACAATTCGGTGGCTCTTAAGATTCAGGAATAATTAAAATGTAAGTAGATCGCGTACTTATGGCTGCATGTTGGTGGAAGTGATCCTGCCGAAAATCAAGTCCTAGCACTATTATGTCGAAGGCGAGCCATCGTGTAGGTGAGTCAATCCCAATAAATTTGATGAGTGAACTGTTTTTCAAGTTCATGGGCTAAAGCACGTTATTTTTTAATGTGAAAGGTGTTTGAGTGTAATACACTAAATGTTTCCAGGCTTTTGATTCAATTCGTGATTGTGGCAGCACCAAAGGGTCCAAGCTACTCAAGTCTGGCGTTTACGACGCTGAGTGGAGTCCACAAAAGATTTTTGAATGGTGCTTCGAGCACGCAATCAGCCTCCACAAGTCCGCACTAAAGCAATGACTTTTCTAAGCGTTTTCAAATACACGCCAAGAAAAAGTCGTGAAAAGCACTCATTTTGTGCGATAGAGGTGAGCGTACTTCTTGGCGCCATGACTTTTACAGGTCGACTAACATAAATCTTGAAGATTTTCTCTTCCTTGGCATGTCCATTGTTCAGACAGCAAGTGATTCTCATAAAAAGCTTGACTTGCATCGCTCTCCGGCGGTGAAAAGGTCACACAACCGCTAATCCATTGCGTTGGTGACCTCGACCGACTGGACCTTCCTGAGAACGCAAAGGAAGTTGTCATATGTGTCTTTGTCTTCTTCTCCTGGTCTTCTATTTTGGTGACACTCATAAAAAAACACCCCACGTTGGGTGTTGTAATTTTTTTCTTTTGGGTCAGACTCACATTACCGGTACTTTAAAAACATGCCAGGCTGTCATGTCGATTTTTTTCTATCAGGTGGCTGTTTCCAGCCTCAGCAAGGAGAGGTACAAGCAATTGTTCGCCAGGGATACAAAACGCTTCTCATCAATTTTATCTTCCAAAGGTAGAGGTATTTGCCAAACACCAAGCAAGGGCGAGGGATAGATGTGCGTTCTCCGCCGCGACAGAGTGAGAAGATTAACTAGTTATATATACCTCGACGGCTCTTTATTAAGGAAGGCATTTTGGTTTAGCGTCCACGGTCTAGGCGTACACTTTAATATTAGCGCAGCTTCTGTCAAGGCACAACCTTAGGCTCAAAGGCCGACTTTGGTGCGTATGCACCTTTTCGTAGCGAGACCAATTTTATTAAACGTAGCTTGGTCAACGCTATTAAGTTCGAACAACTAGTCGTTTTCTTTGTCGCCCTTTTAGTGATTGTTATGACCAAACAAACTTTTCGTAATAAAGCCAAAGAGTAATGAACAACTCCCATTTCTCTTCCTCCGGACGTGATTCGAGCATTAGTGGAGGGGATAGAATGGGTCACAAAGCCGAGTTTAAAGCTGGCTGATCGTCAAAAGCGCCTTATAATAATGATGGCTCCTCGTAAATAACACACATATTGGTGTCAATACCAATTTGCTTTCGAAAGCATCTCAAGGGAAACCAAATTAATATGGTTTCTACTTTATTTGCAGGATTGATTTCAGTGCTTACAAAGATACACACGTAGGAATATAAAAGGTAAATATATACTTTATCAGTCTTTGCACTACATACTATTGTGGACGTCGATCATCTTACGATCTGAAATGCTAAACGTTGCCTACTAGAAGATCATATACCTGCACGCTTCCTTTGTGTGTGACAAAAATCAAAAATGAAACGATTTGCACAAAAGTCACATCACTGCTGCCGGCCTGTTAAATTCATTGCTATGGAGTAAAATCTATCACAAACAAAATTACGTGGATACATATACTAGATTAAGTGCCGGCAAGTCTTGACTTGAAAAAAATCAATAACATAAAAGCAGGCTTACATTCGAGTATTGATATTCGAAAAAGTGGATACATATACTAGCCGGCAAGTCTTGACTTCAATAACATAAAAGCAGGCTTACATTCGAGTATTGATATTCGAAAAAGATACCGCCTTTGCTTCTAGGGCTAAGATTTGTGCGCGTATCTGAAAATGATAAGGTTTATGTGCAAGTAACCGAAAGCGATGAAAGTTATACGCATTAATGTGTAGGCCCTCGTCAAATGCGGATGTGTGCGAGGAGTCGAATCACATGAAAGTTTCTTGAGTGAAACATTTTCCAAGAAACATTTAGTTCTTGACAAGTTTAACGTCCAACTATTGTGGACAAGGTGTGTTTATTTGCTGCTCTCGATAGATGCGCAACGAAGATAAATGTAAGTTCCCTTATTTGTGTTCGCTTTGACAGCATGCGCTACTTTAGCCATAAGCATGGCCGATGCATGAATTGACGAATGTCAATGAAACTGTCGGTGAAGCAGTGTCTATAACATTACAGCAGCAAGCAAGATCGGCACTGATTTCGAAGGTAAATTTTCACTTTCCATCGCCTTCAGGAACTATTAAACTGTACGCATAGAAGCGCCATGGGCTCAAGAGAGAGTGCTACAAACGGACGTATCAAGACAAATAGCGTAGTCCAAAACCGAAGCCGAAGAGCATTAAAAGCATGACCAGTGGGATCAAGCAGGCTCATTGCGGAGGAAGCTAGGTCAGATAGCATGATTGCGAGCGGTTGGTTGTCAGATAAAAAGTACTCTTTTACGTTAAGTAGATTTGTAACGAGCTTGGCCTGACTTTACAATTGGTCATCTGAAGCATACATCATTCATCGTGGTTTTGGAGGTAGGATATTAAACTGGTTCAACTAATTAAGTGATCATAGTGCATTTTTGAATATTTTTTGGCTTTTTAAAGAAAATTAAAGTCGTTTACGTTTGGATCGTGGGACATTGAAGACACACAGAGTTTTAGGGAGGGTCAATAGGTAATTTGCTCAATGTCGCATCTACAATAATCTTAAACGACATATAAAATAGATGCGAGTCGGGTAGGATACGAAGCCAAGGTACGTGTGTCAACGGCCGGGCAGATAATCGCTGTAGCTATGATGGATGGGTATTTTTGACGTTCCTGAGCCAATGCGATTGGAAGCACGGCTTTATATTTTTTCGTGAACCTAATCGTATTAAGGGATCATACGTCGCGCTACGATGACGTATCGGCCTTGATTCAAAGAAACAATTGCAAACTTTGGAAAATTGCTCGAAATGTACGATTTCCAGCGTGATTTGCACGAGTTTGCGTAACACTTGACTCTCTCCTCATATACAACACATGGTTGTGCCCGTGTGATAATCCTTCTCAGCTAATACATCGATTAAACGCTGGATTTATTCGATAGGCCGTGTTAGCGCTTGGGAACTTAAGGCGGTAAAACTGTGATCCTCGCCGGTTGTGGCACCATATCCAACGGCAGTAACAGTACAAGTATACTCAAGTGAACAAAACTCTACATCAAGCAATTGAAATATGTGCTGATGAGCACAGTGGATGGCTACAGCCTCGGGATATCCTAGCAAAGATATACTTGCGATAATACAACTGTGATGTGTACGGCAACAAGATCTTACGTCAGCTATTTGATGTTTGCTAAGCTTGTCCTCTTCTAAATTCTCTTTTCGACTATCTGTGGCAAGCAAAGCCTCTACAAATTTCACTCAAACTTACTAATCAATATCAAACGAATCTGTCAGGCGACCGGGTTGGTTTTAACAGCTAAAGCTTGGCATACGAATGAGCGTAAGATGCCGAGATTTGGCCACACGAGCTAATGAAGCACCGCATGCTGCTCCATCAATTCCTTTTTCCTGGAAAAAGTAGGCTGGTTGTTGGGCATGGTGCGTTTCACGAGCCGAATTATCGTAAATCAAGGCGAGAGCTGTTGCAAAAGTGATTGTGCAACCGATCTTGGAGAACGGCTTTCGTCAAAGACTTCCAGAAATTTGTGGAGTTTATTCTTTAATCTAAATTTGTATACCAGACGACTTCTTTCTGAAAAAATATTAATCCAGGCGACCATATCGCATTATCTATGAGATATGCCGAATAGGATCGCCACCGACTATATCGCAAGGTGGAAATATAAATCGAGGAAAAAGTGCCTACATGATCGGATTGACAAAAGAAAAGGAGTGAGCAGTCATTTCTACAGTGCTGAAGCTGCTGAAAGCATTGAAGATCTGTCGTAAGCGAAGCTATGTAGCCATTTCGTTCGATGGGCAGTCGCTGATGGAGTGGAGCCTACTGACTATGATAAAGTGTTTGGCCAGATGAACTGATGAATTAACTTTGAAAATAATCGATGAATAAAGCATATCCGCGTGCACTTGAACACTTTCTTTGTAATACTTGCTAGCTGCACTTATCTATGTTCAATAGCGTAATGGCTGGTATTTAACCACGGATGGTCCTATCCGACGTTGGCAACACACAGGAAGACAGCTAGAAAAGACTGACTACGAGCGCGACGCAGCCCTCAGATGTCTGAGGATAAGATTGGAATCGAACAAAACTCTCTTCAATTTGCCGTCAGACGAAACAGGCGGAGCTAAAGAGATTAAAGGGGGCAGCAAGCGTCAGCTCCCGTTCCTCATGGACCAGCGAGATGACCTAAGCTTATTAAGGATCTGCTACTGGAGGCTAGTTGGTAAACGCCTGGTCCATCTTTTTACTCTTAAGGGCAACACAAAGTATTCTCAGAGCTTACTAGCTATTGGTTGATATAAAAGAGAAAATTCTCAAAGCTTATTTAAAGTCCTCTTATTACATATCAATCACCGTGAAATAGCGTGAGTCAGCTTGAAAGAAAAGAACCAAAATTAACATCGACCTAGAAAAGTAAGCCTGATCCGATTCAGCATGGCTCAGAGGTAATGCGATTTGGCCAAAAAGAGTAAAGAATCACGTCGAGTCAGAAAATGTAGACCTTTCTCTAGCTGCAGTTTAGCTAAAGAATTCCGCTGATTTTTGGAGTGCAGTCTGATGAGATCGAAAAACATTTCATTCATCTTTATCTTTTGGTAGCTTTGGCGTAGAATAATGGCGTCCACCAAGCGTTTTCCCGAACTCACACGGTAATTTCAATCTATGGCAAAAACATGCTGCAGCCGACTTCATCTTCATGTCTCATCAGCTTGATCGAACAAGACCTTATTGAATTATGCACACCTTTTAAAACCTTGACAATGTTATAGGAACTAGTATAGCTTCGACTCGTAGTTAGATTGAGAGTATAGCCGACGCAGAGTTTTTGGAATTATCTCTTTAAGCAGATGAAACAGATAATTTTGCTCGACTCTCTTCGCTTCCCTTTAATACCAATAGTCGCGTACGTCGGCCTCTAAATTTGCAGATCCGCGACTACTTCGACTTCCTGTCCTGCGAGCTTATTGGGGAGATCCGTATACATATCATCGCAACGTATTTCTATATCGCGACAATAAAGGCAAATCGTTTTTAATCATGTGCGTAACCATGGCGCTTACTTTTGATTCCGCTGCAATGAAGTCAAAGTTGCCTCACAACCAGGCCATAACGACGCGAGTGAGTCATCAAAGTTTTATTATATTGGACTCCCAGATCAGTCGCCTGTATCAGTGTTAAAACTTCGGCAGAAGAGATGCCAAATTTCAGGTGTAAAATACATTTCCTTCAGATGCCCCAAAAGACTGAAACTAAAGGATCAAGTGAACTCCTTGCTTGGCGAAAGAGACAGTTAAGAAGTTCTTTAAAAATGGTCTATGGTATGTACCGTGGTTCTCGGTGCTCAAAACATCTTGCGATGCGCCCCTCCATTCACACGGTGTTGCAAAGCCATTAGCCGCGGACTGAACGTTCCTCCACTTCGATATAAGCTTTTGATTGACTGTTATGCCCAAGACTGTGCGCTGCCCATAGTCATTGAAGCATTTGAAAACGAGGTGTCTTAAGCGGTTCATTCATGTATGTCACTTATTCTTGGTGAAAGACATCACTTCGACAATACTTTCAAACAAGGGCCAATTTATTTTCAAAATACGGCGATGTCTGCTTTTCCGACTTTGCATTTAATTACAACATTTGTTGATATTTGGCATCTCTTTACACCAAACGATAAGTACCAACACCGATAATGCAACATAAAAAAGCTTACTTTCAGAGTCCAAACACTGATACAGGCGACAAACCCGTGAGTGCAGAATCTATATGCCTCACTCAATCCTGCAATTCGCAATGCTCGCAGCTTTTAAAAAAAATTTAATCTGCGAATTGGTGTATAATTGAGACAGAATAGTTTTTTGCAAAACTACTTATACTTCAACAGCTTCCTAATGAAATTCCATTTTTGTTCCGTCTTTATCTCCATCAGCGTCGATGGTAAAAAGCTGTTGTTGTTGCCACAGACACTGAGAACGACGTTGGGGGTCGAATTTACACCTATTTGTTGCAATTCCGCCTCGCCCTTCACCAACTTTGACAATCCGGCTTCGATATGCCACTCAATGCGGCAATGGAAATGCTAGACGTCTGAATTATCAACCCAGACGCGCAAGACCGTGTATCCGACCACTGTACATTAGCCAGTCGCGTCACTTGTGCAGGGCGGAACAGTATACACGTCGCGTGTTGTCGGGTTTCTTCAAATTAAGAAGCGGCAGCGTATTGTTCCAAATTTGTGCAAGTGGTGCCGTTCCAGTGGCCACGCAATGCGGCGAGTGCGAATACATGTGAATTAGATGTTGATCTTGCTTCAAATTAACTGATACCACCTCAATCTGTTTGCCAAAAAAAATCGATTTTACGAGCGTTGGCATAAAGCGGAAGCTCCTCCCTCTTCAGACCATCCGCAATCAAAAAGAGCGGGGGCTCAGCTGCATTGATAAAATGGCGAAACTCTCCACCGTCAATTGAGAAGCAACCAAGTCCATTTTCCACTTTGAATTGCACCACCATACGGTCATCGGGGGTTTGCGGAAGCATAGCTGCTTTTAAAGGCCTAAAGTCCAACTCAGAAATCGTTGAAAGAACTTATTGCTTCTGAGTCGTCGATTCAGCTTCGACCTTGTCACAGTAGAAGAGGATAGCAAATTTATCTTCAACGAAGCCTCGCTAGCTCTCTCAGCGGTTTCTTCAGTCCATGGAATTCCGTGAAGTCCTTTCGCACGCATCCAGAATGATTCAATGTTTTCTGTACCCGTGTTATCTTTCGCTTCTACCACAATATCGTAAGGTTGGCCAAGATTGATGAAGATCCAGTTGATGGGCTGTGACGGCTCGAGGTAGTCAGCATCAGCAGCAACAACGCGAAATTCGTGCTCATCAATGCTGAACTCGACCTTTTTGTCTGCAATCACAAGACGATCACGTTGCCAGTTCGTCTTGTGCTTGCAGACGAAAAGGTCGATGGCATGGTCAAGGTACATTTGACGTATTTGAGACTGTAGGAAAATCGGCGCTTCAAATGGAGCAGTATTCGCTAAGTTACGCTTGGAACGCGTGTCTGCTTGTCCGATATCGCACTGATCTCACCGTCTTGCATGGCTTGCCGACGAAATTCTGGAGTGAACCGATTGCGGGCGGCCAGAGCTTATATACTGAGAGGCGAAGAAGGTATTTCTTTCCTGCCTCAAATTGAAACTTGGAAAGAGGTTGAACAATGGTACAGTTGGTGAAGTTATGAGTAGCAGTGGCAGTGCAATCGTGACGACCACGATTATTGATTATGATAGTGTCCCAAATTGGTGTGAATTTTGGTTTTGTTGATATAATTCACCCTGCTCAAAGCCTTTCTTTGGTAATTGCAACCGCAGCCATCCCTGCTGCCACGCAGCTAAAGCGCATCGTGGTTTTCAAGATCTTCGAGCTATAATTAGGCTTTTGAGCTCATACAGCACAACGATAGGAAGCTTTATCGAAAGCTCTCAAAATTTGTTGCAAGCCGACGATAAGTGAATATTTTACCATAGCTGTGTAAAGAACAAGGATCCCTTTTTCCGTTAGAGATCACCACCAAAATGGATGCTCAGGTGAAGTTGGCGCCCGCTTCCGCTTTCCTGGGAGGCTAAGCTAAAAGATGATTACTCATTCTACCGCAGCTACACATTTTCTGAAGACACATGAAGTTATAGTTGAGAGTAGCATGCACGTGTTCTTACCTGCAAAAAAAATGATTAAGCTCCATGAATCAGATTATAAGTTAAGGGAGATGACAGCATTCATTACTGAGAAGTCACTTTCAACAAACAAGGTGACGGCGTCTTTTAAACGGCCGAGAAGTAAGACTCTGTCTGCAAAAAGCAGGAAGCGGCTACAAAAGAGCAATTGAAATGGCCTTAGAGTAAGAGCATAATAACAGACACTCTCGCCCCTCCAAAATGCTTGGATGGGCAATTATTCTTCCTTGGATGGTTATTGCTGACTCAAGCCTAGGCTCAGTGGACTGCCGAGCAAAGCATCATCCATTGCTTCGGCTGCAGCAGACGAGGACATGAAACTCAAGCCTGTTCTAATGAAATGCCGAATGAACACTTAAGGACCCGGAACGACTGCTAATGAAAGCCGTGCTCTCAAATCTAGGGAAACAATAGTTATTGGTAAGGACGAACACCCTACTGGGAAGACCAAATTGACATAAAACTTGTCGGTTCTGGAAGAAGAAACCAGCAGCGGAGGACGCGTAATTGTACGTGCAATTATATGAGATAAAGAAAATTTTAATTCGAGGTACGATGAGCTTTGGAGCGTCGATGAAGTTTACGAGTCGTCCAACGGTTGTGATTGACCAAAATAGGCAGACGGGTGCTTCAAAAAGATCAAAAAGAATCAGACAGTTTCTTTTTGAGTGGTTAATGAAATAATAATAAAAGCTCCAACGTTAAAACGTATAAGACTTTAAAAGTCTTTGACTGCACACAATATTTGCTCTCGACATGAGAAATTTACGAGGCGTGCCGTCACGAGAAAAGCACGAGCTCTAGAATGATTGGCTGAGAAAGACAATTGCCCGATCCCGCAACAGTGCCGAAGTGAATCATGTTTCGTCCACGACGCCATAGAAAGAATTCCAAAAGTATACGCTCAAGTAAACATGGAAGCGATCAATAGTGATAATGTCTTTCTTAAGGTTGATTTGTTGACATCAATAAGACCGCCTTTGTGGGTAATCGAGCTCCCCTAACGTCGCCGGCTGACTTGTCGACGTTTTTAGAACCTATTTTGCAGGTAAACAAGCTTCTCTCGCAGAACTGGCTACCGGAGACTGCTTTAAATGAAATTAACTGAAATGTACAGGAGGATGCCAACTAAAGGTTACGAAGCTCCGCAAGCGGATAACTAGACCTGCAAGACCGCACGTGGATGACTTTGTGCCACCATTTGTGGCTATCAAAGCTTCGCAAGCAGGTGAAAAGGCTTGCAAACAATGGAGGGTACATAAAACGACAATTGGGTATCGAAGTGCAAATAACGTACCTCCAACCGAAAAAACGGGGTTGCGATACATAATCGGCTCCTGGTGTCTCAAACAATCTTTTCATATAGATTTCGGCCGGCTTCAGCTTTGTGACTATTAAGTCACGACGCGTTCATAGCTTTTAAGATCGAACTGCCGATGGCGAAATCACTTCGACAAAGAAATAGTTTGCCGCCCGGAAGAGTCAAAGTTCTTACCTTAGAATAGCTTGCTTTTACGCTGACAGAGTATTAGTAGCAGTTTTATGTATTAAAAAGTATGCCTGGTTGACATTGCATCGCTCTTCGTATTCTTGTTTATTATTGGTGAGGTCAAGCCACTGTCGCAAGCCTTGGGGCCTTGGATGCTGGCCAAAAACAGAATGTATATTTTCGGATTCCGCGTGCTCGATTTTTCGTACCGAGATCTTGGATCAAGAACGCACTCAGATTATGTATTTTAAATTTGCGTAGAGCATGTTCTGGCGCATCACCTAGAATATGTGTATCAAGCGAGAAATCTTCGATCGCACTTTACACAGCTGTAAACATAACTGCGTACAAAGCATATATTGTTTGAAGCACACAAAGCGGACAAAGTATTTTCAAGATCTTGCCGTTAATCGAAGCACGGACGTTTTATCCTCCGCGGCATCAGGGCCTATTTCCACTTCGTTGTGTGAAAACGCTTCAATAAATTGTTTTTGTCACGAACGAGGATATAATAAATGCCGTCTGTTGACTTGGTGGAATCAAGCACTACGATGATTGACATGGAGCTCAGAGATACATCCTTACTGAAAGGCGTCTAGGCGGAAACTGTCTTGATAATCGATTTTAAAAGGAAATAATTACACACCACAAAACAAGTAGCTAGATCTTGAAGTATTATTACTCAATCTGTCGAACAAAATCATTCTTAGGCTGTGTTTGGGATCTGTCACGCAACTGGATGCGCGCACTGCAGGACAAGAAATTAAAAATCTTCGTATGTGAAGTCTATGACTTTGTCGACGAGGAAGGCGAAAAGACTATAACTGCAAGTATGTGATTTGTTGATTATCATCTGCCTACGGCATACTTTACAATGTTTTCTTTGATTAGATTCGCATTGAAGTCCTCGCATATAAATGCCACTTGATAATAAAGAATGCGATGTGATACAGCTTGACCGAAAAATAGCACGTCGGTAAATACGTCCGCATTATACAACATGGTTTGGTAAGCCACCGTGATAAAGATTGAACTTCTTTTCGGAAAAGAATCGAGCGAGTTATTTTTTCGGAAGAAACATCTGTCGTTTTAATGCTATCGCAAATTGGTTTTATTTTAATGAACGTCATAAATAGTGTGTACTCTTCGTTTGGCTCACGGTACTCTATAAGGACCCAAGTTGGGTGTGCGATGTTGGGTGTGCTCGACACCCCACTGATAGAAAAGACCCGTAGTGTTATGAGGGCTATATCGATCTCATGACATATATATATATATGCTTTGTAAACAGCCAAGAATTCCATAGAAGCCCCAAGAAAGTAGACATGGTTTCGACTTGGCCTACTCCACGGGACCAAAAGATTTGTGGAGGTGAATAGACCTTAGATTTTTTTCACCGGTAAGAATTTCTTGCAAGACATGTGGGTAGTCTACTTTTCCAATAGATTCGTCACTGAGAAGCGCGACCACTCTTTCTCATCATATGTCGCCACGACTGTAGTGTAGCCGCAGCGTCCGCAACTGGGGTGCAGGCCATCACATAAGCCTTTCGTAGTCAGAAAAATATATGCCAATTGAACTACGGATTGGTCATGAAATAAGGGTAATGACGATGCCTCGCGAACAACCTTATCGTCTTGGGGACGTCCTTGACTTCACGTGGACTCACCAGCCATGTAAAAACCTTTTAGTAGCGTTTACCCGTTTGCGATATCCTCAGTATTATCTTCTGTATGCGTGTTTTTCTTCACCATAATTTAAAAAATAGTTCTCGTCAACTAAATGATTGTACATAACGTTAAGCTACGCAGTCTATATGTCAAACGTCTATCAAACCACCCCTACGTCTTCTACCAGTATATAATGGTAGTGCCACTTCTATCCGGATAATATTTTAGCCACCATTAAACTTTCATCTAGATTGCATCATGAATTTAAAATTTTGAAACCAAACTTAGAGGTCTTAGCCAAGTCAAAAATCTTATTTCACAAGAAAAAAGCTAAGGCGCTACTTACCGTCGTACTAGGCCAACTGAAGTCAATAAAAAGCATATCATGACTATAAGAGGAGAAGCAATGGTACTCATCTTACGTAGAAGTCAACGTCGAAAATATGCGCACTTCCAGGCAGAATATAGTAGCATAATCAGTCGCGCCATCATAAATAAGGTAGACTTTGAAGAGATGAAAGATAGAGACTGACAACTTTCAGGTGGAATCTGGCTATTTAGTTTTCCGACGCTGGTCGTAAAAGGCTTGCTCTCAGGCTTTTGGAGCAGAATTCGTTATACTTATGGCGCACTCTATCTGATCTATATTGATCTTTGCTGTAAAATTTATACAAATCGCTAATTTGTAATTAAAGGGCTTAAAGTGATGCTAGAAGTGAGCCAGTATTTACAGGTTGCTTTTCCCTTATTATAAATAAATGGCTGGTGATTAATATGAATCACAGTAAGATAGTATTTGGTGCATGCTACAAAATACCATCTCTTATCTTGATTGCTTCGAAGATCTACATTAAAATCATGCAATGTGAAAGAAAAGAGTGGTCAATCTGCACAAAGCCATTCATACAATTCAGTTCTAGAATCTACGTGCGCTGTAATTTCTGAACCAATGATATTTCCACAATTAGTTTGCAGGTATGTTACCCAAGTCGTCAGATATGCCTTATAAATAAAATGTTACACCTCGTTCAAAAACATTGGCATCTTGCCATCTTACAAATTGCGAAGAGCTATGTGATTTGCTCGCTTTCGTACCGAGCCAATTGGAATGATCTGATGTATAATTCTCAGCTTTTCTTGATACTCCCTCCACCTTAAGCAGCGTAAACTTTTTGATTATCTTGATCAACAGCTTGGATTAAAATGGATGTTGTTCGCGACCAATGGCTGAGTAATATCGCGTGATTGCACGGACGCATTTAAAGATACAATAAGCCTTGAAGCCATAAGGCATGATATCCACCATGTCTTGATGAGCTTTGTTATCGTTCGTTGCATTACTTAAGCATTAAATTAATCATTCTTCAGTGCTGTCGCCTGGATTTTCCGACGAGCGGACTTCTGTGAATAATGCACTAGATACATAACATTTCTCCGAAGAGAAAAAGCTGAATTTACTGCATGTATATATATGCCCTGAAATTTCTATGACTCAATAGAATCTGCGACCAGCGCTACGCGCAGCGTTTTCATCGATGTCCGAAGCGTTTACAATGCAATCTCAATTTGGAAACTGAATAGTAACTCTGTAGTAGCTCATATGTTGTGCCACTCGATGTGGCAGTGAAAATGCCGAATGCCTAAAGACACGCAAGACCGGGTTTCCGACAACTGTACAATTACGTTCGTGGTAAGTGTGCAGGACAAATCGTCACCCGATTACATGCAAATACTATAGTGGTAGGTGCCAATACGGCTGAGAATTTCAGCGCTAGATATGTCAATAAAACGAACCTATGTTTTATTGCACGCATACAACATTAAAGTTCTTTTGTAATTTTGTACTTCGATCCGATGTAGAAATGATCTGCAGTTGGCTTAGTGATAGTCACATACCAAATGTGGGATGTCGAACAGAATTTCAAGTGAGTGATCGATAAGCTTGTTTTGTTGTCTATATTTTTTGGCGTCGAGGGGTACTTGAACCTTTACATGAAGTGCACTGCTGTCGATGCTGCAGTTAATTCAAAGGCTCGACTCAGTTTTGTAGTTTCTCCAAAGCTGATAAACACACGTGGATAACAAGTAGAAAAACTATATACATATGCACAATTTTGGTTCATTAAACCTTGCCAGCTGACAAAACGCCGAAACAGTAGTATTTTGTATTAATCGCAACGGTGCCTTTTTTGTGCATAGAGGTGAAGGTAATAATGTATTTAAACAGAGATGCAGGAATTGCAACAAAATACTCACGTCGCGACTCATTAAAACGGCACCTACTGAAAAGAGATCATGCGATAGGATTTTTGACCTAAGGCGAGCGACTTTTCAGTATTGTCTGTTTTAATGAGATCGACGTGTGTAATTTATTGCAATTGAAACTCACCTTTTGAGATAGTTGTCCACTTGAACTCTCCCAACGTTACCGGAAAATCTGAAATATCATCTTCCCACACCTCCCGGATGGTCGGTTTTCACTGTTTACCTGAAGTGACGCTTGCATTTGAAGCCCTTTTCTACCAAGCACCAAAAGTTTGTCATGGCGTTTTCGCTCTACGAGCAAATTTTTTGGCTCTTTAGGTCACGCTCTACAAGCTTAAAAAGTCCTGGCGAAAGCGTATATTGTGGTGCCCAAGCCAATAAAGGCTAACTCTTCAGAACTAAAGCGGAAGAGAATATGGATTTTTCTTTCAAATAAAAAGTCGAGAGGACCATTAAAGCACAATTATCAGTTAGACATGGTGTTGGCACGAAGGGCCAAGCCAAGAGGTAAGCATTTAACTTTGAAACAAGTTATCAGGCTGGGAACACATTCTCAACAGTAGCTGAGGTAGCGGTGGGGCCTAGACAGTTGTTTGTATAAGTAAATGCGGCACTCGCAAAGCTTTTGTTCGGTCGATTGGAAGTGAACATCGATCGGTGCTGGGAGAATCAGTACCATGCTGCGTAAAGTAGCAGCAAGAAAACAGTTCAACGCGCCTTTTGACCCTCTAGTAGGTCTAAAAGCTCCTCACATTCTTTGTCACCCTTTTTTCTGTGTGGGCCTCGAAAATGCTGCTAAGACCAAGAATGACGGTACTACATGCCTTCAGAAGTAAATAGTTCTCCAAGCTTTACTTGATCAAATTGGCGGCTTGAAGAACTCTATCACACCCATAGCGATACACTAGCAATTGATGTTGAACCTTTCAGCCTTTGCATCTTTGCCCGCGATGAAATATTGCAGTAAGGGCTTTAGATTGCCATATCTTCTATATACCTGACCGATTTGGTTGCCAATATAACTCTGAGCTTTGCAGCACAAAAGCGCGTCGACAAGCACATTAAATTTGCCAGGCTTGTTTTCAGTGCGGAGGTTTTATCACGCAACGTATGCTCTTCTTGTTATTTTGTGAGAACAAGTAGGGGCGTATATGTCTCAGCGATGCTGAGATGGATCGACCACGAAGGGAGCAGAGCCTTGAAGACGGACGCGGATTCCGCATAGTGCGTGCACCATGGTAAGAAACCATTAATCATAAGTATGGTAGCTTTGCTCGGTGGTCCTAAGCTGCCTGAACTGGCATCAAGGGTTTGCTTTATTCCAGCGAATAGAGCTAGGGGATATAGAACATTCGCAACGATCGCGATAGAAGATCATTGTTTTTGTAAGCAGGTTTAAATATTAGTATGGCATAAACAAGCAATAAATTAAGTACTAGGAGAACAAGCAGATCGTCCTCAATCATCGACAATATCACAAGCATCAAGGTTGATCTCTGCTTTCTGAAAAAAAATATTAAAAAGCTTATGCCACGGTGCGGCTCGCACAGCCAATACAGAGATCGACCTTAATGCACTAGGCACTGTCGATGACTGATGACACTCTGCTCAGTCTCCTAGATCTGAGTACAAAGAGACCGAGCAGAGTGTCCTCAAACACTAGTGTGTTCACGTATGGAAGGAAGCTTATAGTTTGATAATGATCTCGACGAAAGATCGTTGTTTTAAAAAACACGTTTACAATACGTGCAAAATGGCAAGGGTTATAAGGGGCTGGTCAACAAAAAGGGGTGTCTGGTTAGTGGTTCCCTAAAACAATAGTGACAAAATCTCATTTGCTAGTTGAAAGATCTTTTGCTGTCTCTTTTTCTACTTACCGATTTCCTCCTGTTCAACGTCACGAAAATTTAGTTTGTCAAGAAACAGTGTATTCCTCGGCATACGTCCTCAGTCATTATATCTATCTATCTGCGTTAGACTATGTCGCAACAATATGTGAAGCATCGCCTGTGCGCTTTATAGCTAGCCGTTTAAGCTATGCGCTATGCCTAGGGTATCTGTGCAGCAACAACAGGTAAAAGAACACGTCTCTTAACAAAATACACTCTCGCACAGAAGTGATTTCGTGTAGAGAGGTGGATAACTCACAACATTACTCGATAAAGTAACAAGCTGTGCTTTTACTTCTTTTGTGAACTACTTACCTCGCTGATCCTTGTGTTTACAATGACGCGTAATCGTGGCACATTCGCGATTCAAGTCTTTGATTTTTAGTCTCAGTTATAATAATTCTTGCATATACATCTAGATAACTAACGGGCTGTGATGTTAGAGCGCCATGATGACATGGATCAGTAATAAATGACCGTCAATTCACAGCAGGCAAGGATGATTTTGAATCAATCGATTTAATGGGTAAGCGAGAAATGAGTAACGCGCAGACAAGCCAAGTACTGGTATAACGGTATACGCATAAAAGTATCAGCACGTTGCTTTTGATGTCGCTGTCAATATTAAGTTGGGTGATTAAGAGCCGTAATTTCACGCAGTTGTGTTTATTTTGCGCAGCATATATGCAACCTTGAAAAGGTGTGAGCACAAAATCTGTGCACAAAAGCGTACAAAGGCCATGCGGTGATAAACCTCCAATGAGCAAGCAGTTTAATTGAACACGGCGTCTGCTGCAGGCCGAAGGCCGTCGTGGTATTTACGGACGGCTTTCGTTAAGGCAAAGACTCGTTCAGTCTTGACAATTATTAAAATGATGAAGAATTGCAAGGTCATAGGCATAGCGACTGTCAATTGTATATTGCAAATTCATTACGTAATGAAGCTAGCAAATGGCTTACCATCTAATCCGCTACTATGTGTTCTTGTAGATTTCCGCGATAAAAAAATCACATATATTTCTTAGCTTCTAAGTCAGAAAGCGTCTCCGTGCATGAATGCGTGTGATCATTAGCCTTAGGTCGTCAAGTCGCTTCGCGGAATCGTCGTGTACACTATGCACAAAATCTAGAAATACGGGCTGCCACTTAGAAACTCGAACCATTTTCTGGATTATTAATAAATGCTTTGTCAGTGATTCGTCTTCCTCCAGCTTGCTACACCTGAAACACTTCACTTTGATCAAAGAACATATGACATGGTAGAGCGGACGACCGCGGTCCGCATAGACACTTATGGTGCAGACACATATTGGGTCTGACGTAGGATCGAGATTTTTGGCAGCAGCCACCTTTGAATTCATAGAGGTCGCCGTTTAGTTTCTGCGTAGGATAAAAGGAGACGCGTCATTATGGGACAGCATGCTTTTGCCAATACCGGAAATTAACTCGCAAGTACACGTCAACGAGAGTCATTAATATCCACCATACCAGATGGCGCGTCTCTGGGCGCGGTCACTACTAGTGTTCTCCGAAGCAATGAAGCCAGTCCGCATGTGTGATGTGGCTCAAAGTCCAGAAAGTAACTGTCAGTGTTCGGGCGTCACCAATTCCTTACCGATTCGACGAAGTGACGCAGTAGAATGTTGCTGTGGTTTTTGGAACAGCTGCAAGGTTCAATCAAGAAAAGAGTCTCTATTCTGACCGCAAAGCTCACAGAATAAAGGGAGATAGCCAAATTGCGTTGATGAGTTCGCAAGCTGTAAATTGTTTGATGACTTATTTTTGTTCCTCGGCAGTTGTTGTGCTCAAAGGTGACGTTACAAACGCAAGGCAATGCCAAATAGATGGAGCAAGACTGCGGAATAGGACAGCCTGGTGGCGCAATGTTATTGTTGGTATTACTAGCGGCGGAACTTGCAACAATGACAATTACTTTTTGGATCGGACTTAAGTGTCTAGCTACTAATAAGTAGTCCTGCAATAAGTATTGATAAAGTGAACTTTTTTTCCTGCAAAGCACTTTTGGCTTCGGAGCGTAACAGACGCGGGTTGCCGTCAATGCATCATAATCGTCATACCTACCTATGACAAAATTGTAATATTGCAATATTAACTAATTTTACAAAGCGCACTAAAGCCTTTAAAATGCCGTCGAATTTACGATGTGTGCCCAAATCCTCGCAATATCGACAAAAATAGTCGAATACCCAAATTAACTTAGTACTACGTAATTTACGCTAATATACAAGTAGAATGGAATAATGACAGGTCACTGTTGTTTAAATTTGACACTAGCATATAAATCAGCACCCTTGAGCAGCGTAGTAGAGTCAGGTACAGAGAGATGTCCAACAGTCGTGTGTTTACAGGTGCCTTGTCTACTCCAACATAGTATACGAACTGAAGCCATAGAAGTCTCAGTAATTGCTATTAGCCACTGCCTACTGGCTTCAAACTACGATGCGACCATCTTATTATTCTACTTTTTTCTTAAGTAGACGACCATCACAGTACTTCTTTCGCTCTTAGCAACAGCATTGTCATTTAGACCACAGAATGGTCAAGTAGCGTAATAAAGTAAGCTAGATTCTCGATGACGTCCTCTGAGAATCAATTTGACTGGTATTATTTGTTCTATTTAGAAATAATACCAGTCAAATTGGTTCATGTACTCATTACAACTCTCCTTTACCCGCGCAGTAGATCCTTCGAACGTCAGTAAAACGACTTCCGGGCTCTCTACTAGTATTGTAACACAGATGTGGAGACTTTTCTTAGCTGTCAATTGTCAACTGAGGCTTGGTCGGCGAGCGGTACGAAGTCGGCGAAGGAGGAGTACCAGCTGTTTAGTGCAACCTGAGAGGCGATATTAAATGGAGAGCTCTTACGTATACTGCAGCCCAACTGGTGGCCCTCAGCCATCTCGTGCCAAGCCTATCATTATCCTATCCTTTATTACACATCCTGAATAATATTCAACCAATAAGATGTTAGACTCCCGATAATTATGAGACATCCGGTCCTCGTTTCTTGTTGTGGAAGTATGCATTGTATTGTATTGTATTACGTTATCGCGTTGCCAAGTTATGCACGTGCTGGGCTCAGTCTGGCTAGTCCACGGCATAGTGTGGTGTCCGCATACGTCGGGTCTCGTTCGGCGGGCAGTGCAGCCAGCACAGAGATCGTGAGGGTCTTCCATTATTTTGTTTATCTCTGACTTGGTAAGAGCCCAGGTGGCACCCTAGTGCTGGAGACCGTCGCGTCGAGGGTGAGACTCGTTAGAGACCTGCAGATGCCCGAGAGCACCTGCCCGAAGCGCGCGAGCATTTAGCCCCGTGCTTGGAAGGAGGGCGTCACCCCAACCTTTTCCCTGATTGAAAGTATGCATATTTAGCATAATGGACGTTACCGGTAAACCAACCGGTAATGAAAGTTACGTCAAAAGTATTTTTGTTGTGGTACCACTACTGTCCAATTGATGGTTTTCGTTGCCCATGTGCTTTAATTTGCAATACAGTGTAAATATATGAGGTACTGATCTACCTTAGTTGGCCAAAACAATTTGTATCACAGACAACCATAGTTTGTTCATTGACAAAATTGCCAGAGAGGTACTTGTTGGCCTTGGCCGTCATGGGCATCCCCAATGCAGTCGAGACAACATTCAACAAAAATTTCAAGGCATAATATTGGTTTGATGAAGTCAGCAACGTACAGATCAAAGCACCTCTTCATTGTTGTAATTACCCGTGTTCGCGATAGAAGGCGATGCTGCTCACGTCACGTAGAAGCTAGCGTAAAAACTATGCGCGCTATGGGGTTAGATGTGGACTTTAAAAGGGTGATACATGTACTCTGAGCACTTCTTAGTAGACTTTGCTATTTTGGTATGCTACACTGGGTCTGACTGCCTCGATTACTCAACTTACTGCCATTTGAAGTTTACATGGTGGTGCATTTTTGCCGCCAAAATTTTACATATTACCAGTAAACAATTTGCTTCGGGTGATGCCCAGTATATACAGATTGCCTAAGATAAATTACAAAGGAAGGACTGTCAAAAACATGGTTGGTGTTTGCTAAAAAATGCCATTTCTTGTCGTAAATCGAAACCGAGAACCTGCAACCTGAAAGGATGAGTGGTCAATACTGATGTATTGATTCGAGTTTGAAAGGTCCCTAACCCACGTGTACTGTGACTTCTGTTACAATGGACGATCTACAGTTGTTTCGCAGATATTATACCTCAATCGCCTATACGCGCCGTAATCTAAAAATAATTACACCGCAACAATAAATTGTATTTTACAAAGCTCAAAGCGCTTTCGTTGTCACACCAAGATAATCGGAATTGCGGTTTTTGGGTGCTTTCATGATCTGAGTAGTGCAAAGTCTTTTTTCATATCAATTAACAGTCTAGATCGTAATGAGAGTGGTGATGAGTGGCTTTATGACAACGCGTAAATACAGAATGCATCGCAAGATGGGTCAAATACTTAGAATTACAAAACATGACACCGTTTTTTGTTATTTCAGCGATTAATTTACTTGATTATTTAGTGCCAGCTACCCGAGCCTCAACAATTTCTAAAATTCCAACTTTGCGCTGTGTGGGGACATTCGAAAAAAGCGCTAGACACTTCATATCCGGCGTTCTGTTGAAAAAACAAGCTCGATGTACGAAAGCGATTGTCTGAAAGTGCAATATGCCTGCAAATTGCATTACTTCATCGATTTGTAATAAACTCACATTGCATTTACCACGTTTTTACAAAATCACTTTTTACAACAAAGACGATACGATAGCTATACCCCCTTATGTGTCTCGACTAGCTACATTGATGATGAAAAGCTGCTGTTGCTGCCGCAAACACTGAGAACAGAGTTAGAGAAGGATTTCACTCCTTTTTGTTGCAGTTCCTCCTCGCCCTCCACCAGCAACATTGACAATCCGGCTGCAATGTGCCACTCAATGTGGCAGTGGAAATGCCAAACGCCTGGATTATCAGCCCAAAAGCGCAAGACCGTGTATCCGAAAACTGTACAGCTACCGTTCGCATCAAGTGTGCAAGGCGGAACAGTATACACGTCGCGTGTCATCGGGTTCGTCAAATTAAGAGGTGGCAATGTGTTGTTAAAAATTTGTTCAAGTGGTGCCGTTCCAGTGGCCACACAGTACGGCGAGTGTGAATGCATGTGAATGGGATGTTGAACTCCTTTCACATTAACCAACACCACCTCAATATGTTTGCCAAATTCGATTTTACGAGCGTTGGCATCTAGCGGAAGCTCCTCGGTCTTCAAACCACCCGCAATTGAAAAAAGTGGGGGCTCAACTGGACTAACAAAGGTGCGAAATTCTCCACCATCAATTGAGAAGAAACCAAGTCCATTTTCCATTTTGAATTGCACCACCATACGGTCATCAGGGGTGTCGGGGAGCACACCTGGTTCTAGGGGTGTAAAATCAAACTCGGGAATTGTTGAAAGATTTTGTTGCTTCTGTGTCGTCGGTTCAGGTTCATCCTTGATATCGTGGAAAGAACTAGCCGAACCTTCGTCAACAAAGCCTTCACAAGCAATTTCAGCGGTTCCTGCAGTCGATGGAGTACCGTGAAGCAAATGGTTTTGTTGCTCGCGAGTCGTCGATTCAGCTTGATTCTTATTATCGTAGGAAACAATAGCCAAACCTTCGTCAACAAAGCCTTCACCAGCGTTTTCAGCGGTTCCTTCAGTCCAAGGAATACCGTTAAGCCCCTTGGCACGCATCCAGAACGAATTAATGTGTTCGTTACTCGTGCTTTTTTTTGCTTCTACCACGATATCGTAGCGTTGGCCAGCGTTGATAAAGATCCAGTTGATGGGCTGTGACGGCTCGAGGTAGTCAGCATCAGCAGCAACTACGCGAAATTCGTGATCGTCAATGCTGAACTCGATCGGGGCCAGAGCTACCATACTAATGAGGCGAAGAAGGTATTTCTTTCCTGCCTCAAATTGAAACTTGGAAAGGGGTTGGACATCGGTACAATTGGTAAAATTGTGAGTAGCAGCGGCAGTGCAATTGTATCGACCACGGTTATTGATGACGATGGTGTCCCATATTGGTACAGCCACTGGCGCTTGATGGTACAAATCCCCCAACTGAATAATGTACTCCTTATCAATATCCTTTTCCCAGTCATGCAGTTCGGCTGGGCGAACAATCATGGGACCTCGTAATCCAAACGCATATTGTGACAAGTGGTGGCTGTGCCACCAAAATGAACCCGCTTTGTCAGGAACGAAGTGGTAAGTCATTGTTGCATTCGGAGGAATGGTGCACTGGGTGATCTCGGATGCACCATCCATCTCTTGGGTTCCAAGTTGCTTCATTCCGTGCCAATGCAGACACGTCGGGTCAGATAGTTGGTTCGTCACGCGCACTTCGACCTCCTGGCCCAACACCACGTCAATGAGAGCTTGGTCACCAGGTTTGTCATTGATTCCGAGGTAGTTTAGAAAGACTCCGTCGTGTTCAGTAAAGATGTTCGTTATGCGCCAATTGTAGGTGACAACGTCAGCTACACTGGAAACAAATTGGAGAGCGAGTAAGGCTGATGTCAAGGCAGTGAAGTTCATAGCTTGACCAATGTTTCCTCCTTGATGTTGTAGTAATATCCAATGGTGGAAGTTGAATGCAAAATGAAAAGTGAGACTGTCATCGGTTCGAAAAACGTGTCCCGATTTTGAGGAAAAGCGCCTGCATGTGTTGTAAATGCAATTTTGAAATACAATATTGTACGGGATTACGCATACCGCACGACTTTATAAGAAGTCTACACATAGAAATAGATGCTCTATTCCTCCCGATAAGAAATGGACGCTTATTAATGAAAAGATCTACCCTATGAATTTTGCGTTTATCATGATAGCACTTTTGACCTATTGATTGCTTACTCATCAGACGGAACGTTCAAAAAGGTCCAAAATTCTGTACAGTATGATACTTTGCTTTCTTCGAACGTTTTACCGCGAACCCATATGACTATGGTGCCCTCGGACAACACTTTTTATGCTAACTCATGAACGGTAAAGGACGCCTTTTTAGAAAAGATGAGACAGTCGGTTACAGCTGTGTGGGAATAATATATACCTAGCCACCTAGCTGATGCAACAATTGTATGAGTATGAATTCGAAAGGTAAATATTAACGCGAAAATCCACGATGATGGCACAAGCAGTATTGAATATTGTTAAGAACCGAGTGATCTCGTATAGTTCGAGGATACATTCACTAAAACCAATTGAGTAGTCTTTGCAGTAGCAAATGCCTTTTTTTCATGCACCAGTACTAATGCATTTCACTTCTGCATTATTTATACTGATAGGGCGCTTGTTGTGCGCCAGAAGCCACCATTTTTTAAGAACTTTCATCGGAAAACCAGCATTATATCAAAACGCATTACAGACACAATGCCACAAGCTGTCTATTTCGCTCTCTTTCGACGTACCTTTCGATAGTTTAACGGTGGCGGCGATCACGTTGTTGGTTCGTGTCACTTGGCAAAGCGAGCTACTTCAGCTATACGTGTCAATACAGCTGAGCGATTCGACGTTAGACCTCCTCTTAAATTTGAATCTATGTTACTGCTGCACACATCATACGTAGATGTTTTTGTCGGGAAAACCATTTGTATGATTTATTGCGAGGTGAATGTCACACAATGTATTTGATTTGGAATGGAACACAGATTTTTGATTGATATACTAGTCTTAAAAAATTTTTCACGGTGGATGGGCTACTGGAGCCTTTGCGTGAACTGTCCTGCTGTTGCTAATTAGTTGATAAAAAATTTCTGTGTAGTTCTTGTATCTTATCGCACGTTTATTAAAAAAACATGTGTTTAAACATCTTAGCGCATTTGAGCAGACTTTACTCCTTAGACCATAATCAGTAGACAAGACGCCAAGAATAGTCCTTGCATTTACTTACGGCCCGTAACCACATCTAAACTACGATTCGTATTAGCTCAAAAGAGGAATTGTAGGAAGGGATAAACATTGTGATAAATAGTATTTTTGGCGCAAATTATTGCACTTGTCGATCTCGTTAAGACCGGCGAAAGTAAACGGTCCTTCACTGAAAGGTCGTATATCGTATTGCACGTTCTTTTTGTGCAAGGTGCTGTGTGACCTCGTCCTTTGTAGTCGATTATGGTGGTCAAATCTACGACCACGCCTAAACTCTCCCAAGATTGTCAAAATTAATACGACCACCTTCGGGCCACCTTCCCACATCCTCCGAACGACCAGTCCACACTGCTCTTGAGACTTCTGGAGACCTGAACATTGCCCATTCCCTGCTATTAAGCAGCTGGCGCGCGTCATGTGTTCAGGCTCTACGAGCAAACTTAAGACTCGTAAGCCCAGAAAGCACGAGCTCAGAAAGTCTAATGTGAGATCCAAACCGATATTTTCTTTTACCCTTTATCCTTGTTGTGAAAAGGAAGCCAGCGTCTTGTTTTCCATATAAAGTTGGAATGGATGACCACAAAGGCATGAATGAATAGGTGGAGGAGGCATTCGTGCTAGCTCTCCTGAGGAATCGAATTATGACAACTCATTCTTGAGCCAAAAGACCTGTAGTGTTTGAGCAAAATGCAAGGTCAATACATATATTAGGTCCTTTCTTCACAACAACTTGCTAATAACATTTTTATTTAGTCAAAGGGTCTTACAGTCCGAGCGCAACCATCTTGCCATAGGCGCAATATCTCGAGTGTGCTTAATTATTTGCTAATCTATGACGTCATCGTTGCCTATTCGCGCTGTGGGATAGCTGTCATTATATAATCGTCAGAAGTGCCCTACCCGTATACTGCAGATGGTCGAGGCATGTCCTTGACAGCAAAAAGTGTTTTTTACCAATCCTTTGTGTTCGGGGGCAAGTAAGGAAAGGTGAGCAGTGTTCGCACTTTCTAATCTGCGAGCAAGCAGGGTTCAACCACGTGCACATATTTTCATGTGGCAAAGAAGAGTTTTCGCCCCTTCGTGAGGAGCCACTTTGAACAAATCGAAATGACTAACTGTGTTGATCGACGGCTTAACGGTATAACTCAACTCTTGAAGTGCAGTAAGCAACTATTAATGAAGCAACTTAGATTGATTTTGAACAGGGAGTACACCAAAAGTCAGGCTCGCTTTTTCGGAAATGCTTTAATTAGGCAGTTTCGGCTGTTCGCCCAAGTCTATAAAGATCTGAAAGCTCATCTCGAGTCTTGGTAGCCTCTGGGGAGTTAAGAAATTCCGCGCGCCATCTAACGATCGCGCTCAACGAAAATAGACATTCTAATGCTTTTGAAGAGAACAACAACAACGGAACCAGTTTCGGTTTGACTGGCTAATATGATGACTATTAACGCTCCGAAGATTCAAATGATCTGGCGGTGAATTAGAGGAGTCGGAAGCACACTGTCATTTTTTGCAGCTGACATTAAGGTGTATGAGTTGATTTCAAGAATGCCATGGCAGAAAGAGCACAAGCTCTAGAACAATCGTCCGGGCAAGCCTGCCACACACGAAGTAATATGTCATCAGACAATGGTCAAATCCACGAGAGCAATGTAAGTTCATTTCACCTTTTTGGTTGAAATGGCAACATCTGCCATGGTGTGATATTCAGAATTTTCACACTCGTCAGCAACTTTTCGGGCTCAAAATCCTCATTTAAAATTGCAACTAATAAAGCGCAACGGGACGTACATCGCAGGGGAAAAAATCTTTGGCTACTTTGTCAACAGCCATGAGTCTTGAGCGGGCCTGTTAAAGTTAAAGCCGTCTCAGCTTGCCTATGCCACAAAACCTAATGAACCTGAGGAAATGATTAAATCTAGCCAAGTATATTTACAAGTGTAGACAAGTCTCGTAAAGCCTCTGCGGAGCTTGATCAATAGTATGGTGGTGCTGGCTCTTCCAGCACCATGGTGCGCTTGAAAGCAGTAAGAAAAGCATTTATCAGGCACCAGTAATGGCTTTGCCGGACGAGAAAATACCGTCTAGCATATTCGTTCGACTAATTGGTCTTCCGTCACTTTTTCTTTGTAGGGATTGTCCCAAGTAATTCATTTCATTATATTCCAGGAAGCTTAAAGCTGCCAAGCTGAACTATTCGGTTGATGACAAGTACCTACTCGCTATAAAGTATGGACTGGTGAAGTTCTAAGTGCCTTTTCCGTGCTCTAAGCTCTCCGTTGTCGATTCAACCATGCAAATTTGAGAACGGTGGTATATATGCCGAACTTGGCTTAAAAAATCCTAGGATGGTTTCTATGCCTTGTGCTGTATACTTCTGGGCTAGGTACAAAGTGTCAAACTTACTTTGCTTGCCGACGCGCCAGGATTAAAATCGACGAACGGAACTCTCAACGAGCCGTTGATTCGATCGACAAATGCCTTTAGTAAAGTACACTTTCTGGAGGCACGTGGTGTTACAAATAAAGACCATTTGGACCGTTTTTTTTCAGCAACACAAGAATTAGGTACTTCCACATATACGAGTTGGCAGCCAAGTATGTGAGGATCTGTAAGAAGGGCCATAGATTCATTCACGAGGCTCACACATCGGTTTCGTATACAAAGCCTGTCAATATCGATAAATCATTAAAAAATCGTAAGCCTCTACTTTGTATGTGACCTAGGGACAAACTGCGCAGTAAGTGCGTTAATGTCGCATTCGTGAGCTGTCATGACTAACTTTGCGCCAGAAAATGCAATTTGTGCATCGATGGTTTTTACACCTTTTTATTTCAATGATCTAAAAAGCTTCAGAGCTACGCCTCCTCTTCGAACCATTAATGATCCTGAGATACGGGAGGGAAAATGGAAGCACATTTTCGTTTAGGGCTATCACTTTCCTTACAGAAACACTTATGAGAATCCAAAGAAAATTAGCCGGATAAATTATGTAGGGCAAAAAATATATCGATAAACGAAAGGAACTCCTGGATAAAAGTGGGGGAGTAAATTTGAATTAGCTTATTAAAGGTGCTGAATTAGAAATACTACGGATAGAAAGAAGAAGAAATGATTCATTAGGACATTTTACATGTATCGAGTCTATTACTGTCCTAGAAGGACACAACATTATTTTTCTTTTTAGGACTTTGCGTCACATATTAGTCGAGAGATGGGCCTGACACCTCTTCGAGGATATGTTCCCACTCGACCTATTTGGTATGGCGAGTCATGGTGAAACGACGGCTTATAGCAATTATAGACGCCACTGTACTGTTTCCTGAAGGGCTTTGTACACGTAACGCTGCGCGATTTTAGTGAGTGGCCGAGCTATGAGAAAAGATTTGCCGACGCAGCACAAAGAACTTTTGCTGGGGCGCTCATTGGCTTATGAGACTGAAATCCTCGTTGCCACATCGTCAAGAAAGCCCATCTTGTTTTCGAGGGCAAAGGGTTTCCCCAAACTCGCCGCGGCTTGACAGCAAAGGCTAACCACGGTAGCAAATCAAGCGCTTGCATCCAGTCGAGAAGGAGCTGCTGCTTCATATGAAGACGATGCAAAGCTGAGGCAGGAGCGGTCTTCTTTGGCGCTTGTTTTTGGCCACTAAATCATGTGGCACTTCTATGTATAGTGATTTGTGAAGAAGAGGCACTCATATGTGTGTAAGTAGCGTCTTGCAAAGTGGCATATTTATCCCGCTTTGCGGGATTCGTGAGACCTATCATAACATTTTTGGTTCGACTACTCAAATATGTATCAGAAACAGAAGGCTTTTCCTATGAAAGCCGCAGTCTTTTAGGTTAATAATAGTGACCATACTTTAAAAGTTACGCTTCTAGCACCTGGCGTAGCATTATGCCGAGATTTGAACGTGAGATGTCTCCGACGCACCAAGTGGGCAAACCATACCCTAGCATCAAAGATATAAGGTACTACGTCTGAGGTGGCACGATTTGAGGTTGTACTACCTTGAGAGTTTTCCAAAATTCCAAGTAGGTCCTCCAGCTGCATTGTGTCAATGATAGTGCTTTAAAGAATTTAAACCATTACTAAGCTACTTACGAAGCCGAGCGACCGTCCTGTGTCAGATTTGTTGCTGCGCTAAACCGTGCGTATAGGTCGCAAAGAAAAAACGGTTCCTTTTAAAACCAAAATTGGTCATACGAGCAACTCAAACGATAGCTTTTGGTGATTCCTCGCGGCGCAAGCCAGATGAGAATACAGCTCAGATTCATTGCATACGTTAGCTGGGTATTGCTTATTTATAAGTTCCTCATGTATCTCGTCAAATTTGATTGTAGATTCGAAAGAGCAAAACTGAATACAAATTCAGCCATAGACAGCTTACCGTCTCTCGATTGTGGCACCTCAGTGCACATACTGCGTAATTTTCGTCATGAAGCAGAGACTCATTGATTTCTGATGGTCTGATGATACTGATAGGCTCGGTAAAATGCTGATGTGTCAGCGGCGAGTTTGACTTCCTAGTAAGTCTCATAGCTTCTCACATACTTTTCAACTCACTTGATAAGGTGGGCCTCCAAAATGCTGTGAATACTGAAGACAGAAAAGAGCGTTCATTCTTGGTCCAAATGACGGTACTACATGCCTCCAGAAGATACCCGTACTCCAGGCTGTCGATCAAGCCAGCAGCTTGGACTGAATTATCGAACTGACTTATAGTGGAAAACACAGCTAGTCTACTTTTAGCGGTACATTGCAGTTGCTGTCGAACAACTCAACTTTTGCATCTTTGCTTGTGATAAATATTGCAGTAAGGGCTCTCGATTGATATATGTTCTATATACCTGACCAATTTGTTCGCTTTTATTGCTCTAAGCTTTGCAGCGCTAAGTGCGTCAGGGAGCACATTAAGTTTGCCAGCCTTGTTTCAATGCGAAGCTTATAATACGCAACGTATGATCTTCTTGTATGTTGTGAGGACAAGTAAAGGCATATATATCCCAGCGAAGCATGGGCTGACTCGACCATAAAGAGCTCAGAGACCAGGAGATGGACACGAAACTTTATAAGCGCGTACTTCATGGCAAGTAACCACTTATCATGAGCACGATAGCTTCGCTCGGCGATCCTAAGCTGCCTTAGCTGGAATTAATGGCTCGCTTAATACCGTCTGTATAATGTCAAAGACTTAAAAAAATAATGGCTAGACGAAAGCACCCTAAAATATAGCTAGACGGCTTAGTTTCGTCCGTTAAATCCAAACGAAGAGCATGATAAACGGTAACATTGATGCCTTTTAGCGCAAAGTGGTACTGGCTCTTTCAGCATAAGCCAATGTTTCTTTTAATCGATCGAATAAGAGAATTGCGAGTGCCGCATATACTTGAGCAAACAGCTGTCTAGGCCTAATCACTACCTCAGACAATGTTTGGAACGTGGCGTAGGCAAATGCTTGACGTATTTAATTATCCCTACGTCTCTTCAAACCCTAAGGCTGTATGAAAAAGCCAAAAAATGTATCCTATCCCACAGTGACACATAGGCGTAAAGGCTGTTACCTCAAAATCTTGCTCCGGTGGTCTAAAATGGCATCCTGTGCCCAAACGCATATCTTCGAGCGGCAATAGATGAGTACATATAGTCTAGATGTGTCTTTACGGAGTCCTATAATGGTCGAATTCAGTCTGCAATCATAGGGTTAGCCGTAGCCGAGGCGTTTTACAATCCTTGTGGTTTCTCCCAGAAGAATCGTACGCACAACAAAGCTGAAGAAAGGACTTACGCTTTATTGTGAGATCAGGCAACTAGCACATTTGACTTTGCTCCGTCAATCGCTCCGAAGTTAGTGATTTTCTAGCCATGGCATGCCCAGGGTCTTGTACATGTCGAAAAGTTGCATGTGTGCCGTCAAAATACTCAAAGGAAACAATTTTGGGAACGTTCCATCATCCGATCGAGCTTATTTCTGTTGCTCTCTTTTAAAGCATCAGTCCCTCGATTAAATTTGACCGCACTTGTTTGACGGCGTGTGCAATACCTTAACAGTCCAGACACTAATCCCTTTGCGCGTACAACCAGTAATCCACCGCCGAAGGCTTCTCGCTTTAGAACTAATTAGTTATCAAATTTTTGGGTCTTCCCCGGTAAAGCTCCTCCTTAGTTGGTAAATAGTACTTTTTTGGCCTTGAAAAGCACCTTCCACCGGTGAAAGCTTAAAGCTTTTGGGTAAAGAAGGATTACTTCATCGCACCCCTTTAGGACGAACACGAATTAGGTGTCCATGTTTTCTCGATCGTTTTGCTCGGCAGTCCATTAAGATTGGACCTGAGCCAGTAGCTAGCAATTTGTAGAATAAAATACTGCTGTTCAAGGCATTCTTTTAGGAGCGAGCTTGTCAATGGCTGTAATTTCTGTAAAGAAACGTCTAAAGGCATCATTTTATAGTTGCTGCCCGCACTCTAAATTAGTTCTATTTTATGCCTTCCGTGGATACAAACACCACTTGTTGAGAGTGGCTTTTTAGTAATAGACGCCGTCTGCTCAATTTATTCGTATTTCTAGGGTGCTTAAGCTTTCCTTGCTTGTAGGTAGAAAATGTAAACGCTATCCTCAGCTTCAAATTATGTGCCTTCGAAACATAAAGTAGCTTGATAAGTTGTCTCAAGGATCACTGTTCAATTCTTCGTCTGGTTCTTCATGCGGACGATATGTCCACCTAATGTTTGTGCTCTATTCCTAGTCTTTTTTAGCCGAGACCTTACATCGGACGCTATAGCCAAAAAAAATGATCTTGTCCAGCATGACGTAAAGAGCCAAAGTTTGCCCGTAAGGTATCAATAATATGAAGAGCTTTGGATGCCTGGTACCGGAGGGTACCAAAGCGCCATCCCAGGCAGCAAATCTCCCGGGTAGTGCAAACTGATCGTCTGGGAGATGTTGGAAGGTGGTCTTATAAATCCCGATACCTTTGCGAGATTCACGTATTCAATGTAATTAAGTGGTCGTGGGATTGACCAACGAGTACTACTAGGTCCAACGGTGCGTCACACCACCTTGCACAAAGAGGTCGTGCGATAAAATTTCTGCCCATCGGCAAGCAACCGTTTACTATCGCCCGTCTTAAGGATTGCAATAAATTGTAGTTGAAAACTCTTTTATTCTAAAACAATGCTAGCCTCTTCCTCAACGCACTAATGATTTAGAATTAGGCATGGCTCAAATTTGGTTGTAAGGAAAAAAATTCCTACGTTTCTCGGCATTTTGTTATCTGCCATAGATGAAGGGACTAAAAATCGTGCATGGGCTAAAATTAATAAATACACATAGTATACAAGAACAAACATACGATGCGATACAGAAACTACACAGTAGCTACAAAAGTGAGTCAAAGCTTAGAATTGTCTGCGGTAACGACAGCAGTGCACTTCATGTAAAGGTTCAAGCGCCCCTTGACGATGAAAAATTATGGATAACAAACAAGCTTATCGATCGCACACTTGAAATAATTCAAGTTCTGCACATGTTATGACATCCACACAGCCAACAACAGATTGTTGCAATAGGTCATACTAAGTTGACTTTAAGAATACAAAAAACGTTTATGTTGAATGCGTACAACAATAACCAGAGCTCATAGGCTTGAGCAGACCCAGCGTTAATTCGCTTAGCTGTATTGCCATGTACCGCTAAAGAAGTCGCGTACAATCGGGTGACGCGGCTTAATAGCATGATCTCCATCAACGATATCACTACTGGCTCGTGCGTCAATAAAAAGGGATATGGATATCGGCGTGCATTGTGACTGAGACGGGCCCTTTATAATCATGGTAATAGCTGGCTTATCGATAAAAGTTGCCTCGAAAGAATGATGGCTTCTGGTGCACGACAATATATAACGAATTGCATATTGAGATACTTCAAAGCATACCAAAAGATATCTAGTCTTCGTCTTCTGTACAAGAAGCGCTTGCTGATGCAGAAGCGTTCATGTAGTCATGCTTTTTATACACAATATCGCACCGTAAAACTTCGTCGTTAGGTCATTTAAAGAGCGAAACAAGCAGTGCCCACTAAGCTCAATCCATATTCAGTCCATAAGAGCAATCTGTTTTATATTTTTCTCGTAATTGGTATTTAGCATCTCAAATTATGTAGTCAACTACTTACTGAATAAGGATTTGAGGTGTAACATATACCCTCGAGCTTTATAGTTTAATCGTTGAGTAAATTTTTTTACAATTTTTCCACAGACTTTTAATAAAGAGGAGTGGATACTGTCCTGCCCTGCACACTTAATAGGTATTTCGCATTTTTACAGCCACATCAAGTGGCACTGGTCGAGGACAATAAGGAGCTTCTTAAAAAATGCAATTAAGTCTTGACGTTGAGATTTCTTTACACGCTTTGCACATCGAAGACGAACGCTGCAGGCAATAGATCGCCTCCGCATACACACCATTTCCGATAAAGGATGTAGCTTTGAGCTCCATGTCAATCAGCGTAGTGGTTGATGCCATCAATTTATAGAGCGTTTCAATCAAATTCTAATACGTGACAGTATAATTCCATGAAAATATTTAGCACTCGCAACGAAGTGGAAATAGGTCGTTATGTCGCGGACTATTAAAAACGTGCGGGCTCTTGCTTACCGCATGATCTTGTAAGTTCTTCGTTCGCTTCGTGTGCTTCCAGCGATATACTTTGTAAGCATTTTCTTTCAAAGCTGTGAACAGTGGGGTTGAAGCTCTCTCGCTCGATACACATATTTAAGGTAATGCGCTAGAGCAAGCTCTACTCGAATTTAAAATACATAATCTGTGTGCATTCTTGAGCTGAGGTTTCAAGCAATAATGACTGCACACGCGGACCTCGAACAAAAATGATTTTTGTGCTTGGCTAACATCAAAATCCCCGAGGGTTGCGACAATGGATTGTCCTCGCCAATAATATATTACCAAGGAATACGAAGGGTGATACGATGTCGACTTGCTGATGCCATGTTGTAGTGACACTAAAGAATTAAAGCTCGGTCAGCGCCATGGAAGTAAGCTTGGCTCAGGTAAAAATCCCGGCTCTTTCAGACGGCAAACTAAATTTTTGAAGTAGTGATTCTTGACATCGGCAATTTGATTATAAGGGCTGCAAATGTGTCATGAGTTATTAGTAACAAAGCTGAAGTCGGCCAAACGCTTTATGGAAAGAAGCTTTTTGCGATGCGCTACGCCTGTTCATGTTGAAGATACACATGCTGATGACAGCAGTCATAAGCGATCTACATGGGCCACGCGCCCTTGAGAGCGTATGTAAAGTCTTTTTATCTATACAAACAACTTTCACCTTGATCGTCGCTCCGATTTAGTCGTATACTACCAAGCGGGCAAATAGAATATCTAACTCAACGCACTGGCTTGCTGTCCAGACTTTGGTTTTGATACGTTCACCAACAAATCAATAAGAATTAATATCGTGAAAGTGTGTCGAATGCATTACAATTAACGCTACGTTTTTCATACTAATGTCTTTGCTGCGCGACGACATCGCGGCTGTCTATGAATCCACGTCAGCAATTGGGTACATAAAAGGCGTTCAAGCGGTGCATCGGATATTTGGCCCAAACATCATGCGCTGCCCGTATCGGGTGGTATAGAATGGATGTTATGGATTTTTTTAAATTTCTAATATGGATTATAATACTTCAGACCCTGCCGTACCCACCTCCTGTCTCTGCGTATTCCAAATTCTGGGAGAAAATATATCCAATTGAATTTTTATGTTGACCTCCGCATTACGAGATCGACTGCTCGCCTTGTACGTACCCGCATCCATTTGTCGACAGTACGCTATCGGGAAGGACGCATATATGAATCAAATTGCTAGCTACATCAAGTCGAGAACTAAGCTCTGATTCTGCTGCAGGGTCAAACAATGCATGGAGTTGTTTTTGCATGTTGTTACGTGTTGATCGCAAATCGGCAAGGCTAATGCTGTTCGTGGTTAAGATGCGCGACAATGTCGCATTCCTAATATCCTGATTCTTGGTGCGATATTAAATGCAATTGCCCCCCCTTCCAAGTAGGAAGAAAGCATGATTGCAGGCATTTATACGGGTCGTGTTGACTTGGCTCTGAACGAGGATGGTGCATACGTCAGATGTACGTTTCTGTAGGCCAAACTTTTGGTACCGTCGATGCTATAGTGATTTAACTTTACAGGCAAAAAGCTTATTTGCAACAAGTAATGTCTTGTCTTCAGCTCGGCAAACAGAAATAGAAATAAGAGGTGAAAAACAATGCGTTTTTATTTTTTTGGAGATACAACAAACGTGCTAGATGGAGTATTGGCGATTATGGAACGGAGCTAGCAATTGCGCTTGCTATTGTATGTCCTTTCCGTATTACTCTACGTGTTATCTTTCCTTATTGAGTATACTGAACTCTATGGTCGGACGTGTATAACATTTTTGTCCCGTATAGCTCAAATTAGACGTGACATATTATGCTCGCAATTTAGCCTAGCGTACACAGTCGTGTAGCAAGCTGTTTCGAAGGTCGGTTGTCGGACGAGTCTTGGCTGCGAGCGGAGCGAAGTCGGTGAAGGAGGAAAAGTGTTAGGTGCTAAAAGAAAAAAGAGAATTGATATTAAATAAAGAGCTCTTTAAAGATTCCTGTCTTTTTATAGTGTGACTGGTGGCTCTCACGCATCGGCTGCTGCCATCCTGAAGGCTAGCAATCTTTTAAACTCCATATGGCTTTTTACACATACTGTATTGCCATAATTCAGTATGGTATCTCGTATCCAAACATAATGGAACATCTGGACCTTGCTTTTGGCTTGAACCTGTGTGATTGCCTAATCGTAATCGTATGGATTGTAGCAACGCATATACATATAAATTAATGTAATTATGTGATGTAATGTCCGTTGCCGACAAATTTGACGCAAATTACGGGTACGTCGCATCACATACTTACAATACCACAAGGCTTATCAAACTTCCGGCGACATTACTATTTTTACTTACAAAGCTGTTTTGATACTCACGGGTTTTTGCCCAACCAAATGGTGACAAATTATTCGTTAATAGCCGTTTCAAAGGTATCAACGGTCTTGAAGAACCGAAGAAGGCGACAAAGGCAAATTTTGGAGGCCAATTAGACCAATAAACTTATGCCGGCATTGACAGATGCGGTCTTGTGACAAGAAGCCCTAAGAAGACAGACATGATTTAGACTTGGCCTACTCCATGAGCCTAAGCAAATTGTGGAGGAATAAAGACCTTGAATATCGTTCATCCGGTTAAATTTCTTGCAAGATTTGTGGGCAGTCACTTTTTCCATTACGTTTGTCACTATGAAGCGCGACCACTCTTCCTCATCATGAGTTGGCAACTACTGTACCTGTGCCGACAGCGTCCACAACTGCGGCGCACGCCATCACAAGAGACTTTTTACAAGCAGAAACACACAATTTAGTCGAACCGCGGAATGGTCATGACATAACGTAGCGTTTTCCCGTGTGCTGGGCACGCGATGACATCCTCCGTATTATTTTCTGCTCGCATCTTTTCCTTTAGCACTTTCTAAATAATGCCAGTCAAAATAGTATTCATATTAACACATTTGCCTTAAAGCTGTGCAGTAAAGCCATCAAACGTTTACCGAACGCCCCACAGGTCTTCTATCAGAATTTAATCGTGCTACTACTGCTGTTTGGTTGATCCTTTTGTCGGCCTTGTGCTTTGACCCAGATTTTAGCATAAATATTTTGCATTCGGAATCAAACTAAATTGTGTTCGCTAAGCCAAAAGAAAGCAACCATTTATTGTTTCTTAACAAAAAATCCCAAGGCGCTACTTTTTTGCCCAAAACGGTCGTACTCGGCCTAACGAAGTCAGAAAAAAGCACATTATAGCTATCAGAGGAGGGGTAAGCCTACTCACCTCACGAAGACAGTTTAACCAAGTTTTTATGACCAAATAGCCAGAGTCCACCTGAAAGTGGTCAGCCTACATGTATCACCTCTACAACGCCCACCTTATCTAGTATGGCGCGGCTGACCAGTACTTGAATTAAAGGTGTCGGTTAGAACTAAACGCAGACTTAGCTTATGCTTTCAGCCCCATGGTGCGCATATTATCTAAATATATTTCTCGATCACCCTTGCAGCTTTTTGTAATGGATTTGCATTGTTGATGGTGCACTCTGTTTGGTCGGTATAGATTTTTGCCGTTAAAGTCGTACAAATTATTAATGTATAATCAAATCGAAAAAAAAGCTTCAAGGCATGCCAAAAGTGTGCCAGTGTTCACAAATTGTTTTTCAAATAAAACGCTGTTAATAAATATGATACATAGCAAGATAGTCTTCTATGTGTAATACAAAATACCATTTCTTGTCTTGTTGACTTCGTAGATCAACATCAAAGCTTGCAATTTGCCACGAATGAGCGGTCAAACTGCACAAAGACAGGTGCATCATGAAGATCTGAGAGGTCTAAAATCTACATGTACTATAACTTTTGACCCAATCGACTATTCACGACTATTTTACAAGAATTTTACCTTTGTCGTCTTGATGCGCCTCATGCATAAAACTTACACCTCGTTCAAGAGCATTTATATTTGGATAAATACAAATGGTGATCCAATGGTTTACCCATAATTAACATGCAGGAAGTTTACTTTTCTCGTCTTAATGCGCCTTATGCATAAGAACTCTTGCTTCGTTTAAAAGCATTAACAAATTTATATCTTACAAATGGTGGAGCGCTTTGCAATCCGCTCGTTTCGCTACCGAAATGAGTCGAGTGAATTTAAAGTATATTTCTCCTCAATCATCTTGTTCTTTATACTCACAAGACCTCAAGCAGCGCAAAGCCTTTGCGCATATTGACTAACAGCTCGAGTTAAGGTAAAAAAGTGGTGAGTACGCGACCAATGGCTTGGTGACACCGCGTAAAAGCACTGACGCAGCGCAAGATACTTTCAGCCTTGAAGCTAAGACACACGGCATTCACCATATCCCAACGACCTTGTCGATCTTCATTTTCATTTGTTGAGCATTAATTCACCAGATCCTTCCGTGCTTGTCACCTAGATTTTTCGCCGTGTGGACGTTTGTGGATGATGCACATGACACTAAACATTACCTCCGTAGAGAAACAGCTAATATCGATGCACAAACGCTGATCCAGACAAAAAGTATTATGCCATTACCAATAGTTATTTTCGTTGACGACATTGCGTCAAACAAATTTGAGAAAACCAGCGCGAGTCATCAATTTCCTTTTTCGAAGTGATCCGTCTACAAGAAGATGCCTGATAATCCTGCGATCAGAACCACGCGCAGCGTTTGCCTTCGATGTGCAAAGCGTGTAAAGGAATCTCAACTTGAAGAATAAATTGCAATTCTTGAGTAGCTCCTCCTTCTCGCTGTAAAATTGCGAAACACCTTTCAAGTGCAGGACAGTATCCACGCCTTTTCATTAAATGTCTGTGAAAAAATTGTAACAAAATATTCTTAACGATTTAAATAATAAAGCTCGAGGGTAAATGATACACCTCGACCTTATGTTCAGTGGGTAGTTGACTACATAATGTAAGATGCTAAATACCAGAAACGAGAAAAATATAAAACAAATTGCTCTCATAGACTAAATATGGATTAAGCTTAGTGCGCACTGCTTTTTTCGCTTATCAAATGACCTAACGACGACGTTTTACGGTGCGATATTGTGTATAAAAAGCAAGCGCTTCTTATACAGAAGACGAAGACCAGATATCTTTTGGTATACTTTGAAGTAACTCAATATGCAATTCGTTATATATTGTCGTGCACCAGAAGCCATCATTCTTTCGAGGCATCTTTTATGGATAAGCCAGCTATTACCATGATAATAAAGGGCCCAGCTTGGAAAAGGTTGGGGTGACGCCCTCCTTCCAAGCGCGGGGGCTAAATGCTCGCGCGCTTCGGGCAGGTGCTCTCGGGCATGTGCAGGTCTCTAACGAGTCTCACCCTCGACGCGACGGTCTCCAGCACCGGGCGCCACCTGGGCTCTTACCAAGTCAGAGATAAACAAACTAATGGAAGACCCTCAAGACCTCGGTGCTGGCTGCACTGCCCGCCGAACGAGACTCGACGTATGCGGACACCACTCTATGCCGTGGACTAGCCAGACTGAGCCTAGCACGTGCATAACTTGGCAACGCGATAACGTAATACATTACATTACATTAATAAAGGGCCCGTCTCAGTCACAATGCACGCCGATATCCATATCGCTTTTTATTGACGCACGAGCCAGTAGTGATGTCGTTAATGGAGAACATGCTGTTAAGCCGCGTCACCCGATTGTACGCAACTTCTTTAGCGGTACATGGCAATACATCTGAGCGAATCAACGCTGGGTCCGCACAAGACTATGAGCTCTGGTTATTGTTGTACGCATTGAACGTAAACGTTTTTTTGTAATTTAAAAGTCAACTTAGTATGACATAATGCAACAATCTGTTGTTGGCTGTGTGGATGTCATAACATGTGCAGAACTTGGATTATTTCAAGTGTGCGATCGATAAGCTTGTTTGTTATCCATAATTTTTCATCGTCAAGGGGCACTTGAACCTTTACATGAAGTGCACTGCTGTCATTACCGCAGACAATTCTAAGCTTTGACTCACTTTTGTAGCTACTGTGTAGTTTATGTATCGCATCGTATGTTTGTTCTTGTATACTATGTGTATTTATAAATTTTAGCCCATGCACGATTTTTAGTCCCTTCAACTATGGCAGATAACAAGATGCCGAGGAACGTAAGAATTATTTTCCTTACAACCAAATTTGAGCCATGTCTAATTCTAAATCATTTTTGCGCTGAGGAAGAGGCTTGCATTGTTTTAGAATAAAAGAGCCTTTCAACTACAATTCATTGCAATTTTTAAGACGGGCGATAGTAAACGGTTGCTTGCCGATGGGCAGAAATTTTATCGCACGACCTCTATGTGCAAGGTGGTGTGACGCACCGTTGGACCTAGTAGTACTCGTTGGTCAATCCCACGACCACTTAATTACATTGAAGACGTGAAATCTCGCAAATGTATCACGATTTATAAGACCACCTTCCAACATCTCCCAGACGATCAGTTTGCACTACCCGGGAGATTTGCTGCCTTGGATGGTGCTTGAATTTGGTACCCTCTGGAACCAGGCATCCAAAGCTCGTCATATTATTGATACCTTACGGGCAAACTTTGGCTCTTTACGTCATGCTGGACAAGATTACTTTCTTGGCTATAGCGTCCGATATAAATTCTCGGCTAAAAAGACTAGGAATAGAGCTCAAACATTAGGTGTACATATCCTCCGCACGAAGAACCAGACGAAAAATTGAACAGTGATCCTTGAGACAACTTACCAAGCTACTTTATGTTTCGGGGGCACATAATTTGAAGCTGAGGACAGCGTTTACATTATCTACCTACAAGCAAGGAAGGTTCAAGCACCCTAGATATACTAATAAATTGAGCAGACGGCGTCTATTACTATAAAGCCACTCTCAACAAGTCAAGGTGTTTGTATCCACAGAAGGCATGAAATAGAACTAATTTTAGAGTGCGGGCAGCAACTATAAAAAGATGCCTATAGACGTTTTTCTACAAAAATTACAGCCACTGACAAGCTCGCTCCTAAAAGAATGCCTTGAACAGCAGTCTTTTATTCTACAAATTGCTAGCTACTGGCTCAGGTCCAGTCTTAATGGACTGCCGAGCAAAACGATCGAGAAAACATGGACACCTAATTCGTGTTCGTCCATAAGGGGTGCGATGAAGTAACCCTTCTTTACCCAAAAGCTTTAAGGATTCACAGATGGAAGCTGTTCTTCAAGGCCAAGAAAGTACTATTTACCAACAAAGGAGGAGCTTTATAGGGGAAGATTCAAATGTTGATAACTAATTAGTTCTGAAGCGAGAAGCCTTCGGCGGTGGATTACTGGTTGTACGCGCAAAAGGATTAGAGTCTGGACTGTTAAAGCATTGCATACGCCGTCAAATAAGTGCGGTCCAATCTAATCGAGGGACTGATGCTTCAAAAGAGAGCGACAGAAATAAGCTCGACCGGATAATGGAACGTTTCCAGAATTTTAATTATTTTCTTTGAGTATCTTGACGGCACACATGCAACTTTTCGACATGAAAAAGACCCTGGGCATGCCATGGCTAGAAAATCACTAACTTCGGAGCGATTGACGGAGCAAAGTCAAATGTGCTAGTTGCCTGATCTCACAATAAAGCTTTAGTAAGTCGTTTCTTCAGCTTTGTTGTGCGTACGATTCTTCTGGGAGAAACCACAAATATTATAAAACGCCTCGGCTACGGCTAACCCTATGATTGCAGACTGAATTCGGCCATTATAGGACTCCGTAAAGACACATCTAGACTATATATACTCATCTATTGCCGCTCGAAGATATGCGTTTGGGCACAGGATGCCATTTTAGACCACCGGAGCAAGATTTTGAGGTAACAGCCTTTATGCCTATGTGTCACAGTGGGAGAGAATACATTTTTCGGCTTTTTCATACAGCCTTGGGGTTTGAAGAGACGCAGGGATAATTAAATACGTCAAGCATTTGCCTACGCCACGTTCCAAACATTGTCTGAGGTAGTGGTTAGGCCTAGACAGCTGTTTGCTCAAGTATATGCGGCACTCGCAATTCTCTTATTCGATCGATTAAAAGAAACATTGGCTTATGCTGAAAGAGCCAGTACCACTTTGCGCTAAAAGGCATCATTGTAACCGTTTATCATGCTCTTCGTTTGGATTTAACGGACGAAACTAAGCCGTCTAGCTATATTTTAGGGTGCTTTCGTCTAGCCATTATTTTCTTAAGTCTTTGACATTAAACAGACGGTATTAAGCGAGCCATTAATTCCAGCTAAGGCAGCTTAGGATCGCCGAGCGAAGCTATCGTGCTCATGATAAGTGGTTACTTGCCATGAAGTACGCGCTTATAAAGTTTCGTGTCCATCTCCTGGTCTCTGAGCTCTTTATGGTCGAGTCAGCCCATGCTTCGCTGGGATATATATGCCTTTACTTGTCCTCACAACATACAAGAAGATCATACGTTGCGTATTATAAGCTTCGCATTGAAACAAGGCTGGCAAACTTAATGTGCTCGCTGACGCACTTGGGCACTGCAAAGCTTAAAGCAATAAAAGCGAACAAATTGGTCAGGTATATAGAACATATATCAATCGAGAGCCCTTACTGCAATATTTATCACAAGCAAAGATGCAAAAGTTGAGTTGTTCGACAGCAATTGCAATGTACCGCTAAAAGTAGACTAGCTGTGTATTCCACTATAAGTCAGTTCGATAATTCAGTCCAAGCTGCTGGCTTGATCGACAGCCTGGAGTACGGGTATCTTCTGGAGGCATGTAGTACCGTCATTTGGACCAAGAATGAACGCTCTTTTCTGTCTTCAGTATTCACAGCATTTTGGAGGCTCACGTTATCAAGTGAGTTAAAAAGTATGTAAGAAGCTATGAGACTTACTAGGAAGTCAAACTCGCCGCTGACACATCAGCGTTTTACCGAGCCTATCAGTATCATCAGACCATTAGAAATCAATGAGTCTCTGCTTCATGACGAAAATTACGCAGTATGTGCACTGAGGTGCCACAATCGAGAGACGGTAAGCTGTCTATGGCTGAATTTGTATTCAGTTTTGCTCTATCGAATCTACAATCAAATTTGACGAGATACATGAGGAACTTATAAATAAGCAATACCCAGCTAACGTATGCAATGAATCTGAGCTGTATTCTCATCTGGCTTGCGCCGCGAGGAATCACCAAAAGCTATCGTTTGAGTTGCTCGTATGACCAATTTTGGTTTTAAAAGGAACCGTTTTTTCTTTGCGACCTATACGCACGGTTTAGCGCAGCAACAAATCTGACACAGGACGGTCGCTCGGCTTCGTAAGTAGCTTAGTAATGGTTTCAATTCTTTAAAGCACTATAATTGACACAATGCAGCTGGAGGACCTACTTGGAATTTTGGAAAACTCTCGAGGTAGTACAACCTCAAATCTTACCACCTCAGACGTAGTACCTTATACCTTTGATGCTAGGGTATGGTTTGCCCACTTGGTGCGTCGGAGACATCTCACGTTCAAATCTCGGCATAATGCTACGCCAGGTGCTAGAAGCGTAACTTTTAAAGTATGGTCACTATTATTAACCTAAAAGACTGCGGCTTTCATAGGAAAAGCCTTCTGTTTCTGATACATATTTGAGTAGTCGAACCAAAAATGTTATGATAGGTCTCACGAATCCCGCAAAGCGGGATAAATATGCCACTTTGCAAGACGCTACTTACACACATATGAGTGCCTCTTCTTCACAAATCACTATACATAGAAGTGCCACATGATTTAGTGGCCAAAAACAAGCGCCAAAGAAGACCGCTCCTGCCTCAGCTTTGCATCGTCTTCATATGAAGCAGCAGCTCCTTCTCGACTGGATGCAAGCGCTTGATTTGCTACCGTGGTTAGCCTTTGCTGTCAAGCCGCGGCGAGTTTGGGGAAACCCTTTGCCCTCGAAAACAAGATGGGCTTTCTTGACGATGTGGCTACGAGGATTTCAGTCTCATTAGCCAATGAGCGCCCCAGCAAAAGTTCTTTGTGCTGCGTCGGCAAATCTCTTCTCATAGCTCGGCCACTCACTTAAATCGCGCAGCGTTACGTGTACAAAGCCCTTCAGGAAACAGTACAGTGGCGTCTATAATTGCTATAAGCCGTCGTTTCACCATGACTCGCCATACTAAATAGGTCGAGTGGGAACATATCCTCGAAGAGGTGTCAGGCCCATCTCTCGACTAATATGTGACGCAAAGTCCTAAAAAGAAAAATAATGTTGTGTCCTTCTAGGACAGTAATAGACTCGATACATGTAAAATGTCCTAATGAATCATTTCTTCTTCTTTCTAACCGTAGTATTTTTAATTCAGCACCTTTAATAAGCTAATTCAAATTTACTCCCCACTTTTATCCAGGAGTTCCTTTCGTTTATCGATATATTTTTTGCCCTACATAGTTTATCCGGCTAATTTTCTTTGAATTCTCATGAGTGTTTCTGTAAGGAAAGTGATAGCCCTAAACGAAAATGTGCTTCCATTTTCCCTCCCATATCTCAGGATCATTAATGGTTCGAAGAGGAGGCGTAGCTCTGAAGCTTTTTAGATCATTGAAATAAAAAGGTGTAGAAACCATCGATGCACAAACTGCATTTTCTGGCGCAAAGTTAGTCATGACAGCTCACGAATGCGACATTAACGCACTTACTGCGCAGTTTGTCCCTAGGTCACATACAAAGTAGAGGCTTAAATTTTTTTTAATAATTTATCGATATTGACAGGCTTTGTATACGAAACCGATGTGTGAGCCTCGTGAATGAATCTATGGCCCTTCTTACAGATCCTCACATACTTGGCTGCCAACTCGTATATGTGGAAGTACCTAATCCTTGTGTTGCTGAAAAAAAACGGTCCAAATGGTCTTTATTTGTAACACCACGTGCCTCCAGAAAGTGTACTTTACTAAAGGCTTTTGTCGATCGAATCAACGGCTTGTTGAGAGTTCCGTTCGTCGATTTTAATCCTGGCGCGTCGGCAAGCAAAGTAAGTTTGACACTTTGTACCTAGCCCAGAAGTATACAGCACAAGGCATAGAAACCATCCTAGGATTTTTTAAGCCAAGTTCGGCATATATACCACCGTTCTCAAATTTGCATGGTTGAATCGACAACGGAGAGCTTAGAGCACGGAAAAGGCACTTAGAACTTCACCAGTCCATACTTTATAGCGAGTAGGTACTTGTCATCAACCGAATAGTTCAGCTTGGCAGCTTTAAGCTTCCTGGAATATAATGAAATGAATTACTTGGGACAATCCCTACAAAGAAAAAGTGACGGAAGACCAATTAGTCGAACGAATGTGCTAGACGGTATTTTCTCGTCCGGCAAAGCCATTACTGGTGCCTGATGAATGCTTTTCTTACTGCTTTCAAGCGCACCATGGTGCTGGACGAGCCAGCACCACCATACTATTGATCAAGCTCCGCAGAGGCTTTACGAGACTTGTGTACACTTGTAAATATACTTGGCTAGATTTAATCACTTCCTTAGGTCCATTTAGATATGTGGCATAGGCAAGCTGAGACGGCTTTGGCTTTTACAGGCCCGCTCAAGACTCATGGCTGTTGACAAAGTAGCCAAAGATTTTTTCCCCTGCGATGTACGTCCCGTTGCGCTTTACAATTTGTTATGGAAATATTTTTACTTACTAATTAGTTGCAATTTTAAATGAGTATTTTGAGCCCGAAAAGTTGCTGACGAGTGTGAAAATTCTGAATATCACACCATGGCAGATGTTGCCATTTCAACCAAAAAGGTGAAATGAACTTACATTGCTCTCGTGAATTTGACCATTGTCTGATGACATATTACTTCGTGTGTGGCAGGCTTGCCCGGACGATTGTTCTAGAGCTTGTGCTCTTTCTGCCATGGCATTCTTGAAATCAACTCATACACCTTAATGTCAGCTGCAAAAAATGACAGTGTGCTTCCGACTCCTCTAATTCACCGCCAGATCATTTGAATCTTCGGAGCGTTTATAGTCATCATATTAGCCAGTCAAACCGAAACTGGTTCCGTTGTTGTTGTTCTCTTCAAAAGCATTAGAATGTCTATTTTCGTTGAGCGCGATCGTTAGATGGCGCGCGGAATTTCTTAACTCCCCAGAGGCTACCAAGACTCGAGATGAGCTTTCAGATCTTTATAGACTTGGGCGAACAGCCGAAACTGCCTAATTAAAGCATTTCCGAAAAAGCGAGCCTGACTTTTGGTGTACTCCCTGTTCAAAATCAATCTAAGTTGCTTCATTAATAGTTGCTTACTGCACTTCAAGAGTTGAGTTATACCGTTAAGCCGTCGATCAACACAATCAGTCATTTCGATTTGTTCAAAGTGGCTCCTCACGAAGGGGCGAAAACTCTTCTTTGCCACATGAAAATATGTGCACGTGCTTGAACCCTGCTTGCTCGCAGAATAGAAAGTGCGAACACTGCTCACCTTTCCTTACTTGCCCCCGAACACAAAGGATTGGTAAAAAACACTTTTTGCTGTCAAGGACATGCCTCGACCATCTGCAGTATACGGGTAGGGCACTTCTGACGATTATATAATGACAGCTATCCCACAGCGCGAATAGGCAACGATGACGTCATAGATTAGCAATAATTAAGCACACTCGAGATATTGCGCCTATGGCAAGATGGTTGCGCTCGGACTGTAAGACCCTTTGACTAAATAAAAATGTTATTAGCAAGTTGTTGTGAAGAAAGGACCTAATATATGTATTGACCTTGCATTTTGCTCAAACACTACAGGTCTTTTGGCTCAAGAATGAGTTGTCATAATTCGATTCCTCAGGAGAACTAGCACGTATGCCTCCTCCACCTAATCATTCATGCCGTAGTGGTCATCCATTCCAACTTTATATGGAAAACAAGACGCTGGCTTCCTTTCCACAACAAGGATAAAGGGTAAAAGAAAATATCGGTTTGGATCTCACATTAGACTTTCTGAGCTCGTGCTTTCTAAGCTTACGAGTCTTAAGTTTGCTCGTAGAGCCTGAACACATGACGCGCGCCAGCTGCTTAATAGCAGGGAATGGGCAATGTTCAGGTCTCCGGAAGTCTCAAGAGCAGTGTGGACTGGTCGTTTGGAGGATGTGGGAAGGTGGCCCGAAGGTGGTCGTATTAATTTTGACAATCTTGGGAGAGTTTAGGCGCGGTCGTAGATTTGACCACCATAATCGACTACAAAGGACGAGGTCACACAGCACCTTGCACAAAAAGAACGTGCAATACGATATACGACCTTTCAGTGAAGGACCGTTTACTTTCGCCGGTCTTAACGAGATCGACAAGTGCAATAATTTGCGCCAAAAATACTATTTATCACAATGTTTATCCCTTCCTACAATTCCTCTTTTGAGCTAATTTAGTTTAGATGTGGTTACCTAAGTTCATCTTGGACTGAAAAGGAGTAAAGTCTGCTCAAATGCGCTAAGATGTTTAAACACATGTTTTTTTATAAACGTGCGATAAGATACAAGAACTATTTTTTATCAACTAATTAGCAACAGCAGGACAGTTCACGCAAAGGCTCACAACCGCTGTCAATCAAAAATCTGTGTATCAAATACATTGTGTGACATTCACCTCGCAATAAATCATACAAATGGTTTTCCCGACAAAAACATCTACGTACAGCAGTAACATTCAAATTTAAGAGGAGGTCTAGTCGAATCGCTCAGCTGTATTGACACGTATAGCTGAAGTAGCTCGCTTTGCCAAGTGACACGAACCAACAACGTGATCGCCGCCACCGTTAAACTATCGAAAGGTACGTCGAAAGAGAGCGAAATAGACAGCTTGTGGCATTGTGTCTGTAATGCGTTTTGATATAATGCTGGTTTTCCGATGAAAGTTCTTAAAAAATGGTGGCTTCTGGCGCACAACAAGCGCCCTATCAGTATAAATAATGCAGAAGTGAAATGCATTAGTACTGGTGCATGAAAAAAAGGCATTTGCTACTGCAAAGACTACTCAATTGGTTTTAGTGAATGTATCCTCAAACTATACGACATCACTCGGTTGCTAACAATATTCAATACTGCTTGTGCCATCATCGTGGATTTTCGCGTTAATATTTACCTTTCGAATTCATACTCATACAATTGTTGCATCAGCTAGGTGGCTAGGTATATATTATTCCTACACAGCTGTAACCGACTGTCTCATCTTTTCTAAAAAGGCGTCCTTTACCGTTCATGAGTTAGCATAAAAAGTGTTGTCCGAGGGCACCATAGTCATATGGGTTCGCGGTAAAACGTTCGAAGAAAGCAAAGTATCATACTGTACAGAATTTTGGACCTTTTTGAACGTTCCGTCTGATGAGTAAGCAATCAATAGGTCAAAAGTGCTATCATGATAAACGCATATTTCATAGGGTAGATCTTTTCATTAATAAGCGTCCATTTCTTATCGGGAGGAATAGAGCATCTATTTCTATGTGTAGACTTCTTATAAAGTCGTGCGGTATGCGTAATCCCGTACAATATTGTATTTCAAAATTGCATTTACAACACATGCAGGCGCTTTTCCTCAAAATCGGGACACGTTTTCCGAACCGATGACAGTCTCACTTTTCATTTTGCATTCAACTTCCACCATTGGATATTACTACAACATCAAGGAGGAAACATTGGTCAAGCTATGAACTTCACTGCCTTGACATCAGCCTTACTCGCTCTCCAATTTGTTTCCAGTGTAGCTGACGTTGTCACCTACAATTGGCGCATAACGAACATCTTTACTGAACACGACGGAGTCTTTCTAAACTACCTCGGAATCAATGACAAACCTGGTGACCAAGCTCTCATTGACGTGGTGTTGGGCAGGAGGTCGAAGTGCGCGTGACGAACCAACTATCTGACCCGACGTGTCTGCATTGGCACGGAATGAAGCAACTTGGAACCCAAGAGATGGATGGTGCATCCGAGATCACCCAGTGCACCATTCCTCCGAATGCAACAATGACTTACCACTTCGTTCCTGACAAAGCGGGTTCATTTTGGTGGCACAGCCACCACTTGTCACAATATGCGTTTGGATTACGAGGTCCCATGATTGTTCGCCCAGCCGAACTGCATGACTGGGAAAAGGATATTGATAAGGAGTACATTATTCAGTTGGGGGATTTGTACCATCAAGCGCCAGTGGCTGTACCAATATGGGACACCATCGTCATCAATAACCGTGGTCGATACAATTGCACTGCCGCTGCTACTCACAATTTTACCAATTGTACCGATGTCCAACCCCTTTCCAAGTTTCAATTTGAGGCAGGAAAGAAATACCTTCTTCGCCTCATTAGTATGGTAGCTCTGGCCCCGATCGAGTTCAGCATTGACGATCACGAATTTCGCGTAGTTGCTGCTGATGCTGACTACCTCGAGCCGTCACAGCCCATCAACTGGATCTTTATCAACGCTGGCCAACGCTACGATATCGTGGTAGAAGCAAAAAAAAGCACGAGTAACGAACACATTAATTCGTTCTGGATGCGTGCCAAGGGGCTTCACGGTATTCCTTGGACTGAAGGAACCGCTGAAAACGCTGGTGAAGGCTTTGTTGACGAAGGTTTGGCTATTGTTTCCTACGATAATAAGAATCAAGCTGAATCGACGACTCACAAGCAACAAAACCATTTGCTTCACGGTACTCCATCGACTGCAGGAACCGCTGAAATTGCTTGTGAAGGCTTTGTTGACGAAGGTTCGGCTAGTTCTTTCCACGATATCAAGGATGAACCTGAACCGACGACACAGAAGCAACAAAATCTTTCAACAATTCCCGAGTTTGATTTTACACCTCTAGAACCAGGTGTGCTCCCCGACACCCCTGATGACCGTATGGTGGTGCAATTCAAAATGGAAAATGGACTTGGTTTCTTCTCAATTGATGGTGGAGAATTTCGCACCTTTGTTAGTCCAGCTAAGCCCCCACTTTTTTCAATTGCGGGTGGCTTGAAGACCGAGGAGCTTCCGCTAGATGCCAACGCTCGTAAAATCGAATTTGGCAAACATATTGAGGTGGTGTTGGTTAATGTGAAAGGAGTTCAACATCCCATTCACATGCATTCACACTCGCCGTACTGTGTCGCCACTGGAACGGCACCACTTGAACAAATTTTTAACAACACATTGCCACCTCTTAATTTGACGAACCCGATGACACGCGACGTGTATACTGTTCCGCCTTGCACACTTGATGCGAACGGTAGCTGTACAGTTTTCGGATACACGGTCTTGCGCTTTTGGGCTGATAATCCAGGCGTTTGGCATTTCCACTGCCACATTGAGTGGCACATTGCAGCCGGATTGTCAATGTTGCTGGTGGAGGGCGAGGAGGAATTGCAACAAAAAGGAGTGAAATCCTTCTCTAACTCTGTTCTCAGTGTTTGCGGCAGCAACAGCAGCTTTTCATCATCAATGTAGCTAGTTGAGACGACACATAAGGGGGTATAGCTATCGTTTCGTCTTTGTTGTAAAAAGTGATTTCGTAAAAACGTGGTAAATGCAATGTGAGTTTATTACAAATTGATGGAGTAGTGCAATTTGCAGGCATATTGCACTTTCAGACAATCGCTTTCGTACATCAAGCTTGTTTTTTCAACAGAACGCCGGATATGAAGTGTCTAGCGCTTTTTTCGAATGTCCCCACACAGCGCAAAGTTGGAATTTTAGAAATTGTTGAGGCTCGGGTAGCTGGCACTAAATAATCAAGTAAATTAATCGCTGAAATAACAAAAAACGGTGTCATGTTTTGTAATTCTAAGTATTTGACCCATCTTGCGATGCATTCTGTATTTACGCGTTGTCATAAAGCCACTCATCACCACTCTCATTACGATCTAGACTGTTAATTGATATGAAAAAAGACTTTGCACTACTCAGATCATGAAAGCACCCAAAAACCGCAATTCCGATTATCTTGGTGTGACAACGAAAGCGCTTTGAACTTTGTAAAATACAATTTATTGTTGCGGTGTAATTATTTTTAGATTACGGCGCGTATAGGCGATTGAGGTATAATATCTGCGAAACAACTGTAGATCGTCCATTGTAACAGAAGTCACAGTACACGTGGGTTAGGGACCTTTCAAACTCGAATCAATACATCAGTATTGACCACTCATCCTTTCAGGTTGCAGGTTCTCGGTTTCGATTTACGACAAGATATGGCATTTTGTAGCATACACCAACCATTTTTTTGCTATCGACCATATATATACACAGTCTTTCCTTTGTAATTTATCTTAGGCAATCTGTATATACTGGGCATCACCCGAAGCAAATTGTTTACTGGTAATATGTAAAATTTTGGCGGCAAAAATGCACCACCATGTAAACTTCAAATGGCAGTAAGTTGAGTAATCGAGGCAGTCAGACCCAGTGTAGCATACCAAAATAGCTAAGAAGTGCTCAGAGTACATGTATCACCCTTTTAAAGTCCACATCTAACCCCATAGCGCGCATAGTTTTTACGTTAGCTTCTACGTGACGTGAGCAGCATCGATTCTTCTATCGCGAACACAGGTAATTACAACAAAGAAGAGGTGATTTGATCTGTACGTTGCTGACTTCATCAAACCAATATTATGCCTCGAGATTTTTGTTGAATGTTGTCTCGACTTCATTGGTCTGATTATGCTGGCCAAGGACAACAAAAACCTTTCTAGCAATTTAGTCAAAGATCAAGATATCGTTGCCTGTAATACAAATTGTTTCGGCTAACTTGGGCAATTAAGTACCTCTAAAAATTTACGCTCTATAAAAAAAAAAGCCATTGGACAGCGAAACGCATCAACTCGACAGCAGTGGCACCACAATAAAATACTTTTGACGTAACTTTCATCACCGGTTGGTCTACCTGTAACGGCCATTATGCCATACAATGATTTTTTTACGAAAATACGTACGCACGATTCACAAAAAGAATCGAGATACAGATGTCACAACATCATCGAGAGTCAAAAAAAATCCTATTGGTTGAATATTATTCAGGATGCGTAATGAAGTATAGTAGAATGATAAGTTCTATCGTAGAAGCAGAAGATTGCTGAGGATCACCGGTTAAGTTGTAGTATGACAAGAACACGTTAAATCTCTCCTCCATTCGACATCGCTTCTCAGGTTGCACTAAGCAGGTGGTATCCTCCTTCGCCGACTTCGTCCAGCTCGCCGTTCAAGCTTCGGTTTACAATTGACATCCTAAACAAATTATCCACATCTGTGTTACAATACTAGTAGAAAATCGGGGGGTCGTTTTACTGACGTATGAAAGGTCTACTTCGCGAGTTAAAAAGAGCTTTGATGAATATCTAAATCAAATTGACTGCTATTACCTGTAGATAGAAACACACGAACAGAAGACGTCATCGCATATCTAGCTTAATCTGTTATGCTTCTTGACCATTCTGTGGTCTAACTGACAATGCTGTTGCTAACAGCGAAAGGAGTTTTGTGATAGTCGCGACCTGATTCACTTTAATAAAGTAAACTGTCAAGCGTAGTTTAAAGCCAGTAAGCAGTGGCTAATAGCAGTTAATGAGACTTTTATAGCTCCACTTTGTACATTATGTTGGAGTACATAAGGCGTCTTTGACCACACAACTGCTGAACATCCCTCTGTACCTGACTAATCTACGCTGCTCAAGGGTGCTGAGTTACATATGCTTGTGTCAACTTTTGACAACAGCGGCCGGCCATTCTATGTAATGTAATGTATTACGTTATCGCGTTGCCAAGTTATGCACGTGCTAGGCTCAGTCTGGCTAGTCTACAGCACAGAGTGGTGTCCGCATACGTCGGGTCTCGTTCGGCGGGCAGTGCAGCCAGCACCGAGGTCGTGAGGGTCTTCCATTATTTTGCTTAACTCTGACTTGGTAAGGGCCCAGGTGGCGCCCGGTGCTGGAGATCGTCGCGTCGAGGGTGAGACTCGTTAGAGACCTGCAGATGCCCGAGAGCACCTGCCCGAAGCGCGCGAGCATTTAGCCCCCGCGCTTGGAAGGAGGGCGTCACCCCAACCTTTTCCAAGCAGTGTATTCTATGTGTATGTTTTTGGTATTCGATGCACACATCGCAATCGAACGGCATTATTAATGCTTAAGTGTGCTTCGTTAGACTAGTTGACATTGCAATTTAACATTGATCGTCGTAGGCATGTATAGCGATTATGATGCTTTTTCAGCAACCCGCGTCTATTACGCTCCGAAAACAAGTATTCAGTAAAGTGCTTTGCAAGGATAATTCTAAATGGTAATACCTATTGTACTTCTTATTTGTAGCTGCACAATTTCGTCCAGTCGTTGCGCCAGGCTGTCCCATACTGTACAGTCTTCCATGTAACGTCACCTTTTAGAATATCAACTGCCGAAGAACAAAACTAAGTCATTGAAAGATTCTTAGCTTTCGAAATCGTCAACGCAACTTGGCGAGCACCTCTTATTTCTTGTGCGTGCGTCGCGGTCAGAATAGAGACTCTTTGAAACAGCCCTTCTTGTTCCGGTGGTTTCACAAATTATACCTCGCAGCTTTTAAACAACACGACAGAAATTCTGCTGTCTCACTTCATTAACAAAATTAAGAATTGGCGGTCCCTGAGCAACTAAAGTTTCTGTCTGGACAATAAGCCGCATCACCCATGCGAACTGACTTTTTTCCTTTTGTAGTAGTGATTGTGCCGAGAAGACGCACCACCTGGTATGGTGTATAATTACGACCTTATTGACGTGAGGTTAAGAATTCAGTTCTTCGCTTTCAGGATTCGCAAAAGCATGTTGCCCCTTCAGGACGCGTCTACTCTTGTCCTACGTCGGAATTAAACGGCGACTTCAATGCACTAAAAGGTGACTGCTGCCAAAAATCTAGAGGCCACGCCAGCGCCAATATATTTCTGCATCATATTTATCTCTCTAGGCCGCGATCGTCCGCTATACCATCTCATGTTTTCTTAGTCAAGCTGAGAGCTTTAACTGTAGCAAGCTGGAGGAAAACAAATCATCGACAAAAATTTAGAATCTAATTTAGAGGGTGGTCCGAGTTTAACAGTTGCAGTCCGTATTCACGCTTTTCGACTTAAAACTAATAAAAACATATGTGCTTATTTCGATTGCCGAGATTTTACAAGAACACATAATAGTGGATTAGACGGTAAGCCATTTGCTTTCTATAATACATTATGAATAAACGAATAAACAATATAGACTTGACAGTCGCTATGCCTTTGACCTTGCACTTCTTCATAATTTTAGTAATTTCAAGACTGTACGTGCCTTCGCCATTACTCAAGTCCTCCTTGATGCCACTCAGACGGGCTTGAGGTAATGTGCATCGGGCGTCAGCTTCAGCCTGCAGCAGACGCCATGTTCAATAGAACGACTTGCTTATTGAAGACATATTGCCACATGGCCTTCGTACGCGTTGTGTACAGATTTTGTGCTCACATCTTGCATATATGCTTCGCGGAGATAACACAATTGCGTGAAACTTCGGCTCTTCCTACTCTAATCACCCAACTTGATATTGGCAGCGAAACCAAAAGCAACGTGCTGTTACTTCTATACGTATACCATTATTCCATTACTTGGCTTGTTTACGCGTTCTTAATTCTTGCTTACCTATGTAATTAATAATTCCGAAATCATCCTTGCCAGCTGTAAAGTGATTGCGGTCGACTTTTAACCAATCCATGCCATCATAGCGCTCAAACATTTTCAGCTTGTTAGTTTTCTCAATGTATATGCAAGGATTTTAATAACTGAGATTAGAAACCGTTTGTAATATATTCGTTAACTTGATCCGCGAATGTGCTACTATTACGCGTCATTTCAAACACAAGTAGCAGCGCGGTGAGGAGCTCAAAAAAGAAGCAGAAGCTTAGCTAGTTACTATGTCAAGAAAAGTTGTGAATTACATACTTCTCTGCACGACGTCACTTTTGCGAGAGTGTATATTATGTTAAGAGACACATTCCTTTCACCTGTTGTTGCTGCACAAATACCCTGAGCACAGCGCACAGCTTTAATAGCTGCCTATAAAGCGTACAGACGATGCTTTGCATGTCAATGCAACACATTGTAACGCACATAGATATAACCACTGAAGACGTATGGCGAGGAATATCGTGAACAAGGTTGGCTTCTATTTATCTGCCTCGGATTTTTAGTGATGTTTTTTTACAAACTACGTTTTTAATCCTTTTTTTTGACGTTGAACATAATAAGTATACTACGATGCAGCAAAAGATTATTTCACTAGCAATTTGTCGCTATTTCTTATAAACATTACTTTTTTTCAATAATCTCTCAACTTAATATTCTTCTTATTCTTTTACTTTATTTGCTTTCATCATATTATCAGATGATTATTAAATATACAAATACCAAAATATACCAAATATAGATTTTTTGCTACCTTTTACGAGAATCGAACTAACGTTTTGATCCAATGTTTAATATATACTGATTTGAAAAATCATGATAAATTACCACTTTCTATTTGAGAATAATTATTATTCTTGTCCGAAAGGGCCATTATAATGGCCTGGGACAAATTTGCTTCTACGGCACTTATGAATTCTTGAAATTCAGATGTCACTCCCATGTGGGGTCAGCAAGGAAGATGGCCGATGAAAACCCGCGTCACTTTTTGCGTTCTAGTATAGAAAATTGTTGAGGCCAAGCCACTGTAGCATTTCTTTTAGTGTCTTGGGTACTAGGTGACAACAGAATAAGAAGTTTTTTCGGGGGGGGGGTAGTTCGCTAACCTGAAAAATTAGATTATTGGAGCTCCCAAAACACGTTCGCGTACTTTTTTGTTCTGGCGCACTACCTTAAATATATGCATCAAGCGAGAGAGGTGAACTATAAATGCGCCGCACGCAACTATGGACAAGTATGCTGTCAAAATTCTCGATTGGATATACGTACTACTTACGAGATCATGCATTCGAATTTGGCACGATCATTTCATTCCCTGTGGCATCACAATCTATCTTCGAAGCACTTTGTTGGTAGCGCTACCCGTTCTTGTTGGGATGTTGTTGATACGCATGAGGATATGTCATATTGGATTGATGGTACCAAGCGCTGTACTGCTTGGAGCTCAAATTCACTTCCTTGTTAGAAACTGGCGTCCAGGTGAGGACAGTTATTAAATTTAAGTGTGAATAAAGCCAAAATCCTAATTTTTCCCTTTGTCACATCTCATTCAAAAATGCGTAACTTCACACACATATTCAGCCTTATGGTGACCTTGAAATTGTTGTCAATTGCTGACGCAGCAGTGAAGTTTTTCGCGGTACACAAAATATTTCCCGGTCATGGGGACTGCTTAGTGCAGCACAATTTACTTGAACAATGTAACCTGTTTGGAAACACGTCAGGACACCCCAGAGATTTAAGATGTCGGTCAGGACAAAGCTGTCACAAGTGCGGGATGCTATGAGACATCCAACCTTTTTTAGGATACACTTTGCGCCTTTCTCTGGGTGTGGTTGCTCACTTGCTTTAAATGACCTATTTCGGCTGTCTTAGCTTGGTTATAATCGATATCGATTAAAAAAAACCGTGTTAAACGACTAAACGTTCTGTATATCAATTAAGTTCTAAAGCTATCTAACATCAAATCGATATCAAGTTACTATGAAATCAACGAAGACTGAATAAAAAGTTACTTATTTTATATTTAAGACATGCAATAGTAAATTAACCTTTAAAGCTTCAGAATCGGAGTTCGATGAAATGCATCTTTATGGAAACATTTCTCAACGGTCGAATTTTTAGGAGGCTCATGAAGACAAGGCATTTAGATTACTATTCAATTTAAATTTAACCTGATCGATAAACATTACGGGGAAGATTTTGATAAAAAGTATCGACCACTGGCAAATTCATTACATTAATGTAGCTCGTAAAGATATGTCTTTTATTCGATTCAAATTTCTAGAACTGAAGAAAGCTAATGGAAGGCAAAGCTGCATTTTTTACAATAGAAAGCAAATATTGCTGGTGGTTATGTCAAGGAATAAGTTAGTACTATGGATGCAAATTCAAAATCCTTATCTATAAAGGTAATTACTGAAGGTCCAAAAATTTGTAAGAACACATTTTACCGTGGTAAATATTTAGCGACGATAAGTCAGAATTAGAACGTCGTCGTACAAGAGTCGCAATATTACAAATTGCTTATTGGCTGGGAGTCCATTAAGAGAGGATACGGAGCTCGACTTGTTTTTGCGGATATTACATCACTTGTTTTGGAGACCTACATCAATTCGCCTTGATAGCGTCCTTCAAGTGGTCCACGAATTAGTTCTCGGAAACTTCAACAGCGTCCACGTTTTTCTTCACGCCTACCAATGCACGCACCAGAGCCCCAATGCTTCCAAGTGCTTTCTAGAAGAAAGAGGCGTTTTCTCTATACTCTAGCGACCTAACGTTGATTGCCCATTTGAGTGATTGAGTGCTTGTACAAGCGCAAATACGAAAATATAATATCTGTATAGACACAAAAAGATGAATTTTACGATTCTATCCGATACCGATGTTACTGATCAAGCCAACTACATGACCTGGTAGATACTGAAACAATAAATCTTCGTGCTAGTACATATGAATAGAAAAGGATTCAGCATCTAACAGAATATAATTTTCAGTGCGAGTATTTAACCGAAGGCTATATACAGTGAGTTCGATTCCTAATTTCATTGACATGCTTCCTAAAGCATTTTGGCTTATCCGCATGATAGGTCTAAGCCCGAGCTTTTCTGGCGAATCAAATCTAGCTTAACATATACTTTAAATCAATCGTCAATTACAAATCGTAGCTTGCATTTTTATCAAAATTTAGACGATTATTTGGAAAAGTACTTGGGTTTTAGCGTCAATGTCGCTGATGCTATCATAGGGATTGTTACTACTAATAATTGTTTCAACGATATGGAGCTTCAGTGAGTATCATGTATTAATTTTGAACTCAATGAAGACGCAAAGACCTTTATATAATCTTCATAGCTAATAATTACTTTGCCACTGGCAATTGAATCCTTAATACATTGCTGTTTTGAAAGCGAAGTAAAAACGCTAAACTCAAGAAGATTTTAATCTACTTGTAGTAAGTGAAGACGAAAGATTATGATCTACCTGGAGCAAGTGAAGACAGTTTTTAGAGGTATTTCAGACAAGCAGCATCTGAAAAGCTACATATGTTGCTCATCGACTTTGTGAAGCAACAAGCGTGAAAGAATTTCGAAGGTGGCATAACTAACAAATGTCCGTTGTGGAGACTAATCTTGAACTGCAAAAAAAGTACTTAGTAATCTCCGCTTTCAGATTCTGTTATTGTGCCGAAAAACAAATTTTTGGTTTCAAATCTCTTGCTTAATACAGAGCAGGCTTTTTGTACGAAAAAAAAATGACGAGCACTATCATCTTATGACCGTAATAACATTATTTGCAATGTTGAGCGATATATCCAGACTCAACATTACTGAATCCAGTATGAACTTCTAAAAGTAAAAAGAATGATCGAACTGACAAGCCTGCAGACTTACAACTGTCAGTTCAACATTAATAAAAGTATAACACAAACAACGCGTTCAGCGTAAGCGGTCACATGTCATACTGTTTCGATCACGCTTTCAAATTGGCATGCAGATGTTGTAGAATATGTTTAGTCTCAATTAGTTATTACAGGTGCATATTTTGTTGATTTCCAGGGTATTGACGTTGTATATATCGCGTTGAGAGAATTACTATTCATGCGACACCACTCACCGAATTCTCTTTTGAGTAACTATTCTTCCATCAAGTGGATTATACCCACCGTAATCACAACTGCTATAAACATCACTCGAGTCACTGTTTAAAACAACAAATGTAATTGGATGCAGTCCAGCATTGTACCCATTAGTAATTTAAATAACAGATCAAGTACGTTCGAGCAAAACCTTTCTACAGGAAATCCGGGTAGCATTTACAAATGCGTTCACAAATCATGAGTTATCGTATAGCACTCAGCCGGACATTTTGACTTTGTTTAAACTTACTCTGTTGGACACAATCAACCACCTGTATACTAATAGATCTCGATTAGCGATGGAGCAAGCAGCAATGTTTCTCGAGTACCGGTGATCAAGACATCAAAGATCTTGAAAATGAGGATGAACTTGCTATTAGTTTTTAATAAACTATAGCTTTGATACAATAGAGCGCTGAGCTTAGAGAAGTCGTTCAAGAAAACTGCGACTTTTCGAACTTCGTCCTGATAGACTCGATAATGATTCTAAGTTAGAAATATTTCCGCGATTGAAGAAATGAATCAACGCAATTTGCTAGTGACAACACTGAGGACTTGTTATCAATAAAATCCAATGCAATCAGCTATTGATCTGCTCAAACTTTAGGAACTTCATACTTCAACAATTGCTAAGGAACAAAGCTTCAACAATGTCTGCATATTTCAAAGATTTCACTGGGGCCCTCTGGGCGGCCTTAGTAGATGCACAAGCAGCTCCATCAATGACAACAATGAGGCATCAAGCAACACCTTTATTGACAATCAGAAATAGATATTAGTATTGAAACGACCTCCAATCGGGTGTCCCACAGTACATGTCAACCTGACATTCAAGAGCGTTGGTCACATTTAAGAAAGTGCACGTCAACGGCAACACGCTATCATCACGTTGTGATGAGAGCAAGCTAAGTGGTGCGTTCGTGTCTCTTGAACGTCGAGACAGAAGATCACGTGGCAATGAGTAAGTTAGAGCTGGAAGTTTGTTTTGTTCGTGTGAATTGACTTTCCATTTTGCACTGCGACGATCAAGTCGTTTAAGGTTATGAGCCCAATGACGAACCCGAACGAGATTCTCAGCGACGACAACAACTTCCTACGGGAGTCCAACGCCCGCATGGCGTTGGCCAGGAAGGACATCCTCGACCATCTCGATGTGAAGCCAGAAGACGAAGTGGACGACCCCACTTAGTGGAAAGCCGCCGATTTGAAGGCGCTGACTGTGTTGTCAAAGTTATTGAGTCCGACGTACTAGATGATGATGGTGGAAGCCAAATCTGCATGGGAAGCTTGGAACATCGTGCGTGTGTTTTTCATGAAGCAGAGTCTGCACAGCCGTTCGCAGCTGCGCAGGCAGTTCCACAAGTTGGCGATGGCCAGCGGTGGGAACCTCATAGAACATCTGGTGCAGTTCGATGAATTGTGTGCCAAGTTGGTCGCGGTTAGTGACGCTCTGTCTGAAGAGGAGAAGCTGGTGATCCTCCTTGATAGTGTACCAGGTGAGTACGACGCGATGGTGCGACTCTTCGAAGCGCGCAACCGTGTGACAATGCTGGAAGCGAAAAAAATACTCCGACGTGAGTATGAGGTGATTAAAAAGGTTAAGGTGAAGAAGCAAACATTCAAGGCGACGGTGAATGGCGATGGCGAGCAGAACCGCAATGGGCGTGGAGACGACGTTGACGTGGTGCCAAGGAACATGGGCCATGGTGGTGACAAGATGGAGTTCTCGCTGCTATGAGTGCCAGAAAAAAATACAAAAACGTGAGATATGAGGTGATTAAAGGACAACCAGAAGAAGCAAACATTCAAGCGCGACTCCGGTGAATGACGATGGCGAGCAGAACCGCAATGGGCGTGGAGACGACGTTGACGTGGTGCCAAGGAACATGGGCCATGGTGGTGACAAGATGGAGTTCAAGGGTCGCTGCTATGAGTGCCAGGAAATTGACCACAAAAAACAAGATTGCCCGCGACTGAAGGACATTACCAGTGTTTGAGGTTCGCGCTCTCCGCTATGACCACCGGTGGTAAACGATCGGTCACCTGGTTCCTTTCTAGTTGAGCCAGCTCGCACATGACATCAGATCGCATGTGTTTTCGTAGTTCCGCCCGCTTGCAACAACAATCGAGATCATAGTGGCAAATGGCCAGCGGGTAGTTGCCATGGGAATGGGTACCGTGCGAGGTAACTCTACCTGAGGCGTGCAAGTGAATTTGACAAGTGTTCACCACGTTCCAAACTTGGACCGAAAGCTACTGTCGGTTCCTGCACTCATGCCCAAGCATCACGTTGCGCGGTTCGACAGGACGGGTGCTCCCATTTCACTCACGGCAGTGTTAGTTTTCGAGTCCATCTGATTGGGAAGCTGCACGCGTCTGAACCGAAGTACAGAACGGAAGGCAACGCGTATACGGCAGTCAATGGTGCGTCAAATGATAAGACCTACGAAGCGATCCACGCGCGCCTGGGGCACGCCTAGATGCCAAGCTTAAGCTTGTTGCTCGCGCGTGCGATAGTGTCCCCCCTACGGCTTTGCTCGGATCGGATAGTGGTGTTTGCGGTGGCTATACGCAAGGAAAAATGATCACGAGCTCGTTCGTGCACAATTTGGGTAGTGAGAAAAAGACAGGTCGCCCATTTGAAATTGTGAACACGGATGTAATGGGACCAATCAAACCAAGGTCCAAGGGTGGTTCGGTATTCATCGTGGTCTTTGTGGACGACATCATCCGAGTGTTGTACGTCTACTTCACCAAGCAGATATCTCAGATGTTTTATTGCTTCAAGGCATTTCGCGCTCAGGTTGAGGTGCAATTCGGCTGCAAGGAATTGTGTGTTCGAAGTGATAACGGTGGTGAGTATGTGAACAAGCGCTTCGGCAAGTTCTGCGCGTCCAAAGGGATCATTTACCAGACGAGTGCGCCATACAGCACGCAGCAGAATAGGGTCGCTGAGCGTATGAGCCGGACACTCGCTGACATGGCCCAATCAGGGCTACAGTACATGCAAGTGGACCGTGTGTGGTAGGCTAAGCGTTTCGGACTGCAGCTTATATCGTCAACCGTATCTCAAACATTGCGGACTGGATCAGAGCCTTCTCAAAGCATTGTGCGGAAAGTGCTAGTCACTCGAAGACCTCCGTGTATTTGGTGCTCTCGGCTACGTACATTTTGACAAGCTAAACGTAGGCAAACTCGATCCTCGAGCTCACCGTTGCATCTTCCTCGGATACGCAGATGGCTCGAAAGCGTACCGCGTGTGGGACCACTACGACGAGCGCATCGTGATTTCGCGATCGGTGCATAAACCAGCCAAGTTCCATGCCGACAGTGATGACTCAAGTTGCTCTCCTTGGGCAGTTAGCATCGATGATTACGATACCGTGATGTATACTCCGCCACCGCGATCAGTGAATGAGAACGATTATGGTGCAACTGCGGGTGTCGACGATGCCGCCGACGTCGAAATGGAAGAAGTGCCCCCTACCGATGCTCTGGACAGGGAGAAAACAGCCGGATGCAAGTTGTCCAGCGCATCAGTCCTGCTACTGCTACCGAAAGTCCAAAGACGCAGCTCGCCCAGCGTCCTGATTGCGGTATCGTCCCGCACTCAAAACATCCAAGTCGATCGATTGGTATCATAGTCCAGCATCTCAACCCGAGGCGTGACCTCGTCCATGCTGCCGCAAGTTGTCCGAGCGCACCGTCAGTTATTACCCCTTATGGTGTTAGTGTTGGTGTCGATGTATCAGAGAATCGCATGGATTTCAGTGGTGATTCCATTCGCCCTCGGTCGATCATGTACGAACAACCGCGTCTGCTGACTGATGGAGATATGCCATTGCATCTTGGTGGCGCTAAAAAGACGATTAGCCGGAACCAGTAAGCAAGAGACCACGCCTGGACGAGCACAAAAGTGCGTTGGCTGTGTCTGAGCTGCCTACATCATACACTGAAGCAATGGCGGCCCCTGACGCTCTACAATGGAAGGAAGGTATTCGCGCTGAGGTCTGATCGCATGTGCAGAACCACACGTGGGATTTGGTGCGGCGACCCCAAAGAAGCAAGGTGATCGGATGCAAAGGATTTTCGCGAAGAAGTAAGATGAGAATAGCGCGGTGAAGCGCTACAAGTCACGTCTGGTCGCCCGAGTTTTCCTGCAGACTCGCGGCATAGACTATACCCACACGTACTCGCCAGTAGCGAGCGTAAACACGCTCCGAGTCTTTCTCGCATCGTGCTGCACTCGACGCCTCATGGTTCGCAATTTTGACATCGAGACCACATCTTGACGAATCGGCGTTCATGCCCCCTGAAGGAGTGAATGTGGCGCCAGGATTAGTTTGCAGACTCCACCACAGTCTCTATCGACTTAAGCAAGCTGCAGCTGTGTGGCACCGTACCATCCGCGACGTCTCAGGAGTCTCGATTTTAAACAGTGTCGGGCTGATCCTTGTCTCTTCGTTCGACGAGATGACAATGACCCAGCGGCCGCGATGTTTGTGGTGCTCTACGTGAAAAATCTACTTGTTGATTGCAAAATAAAGAAGCAAGCGCAATTCGTTTGTGATGGTCTCACGTCGCACTTCACGGTCAAATTACTCGGTGATGCTCGTTTCGTTGTAGGAAATAAGGTTTTTTACGATTGTAAACTTGGTGAAATAATGTGAAGCAATATCAATTTATTACCAAGTTGCTCGAGCGTTTTGGCCAAGTATCTGCTCATGGTATTCACAACTTATTGGTGATCGGTCAAGATCTCAGCCCATCCGACAAGCACGGTGTATGCACAGACAAAACCCAGTACCGCGAACTTATAGGATCTATGCTGTACTTCGCCAATGCCACGCGTCCCGACATTGACGTCGTGCTTTCGAGACTTTTTCAGTACCTCTATACCCTGCGTAAGATGCCTTGGTACGTGTGTTTTGCTAATAACCAAGGCCACTGCTTCGAAATGCATCCACTACACGGCTAAGGACGGGAGTAGCGCGACATACTGCGACGCAAACTGATGCGGTGATAAGGAGACGCGACGCTCGACGTCTGATGGTATGGTGGAGATGGCTGGCGGTCCGCTCATCACCAAGAGCAAGCGTCAAGCGACCGTCACGTTATCGTCTGCTAACGCCGAGTACATGGCTCTCGCACTTACAACTCAAGAAGTACTGTGGCTGCGTGTCCTCCTCGCAGAGATGGGTGTGAACGTGTCGAGTGCGTCGACGATCTACATGGACAACCAGTCGACGATTAGTATGGCACCCATCACGGATGCACCCCACACGCCAAGCACATCGACCTTCGAGCTGACTTCGTCCGTGACCACGTCGGGAAGGACAGCATCAAGGTGGAATACGTACCACTGGAGTCTCAGCTGGCGGATCTGTTAACGAAGGCCATTCCAACGCCGCACTTCGTGGAGCTTCCTGGCGCATGCAGACTTGTGGACTGCCAAGTTGAGGGGTAGTGTAACGATCTCTAATCGGGTGTCCCACAGTACATGTCTACCTGACATCCAAGAGTGTTCGTCACATTCTAGAAAGTGCACGGCAACGACAACACGCTAAGAGCACGTCGTGATGAGAGCAAGACCTAGTGGTGTGAATTGTGTTTTTGGAACGTCGAGACAGAAGAATACGTGACAACGAGTAAGTTAGAGCAGGGTGTGTTTGGTTCGTGTGAATTGACTTTCCATTTTGCACTGCGACGATCAAGTTGTTAAAAATATAAACTTGAAAATTGTAGTAACAAAGAATTAGTGATATTGACGACACAAAGCGCCCATAGATTTATGAATTCGCGAAAAAAATTAACTTTCAAAGAATGCCCGAAAAGAAACAATTGATCGAAATACCATCAATATAACTACTATTGAAAGAATAGTCAACTCAAATCTAAGTGCTGGAACTCCAGATAAACACGTGTGTAGTGGAACAAACAGCAAAAGTTTCGTTGTAAATGATAGGGAACTAGCAAACAATTATATTACTACGATTGGTTGCAGTGTATGATTGCATTTTCAAACTAATTCATTTTAAGCCGCCGTTGGATGGTCGCATCAGTTAGCATTCGGCATTGAGTCTAGGGCATACAAATTATTTCGCCATATATTAATTTACAACACCTTTCCGTTTAGCTCACCTGTTGGTCTCTTCCCTTCTTGTATGGAATTAATCTCGTGTATGGAGGGGAGAAGCCAAGAAGGTAGCTATATACCAATAAATGGAGATTTTCGAACAAAAGTAAATGATTAGTGTTCGAGCAACATTGAACAGCCAAGTCGTCAAAACTGGATTTGTACAATAATACACAGCATAATGTCTCATTACAAAACTATCGGCATTTAAAAATTCCGAATCAAATCCCATTTTAAATAGTGCTACCAACATCCAACCAGGGAAACCAAAATACAATATTATTCTTGTTGGTAGTTTTCGACTAAAGGATATTCTAATATCACCCTTGTTCAGTGGATATGTAGTGAATATGTTCCGTCTGTACGATTAAAGCAATTTTTAAAAAGATTATAAACGTTAAAAGTCTCGTGATTTGATCTAGTATTGAAAGTCAAAGCGGATGAAATAATGTCCAAAACAATCATAGAGTAATTGCAACGTACGGTCTTTGGCAAGATAGTGGATCGTGATTGAGATTTGGATTAATTTTAGCTTGTTGCTTGTTGTTTGTATTCGCGTGAATATTTCGAGTGGTTGGCTCCAATTGATGGGAATTAAAATCTCAAATGGCAGTCAAAAATTTGTATTCATCCGACTAAAGCTTAACCTCTTTGTGATTTGACTTATCTATGCCTGGTCGTCCAAATAGATTACCATCTCCAACAAGTGTTACCATTCAAGCTAATAATTTTATCAGGATTGTTATTACCGTTTCAGCGAGCAGAGGACACAGCATTCTGAGATTAATTGCGTAGAAGTACAGCATGTGTATGAAAAGGCTGTATACAATATTTGCCTTTTTTCAATAATTGATTCTTCTGGTACAAGAAAAAGTAAAGTTTAAAAATGGTCGAGACTTTTTGATGAACAACTACGTCTTTGTGAGTCGCATATCGAGTTGAATATACCGTTTTAGCAATGGAGTATACAAAAAGATCTGCTTTCCAATATAGCTCAATCAACTTATCGCACTTAGATGTTCGATCTAAGATTATTGATCTAGTTGTCATGAAGTTCATCACTAAATGCGAGGTATGCTGAATCTCTATAATTTACAATAGATAGAAATTGTTAGTAGCGTCTCCATGCCTTTTATTATTATTGCCACGTTCAAAAGATGCGTTCGACTCGTATACTTGACAATAGCAATATATATATATATTCTTCGCTAATAGATAGTTAAAGCGATCGACCGCCAAGCCAACTTTGCGATAAACTTTAGCATCTAAATTCTTGAATCCTTATATTTGAAAAAATTGACTGGTCTTACCTGATGTTTGGTTGTCTAGTTTTATATTATTGTAAACTGTGTGGTATATATTTGTTCCAGCGGGATCACGAAGGAAAGACACACTTTGTAAAAAGCTTACTCCAGAATCTCGACAGACTTCACGCCAATTTTTGATTGCTTTATCAAATGGAGCTAAATCAATGTGGCCGTACTATGTTAGTGCATATTTGATGTATTTTTATAGTGTAATAAATCCAAACAAATATCATACGATCATATCTTCGACTTTCAGGTTAATCAATTTTTTCAGCTTATCAAATGGTCTGATATTCAACTTTGGTTTAGGCTTGTCTTGTAAATGGTAAGGAATACAGTGAAACATGCATTTGTTTTCCGGTCCAGGAAGTTTCAATGCGTCGATAATTCGTTCTTGCTGCTAGAAGAATGACTTTTTTTTCACCAAGAAAGCGGTTTATGCTGCATAACAAGGTCTTCATAGCTTTAATCTTCTGAAGTTTAATTTCGCATAGATTTTAAAAGTAAAATCTTTTGGCTTCCCTAGAGAAAAAATCTTGCACTCGATAGACGCGTTACAGATTCGTTCCAATAAATCGCAGAGGTTTAGCTACTTTAATACTCGCAAGCATGGATTTAATGACGGTGATGATAGTCACAAATATAAAGTATCAGCGAGGCATTCAGCAACATAAAGGTAAAATTTTCGATATTTTAAGCCTTTACAAGCATTTTCGATGAACAGAATAAATTGTAAGCTTTGTACAAAGGCTTTTGTCTTGATAAACAAACGCAGTCTATCATTGTTTACGCGCAAGAGAAGATCGATTTAAATGGTGAACATCAAGTTCCAAAAGATGAACCTGTCAAGAGGTAATTACATAAACTCAATAACGATTCAAAAACTAATTATCTTGTCAATTATTTTTTGAAAATTTGTAAAGATGCACAGCGCAAATATCAAAACGTCTAACAAACAAAGAAGAGTCTCCTTATAAACGCGTCTTAGACTTCTGTTCATTTCACAAACATCAGCAATGGATCAGAAGATTACCGCATCCTTAGCAAAACTAATCGCTACAAGCGCACTATAGAGCAGAGACTTTTAAAATCTAAAGAAATTGACATGGAACTTGCTTATGGATTTCATATAAAACTGCATTACAACTGAATTTAGTGCAGTTAATGCAACTTTAATGCAACTTCAAAATATAAGAAAGGTGAGTTCATTCAAACTGATGGAAAGCACATTTAGCAAGTCTTGGAGCAGTTACGATAACGTTAAGTATTGATTAAAACCGAAAACGATCGGTAAAGATTTCTTTAATGTATAAAGTAAACGCTATCGATGTATGTCGGGTAAAGACCAAATTAACAAAAAATCTGCACTTTACAAGCCAGCAAGCGATCAAAATTTGTTCAAGCAGAACAAACAAAAGCACTTGTCAAATAAAATCGAATTTGTGAAGTTCAGAAGATTTTGGGTCACAAAAAGTAAACAAATGGTAAAACAGAGTATTTAGTGAAATGAAAAGAGGTGAGGTCCGTAAATCATCTGGGAGCTCTAATCAACATAAGAATTCATGGATTTAAAAAAATCTATACTCCAAGTCCAAAATCTCACTGTAATACTAGCTCGAGATGTGATCACAGATGGTGTGAAGAAACTTGAGAAAGGGAAATATACTGTTTTCGAAGCGCTGACACACGAAGTCAGGGGAATGATTTGAGAATCTTTCTTTCATAAGTTGTTGAAGGATATACTTTTACCATCAATGGATCAAATGCGGGTGATACTAGTAGCTCCGTAAAGATCTGCAATGAAAGAAGATTAAATGGATTGCGGTGAAATTATCAATCGGGTTCGTTGAAACCTGGGGAAGTCGGTTGTTTAAATCACCGTCAGGATCTCGTCAGAGTAGTTTGCGCAGCAACGGCGCTGTTTGTAGACCGGCCGCCATCGCAATTAATATGCCTACCAATTTGCGATTGTATATGGGATGACTTAAAGTAAGAAATAACACGATATGTCACATCTTATCGAGGAGAGACAGCTAACTGAAAGCGAAAGCAAGTGAGTATCGATGTGTCAAAGCCACCACTCTGCAAGTTTTCACGCACATCACAGAAGAAAGCGTTGATCAATACAGAAAAGCCTCAGATCGTGATAAAGCAACTCCTTCTAGATGGCAAGAATTTGGCGAAAACTAACAACTTCAACCTTGAAAGTGACATGTGCAGGCCAACTTTGACTTCGCAATCTTCACAGTTGCTGTACCAGAATATGTAGAATGAGCTGATTTGTTGTGAGATGTCCATTGAGGTAAATTTAACGATGCATGTTTGCGTGTTCGGCTTTTACCAAAGGATGCTCAGTTGGGCACCCGTACGCCATCAAACCAGCTATAACCACTGGCTGGCACTGAAATTAAATGACACTTTTAACAATGTCTGGTCCAGGTCTCACCGGAAGTGCGATAGTTTGTACTAAGAGGAGCATATCTATCAAATGCATTAATGGTGGGCTTGAAGGCTCAGCGAAGAACAAGCAGTATCAATCGTATGATTTTATGCCGCACGGAGGAATTTCCCATTATTTGCCGGCCGTTATGATATAGCAAGTTGAAGGTGAAGCAACGAGAATGAATGCAAATGCGTTTAATTGAATGCAAGAATTTGTTCTTCTTTCGTAGCAGATCTTTACGGAGCTACCAGTATCACCCGCATTTGATCCATTGATGGTGAAGATATCCTTCAACACCTTATGAAGGCTAGATTTTATCATCAGTCCCCTGACTTCGTGTGTCAGCGCTTCAAAAAAAAAATTTCCCTTTCTCGAGCTTATCCACACCATCTGCTATTTTATTGAGCCACTTTTCGTCGCCGTCTTGGTAAGAAACAGCTCGAGATCACCTACATCAATAGCGTCCTTCAAATGGCCCACAAATTTGTTCTCGTAAGCTTCAACGACGTTCACGTTTTTCTTACCGCCTATCAGTGCACACACCAGAGTCTCAATGCTTTCAAATGCTTTCTAGCAGTAAGGAGCGTTCTCTATATACGCTAATCAATTAATGCGGCCCAACGTTAGTTCTTTGCCATTGCAGTATTGTATTGTATTACATTATCGCTTTGCCAAGTTATGCACGTGCTAGGCTCAGTCTGGCTAGTCCACGGCATAGAGTGGTGTCCGCATACGTCGGGTCTCGTTTGGCGGGCAGTGAAGCCAGCACCGAGGTCGTGGGGGTCTTCCATTGTTTTGTTTATCTCTGACCTGGTGAGAGCCCAGGTGGCGCTCTAGTGCTGGAGACCGTCGCGTCGAGGGTGAGACTCGTTAGAGACCTGCAGATGCCCGAGAGCACCTGCCCGAAGCGCGCGAGCATTTAGCCCCCGCGCTTGGAAGGAGGGCGTCACCCCAACCTTTTCCGAAGGTGACATTGCAGTATACAAAAATATAAGATCTGTATAGACACAAAAAGATGGATATTACGTATGTATCCGATACCGGTGTTACTGGTTAAGCATATGAACTGGCAGATACCGGAACAATGAGATTTTGTATAAGTACATTGAATAACATTCAGCATCCAAATAAAATACGGGTTTCAGAGGAAGGATTTATTTAGTGTGAGTATCAATCCAAAGGCTACTTCGATTCCTAGTTGGTGACATGCTTCGTAAAGCATTTTGGATTTTCCGCATGATATTTTAAGCCCGAGCTTTTCTGGCGAATTAAATCTAGCTTTTATATACTATGAAGGTCTCCAAACATCAGTTGTCATTTACAAATCATAGCTTAATATTTTTATCAAAATTTAAGCAGTTACTTTAGAAAAAATTACAAGGTTTTCAGCGTTATATTATCTCGATGCCGTTGATGCTCTCAGAGAGATTGTTTTTAGTGGTACTTGTTCCAACGATACGAAGCAAGTGAGACTCATGTATTCATTTTAGACTCACTAAAGACATAAAGACCTATGAACAATCTTTAAAGCTTATACTTACTTTGTACCGGCAATAAAGTCTTTAATACATTGCTGATTTAAGAGCGAAACTAATAAGCTAACCTCAAAAAGATGTTAATCTAACTGTAATTAGTGGAGATGAGAATTTTAATCTACCTGGACTAAGTGCAAAAGATTTCTAAAGGAATCTCAAACAAGCAACATCTGAGAAGGTACATATGTTGCTTATCGACTCTGTGAAACAACAAATGCGGAAGGTTTTGAAGGTAGTATTATTAACAAACGTCCATTACATAGACAAATCTTGCAAACGAACTCGCTAAGCAACCTTTTTATGCCAAAAAATGATTCTTTGATTGAAATCTCTCGTCGAATACAGAGCACGATGAAAGATATGACGAGCACTATCACCCTTGATCGTAATAACATTATTTTCAACTTTTGAGTGATATATCCAGACTTTACATTATCGATCACAGTGTGAACTTCAAAAATTGAGGGATTGCTCTGCCAAGCCTGCAGACTTAGAACTCTCACTTCAACAACAATAAACGTGTTAATACAAACAACACGTTCAGCGTCTAAACTTCAGCAGCATTGGCTTGTAAATCTGTTTCGATCACGCTTCCAAATCGGCATGCGGATGTTTCAAATTATATTAAGTCTCAATTAGTTATTATCGGGGCATATTGGTTGATTTTCGGGGTAATTAGGTTGTATATATCGCTATGAGAGAATTACTATCTATGCGAAACAACTTGCTTGGTAACATCAACTTCTCTTTCCAGTAAATATTCGTCCATCAAGTGGTTTATACTTATTGATCAGAACTGGATTAAAAACTGATTTTAATACCACTTTAGTTACTGTTTATAACAACAAATTTACAAATGTAATTAAATGCAATCTAGCAACGCACCAATTAGTAATTTGGATATATAATCAAGTCCGTTCTAGCAAAATTGTTCTACGCAAAAGTTGATCAGCACTAATTATAATGCGTTGTCATTTTCCGAGCTATCGGAAAAACCTCACGCGGATATTTTGACTTTGATCAGTCGACAAGAAAGTAAATTGATCTCACTTATTTACCTGTATGCCGATAAATCTTCATGAGCGATGGAGCATGCAGCAATACTTAACGAATACCGTTGATCAAGACATCTAAGATTTCAAAATGAGGATGAGTTATGCTAGTTGTTTGTGATAGAAGCTACAGCTACCATAGAATAGAGCGCTGAGCTTGGAGAAGTGCTTTAAAAAATGCGACTTTTCGAAGTTCATTCTGATAGACTCGATAATGTTTCTAAGTTAGAAATCTGGCCGCTGATCGAAGAAATGGATTAACGCAATTTGCTGAACTTAAGCGTTCGACCGAAACTGCCTCGCTTTCGGAGAAAGCGAGCGTGACTGCTGTTGTGCTGCTTGTTAAAAAGCAAATTAAATTGCTATATTTAAAGTTAATATCTGCCCTTCAAGAGTTGAGTCATACTGTTGATCCATCCCTGTACAAAGTCAGTGCCCCTTAGAATTCGAGGCATATTGATGCTTATGAAGAGAGCAACAGAAATAAGTCAGTTTCGGTTCGACTGGCTATTTTTGTCTTTAGACGCTGCCAAGATTTGACTAAAGCTGGCGGTAGAACTTGAGGAGTCGGAAGCACACAATCATTTTTTGTTCTTGACAAAAATAAGCGTGTCTTGATCTTGAGTATGCCGTGGTTTGAAGAGCACAAGCCTCAGAATAATCGGACGATTGGTGTTAGTCGCCCGATACCGTAACAGGGTCTAAGTAACTCCTGTAGGCAGTCTTGATGTGCACATGACTCTTTTGACAAAATTATGACAAATAATTCGCTCGGGATAAACATGGAAAGGATTAATGATCCTGATGTCTCCCCTAATGTAGGATGACCCCGCCTTCCAAACTTTTATTTGCGGGTATCTGGAGTACGATAGTAGCACCGACTGACTAAATCGATAAGGGCAATTCAGTCTCTCATTGTGGGTGACAACTGCTGGTGCCAATAGCGGGTTACAAAGCTCCGGACGCGAATGACCTCGGCAAGACACAGTAAATTACGTGGCCCTACGTGGAAACCACTGTAGGTAAAAAATCTCGTCGAGTGGGTAATATTTTTGCAAACGACAGTGGGTATAGAGCAAAATATTCTTGTGACGAGTAACATACATCACCAGAAAATTGGGGTTGCGATACGGAATCGATCACTGGTGTCACAAATAAACTCATTGCATGTGCTTCCAACAACATACTTTGTAAGCATTTTCGTTCATAGCATCATACAGTGCAATCGGAGCTGACTCGCTTGATGCACATGCTTTAAATTATGCGCCAGAACAAGCTCTACGCGAATTCCGAATAAATAATTTGTGTGCATTATAGATTCGACTTCTCGGTACACTCGGACTTTCCCCCCGCAAGAAAGGTTTTATGTTCTTGGCCAGCATATGAGGCCCCAAGGATCGCGAGAGTGGCTTGTCCTCACCAATAATACATTGACAAGAATACGAGGGGTGATGCAATGTCGACCAGCCATCTTTCTTGCTGATGACATGTGGTAATGACACCAAAATATTTCTGTCAGTGTCATAAAAGTAAGCTTGTCAAAATTAAGAATCCCGACTCTTTCGGACGGCAAACCGTCCTTTTGAAGCAGTAAATTTGTCATCGCCAGTTTTATCACAGATTTTCGAACGCATTAGTTACAAAGCTAGAGCTGGTTAAATGCTATGTAAAAAATGCTGCTTGCGATGCGCTACGCTATTTCATGTTCAAGAAACACATGACACCAGGTATATGCGATCTACACGGGCCATGCATCTTTGGAAACGTATGCGAAGTTTTTCACCATTTCCAACGTATGTCATTTTGATCGTCACTCTTCTCAAAGTGCAAATTTGTCAAACTACCAAGCGGGCAAGAATAATATCTAACCCATCGCGCTGTCCTGTTGTCCAGACATTTGCTTTAATCGCTGAAATTACCAACAAACTATTGAGAATAAGGATCGTGGAAGTGTGTATAAGGCATCACATTTAACGCTACGTCTTCGAGACTGGTGTCTTGTTGCGCGACGAATTATAGGCTTTCTACAAATTTACGTCGGTATTTTGGCAAACAAAAGGCGTCCAAGCGGTGCGGCGAATATTTATTCCACGCACCATGCGCTACCCATATCGGGCGGTGAATATGGATCGTCTGTTTGTTTATATTTCTATTATAGCCTTTATGACTCCAGACCCTGCTATGTCCGCTTCCTATCCCTGCGATTTCCAGAGCAAATAATGCTGGAAAAATCTCCGATGAGAAATTTTAGTTGGCCTCAGCATTATCAGACCTACTGCTCGACCTGTATATATTCGCATCCTTTTGTTAATGACACGCCATCTAGAAAGACAAATCAGCAAATTAAATGGATAGCTACGTCAAGTCGAGGATTAAGCTCTGTTTTTGCTACAGGGTCAAACAATGCATGGCATTGTTATTGCATATCGTTATGCGCGGATCGCGAATCGACAAGGCTAATGCTGATCTCGGTATAAGATGCGCGACAGTCTCGCTAAATCCAAGTTTTGCGCGCAATGTTTAATGAAACTAGCCCTTATCCCGCGAGAAAGAAGGGTGCACAATTGCAGGCGACTATACCGGTCGTGCTGATCTGAATCTGACCGAAGACGGTGCATACGTCAGATATACTTTACCGTAAGCTAATGTGTCGGTACCGTTGATGCTGAAAGTGAACTGATCTTCTAAGCAAAGGAGCTAATTTGCAACGGGTAATGTCTTGTCTGTAGGTTGGCAAACAAATAAACGAGGTAGAAAATAAAGCGATTTATTTTTGGAAACTTAACAGTTATCGGACACCATGGTACGGAGCGTAACAATTAGGACTGCTTCTGAAAGTCCTTCCCTACTACTCTGTGTGGTGTTTCTTCAGATCAGGTATACGAAAGTCTAAGCATTCGGACGTGTATTACATTCTCGTCTCGTACAATTAAAACTAAACATAATAAAAGCTCATGTCCAAGCCTAGTGCGACACAATAGCGTAGCAAGCCTTTTATTTAGATCGGTGGTCGGACGAGGCGTGGGCGGCGAGTGGGGCGAAGCGGGTGAAGCAGGAGGAGTGTTAGGTGCTAGAAGATAAATGAGAATTGATATTAAATAAAGAGCTCTCTACAGTTTCCGCTCTTGCTACAATCTGACTGATGGCTTTCTACCAATAACAGCTACCATCCTAAAGGCTTGCAGTCTCTACACACAAATTAAGTTTTCACACGTACTATGTCGTTATGAAACAGTATGGTATCTCGACTCCAAGTATTATGGACACCTGGACCTTGCTTTTGGTCAAAACCGTGGGAACTGTGGGGCTCGATGTGTTAGCTAAGTCTTCGTCTAGTATTCACTGAGACCTTTAATTCAAATACTAGTCAGCCGCGTCGTATTAGGTAAGGTCGACTATCTTGAAGGTGATACATGCAGGCTGACCACTATCAGGTGGACTGTGGCTATCTAGTCATCTGACACTGGCTGTTTAGTCATCCGACACTGGTTTTACAATCTTGGTCACCCTTGCAGTTTCTTACTAATGGCTAGTTCTCATTTTCGCGGAGCCAACTTTCGTTTAACTTGATGGTGCACTCTGTTTGCTTTGTTTAGTTGTTTGCTGTCAAATTTGTATGAATTATCAGTTTACAATCATATCGAAGCTGCCTCAAGTGATGCTAGACATGAGCCAGTATTCACAAGTTGCTTTTCTTGAATTAGTAAAGAAAGACTGTCAATTATTTATTCGGAAAAGGTTGGGGTGACGCCCTCCTTCCAAGCGCGGGGGCTAAATGCTCGCGCGCTTCGGGCAGGTGCTCTCGGGCATCTGCAGAACTCTAATGAGTCTCGCCCCCGACGCGACGGTCTCCAGCACCAGGGCGCCACCTGGGCTCTTACCAAGTCAGAGCTAAACAAAATAATTGAAGACCCTCACGACCTCGGTGCTGGCTGCACTGCCCGCCAAACGAGACCCGACGTATGCGGACACCACTCTATGCCGTGGACTAGCCAGACTGAGCATAGCACGTGCATAACTTGGCAACGCGAAAACGTAATACATTACATGTCAATTATTATGCTCAATAGCATGATCGCTTTTATGCATGCTGAAGTGATGGCTTCAAAATCAATACTAAGACCATGTAACCTGTTAGGAATGAATGGTCAAGTTGCACAAATACGGATGTATAATGTAGATCCGGTAGGTCTGTTCTGTAACTTCTGTCCTAATGAACTATTTACAGCTATTTAGTAGGTATTGTATCTTAGTCGTGTCTTTGCGCCTTGTCTATAGAAAGTTTCACCACGTTCAAAGACATTGACAAATTAGTATCTCAGTGCAACACGCATCTCGCTTTCTTCATAATATTACTCGGTCCGCCAACTCATTCTGCTGTGGGCTACATGGGACAGCCTTCTATGTACGATTTCACAATGCTCGCATACGCTATCCAAGACATTAGTTGCAAATTTCAAGTCGTTGTCCGCACGTAGAATCTCATTTTAGTACATTTTGAGATCTCCAGTACCTTGCTATTCTTCTCCAAGATGTACGCGAGAACATATCCGAGTATTTGTCCACAAACGTGAGCACGAACTTTGCTCCTCCCTTCGAATGTAAATTTATTGGACCCATCACGTTAAGTCAGCTTCAAAACCTGCGACGTTTTCGATACCGAACGAGCTGTATACTGATTAATCGTTTGCCTCTTTTACATTCCACCATCGCATAGTGTTTTTAAATTGGTGTTGTAACGTCGGCATACCGTCTCTGCGCGCTGCATTCTAGTCAGCACATCTAAATCTGGATTACCCATTCGAGCATGCCATAGCTCCCACTCACTTTATATGCTCCCAAATGCGCGGCCTCGTGTTTTCAATCCAGCATGTATGCCTTGCCAATTTTCTTTCCCGTAGCTATCGTTAACTTCTTCACAATAGTGCACGATGGTCCTCAAACTCCAACGCTCAGGCCACGTGTAGCAATTTGCTTGCCAACAACACACTTCTTAATTACGACACGAAGCTTCTTTGCATCAGCGATCGTTACTTCGGTGCTCTCGTTTACGACGGGTTATATACTCAAATCATCACGATGCGGTGTCGCGTGGAAAATTGCTCTTTTGTCAATTATTTATTCTCCCAGCCTCTAATCCCGGTTTTGTCTTTCACTGGCGTTAGGACAGGCCCGCTTCAGGTATACGGCTTGACAATACTTAAAGCTTTTGTCTTAAAAGCAAAGCTTTCCCTTTGTACTTTTGTTCCTGCGCGCGCTGTATTCATTGTTCTTCGATATTCCATTTTTTTCTTGCGTCGTACGATGTATCTTTCATCGCGCGCTTCGCACTTTCGTCTAGTTCTGCGGTCTAAACTTCTCCGGCAGCTTTTCCTTCATCTCGTTGAGCATAAGATTCTTTACATTCTTGATAATTGACGAGATCAGCCTGTACTGTGTGGAGCGGCTGCTAAGCAGTATCTTAACCCGTTGACAATCATCAACCGGCTCTCCGAGTGTCCACAATTCCAAGATAAGATTGTCAAAATTGTCGAGATGCTAAGCCATCGTTATATCGGCTTCCATCTTGAACTCGTGTAGACAACGGGTCATTGACGATTATGCGGTGTGGTCCAATTTTGAATGTTTTGCAACGTATTTCAAGCTGGCCAATTATTCAATTGGTCTTTGAGAGCAACGCCCTGAGCAAACAGAACGCAGCCTTCAAGTTATTCGAAATGCACGTCTTGCTCATCTCTGCATCTAGTTTGATGGTTTGCAAGTGTGCCATTAGCCTTATCCTAGTCAGCGTCCCACGCATGGCTAAGCTCCCAGTCGATTTAGTTGGCTCTTACTAGGATGACCTCAGCTCGCTTGGCCGACATGGCGACAAGCGTGAGGCTTAAATTTTTTCTGCTGTTATCCCGTAAGAATGATGCGTGAAAAAAAAAATTAATAGATTCATGTCCTTAGTTGTAAGCTCATTTTAATACATCACTCTGGAAACTTCTTAGTGGCATCATCCACTGACGTTTATCTAGTGCTAACGTCGATGCTTTACCGGTATTAGATCAGTATGGATCGTAGTAATGTCCTCAATCCATACGCATGAAGTGGCGTACTTGGTGCAAGTTCAACGCGATTATTCACCGAAAGGTGTTTATTTTCTTTGAGAGGCTAAGCTGTCTCTAGCGTGAAATGTTGGTGGCTATCCGACCCATCTTTGGGATCTGTCTCCAACCTTTTATTGCCACTACGGGCCTATTCAGTCATTAGAGTGCGCAGTATCGACTATTTATCGTCAGTCCTCTCTCCTATCCGTTTGGTCGAGGCAACATCTCTCTCCCTTCTAGCTTTAAAATTGAAAAAACAGTGCCGATTTGGCTTTAAGTCTAATGACAAATTGCCAAACATGCCCGTATATCGCTTTTGCAGCTGACACAATGGTGAAGCTGTAGCGGTCTTATTGTCACGATTATATGTGATGTCATGAACTGTAGATTCTTGAGGAACAAAAATACAACTTCTCGAAATCGGTCATGTTCGAAATTATAGCCTTTGAATGAAGACTTGACATACGCGATAAAAATGCAGAATTTGAATGTGCAAGTAGCCTATAAATCGCAATTTGATTTAATTTCACAGCTTTGATGACACGGCTAGTGTTAATGTCTTGCAATTAGTTGAACATCACATTAAAATAAACAACCAGAAGCACCCGATTCCCTCAGCTTACGCGGCTTACGGGATCCTACACAAGCAATTTGGGTGGGTCCATTTGCCGTTTAACCTCTGTAAAGGTCGCCAACAGACTAAATACGCGGGGAAAACACCTGATCGCATTATTGTGTGACAAAAGCTGTGGTAATCTATTTACACTTGAGGAAGCAAGACCGTCTCCGCTAGCACCATTTCTTGATAAGGACGTAGTATTGAGCTCCATGTCAAGCAGCGCAGTGCTCATTGCCATTATTTCAATATGACGGTTTATATCATGCACTCATGTGCGACAGCAACAAGCCATCGAGAGCAGTAAGCGGTCCCAACGCAGTGCTTTGAAAGTAGATAGTAATGCCGCAAGAGATTAAAAACGCCCATTTCACATCTACCGCATGACCTTGCAAGGATTTTGTCCGCCCCGTGCGTTTTAGCAAAATTCTTTGCAGCTTTTTTGTCCATAGCTGCGTACAGCGCGGCCAAAGTTTGCCTTTTTCGCTTGATGCACATATTTCAGGTGATGCGGCTTAAAGTATGTGTTTTGCGTGCACTTAAATATGAGTTAAGCCAGCAAACGAGGGACCTAGAAAAAAACTTCTTAATCTAGCCAAAACCCCACAGAGTTACGACAGAAAAGCCTTTTTATCGAAGTGTACGGCGCCAGTGATTTGCCACCGGCAGCTTGTATTTATGCAGCTTGACCATAAGACCAAGTACGCCTCATGACTAATCAGTCATGACAGCCGATACGAGAATTCTGGTCTATGAAAGAAGCTAAGCTATGCCTTATATTGTTTAAGATACACCACCTACTGGATGCAGCAGGTGTACGCGATCTAAACGTCAAGAGCGTATGTAAAGTGTCCCCACCTTCTACTAAATAGAATATTAGTTGTCAACTTTTTCATGGTGCAACTTTGTCGTATACAACGAACAATATACGGACACTTATCACATATGACAAAGAAAAATATTACACATGGAAGACGTAACACTGTCGCGGAGGAAGCGAATTGAAGTCGGCCGTCGGACGAGGCTGAGACGCGGGCGAGGTGAAGTCGTAAAAGAGGGGGAGTATCTGTTGCTGAAAGCGAATTGAGAAGTGGTATTACATGAAGAGCTCCTACAACTCATTTTCTTGCTACAGCCTGCTCTCAGCCATCTACTGCTACCATCCTAAAAGCTATCATTCTTTTTTTTTATTTCATCTGGCTTCTAAACATCCTATATATCTTATCCAATAAGGCCCAATGATTATGAGACATCTGGATTTGTCTTCTGTTCGGAAACTGAATAATTGCTTATACCTATGGATAGTACTACTTTATATGTTTTTTGAAATTATTGTCGTTATCTTGCGTAAAAGGCGTTACCGGCAAACTGTTGGATAGTACTACTTTATATGTTTTTTGAAATTATTGTCGTTATCTTGCGTAAAAGGCGTTACCGGCAAACTGTTGACGAGGACGGTTGCGTCACATTAGAAGTATTACCATGATTACTGATACATATGTGTAGAACTACTGCAGCACGAAGAGAAACAGCACCATAAGTATTGTGCGAAGGTGCGGGAGGTAAAGTCTTTTAGGCATTTACAATGCTAGTACTTTGGCTGACACAAGCGCACAGCTGACCATTCATTTACCCATTCTCACTCAAAGTTGGGTTAGCACGACCGACATTGCGGAACGCCACTAGCCCTTCTTTAGTGTGAAAGCAATGCCTTCCTTCCGTCTCCACTAAGTTTGGGTAGTGGCATTTTGCAATGCATTGAGAGCCAAGATCTACAGATTGCAAGATTCTCGCGCATCTTTAGCGAAGAATGGCATTAGCTCTGCCGGTTTGCGACAAACAATAACAATGCCATGCGTTATTCATACCTGCAGCAAAAAATGAGCTGAATAACCGGAATGGCAAGCTATCCGTTGCGTATTGTCCGAATTCAAGCAGTGGTTCCTGACATCCGAGTAGCGCAGTCCAGCAAGCCGGTACGCATTATCCTTTCAAATTTTTTAAGGTAGGTCTCTGATCCACGTGTAGTGCAAATTCTGTCACAATTGAGCAGGTAATTTGCCTCAGTCGTCTTCATGCGCCTTATATGAAAAATGTTACACCTCGTACAGAAGCAATGACGAATTGGTATCTTGCAAAGTGCAAAGCGCTTCGTGGTACACTCATTTTGGCCCCGAGATTAGAGATCACCAATGGATGAATCTCCTTAAATATCTTGATTTTTAATGCGTCTATGACCTCGAACAGTGCAAAGTCTTTGGGCATATCGACTCACAGCTGGGGTCGAAGTGAAAGTAACTGCGGGTTTGCAGCCAATGATTTTGTCACACCGCGTGAATGCAAATGCGCATCGCATGCTTGAAGCACTGAAACCTATGATACAAGCCAATTGCCAGTCTCAAGTGAGCAATCAAATCGTTGCTTTCGCTAATTTAGCCATTAATTTATGTGGTCCTTAAGGGTCAGCCACCTATGCATTCCACCTTTGCACTTTGTGGTGACATTCGTGGAAAATGCACCAAACACGTCATATTTGGCATCTCTTCCACCGAAGAGAACATCCAAAATTTGCTGTTCAAACACTATTACAAGCGACTAATCCATAAGAATAGTATGCACATCGAATTCTGGTGACTCATTGAATTTTGCAATCCGCATTACACGCAGCGTTGTGCGAAGCTTTCAAAATGATATTTCAATTTGCAAACTTAATTGTATTACTATATTTGTATATGGTCGACACAATTTTATAAACTCATATTGCAAGAGTCAATTAAAACAGGAACGGTGCTTTCACTTTTGCGTTGTCTTGATCATCTCCCTGCATCAACTTTGATGGTGAAAAGCTGCTGTTACTGCCGCAGACACTAAGAACAGAGTTAGAAAAGGATTCTACACCTTTTTCTTGCAGCTCCTTCTCGCCCTCCACCAGCAACATCGACAATCCGGCTTTGATGTGCCACTCAATGTGGCAGTGGAGATGCCAAACGCCTGGACTGTCAGCCCAGAAGCGCAAGATTGCGTATCCGACAACTGTACAGTTACCATTCGTGTCAAGCGTGCAGGGCGGTACAGTATACACGTCGCGTTTCATCGGGTTCTCCAAATTAAGAGGCGGCAGCGTGTTGTTAAAAATCTGTTCAAGTGGTGCCTTTCCAGTGGCCACGCAATATGGCGAGTGTGTATGCATATGAAACGGGTGTTGCTCCCCCATCACGTTGACCAACACCACCTCAATATGTTCACCATAATCGACTGCACGAGCATTGACATTTAGCGGAAGCTCCTCGGTCTTCGTACCATTTGCAATCAAAAAAAGTGGGGGCTCAACTGGACTAATAAAGTGGCGAAACTCCCCACCGTCGATAGAAAAGTAACCAACTCCAGTATCCAATTTAAATTGCAACACCATACGGTCATCGGGGGTGTCGGGAAGCACAACTGGATCTATAGGCGTAAAGTCAAACTCATGAATAGTTGAAGGAACAAGCTGCTTCTGTGTTGTCGGTTCAGCTTGATCCTTAGTATCGTAAGAAATGATAGCCAGACCTTCGTCATTGAAGCCTTCACCAGCTAATTCAGCGGTTCCTGCAGTCCATGGAGAACCGTGAAGCCCTTTAGCACGCATCCAAAACGACTTTGTGCGCGTAGCTGTTTTCGCCTCGACCACGATATCGTAGCGTTGACCAGCGTTGATTAAGATCGAGTTGATTGACTGTGATGGCTCGAGGTAGTCAGCATCAGCAGCAACTACGCGAAATTCGTGATCGTCAATGCTGAACTCGATCGGGGCCAGAGCTACCATACTTATGAGGCGAAGAAGATATTTCTTTCCTGCCTTAAATTGAAACTTGGAAAGGGGTTGAACATCGGTACAATTGGTAAAATTGTGAGTAGCAGCGGCAGTGCAATTGTATCGACCACGGTTATTGATGACGATGGAGTCCCATATTGGTACAGCCACTGGCATTTGATGATACAAATCCCCCAACTGGATGATGTACTCCTCATCAATTTCCTTTTCCCAGTCCTGTGGCTCAGTTGGGCGAACAACTATAGGGCCCCGTAACCCAAACGCATATTGTGCCAAGTGGTGACTGTGCCACCAAAATGTACCCGCTTTGTCTGGAAGGAAGCGGTAAGTCATTGTTGCATTCGAAGGAATGGTGCACTGAGTGATCTCAGACGCGCCATCCATCTCTTGAGTTCCAAGTTGCTTCATTCCGTGCCAATGCAGACACGTCGGGTCAGATATTTGGTTCGTCACGCGCACTTCGACTTCCTGGCCCAATACCACGTCAATTAGAGCTTGGTCACCAGGCTCGTCATTGATCCCGAGGTAGTTTAAAAAGACACCGTCGTGTTCGGTAGTTACATTCGTAATGCGCCAGTCGTATGTGACAACGTCAGCTACTCCGGAATCCTGCTGTAGAGCGAGGAAGGCTGATGTAAAGGCAGTAAGGCCCATTGCCTGACCGATCTCTGCTTTCTTGAGGTGGAGAGGGACCAACTCTTGGCACTTGAATGGAAAATAAAGAATGAGACCGTCATACGTGTTTAAGGTGGTCCTGTCTCTGAATCAGCACAGGAAAAGCAGAAGCTGTACATGCAGATGAATAGACCACAATGTCACTTTTACAAAATTATACGGTACACCAATACTGCTTGAATTTTTAAACTGCCTCCATATTACAAAGACTTCGAGTATATCATTGCGCATGTAGTAATAAAAGTATCATAATAAACTATAAAAACACTCAGAATTCATTTTAGTCATTTAGCTATGAGCAATGATGATACATATGCAAAACCCTTTTCATTTTGCATCTATCATGATGCCCTTCTGGCTTTATTGTTTTGAACTTCAAATACGTTTTTTACAAACAGACAGTGATACTGAAGCTGCAACTCGTAAGTACAATAAGCATAATTAGTAGCGATTGCGTGCGGATGCGAAAAAAAAGGAAGGGCACGATGCATTGAAAGCAACTTTGCTACCGTAAAAAACTACAGATCAATGGCTTGTACATTGGTGTTAGTGAGTACTTTTGATCATTAGAGGAGGCTATTTAACTGAGACACTTCAACATTATATCTAAGGGTACTATATAATAGGAAAAGTTTGCTAATGTACCTCAGATGTTTGCATCTTATTTTTATTGACAAGTAAGTAATACACGTGGGCGCCTTGTTTTTTTCGCATACAAGTGGTCTTTGTTTGTACCGTGCGCCTATTGTAATTTTACATACAGATGTTTTTTCGGCTACGTATATGCACCTTTTTCTAGCATACAGATGTATTTTGGCCTTCATTTATGCGCCTTTTCTACATTCAGGTTTTTTGGCTGTAAATTTGTTTCTGCCTTAGGTGTCTAGAAGTCAAGGATTTCGACCGAATGTTTTTTCTGTCGGATTTATCGTACTTGAGTCGGGGGAAGACATTCAAACGGACCAAACTTGCAATTTATCCATCTTTGCTTATGTGCATGGCCTTAAGTCCAGTAGTAGTATTTCTTGCTCGCACTCACACTTCATACCCGTGCCTACATAATTGCGAAGATAAGATATTGCAAAAATTCACCCATGTTACTTTTTATATTGTACAATCTAGTCGTAAGGGCACTCAGATGCATAAATACTCAAGCTTTGCACAGTAACTTAGCCTAAGACTATCATTCGTCGGGTCACTTAGTGTTAGTGGCTCGCCTCAAAACTTTTTCGGTCAACACCCAATCGATAAATATTATTCCTCTCCACCTATCCGTAAAGACCAGTCAGTACATGTACACCAAAGGTTCGAGGTGCAGTTCAGCGACATTTTATGCCGCCAGCCAGGATTCCTGCCATCATCACCACTTGATCTAGATCTTGGCTCTGATTTTTACCTTTGCATGGAAAATACAGAAGCGTATCTGAGGAAAGGTAGTTGATGAGGAGAGATGTGCCATATTGAACGTAGCATGTACTATAAGCCAGCTATATTGTTTGTCGCGAAGGTTCTTTGATTGTGTATAAGAACATGCTGGCAGGTCGGGTTTATGAACCACTGCACAGGTTGCATTTAATGTGGTACTGGACATCTACATTCTCCGAAAGTCTGCTGTACCGGCAATGCCAGGTGACTCTTGAACTTTCAAAAGTATACGGTCGTTTACGTCAATGGTGTTAGTCATAATGGATAGGCCCCGCCTGCAAACAAGTGTGGATGAGCTGAATGACTCTTCACCCGTATAATCTTTGAGTAAATTGTATTCATTCACTTTTTCAGTATATTCTCTGAGTCGGCCGATAAGTACAAAGCTCTACAGTATAAGGTTTTGAAAGGCAAAAAAGAATCAGATGTAAAAATCAGTGAATAAACACGCCGGAAGCTTATCTGAGTTTTATGTCATCTGATGCCAGCAACAGCAGTACACTTTATGTAAAGATTCGAGTATTCTCATGACGAAGACAGGTATGATAATAAACTGTGTGACATGTCTATTCTGTGACATCCAGACCGCCATCATCAATAGATCGTAGTGTTTCTTTTTGCGCAAGAAAAAGCAACAGTAATGTAGGATCGTGTTTTAGATCAGGTCCAAAGTACAGTCGCTCAGTTGTATTGCCACGTACAGCTGAAATGGCCGCGTGCAGCCAGGTGATGTAAGCTAACAACATGATCGCCACCAACATAACACTATCAGCAAGTGCGTCAAAATAGCGTGTGGGCATCGTGCATGGTAACAAGCCTTTATACAAAACCAAAGAAGCCTTTTCAGAACGGTGGCGGTGGCTACTGCTGAATTAATTAGTATAAAATGTATTGTATGTTGACTATGTCGGGAACGATTAAAGTCCGTGCCAAAATTACTCAAATTTAGTGCATTCAACGAATTCAAGTTAAAGTACTGAATAAATAGGTCGTTTTATTGCACACGTCGATCTATAAGGCAGGCGATAGTGAAAATCGTTTGTCGGGAGGTCGTATATGCTACTGCAATTTTCCTCGGTGCAAGGTGGTGTGTGACCATGACAGAATTTGTTGGCAAATTGACAACTATCTCTCACAAAGAAAAAAAGGACTTTTGAGGACCATATTACCGCAGATCAGCTCGCGTTGCCTTAACTCCTATGGGCCTGGCGTGGCGGATGCATTTGCAGTCCTCCCTGCTATCAAGCAGATGGAACATATGATGGTGTTTGAGCTCCAAGAGCAAAGTGTATTTTTTGAAGCTTAGGTAGTACAAGCTTGAATGACTCTGGTGACATCATAGGGATGACCAACAAGGTGCGCAGTTCAATATTACTATTTTAAATGCCTTGTGCACTCATTTGCGAACTAATTTCCGGAGTGCCATGAAGGCACAAGAAATAGGTCAAAACATCGCTCACGCTTCTCTGCCTGCAAGTAAGGAATGCATGAGCCTAACAATTATGTTTACGGGTTGAAAGAGCTGACAGTTTTCGTTACTGAAAATCACTTCCAGCTTATCTAGGTCAAAAGTCTTGACTCGTGGAGTGCAGACAGCAAGAATGGAAAATTAAAATCCTTTTTTACGGAGTACAGCCACAACCTTCAAAATTCTTTGGATAGGCAGCTTCTCGTCTTATAGGACGTAACTTGCTGACTCGGGTCCACTTCCGATAAACTGCCAAGCAAAGGTATTCTTTTTTTTTAGATTGTGTATTTGTTTCTTTTCAAAAGTAGAGTGATGTAATTCTTTATCATGACCAAAGGCTTTATATGGTTGCTGGTGCACTCAGAGCCAGAAAAGCGCTGAGGATGTCCTAAGTTTTCATGGTACGTGTGTATTTACCACACACCCATCATGAGAACTTAGCCCAAGGGAGTGTAATTTCTCTTGACGAAGAAATAGCAGCGATGGTCTGCTGACTCTAAGCGGACATACGAGGGCATGAAAGCTCATTTATAGACTTGACAGACTCTGGCGAAACAAAAAAAATCTTTAGCTATCAAAAATTGCGGCCAACTAAAATTGGCAACATGATTTCCAAAGGGTGAGAGCCAAGTTTTCATTGAAATCGATTCAACTAGAAAATGGAATGATTCAATACGCTTTAAAGCGTCAGTTGAAGCTGGGCTTGATATATTAGTTTTTGACAGCACGAATTAATATTCGGATCTTGACGTAAGCAAGCATGATTTTACCCTTGGCATTCCGTGGCTAAAATGCACAACACTGGAAAGATTGGCCAGGTTAGGTCGTAGGGTTTGTAGATTGATGCTTACTGGAGCCGTTGTGAGCCATGCTTTTGCCATTCTCGTGCATGTAATTCCTGCTTTAAAGCAAAAAAGTGTGTATCCGAGACAACTTGAAAATTACTAAAGATACGGATGTCTCTACAAAGGAAACGCGTTTTTTGTGTGTGGGTAGGTTCTCATCCTATATTGTGTGCTGCATGCAAGTGACAAATGTCCGCAAGTACATCAGGTCCGCACGTGAGCGATAGAGTACAGCTAAATTTAGGTAGCAGAGCTCCGCTTTAGTGGATTGAAGTGCGACTCAAAATCATTTTAGGGTACCCCATCATTCACAAAGAGAAAATTAATCAAAGGATTGTTCCGACTTTATATTACTTGTTGATCGTTGTGTCAAGACTGGTGCACTACAAGAAAAGGCAGCCACTCAAAACTTGAATGAAGAATTGTGACCATTTCATGCTTGCACTAAACTGAAAAACACAGCGGTAGCTGCACAAACACATTTGAAAAGAAGTACGTATTGCTTTACAGCGTATGCTATATAGTGCACTGAATGTGGTGGATGGCTACCATTTGGAAGTTTATAAACGATTCACGGCAATTCGTACGCCTAGCGGTATCCTATGAGAGTGGATATAGTTAGCACAAGGGCTATTTCATGCCCTGGTGGCGTTTAAATGTCCGATCACACAATTGTTTTGACCATTTAGCATCCGCCTAGCCATCCAATGACAAGATTTTAGTTATAGCCGTTCAGAGGTTGATTTGTAGGTACGAGAGGTCAACTTCCGCAAACTTCGAGGTCGTAAGGATCAAGAAGTATAATAATAACGTGGCTTTGCGACAAACGAAACAAGTCATCGGCTCCTATGTGAGTAGCCATGCGATTCAAACAGACCAAAAAAACATTTAAGCTAGGCTACGACACACTAACAAAATGACCTGAATAAGCCTAGTCATAAATTGCACGCGTGTATGTGGGTCTCGCTAAGCCTTTGCCCGATCGATCAAAATCGACATTGAGTGGTGATGGAAGACGCGGCACCGCGTTTGGGCGTATATCCAGGAAAATAATTCTGACAATTTCATGCCGCCAAACACGCAGCGGTAAGTGTATGGGACGGAAAACGTGTTGTATGAATTCTGACACTTGTATCTGTCAAAACTCTATATGTATCTAGAATTGCTTACCATTGTAATCCAGCGTACTTAATGGGTTACCCACAGAGCTCTCGGTCACCTTTTGCATGGCGGCATTTCAGCAGATCGAACTATGTCGACAATCGTTATTATTTCTTTTAAACCATGTATCCGGTACTTTGGTCATCTTCCGGCCAACCAGATATAAACATTGTCAGTAAGTACACCACTGTGTCGGCCAGATCCAACCAAATTGCCGAGAATCTCGTCTTCGCGGGCAATTGGCCAAACAAAATGTCAATGGTATATGCCAATGCTCCAATCAAATTGACATTGCCTTTCATACACATTAAAATTCTTCATAGAGTAGTACATTATTTTCTTTTCCCACTAGACTTAAAAGCTCACACTGAAGAGCCCACGCGCATAGGAGGCATTCAGAATGAATGCCTCAGGTGAGAATCCACGGGTAAGTCTGCTTCTTTATTGGTCTTTCATTCGGTCTTTACCTAATTTATCAACTTACTTTGTATGGAACAATTATGTACGCAAATAGTTTGTAATAACGCCATGGGAAGCTTTAATTTTCACTCACCCTTTCTTTAATTTTCACTCACCCTTTCTTTAATTTTCACTCACCCGTTGATCAATTGGTCAGATTTAGCATTTCTGTAGTGCGCCACACTTATCTAAACACTTTAAACGCATGTATTTCGACATTTTTTTATTAAGGTTCAATTTTATCAGGCTGGGGGAGCGCAACCTTGATTTGCGCAAGTTCTAGAATTGTGCACTACTTGACTGCAATTGCGACATCTTCGTCGCGGTGTAGCATTTTTCGCATTTTTCTCGTCCTTCGAAGCAGTTCAGGACAAGGGCCTTAACGGCGCCATCATTTTTATTCCCAACCTTTCTGGTGTGTAACACTACAAGAGCATATCGCTCTGACAAAGAATGGGAAAAAACTTCATCTTCCGCCTCCTCCAAAGACTGGTAAGAAAGTGTAGGAGGAGGAGCTAGGCTGTTCATTGTGGGTGCTTAGTAGGATATAGGTGCGTAGAAGGATGTGGGAGTAGAAAGTGAGAGTAGATAATGAGTTTAGTGATGAGTTTAGACTAAGTGTGGCGCACTACAAAAATGCTAAATCTGACCAATTGATCAACGGGTGAGTGAAAATTAAAGAAAGGGTAAGTAAAAATTAAAGTTTCCCTAACGCCATTTCAAAATAATGTAATTGGGTACGGTAGTTTGCGACAGCGGTCGTAAGACTTTTACACTGACCGGCTGGTGTATCTTTAATAGTATCACACACTGCGTAGCCAAACCGGAACCACGTAGCCGGTCGTATCCTGCGTTAAAATTCGTATTCTTGCATCACATGGAGTCATTTAAATGATAGCCTGGTATGACTCGTGAGTATTTTCGGAAATTGATATAGACCGATAGCACCGATTCTATGGCCATGTAGTACAAAGACTGTTGCTAATGAATTAAGTGATGATGCCAAATATCCAACCGATTGTTCCTTTTCTACCTGTTCTACTTCTTGAAAATTAAGCTACTGGTGTCGCCTATCATCAATTTTCACCAAACATCCCATCCACAGGGCAGCTGTCGTTTCCACTAAGCACTACTTTACACATTGTCACTGAAAAGAGATATGGTTGGCGCTTGAGGTATTCGTAAGAACAAGCAGCCAGTCTCTGCAGGCAAGAGTACCGGAATATATATATGAAGAGACAAAAGATGCCGGATCCTTACTGACTGTCACAATCCTTTGCGTCTACTTCTTCAATAAAATTGGCATTGAACGCAGCACTTGCTCTGTACTGTGCAAAGCTTTCGTCGACAGCTTATTCTTGTACCTTTCTTTTACTTTTCATGGGTAATGCGTAATTTTAACTCGGCTGCCTCTATCAAAGTGGTCTACCGTCTTCAGATGCCCTGCCTTGTTGCAAACATTTTCTTATCGAATTAGCCATACAAAGAAAAGATATAAAAGAAGGCGTTAAGCCGGAGGGACTTCTATTTATTAGGGGACCACACAGCAAATCCTTTTGCTTAGAAGAAATTATACCATATTTTGGTGAACAGCTGTTTGCTTCAAAGTTGACGTTTACAATATAATCAATATGAAAATGATTCACATAATACAATTTCTATGCTTTTTGAAGTACATTAAAGATACTAGACTTAGGTATGAAATGAGAGCAAGGACTACATCAATTCTTCGAATTGCCACAATATGCAAGTCATAAAAAAGAGTCATCATGCACCATTTTGAAGATCCCTTACATTGGGACGCCAGTGCTTACTACAAATACTCGGTGGCCCGTTATATTTTTCCCTGCATAAATTTGGATTACCTCTACTAGGAGTAGGTTGAGTGCTGGACATCACTCATAGATTATACAAATAGTCGAGTTGGTTATGACAATGACTGGACAGACTTCGAAAAGGGCTGTCGACCAAGCCAAACAGGAACAAGCCAACTTCGAGCGGCTTTGATTTGGCTCCAAAGGGTATATCTGCAATTATTTTGGCCTCTACGTCCTAGGCTGTGCCTACTACAAAAAAAGCGTCTATATTCAGGCTTCACCTGCAACTTAAGCTATGTATGTACCACGGGCGGCGAGAATTCAAGCGGTTTACCGGCTTAGTCAAGAAAGACCTCATTCTTTACCAAAACACACTTTTTTGCTAGACTTCGCTTGATGGTCCTCAAAAATGCCTTTTCAGGTATAAAATACGACGAGGGATGTCACATACCTTCCTGCAAAAGCTCACCTGGATCGCGAATCACTGATACTGCAAATAAGCCCCACTTCGATCACAGCGTTAAAAAAAACTTTATCGTCCAGTGATACGCCCTTTAAGATATCAGACCTGACGTGAAAGTCAGCAACCATGCGAAAGGCCTTACTAAAAGAATAAAGAAGCTCATGATTTTCAGAGTTAAAGCCCGACCTAATTGAAATCGATGACATGATGACAGAGTACAAAGTAATATGACAGCGCTTGATGCGTTTGCGGTAAACGACGTCACTCACTCAGTGGGAGAGAGGCTATGTAACTAAGTCTCCGACACAAGTTGTCGTCCTGTGAGACATCTGCTTAATTTGAGCAGCTGTCTAACAAAGGTGAGTATGAACTTTCGGATTGGTGCCTTTCAGACTACGCAGGCCATGGCACTGAGCAATATTCGAGTGGTGGCCTTATCTTTAAATGAGTTTTTTCTTTAAGGCACCCTTTAGCGGTCAGTCGCTTAATTTTTGCACAACGTCAGATTTCTCCCAAGGTATTTAACTTAAGCCGCAAGTAGCCTTGTGCTGGTGAAAGCAGTACTCGGTATAATTGTCACCACCACATTATAGTTATCGATCGTTTTCCTGATTAAAATATACTTAGAATGCTAGAAACCCCAAACGTAACTAATTTTGACGGAGTCATATACATTCTGGAGCCTATGGTAAGGTTCACTAGCCAATTGGGTCGAAGCGAACTTGTCTCCGAGATCTAGCATAAGTATTAAACAAGTAGGTTCCGATGGCGAGTATGGCTTAACTCCTACCATATCTTAACGTGAGACCAAATGCTTGCGGCTTACATACAAGAAATCCATCTCATGAGATATTGTCAAGTGGGACCAACGCGATTTTGCATTTTTCTGGCAAATACAAAAGTTCATCGGCTTCGCAACTCACTACACATGAAAGTGCCACTGGCCTTGGCAATTAAGAAGTGTTCGATGGATTTCGGCCTCGCGCCTTATTTGTGAAGTGTAGAAATTCCTGAGCAACCGATTAAGCGAACTTGCAATTGTAATTTAGTAAAGTTGCAGTTATATGCGGACTGTTAAGTCCCTGCTATATTGCGTGAAAGAGACAAGACATTTAATAGCTCAGATATCCGCTGGGAGGGGCACCAGTCAGGTTGGCAACCTTCTTTGTAGTTAAAGTAAATTTTCGTTGAACACCTTGACGTGTTGCTTCAGTTTACCAGGAGTTACTACGCTAAGGAAATATTTTGCCCTTCACGAACTCTTTTCATGTCACATACAGCTTGTGTGCTTAAAATAAATTAACTAATTGAACTTCAACCAGCTAACCTATTGCTACCTATCATTACACATCCTTGGTCTTTCCAAACAGCCATCGCAGTACATTACTTGTGACTGCTTGTCTACTAGTGACCTATCTCTAGCTGCCAAATTTCGGATCCTTTGGGTGTATCTCTCGGTCCTGATTCGAGCGAAATGACCGCTTGAGCCTGTCAGAAAAACGGAAAGCCGCTGTAGTTTCTAAGTTTAGATCCACCACGACTTCGGAAAAGTTGCAGACGCCCAAATTTTGCAATCATCTCTTTGTGCGCGTGGTCAAACTTATTCTGCTCGACTCTCCACACTTCCTTTAACTCCCTCATGTCACAATCAGCTTAATACAACTCGGCGGATATGTATCGTGTTTTTTATGATCAGGATAGAAAGAGTCAATAAGAAAAGGGGCACTAAGTATGTAGAGTTGCAAGTAAGCTGGCTAAAAAAATTCTGCATTAATTGTCCGCAACTATATTAATTTCCAGCCGCGCGAGTTGATTGTGGGAGTTTGTATACATCTTATCGCTTCAATGTTTTGAGTGACAATAATGAAGTCGCCTTCGTTTCTTTTTGCGTGCTATCCCAGAGCAACGCTTAACATCCGCCGCATCATTTATTGTTGTGAGCCTCTCCTCTACCAATATCAATGTAGCTAGTAAAAGATAACAAGTTAAGATGCGTTTGAAGCGGCGTCCATCAGCTGACGGCGGGTGCGAGGACACTTTCAAGGACTTCTGGTCAGGTTCGGAGCTTCTCGGTTGGAGTTCGTGTGGCTACTCAAGGTCGCACGCACGCATCAAACGAAGTCAAAATTAAAAAAAATAGAATACTATCAAGTAACCCATTTCGATAAGGCTGTAAAGTTTGCTTGAGACCAAATCATTTCATCACGAGAATTTTCATAATTAGGGGACGTCATCGCAATAACGGAAATATCAACGGTGTCTGGCGTCTTGCGATGTGTCTGTGATGTGCCGACAGGGGAATATTTGGCGAAACGGTAAGCAGATTCGTCATTTGAGGTGACAGATGGGACGCAATATCAAAAATTAAGAGCTGTACGAATTGGAATTACATAAGGGAGGTGAATAGTTATCCGATCCGTGGACTGATTGCCCTTTTTCAAGATCACTGATACGGGGTCAAGAAGCCAGTGTTATTTGCCTTTATTATTCATGAGTAAAGACCAATTTGTTGAGCCATGATGGTCACGTCGATTATCCGAATTACTTCAGCGACTCCAAGAATTACAAGAGCATGATCGCACGGTGCGATAGATTCGTTACGCAGCTACAATTTACATGTAAGATCAACCATGATCTGCCTGCGCATTCGGTCATTTGCGATCTGCCCGCACATGCATCCTCCACAGCTCCACGGGCAACGCTATCTCCGGACAAATTAGCCGAGTAGATTAACCCAAACAGGCAGAAAGGTAATTCGATCAAACGTGACGATTAGGTGTCACGCATCTTACGTGCCTACTTTTAGGAACTCGATTTGCACTGGCTTCTAGCGATCTAGGGTGACATTCTCTCAAAGAGAGCATAGCATGGGCAGAAAAAAGATAACAATAGTAAATTGGCTTCGTTCGTGGAGATAAAAAGTTTGAATACACATATTGCACACCATGGAGTGCTTTAGACTCAAACGGACCTCAGACGCTACGTACGTAGAGTCATGTCAGCCCGAAGGAAAGCCAAGCCAAACAACGTCTCATCACCATCACTTATTGCAATTTATTTTACATAGATTAATACCTATAAGGAAAGGAAGCTTTAAAATATTAGATCAACTGATCCAGTTATTATGTGAATGGAGCCCTCGTGTAAATTTTCACACGAAATAGTCACTCCAAGCTACCTCAGTAAGCACCACCAACTTAAGCGCTACCAGAGAGATCCACTGACACGAACACATGATGAGACGCTTCAAAAACCGTGGTAACGAATCACCTCCTTCCTTAGTCTGCCCTAGAAGACACAGTCAGTGTTTGATCGGAACCTCCTCCATTCTCCAAGGGTTGCTCCATCCTATGTGAGAAACCATACATCGGAATGTGTCGAAATTAAAAGTACCATATACTACGTTTGAGACTTTAATACATGTCAGGAAGTGTTATGGTCCATGTTGCCACGCTATACGACACTGACTTTACAACTAAAGCAAGTAAGAAAACCCGGGACATGTAGATTGACTTTCTATTCAGTCGAGCGTGTTGCTTATATCTCACAGGCATAAGCAACATTTCTCGAGCGCTGCCATGGCAAGAGGAAGACTTCTAGCTCGTTCTGACGATGTCGACGCCATCCGGGCCACTTCTAGATCATCGCCTCGAATAGTGCAGCGAAATCGTAATAGCGTATACCGCAGTTGTAGCTACTATAGTATGTGCTGCACATTAGGTCAGAAACATTAGGCAGTCTCAAGTGCTTGAGGTGTGGCAGAAGTCTTGTCTGCTTAAATTGGATTTTAAATTGACTAACTAAGAAAGTACTGCATTATCGCATCTTCACCCAATCGTATAAAGCTCATGAGCATAGCAAAAAGGCTACTGCCAAATATCCATGAAGCAATAGTCTAATTACTTTGTGTGTGGCTTGAAGCGTAAATATGCAAAAGAATGACCTCGCTTTTGTGATGTATCTGGAGCTTCTACTTATGCGCTAAACTCGGTAGCAATAATAGCCTTTATTATCGTAGTCCGGGAATACGCGCAGGTAAATTCAATGAATCTGAGGACGGAGGATGCTACTTTTTGTTGAGTAAAAGGTGAAAACGAAGATAATACATTAATTTAGACCAATGAACGGCTGCCATATGTAATTACTAACTGTGACGTACTCTTGAATACTGTGACGACATCCGCCTGTTCAACATGCATCAGCGGTGTACTTTTAGCACTCCCATCCATCGCTAATGCTGTGTGTGTTTTGGTGCTAACTTGGTCCTGATTTCGGAGGCTTTGCGCAAATACTTCAGCATCTTGGTTTTGAGTGCCTTCATCAGCATATCTGCAAGCTCATGTCGATATAATGGATCTTCAACAGTCCCGTCGATATAATGGATCTTCAACAGTCCTTCTTGCACGTTCTAACGAATTAAGTGGTGCTTGATGTCCACATGCTTCGTCCTAGCATGGTATCCGGCGTTGTTGGCCAACGCAATAGCACCTTGGTTGTCTTCCCAAACCTGTGTTCCTTCTACTTGCTCATGACTCATGTCCTTTAGCATTGCCCTTGTCCAAAGAACATCTTGTGTGCATAAACTGAGCGCCATATACTCAGCTTCCGCTGAGCTCAGCACAACTGTCGGCTGGTACCTCGACTTGAATACCACTCGCGTGCTCGCAATCGTGACCATAACTCCCGAGACCGAGCGTCTGTCATCCGTGTTGCTGCCCCAATCTGCATCAGAGTATGCTTTGACCTCAACCATTCCACTTCTTCGGTAGAGGATACCGATCTGACGCGTGGTCTTTAGATACCGAACTACTCGAATTGCTGCGCTCCAATGTTGTAGTTCCCGGTTCTCCGGAAAACGTGATAGCTGTGTCACCACGTAAGCAATATCCGGCCGATTACATGTCGTTATGTACAGCAAGCATTCAATCAAAGAGCGAAAGGGCTTTGACCGCGTTGTCAACAAACCCTCTCCCGTTATCGGTGACTGCTTTGACGACTGCTTCAATCCTAATACGCATGGGTTGTCAACGCTCTTTGCATCTTGTTGACCGAATCGCTTGACCACGTCGTCGATACAGCTAGTCTGTTTGATCATCAATGTTCAGCTGACCTGTCGTGATCAATTTCCATGCCCAAAAAAAATTTCATCTGACCGTGCTCCTTCATCTTAAAAGCATTCTTGAGCACTTCCTTTGCTTGATTTAATTATTGGTTAGTTCTTGCTGCGATAATCATGTCATCCACATATAGTCCAACGTAAGCAAAACCTGCTTCAGTGCTCTTGACATAAACACATTGATCTACCCCGCAACACTTGAAGCCATTCCTGACGAAGACACGATGTATCGTCTTGTTCCAGGCACTTGCTGCTTGCTTTAGTCCGTAGATAGCCTTATTTAGTTGAAATATGTATCCTTGAGCATTGTCGACACCAAGCGAAACTTCCATAAAACTTTTCTGTCAACACGCTTTTGAGAAAGACTTGTTGGTGTCCAGCTGTTTTATTTGATAGTCGCATTCAGCACATACTGCGCGAATTATTCGGAGTGTTGGCAACCGGAATATGTGTCTCGAAGAAGTCAACGCCATACTTCTGCTCGAAATCTTTCGTGACCAGTTGTGCCTTGTATCACGCAATAGCGCCATTCTGATCACACTTCTTGGCAAATATCCATCGTGATCCAAATGTGCATCCAATCTCTCCTCGTGGCTGCAATGTCCACTTTTGATTCTCTCTATAAGAGCAAAGTTCAGCATCCATTGCTTCACGCCATTTCATTGCATCGTCGCTTGCCATGGCTTAAGCATACGTAGTCGGTGATTCCGTATCATCGTCAATACTTACGGCGTAGACAAGAACTACTTCCGCAATTAGTCTATCTTTGTCAATCCTAGCACGCTTCGGAGTCGGTGGGCCCTCATTGCCTTCTGTAGACTCTTTATCATCGGAGTCGTCTCTTAGCATTAGCATCGGCTCACGTCTTATTCTTGTTCGCTCCACTTCAAGCCGAAACACCTAACGATCGTCTTGTTGCACTTGGAACGGTTGATGATACTCCGTTAGCTCAAGCCTGTTTCGTACAGGGCTCTAAGAAGGCATTAGCCGCTGTGCAACGGCGCTTGGCGCACGATCCACATCATCCATTTCGATTTTCGCGACTGTTTCTTCGACAGCTCCGATAGGTTCGTCCGGAACTGAATGTCGATCCACTTGATGCTGATCATTGACTTCATCACGATCCTTCATTACTTGACTAATTGATTCCATCTTGAGCTCTTGTGTGTCGTAAATGCCGCCCACCTCACGCTCATCCAACTTCACAGAGCGGGTCACTTCTATCTTGGCATTATCCAAGTCAAACACGCGATAGCCCTTGACATTCCCTGCGTAGTCAATAAACATACACTTGAAGCTCTTGGGTTCCGGTTTGGTCCGTTTCACATCGTCAGTATGAGCGTAGCCTTGCAAACCTATTACACGCAGGTGATTTATTCGAGGCTTCATCTAAAGAGCTAGCTCGTACGGCGTGATGTCAAGATGGACCCCATTGCTGGAGCGATTAATCAAACAAACCGCAGTATTTACCGCTTCCGCCCACCATTCCGTCGAAACGCTCTTGTAGCGCAGTATTTACCGCTTCCGCCCACCATTCCGTCGAAACGCTCTTGTAGCGTAAGGCTTTGTCCATAACAGTCCTCTTCATACGCTCCGCCACTGCTGAGGGCTGTGTGAAACGGAGCCCTGGTGTACAATGCCGATCTCTTGACATATTCAGCCATTTTCTTATCAAAAAAACGTTGTCGGGTCGCAAACCCCTTAGTCATGCACCCCACTAGTTTTCGTATAACGTCAGGAAATCCTTGAATTTGCCAGCCACTTTACTCTAGCTTTTGATCAGAAAAAGCGCAACATATCGCGAAAAGTCATCCACAAACTTAAGAATGTACTTGGCACCGAACGAGACGGAAAAATTGTGACCGTCTCCTTGCCCTTAAACACCCGGCACACAATCTTTCCACACTTTGCTTGATAACTGGGATACCAATAGTTAATCGCTGTGTCCTGGTCAACGCATCCTTGCTAGGGTGCCCCATGCGTGCATGCCAAAGGTCCCATTTGCGCAAAACACTTTTTCCTTAACGTCCTTCCTCTGCAACTTCATTAATTTTTTGAGCAGCTTCTCCCTGGCTTCAATCAACGTAATGTTCCAATTCTTTACAATCGACGAAATCAAGTCATACTCCGAAGGTAGACTGCTGAGAAGTACCACCAGCTGGTGTAAATCATCAATTGGCTCTTCCGTAGTCTGAAGTCCCACCACAAGCTCGTCAAAAGAGTCTAGATGCTCTGCCATGCTTGTCTTACTTTCCATCTTGAACTCGTGTAGTCGACGAGTCATCACCACACCATTGTGTAGAGTCAAGCGATTGTAGAAATCGCAGAGAATTCCCCACGCCTTCATAGCGCGCGTAGCCGACCGAATCTTGGTCTGGTGCTAGATCTCAACGCCTTGAGCGATGATGCCTAGCGCCCTGCCATCATTAACCAGCCACGCTGCCGTGACGTCACTTTCTTCCTTGACGGCCATGATGTGTCCCAGGAGACGCTTCCACGCCAGGGTCATCCTCATGTTGAACTTCCAGTGGTAATAGTCACCACTTCCGAGGAGGACTTCGTTGCGCTTGTTAGCCATAGTGGACGAGAGCGTTGATTATGAGGGAAGGCTTGTTGCAGCTATTAAACTGTTGAGTAAAGGGTAGAAACCGAAGTGAATATTTGCATCTAGACCAATGAACGGCTGCCATATGTAATACTACCTTACTAACTGTGACGTACTCGTAAATACTGTGACGCCATCCGCCTGCTCCACATTCATTCAGCGGTGTAATTTAAACACTTTTATTTCCGCTTGGGCTTTGAAAGCATATAGTGGGTGATAGGCTACATCCAAATTCTTAAAATACGTTTTTTGTCTATGTTCGCATATGGGCGCATCGTTTGAAGTGGATACGACATATTATCAGCTTTAAATCCGATCGTATTTATTACTTTGGTCTTATTCGAAAATTTTATCGTCTCACATCACTCTACAAGCCGTACTCGAGTCCGCTGAGCATACAATTGACTGGATTGCATATAAGTGCTGAATTTTTGTTGCGTAAAAGAGACACTGAAAAGGCGCAGCAGCGCACAACTTTTACAACATTTAGCGCAGATTTTAATTCTAAGCTTAAAGGTGTAATGCGGTCAACGTAGGGAAAAGTCCAAAACATTTTTTCGACATGTATCAGTAGAATTGGCTGTATCAGTAGAAATGGCTTGTGAGCTGCACATTCGAAGAACAAAATCTCGCTTTTTTAAATGCTAAAGAAGCAATCTTAGACTTGAAAAAAAATGTATTCGGTGGACTTCTTTCCTATTTAAAAGTGAATGAAAGCAGATTCCAATGTAGTGGTGCTTACAATTTATCTATACCTAAGTGGCTACAAACAACTCTAACAGCCAGCAATAGAATTCCTAAACACTTTTTGGCGTCTTAGATTATATACACTGCTATAGCTGCTGTGCGACGATTGCAAAGTTAGCCTAATTAGTGAAGCGTTTTCGTCGGCAGCTTTGAAAAAGTATAGTTGCCGACGAAAAATGGACTGTTGTGACAAATCAAATATACGCTTACTGCGTATAGTTTGAGACTCCAGGCTGCAGGCCTAATTAACTGCGAATAAGATGATAATTTTCCAACTACTCCTTCAATTTCGATGGCTACGTTTCTTGCATTGCACATCTCGGGTCGTCCGACTGGCAAGTGTGGTAGCAATTGGCTGAGATGGAGCCCTCAATTTAATAAGTTAGCGCTCTCACATGTCCGAATTTGGAATCTACGGCACTTACATTGTGCGAAGTGGATGGTGTAGTGCCCTGGTTATATAATGATAAAGCTGTGGGCATTTAGTCAAAAACATCGTTGAAGCTCGAGGATGTGCAGCTCTTGGACGTGACGTGCAAACTAAGACTTAATACATCGCTAAAATTATGTTGCAGGATATGAAAGTGAGGTTGCTCAGATGAAGCCGATCAAAGCGAGAAAAATCAGCTACATGACGAGCAACATGCATAGTACCGTCAACCGTTTGGATCGCACAGTGCTAGCAAGAGTAGTGACACTGAGGATAATGTCTGGATGCTATTTAGCTCGCTTATAAATATTTCTAAAGATGTTTTGTAGTATCTAGAAAGACCGCGGTTGTCCAAACTTCGCTTTAGCTGCCTTTCGCAACACCGTTGACTTTGCCTCTTTAGATAGTCTGCTTTTGGATTGCTGGCATGCAACATAAGCTGCACTAACTAATCAAAGTACGCATCCTTACTCGTTGCTGGCAAAATACCGAAAAGTATTGTGCAATCACTGTTTTTTGTCTACTACTCCAGACAGTCGTTTAATTGAGCATAGTGCGCTCTCAAGTAATTGATACTACAGCAATAAGTCACCAATGGCTAGAATTTCTTCTGTGTTAATACCCAATCCAACTGGGTGAGTTTTGCAGTAGACCGGGCACGAAGAGTATTGTTGTATACAATCTCCAATTAACAGCAGTTTCAGGAGTAGTAGATCGTAGATTTTGCAATGCCGTAAAAATCAATATGACAATTGCCAACAAATTTGCAAGGGTCGATTTTCTAGCGCCTTGAAAGCGAAAGTCTGTGGTAACTCTGCGTTTGTCGATCGCGTCGGCTTAATTGGCCAGCCGAGTATAGGAGTAAAGACCGGATCTGTTTTTCCGACCTATAGCTGATTTATTCGCGAGGGATGTTAGTGCAGTGCTTCAAGCGGCATGAAAGCTGAAAGAATGCACATACATTGCTCAGATTTACATAGACTGTCCAAGCAAAGTAAATGTTAATGCCCGAACTCGTCATTGCACTACCAACCATTTGCTGTTCTTTAAGAGAATGCAGCCCGTGCAATCCGGTCGACGTCTTCTTTGTCTAAGGCCAAACTTTTCTTGTTGCGGCTCAATAGAGAGTATTGCCAAGTCTTCAGGCACCTCTTCCTGCCGTTAATTAGGACCCACCGTATGAGAATCGGCACTTTTAATATCAAGCTTACAGATTGCGAAGAGCTTGGCTTTGACAGCTTGAGCCCTTTTGACTCTCAGTCAAACTGCAGGGGCTATTTCATGCTATCACTCCCATGTCGGCATCATTTAAGCCTGAATCAAAAATCACAACTGCCACTGCTACCTTAGCTGTGTAGGTAAATCTATTTTATGCCTACCATTGTCATGTTGTTGCGCTAGCCCTGTCAGCACTCTCTCGCGTACTTGGCAACGTCTGTTCGGTCGTGGACAGCAGCGGCGGGTGTAGATCACGGATCCTGGATGGATTTGGAAAGAGCGACTTTGTCTACATTTGCTACAAAGGTTTATGTGGCTCGTAGATAATCACTGCTATCATACTTATTGCATGACAGGCAGCTGCAGCAGTATCTCACTGACAACCGTAGACTATCTTGGGAGATACTGAGCCACAATTGGGCTATACCAACCAGCTGCAGCAATTCAGTTTACCCGTTCTTTACAACAACTACAACTTGTCTTGTTCGAGAGATATTCTCTCGTCATCTAGTCAATAGTTTAATCACCACGAGGTGATCTCCTTTACGATAGTTTTTTTCAGACTTGGCGCCACGTTGCTACATATGACTGTTGTGTCTCCGACGCTGAGGTCAAGCGGCTCTGTAAAGCCCTTGAGTCGCCTTTATCGATACAGGCACAATGCATGCACTTTTAATGTTTCAAACATTGCAACGGGCCTTACAACGCTGAAGACAATTGGTACTTGACTCGAGCCCATGGTCATCACTACTTGGGGTGCTGTGAGTCAGGAAACAGTCTGCTCATTACTTTTCAAAGGGCAAAGTGAATTCAACGTATGTGATGATAATTTGAATGTTTAGTGGGCCTAATATTAGACCATCTATCGACATAGTCACTCAGACTTGTTCGACAAGGCTTCTTGTAGGGCTAGATACGATTGGTGCTTCCAAGCCTGGCACACTGGCTGCTGGTGCAGCTGCAAAGAGCCATGAGCTGTCCTTGTCGACGCTGTAAAGGGCCATGAGCTGCTTCTGTCGATTAAAGACGTCGAATAATGCTCGATACTTTGTTGTCGAAGAAAATAAGTCCTATGCTGGAGATATATACACACTAGCGTTGCTCCGTCGCTCTTCGCTCAGTGACAGTAACAAAACTAGGATTCAGGTGAAAAAAGGTGTAACGTGCCTCGACTTTCGTAGTAATAAACGCTGGTAGGCCTCTGACCTGCATGCGAAGTCAGCATGGGTATGATGTGACTATACCGCCATGAAGTATACGATTATCGGAGGTTACACACCTTGGGTGCGTTCCTCCACCCCGGCTTGGAAGCAGAGAAGCTATCGGCGTGGACAATACCGGCCATCGAATGACCACTTGTGCCTTCCTAGTAAGGTCGATCGTGGGGGAAACGGTTTTAGGAGGTACTGTCCAAACCTCAAGAGTTAGATAAGACTCGAAGTCCCAAGAACTTAAAGAAAGTCTTCACAAATCGTTGGGTGCGTCGTATCATCTCGGAAAGGTCGATGTTGTAGGCCGACCAGTAAATAAGCTAAAGCACGATGTTTCACTTTGTTTGTGAACATGTCCTTGCTTTTTAGTATCTAGTATTTAACAAGCGTAAAGAACTTACAGCTTGGAAAAGGTTGGGGTGACGCCCTTCTTCCAAGCGCGGGGGCTAAATGCTCGCGCGCTTCGGGCAAGTGCTCTCGGGCATCTGCAGGTCTCTAACGAGTCTTACCCTCGACGCGACGGTCTCCAACACCGGGCGCCACCTGGACTCTTACAAAGTCAGAGATAACCTGGACACAAAGTCAGAGATAAACAAACTAATGGAAGACCCTCAAGACCTCGGTACTGGCTGCACTTCCCGCCGAACAAGACTCGACGTATGCGGACACCACTCTATGCCGTGGACTAGCCAGACCGAGCCTAGCACGTGCATAACTTGGCAACGCGATAACGTAATACATTACATTACATTAAAGCACTTACACAAATCAGTGCGTGTCACACCAGTAGGTGGTGTGAGATAAGTCACGTCATTTATTTAAAATCAATAAAAAGACAGATCTAAGAAACGAAGTGCATGGTTAAATTATCACAATTTACTGCATATTAGTAAAATTACTAGGCTAGATAATATTCTGCATGAAGTGCAGTTCGCATTGAGGAATATAAGAGTAATTTTAAAGGTCGATGCTAAGATAAGTACAAACTCTTGGAGTCAGGCAGACAGCGATCTGTGAGGACACCGCACAGCGATCGGTCCGATTGTGAAGTTCAAGCAACACATGGCCGAATGACCCCACCTCCTTTTGAAGGGCCTATAGGGGCTCAAAGGACCCTTAGAAACGCTAAGCGAAGAAGTGCGGTATTCCATAATTATAACCAAAATAAGCTTAATAATTTCCGCGACAAACGCAAAAATGATATTTCACCAAATGAATTGCATCTTTTCCACTCTCTATGCGTTATGCGTTATGCGTTGTAGCTTCAAGAGTTACTTAAAACAAGAGAGATAAATTAAGATACCCCTTAGCAAAATATATAAAGAAATGTACTCTAATTCAAGAAAAAGTAACTTTCTCCCTGTTGTAATTTACACAGTACAATATGTATAGCTGAAGTATACAAAATGACTAACGTCAAAGTGAATGATTCAGAGGGATAATTAAGTTCAATATATTACGGGTTATAGTCAATTCTTCCTAAGCAACTCTAATACACTGCCACTTTCTCATATTTCCCCCGTCAACGCCGCCGATCTGACGGCTGCGTTTGCTGCGCGATTATATTTGAAAGCTCTACCAAGATATTGAGTATCAATCATGTGACATCGTACCAATATACGAGTGCACAAGAAGTACGAGTCAATTGTGGCATGTGCGATGGAAAAGGTCACAATTATCGTAAGTGCCTTACTCGAGACATTCCAATAGCTTACGTGAGCAAGGTTGAAAGTAGTTAATAATAAACGAAATAGTATCTTGTCGAGCAATCTATTTTTTTGCGCCACTTTCATTATAATGACTCTTTTGGCTGTATTTTACTGCGTAAGTCATACGGGTATTTATTTCTTCGACCGGTGCTTAAAATTTTTGCCAAGAATCATAATTCTCTATTTTTGAACTGATATATTCTTTGTTAACTAATCTCAGACTTTCTTATCAAACCTTATCATCCCATTCTAGCAATTTGCAATTCGTAAAACCTGTGAACAATGCGTATTGCTCCGCATTACTTGCATCATAAAGTGCAATCTTTGCACCCAGTGGGTCGCTTCTACCGCACTTTTGGCACGCAAAAGCAACATGTTGCCTTTACGAAATTCGATGCGAAAGCCACATTGCCCCATCATCTCGATCTTTGTGACTAAGTGAAGTTCAAAGCCACCACGTGGACTTTGCCAGTAGCTGCGTTTAAACATTTTCACTCCAAAATCCTTAAAGTCTAGTAAACACCAGCGTTTGCTCCAGCTACGTCGAAGCAAAATGACTGTCTCTCGGAGTATAAAAAGATATCCACTGTGTGGTGGCAAATCCACTAGTGCAATTGGGGGTGGAAGTTGCGGAAAGCCAATGAGCTCAGGCACACTCGGTATATCATTCTCACTCAATCTTTTACCAGGTTCAAGGTAGAATGCTCGGTAAAGTACACGCTTGAATCGATACTTTTCAACACGAATCACTTCAATTGCCTCCTTTACGCAAACCGATTCGTGCTCTAGTTCAGTCAAGTCCGCCTCATCTAGCTCTATGCTCTTCACCTTAAGCCGATCTTCGCGCTCCATTTCTAACAAATCATCTTCGGTCAAGGGATTACCGTCGTCATCCAGAAGCGTGAATCGTCCTGAATCGGTCCGATAGAATTTGCTGCGCATGCGGCTACTTGGCACCTTGCTTTTCAAGCCAAAAGGATAAACTATTGCCCGCTCAGTAGGATCAAATGTATCCAGACCTTCAAGGTCATCCCAAAATTCGCTCAAGCTCACGTTCTCACGGAACATTTGCACAGTATTTGTTGTCTCGCTCACATCGAAGTAGCCGTGCGCTTCAAAAAAAGCTAGACCGTCTGGAGCACGTCCTTCATACACGTCTAGGAGATGGCGTTCGAAAGGCGTAACGACTTCTCCAGCGCTAGAGAAGCGGTCATGGTGGCTAGCGATTTTTTCAACAAAAACGAGAAGTCATTAATGCACCGGTACTACAGCTGGTAGGACAAAAAAAAAGCTGAATATTAGCGAGATCAGCAGTCGATGCTTCAATGTTTAAATTCATAAAGTCTTTCCTACCGTTGAAATTGTTAATTATGATAAAATTAGATACATGATAACCACAGGAGCAATGAACCTCATTATGTGTTAATATGGGCTTAATTTTTTTATTAATCTACATGGTGAGTTCATGCAAAAGACCTAGCTGGTAACGTAGCTGGCAGCTTTAGTGAGTCCCTTCCTAAGAATAGCTCGGCCGTACGGAATGAAAGAAGCCCCGTACCAAAGCATAGCAGCATACTGAATGATCATTAAAAGCAGCACAAATGGTCCAGCCTTAGGAAAACCGAAGGCGATTATAAGAGTCACGACCATAGCACTCATCCAAATGCAGCAGGCCACGCGTCGGACGGGCATGCACATGATTTTGATCTGCCGCATAGGGCCAACCAAAAATAGTGAGCTCCCGATACTGCAGACGCTGCCCAGTGTGTAAAAAAATGCAAATTGCTTGAGGTGTCTAGGTCCGCCCCACATCATCAACGTAGAAAGGAAGCCACACAGTGCTCCAAACAAGTAGCAGCCAATAGCGCCGTAAAGTCTCTGGCGCTTTGTAAGGCCGCATTCCTGCCCTATTTCATTCAAAAGACCCTCCTTTTCTTGATTAGTATTCAAAGATGACTTTCCGCCTTCCAAATCGCATTCGTCGACCGTGTCTGCACTGCTGGACAAAGATGACAATGAAGCGGAAGGTTTCACTATACTCTGTCCCTTGCTGTTGAATGCGCTCGCCTTCGCCAGTAGCGCCGCGGAGCTCTTTTGTGTCGCATCTTTGAAGGAGCTTGCAAGATCGGACTTCTGGGCAGCGTCCTTAAGCGATCCTGCAGTGTCAAGTGCCAGTGCCGCCGCCTGCGTCGACTTGGTCTTTAATTGTTCCAGCATGATTGGGACCTTTGATGCTTCTTGACAACTGAAAATTACCTTGGCGCAATTCTTCTTGACCTTGCAGCTTGTACTATAAATATATGAATGTATTACAATTTACATATGTAATAACAATCACGAAGCTTTATTTCGGAATTCTCTCCAACATGTCGGATTCGGAGGAGTATGAATACGAGTACGACAGCGACGAGCAGGTTATTAGTGATGATGAGGGCTCAGCTGCTGATGGGGAAGACAGCGAGGTAGCACAACAGCGTAACGCGATGCGTGAGGCTCAGATTGCACTAGAGAATTCGTTTTATGAGGCCGAAGACTTTCGCCAACGTGGTGACCTTACGCTCGCCCTTGAATATTATCTCCGCGTCGTAGCACTGGAGGAGAAGGCTACACTATTGAGAGAGCGCAAGTGGACGTTTCAGGCACTGGAGCATGTGGTCAAGATTTGTGCAAGCCGACGCCGATGGGATGAGATGCTGCGTTATTATGAACAAATGTTGGAATACTTGGTATTTGTGACAAGAAACGAAAGCACGGAGTCGATTTCTTCCATCCTTGACGTGGTCTCCAATGGTTCAGGCAAGGAATAGAAAAAAACAGTGCAAAGTACACGTCCAAGATGTATGAGCTCACACTTGACAAACTTAAGGACGTCAACAATGACCGACTCTGGTTTAGCATGAACGTTAAGCTGGGTAAGCTTTATTTGGATATGCAAGAGTACGACCAATTGGAACGCCTATTTATTCAACTTTATGACTACTGTCAAACACCCGATGGAGCTCAAGACCATTCAAAGGCCACTTCGCTATTGGAAGTCTATGCGTTGGAAATCCAGGTAAGATTTGTATAGTCAAAAAACCGAGAGGCGAGCAGCTAGTTCTGAAAAGATATTCGGTACATTGTGATTGATCATGTAGCTTTGTGTTGCGACCAAAAATAGTGCCAAGATGCGCGTCATATACCCCAAGACTCTTGATCTGGATGCTGCTGTCGCTGACCCACGCATTATGGGGTTTGTGCTGTACTTAATGTAGCTATTTTATGTGGGCTTGAATACTTACTGACCTTCTTTTGTTGATTAAGAGTCATTCGTGAGGAAGGTGGCAAGATGTACATGGAGGAGAAGGAATGGATGCTTGCCTACAACGAGTTTTTTGAAAGCTTTCGCAACTATCAAGAAGCGGGTAATTCCCGTGCGACGCAGTGCCTCAAGTATGTTGTCCTCGCCAATATGCTAGCGAGTTCAGATATTAATCCGTTTGATTCTCGAGAAGCGAAGGTGTACCAGGATGTCGAGGAGATTGGTGCAATGTTGCTGTTACGTGGCGCCTATGAGGCTTACGATATCGCACAATTTGAAAAAATACTGAAAAATTCTAAGTACAAGCTGTTGGGAGATCCAATCATGAAACGATACTTGAACCCGCTGCTGCGCAACATTCGTTGCCAAGTGATGAAAAACCTCGTGCGCCCGTACCAAGCAATTCATATTGAAAGTCTTTCGAAAAGCATGAACATTACGTCAAAAGACGTTGAAGATATTGCAGTTGCACTTATACAAAATCTCGAGCTGGATGCTAGAATCGACCAAAATCGAGGCCTACTTGTGCTACAGTCGCGGCAAAAGTACGTTTATCCTCTTCTTTTATTACGTTGAATGCCTTTGAATTCTCCACTCTCATTTTCTGTAAAAGAGCCCGCAATGCCAGTAAAATGTACGACGCTTTAGATCGATGGACTCAGGCACTTACCTCAACGCACGCAACGATAGCTGCACGGGTGACGGCGAATATGTAAAATGAATTCGGTATTAGTAGTCGTCTCGCGAATAAAAAAGATCATAAACTTCGCAAAAGGTCATCGTATTTTCCAAAAAGTTATCTAGACAGCATTTTTGAGATCCAAATGACAGCCGAAATAAGATCCGTGCTCGTCGAAAGCCAAATCTACACGAGACGACAGCGATTATTGTGTTCTTTGACATAATTCACCACTGCCTCATCCGAGGCAGTAGCTGACACAACCTGATACAGAGCGCGAGAGACCTGTTCAATGAGAACAGTAGAGCTAGTCACGACCAGCGTCTCGCAGTTGCGAGCTTTGTCAGCATGACTAATTCTCGCATGAATGTCCGCAACTGAGATGTTTTTCAGTCTCGGCTTGCTTTGTGCAAACTGGTCAATAAGGGCCCGTGTAGACGGAGCTGTATAGTTGGTGACAATACTGACATTTTTAGCGCCCACAAGAGATATCAAAGCGTCTAGAAGCTCTAGGCGTTTGATCGATGCATTAGCCGGCACGTCAATCAATTGACCATCACTCGTCGTCCCGAGCAAGACATCCAAGTCCATGAGTACGAACACTACGGGCACCGCAAGCGGTTTGGCCAAAAAGCGTACAGTGGGGTGAGCTATAACATTTCGGCTCTGAATTAGCTTTAAATCGCAATTTTTGCCACCTAGATCTAACGTGATTTGAAGCACGTCCTGAATCGTCGAAATAACGTTTTCTAGCGCACGCTTAAAGTCATTCGGGTGGTGATGAAGCCAAGCAAGCAAAAGCGCCGCGAACAAATCACCCGTTCCAGTGTAATAGCTGTCAATATATGGAAAGCGCACCTCAAATTGCTCGCAATAAGACCTACCTTTACTGTCACTGCTGGTAATGACCTTGCTGCCAATAACCACCAATTCCTTTAACGTCTCGTTTTCAAAAGCCTCGTGGAAGCTACTGATGACCACTACTTTCGGTCCTAATAAGTGAAGTTTCTTGCATGCACGCATCGCTTCTTCTACGGTGCTAATCTTCATCTCTGCCAGCAATTCGCACTCATATTGATTCGGCGTCAGAACATGGCAAATAGGTAGCACCTTTAAGCGATACAGGTCGACTACAGCAGCACATAAGCAAATGAACACATACGATCAATAAGTCGTTAATTTGCCGCGTACTCAGCTCTCGAGGGACGTAAAGTTTGCCCAAATCTCCCATTACTGGGTCGCACACGTATACAAGGCGCTCCGGGTGAGATTGTGCTGCCCGAAGTCGCTCATACACACGTACAATGGCTTCGAGCACCGAAATAGAGCCGACATATCCAGTTAAGAGATGAGTATGCGTATCTTGCAGCAGATTGTTAGCGGCCAGGCCGTCCAGAAGCTCGTGCAGCTCGTCGCCCGTAAGACGACGCCCCGTAAACTTAGCGTAGCCTGTATGGTTGGAAAACTGGACACTATTGATGGGGTCCACGTCCATACCCAGCAGCTGCAGCGGAAACACGGCGCTTTTATTGCCCACGTAGCCCTGTACCACGTGCGACTGAATGCTCAGCACACGACCTCCATCCGCCAGTTCCTGCTGCTGCGTCATAATTACACCAGCTAATTTCGATGTGGGAGATTGAAATTCTTATGTTTTCGAATAAAAAGAGGCCCTTTACGTAGTAACAAGAAAGATCGTCAAGATATATATTATATTAAGGAAACTGCGATATAGTTCTTGAGAGGTGTTTACTAAAACTTTTAATGCCAGCTTATATAAAGTTTCAGAAGAATAAGTTGGCCATAAAAGCCGAAGTTATTCGTAGACTTTTCACTCTTTCTATAAATTCGCGTTGACTTGAACGCTCTTGGCTCGCTTGCTACCCCGCGAGAAAATTCGCTGCTTTGACATCCCCTGAGGCGATTTATTGCGCTTTTTTAAAGCCTTTGAAACTCAAGTATTGCAGCCAAAGTCCATTATCGTTGCCTTTGTAATGTCTCATTGTAAGTGTGTGTGCCAACATCATTCGCCCGTTCATCGGTGAGAGAACAATAACATTAGACAGAGGCCTCCTTCATAGCCATATAACACTGGCAGCTGGTGAAGCACGCATGCATTCGAATTGCCGTGTCCCGGATACTTTCTACTGTGTCAGCAACAACTGTCGTGGTCGCGTATTGCTGAAATCAGCCGGCACTGGACTTATCTACTATACTTGATTTATGGAATCTCTGACAAACCATGTGTACAATATACAATGCCGCGAAGCCTGCTAATTGACTCAATCTACACTTTTCTACCTTTGCGTTGCATTAGCTATAAAATCTTGCAAAAAGAATTTAATCTTAGATTGCCTCAACGAGATGCCAGGAAGAAGTAGGTCATGCGTGTGCTTTACCATGGCCTCCATCAAAGGGCCAGGGGCATGCCGGAGATCGCGCCGTGCTCAAAGTTTGTTGCTTGTTTCCGTTTTCGTATTTGCCAGCGCAGCAGGTACAATGATGCTACATTGGTGCCATGTCCAGCTTTCGATTATCGGTCCCTTAACTTATTCGTTTAGATACAGACATGACAGTGCCGACCCTCACGCTATCTCCAGAAGCAACCTCTCTAATAAATTCAAGAGATGACTCTCCCACTTCTTCGCCCGCCAGCAACGCAGCGTCGAGCACCGTTCAGGTGACCACTGAACCAGCCACCGAACCTTCTACTCCGTCATCAAAAAGTACAAGCAGTACCATGGACTCAGTTTCAGTCGAGCAGAGCACACCTGATCCATCGTCGAATGCCCCAACTACTGATAATCCAGATTCAACATTGGATAACAATAAACTGGATCCAGAAATTCAAATTGATGCTGATTCACCAACGTCGACGTCGTCAGAGTCATCAACAGCTTCCGTCGACACTCTAAATGACAGCGATGGTAAGTCAAGCAAGGGCAACAACACCAGCATAGGTATAATTCTACCGGCTATTTTTGGAGCGCTGGCTTGCGTGGGTGCAATCGTCTTGGCTATTACATGCAAAAAAAAGCGCAATGTGAAGGGTGGGGATGTTGACAGCAACCTACCCGACTACACAAACAAATCAATCATTACACCGGACAATTTAGCACTGGTTGCAGTGCAGGAATACGACTTGTCGGCGGCAATGAAGATGTCGGACTCTTGCAACGTCGACACAAGACCACCCAGCACCAACGTGTCCGACAATGTGTCGCCATTTGGCAGTGCTCGTTGTAAAGTGCGGGTCAGTTCTCCCGTTTCGCGCTACCACGTCAGTGATGATCCCAATACAGAATTCTCAGACGTATACCGTCGCCAAGTAGAAGGGAGCAACGTCGTGCTCACTTTTGACGAAGTGCCGGATACACAAAACTCGGTGCCTCAAGTCCAGCTGTAGCCTAAGTATTACCACTTTTCGAATATTTACACCAATCGCTCTCCATTGAGATTGACATAACGCTTGCTATTTTTCTGTTCAACCTCTTTAAATTGTTCACTAATTCTTTCATGTTCGTTGCGCGATGTCACTCGTGGTGAGAGAGGCAATTTTAATACATGCTAAGCCACTGGGCGAGGCGGCTGTGAAGTCAAATTTTCTTTAAAGGCGGCTCAAGATTTTGCTGTTAATCGTTAAAATATCAACTTTTTTTAACTACTATTACCGCAATACCAGCTTGGAAAAGGTTGGGGTGACGCCCTCCTTCCAAGCGCGGGGGCTAAATGCTCGCGCGCTTCGGGCAGGTGCTCTCGGGCATCTGCAGGTCTCTAACGAGTCTCACCCTCGACGCGACGGTCTCCAGCACCGGGCGCCACCTGGGCTCTTACCAAGTCAGAGATAAACAAACTAATGGAAGACCCTCAAGACCTCGGTGCTGGCTGCACTGCCCGCCGAACGAGACTCGACGTATGCGGACACCACTCTATGCCGTGGACTAGCCAGACTGAGCCTAGCACGTGCATAACTTGGCAACGCGATAACGTAATACATTACATTACATTACCGCAATACCAATTTGTTCGCGCTACACTTATTCTGCCACGTCATACGCAACATTCACTACGGAGACGAGAACGGCTAATGTAATGTATTACGTTATCGCGTTGCCAAGGTATGCACGTGCTAGGCTCAGTCTGGCTAGTCCACGGCATAGAGTGGTGTCCGCATACGTCGAGTCTCGTTCGGCGGGCAGTGCATCCAGCACCGAGGTCAAATGGGTCTTCCATTTCTTTCGGTCTTGTGCAAGGGTACGTACCACTTCGAGGTCTTGTGCTGTCCGGAGTCGAAAGCCGGAGCCACGGGAAACAAGATTGTGGTCGAGTGTCGAGGGGAGCGTGGTGCGGGGACGTCCGCGCCATTTTGCTGCGGTGGAGAAGAAGTAGGCACGCATCTGGAGGTTAGCTGGAATGTCGGGATAGCGGCGAAGTACATGGCCAAACAGGCGCCAGCGAGCTTGTGTCAGTCGTAGTCTCAGCGGCCGCTCATCACAGAGGTCGTAGAGTCTTGCATTCGAAATGGGTCGGGGGTAGCGATAGCCAAGAGCGTAGCGAAGCTGGCGGCGATGGAAACTCTCGAGGCCGTGGAGCTCTGACTTGGTAAGAGCCCACTTGTACAGCAGAATCGGTAGAACGTAGGTGTTGTACAATCGAATGCGTGTCTTGGGTGAGATGAACGTGGGGCGGAGCCAGACGGACCAGAGGCGGTGGAGCGCGAGGGTGGCCAGGCACTTGCGTCGGGATAGATCTTTAATATCGCCGAGGAGTGTTCCGAGCTTCTTAGTGTGGTGCCAGGTTTCTTCTCGGGATCGGGCGAGTCGAGTGGCGCCCGACGGGTTGCAGTGGCGGCGGATTTCGGTGACTTCGGTTTTGGCTTCGTTTTTTTTTTCAGGGTTAGAAGGAAGTCATCAATGCGGTGCTCACCTGTATCGTAGATCTTGGTTTCGCGGAGGCCAAGGATATCGACGCGGTAGCGCCGGAGATCTTCGGGGAGTGTTACGTGCTTCTTGCGCTTCGAACCTAGAGAATTCACATTAAAGAAGCCAATCCGGATGCGGTTGGCGCGATTAAGGGCGTGGAAGGGGGTTTGGCCTGGTGCTGGACACCGTCGCGTCGAGGGTGAGACTCGTTAGAGACCTGCAGATGCCCGAGAGCACCTGCCCGAAGCGCGCGAGCATTAAGCCCCCGCGCTTGGAAGGAGGGCGTCACCCCAACCTTTTCCGATGTTCTTTTCTACAAGTTTTATATAAAAAAAAATGAAAATCGTGAAACTACCAATACTCTTTTGGTAAACTGCCAGTTTATAGGAGCAGTTTATCTTTGTTAATGAGCACAGTATCAGGGAAAAGGTTGGGGTGACGCCCTCCTTCCAAGCGCGGGGGCTAAATGCTCGCGCGCTTCGGGCAGGTGCTCTCGGGTATCTGCAGGTCTCTAACGAGTCTCACCCTTGACGCGACGGTCTCCAGCACCAGGGCGCCATCTGGGCTTTTACCAAGTCAGAGCTAAGCAAAATAATGGAAGACCCTCACGACCTCGGTGCTGGCTGCACTACCCGCCGAACGAGACCCGACGTATGCGGACACCACTCTATGCCGTGGACTAGCCAGACTAAGCCTAGCACGTGCATAACTTGGCAACGCGATAACGTAATACAATACACAATACAATAATGAGCACAGTGTTTTTTTAACTAATAAAAAAAGAGAAAGCAATACCCATCCGGTACCGCTTTTTGTCAACTGCCGGTACTCCTTGTTTTTTTCTCAATTTCACTCTTTTCAACATCACCCTTCTCGCAATCTTCTTCTCGCAATGAACTCTATGCAACCCCTAGAGAGCTCTCGTACAACACTTTGGAAGAGGCAAAGTCGGCGGCTCTCATGCACGCGCGCGCCCGATATATAAGCTTTGTGTTTTAAGAACGGAACGAGTCGGCAAAAGAAAGGAAGGAAGCTTAAAAACCCTTGTCTTATTTGTAATGCGCTTGACCCTTCTACTTCTCATCCCTCTGAACTTTTCTTTGGCAGAATTCGATACTGTAAATGATATTTAAATATTAGTCATATTATGTAAAATCACGTCGCTCAAACAATATATATATATATATATATATATATATATATACCCAAGAGTCATGCAAATGCGTATGCTCATAAAGGAAAGACGACGTAGAGGAAGGCGCATTTCGATAATTTGTTCAGCGCTGCTTTCATTGACAGAAAAATATTGCTCTCTTTGACGGCATTGCTCCTTTTTTCATTGGCTAAAAACAGGGGGAATCGGCAGTTTACGAAAAACGGGTATGTATTGCTCTCTCTTTTAATTCTGCTAGTTGATAGCACAAAGCTTCACGACGTATCGTAGACTAGACATGGCATCTTATGACTCCATGCACTTGCGCGCACAACTAGCACTTCGCCGCTGCTGAGTCCTCCATTGAAACTGTCAACCTCTTAAGGGCAAGATTCTTATGGCGTCCATCATCTGCACACATATTATAAGGACTAAGCTATTCCCAATAGGGCACGTTGTTTCGACGAAGCTAGCAATTATCTGGCTCCTAGGGCGCAAACTCTACCAGAGACCCTGGTACTATTTGGGATAAGCATGAGGCAAGCACCCTTGCTGGCCCCAGCTAAAGCAGTAAACGATTCTTTGTTGACAAAATGTTAAGTGTATTAGGATTGAGCTTCAGTCATTAAACCCACAGATACCACAATTCGAGGTCTAGGAAAACAAAGTACTTGTCTTCCAAGGGATACTGGAGAACAAAGTAAGTATATGAACGTTACCCTTTGGAAAGCGATTTTTATCGCCGCTTTCAAGTCTGCTGCCGGCACTTTAAGAAAATGAGGGTACGACGGACCTCTTCCACGAGCACAATCACCTAGAAGTGTTCTAAGAGTGGTGCTCGAGAACTGTATAACGCCAATCAGAAAAAAGCTGTTCTCGACCGTTACTTTTCAATATCTTAGGATCCAAAACACCCAAGAAGTGTGGTTCGATGGGTGGATGCCCAGCTTTTAGGCGACCATCCAGGTAAGAGACTGCACTCGCGATGCACATTTGATCATCCGTGATAGCTTGTGTTGCAAATGTAGCTGCCTCCACAAGACCAAAATGCCACGTACAGATAGGAAGTGTGCTTCTATGTATCTTGACATTTATTCGAGGATTCAAGAAAAAGACTGACCGCATGAGCGCAGGATTAAGTATAACGGGTCTTACAGCAACTACCACAAAGTAGGTACACAGAATGATATACGGTCTCCCGGTGAACGATCGCTCACTATAACCAATTCTCTTACTTACCGCATATTTAACTCGCCTTTTATAGAAGCAGATGTAACACGAGCCTTTGTGTTACATCTGCTTCTACCTTAGCATAACATTCGATAATTTAATCTATCGAGCTGCTTGCGTTTGCACATACGGCGTGACAGTTTGAGCCAGAAGTTGTGTTGTAAGTGCATCAAAGCTGTGCTTTCATACCTTATTCCCGCTTGCGCAGGTACGAATAGGTTCAAGTCTAACTAGACCACAACATACTGCCTTAAACAAAAGCTACACGTGACCCAGCACGTGTAAAATATCTTTTGATTCGAATATTTCGGATAACCAAGCATAAATGTCACTATTGGCAAGTTTGAAACTTGGCATTGCTTACCATTGCCTGGCTAATTTGATCGCTGGTGGACTGATGACTTGCAGCATCGACTTGTGCAAAGCATTGTAGTTTTATTCAAAAGCAACTGCAACGGCTATTGGCGTCTCATTGAAGATCCGGATATCAGAATAGATTAAGTCGATGACAATGCATTTCTAGAAGACGTCTAGCTTGACTTTACTTGCGAACATCAGATCTTACTTTTGTCGCCAAGCGTGCTGTAAAGAAGGAAACAGATTCCTTAGCTGCTGGCCTAGGCCTCTGTCCCACCAAGGTAAATGTGAAAAACTTAATAAGCATTACGTGAATTTAGATTGCAATCTGCAAGCGGTGGTCGAAGTAGAAGGCTACCGTCAAGGCAGTGTTGCCTTTTGTCGTGAATGTGATGTCTTTGATGTGCTCAGCAAATCGGTATATGCAAATCGGTATCTTATCGCAAGAGATCTATAAAACGGTTTGGCTTTGATGGTTGGAACATGTACCTGCTTAGTTTATAATGACAACTTCGGCCTCTAGCGCTCGCTGCAAAAAACGATCTCTTTTCACAGAAGCAGACATTTAAACTGCCTTCTTGAACAGGATCATTAATGAAGAGCATTAGTAAGAGTCTTTCCGGATTACGCGATCAGGAAGTGATAAACATAAACATTTTGTATGTGAAATATCACACGTCTTAATCCAGAAATAAGCAAGCTGACAGAGTCTGATACATGCGCTTGCAATTTTTTTTTATAACGTGGTCTCATAATACACAATCTCATCTTGTGGTTGTTTTTGTCCATCCAACAAAGTGACGCTTGGATTACAATTCTACAAATACATCGCAAAGACAACTGTCGTAAAAGACAAAATACTGAGTGTTTCTACAGACCACGGGACGAAGGGAAAGTTGGTACCATAAGACTCTCCCAGATTCTTATTTGCCTGGTTGGCTCTTTATTGAGCATTGTACTAAAAGTTGCTGTCGCGGCACAGGCGCTGACTTTACTTCAGAAGTGTTGTAGCTCTACCCTTACGTGCGGAGGCCAATTTCGAATCAGAAGCACTTCTGAGAGCCGACGCAACCTTTTTAAAATTGGCTTGGTCATCGTCAAACAATTCAGCCAACTAACAGCCATTTTTGCTGCCTGAATGGTCATCGTCATGAGTAAGCCAATTTTTTATGTAAACTAAGAGAATTCAAGAAAGAAAAGCATTTATTTGATGAGTAATGCGCGCATTTGTAGCCACTTCATGGCCGTCATTAGGGGCCATTGTTTGCGATATCCTATGTACCGTATAAAAAGAAGTAATCGTTTCTTGCACCATATTTCAGCAAATACATGGTGTTAGTTTTCGGAAAAGGTTGGGGTGACGCCCTCCTTCCAAGCGCGGGGGCTTAATGCTCGCGCGCTTCGGGCAGGTGCTCTCGGGCATCTGCAGGTCTCTAACGAGTCTCACCCTCGACGCGACGGTCTCCAGCACCAGGCCAAACCCCCTTTCACGACCTTAACCGCGCCAACCGGATTGGCTCCTTTAATGTGAATTCTCTAGGTTCGAAGCGCAAGAAGCACGAAACACTCCCCGAAGATCTCCGGCGCTACCGCGTCGATATCCTTGGCCTCCGAGAAACCAAGATCTACGATAGAGGTGAGCACCGCATTGATGACTTCCTTCTAACCCTGAAAAAAAAAAAAAAAAGCCAAGACCGAAGTCACCGAAATCCGCCACCACTGCAACCCGTCGGGCGCCACTCGACACGCCCGATCCCGAGAAGAAACCTGGCACCACACTAAGAAGCTCGGAACACTCCTCGGCGATATTAAAGATCTATCCCGACGCAAGTCCCTGGCCACCCTCGCGCTCCACCGCCTCTGGTCCGTCTGGCTTCGCCCCACGTTCATCTCACCCAAGACACGCATTCGATTGTACAACACCTACGTTCTACCGATTCTGCTGTACAACTGGGCTCTTACCAAGTCAGAGCTCCACGGCCTCGAGAGTTTCCATCGCTGCCAGCTTCGCTACGCTCTTGGCTATCGCTACCCCCGACCCATTTCGAATGCAAGACTCTACGACCTCTGTGATGAGCGGCCGCTGAGACTACGACTGACACAAGCTCGCTGGCGCCTGTTTGGCCATGTACTTCGCCGCTATCCCGACATTCAAGCTAACCTCCAGATGCGTGCCTACTTCTTCTCCACCGCAGCAAAATGGCGCGGACGTCCCCGCACCACGCTCCCCTCGACACTCGACCACAACCTTGTTTCCCGTGGCTCCGGCTTTCGACTCCGGATAGCACAAGACCTCGAAGTGGTACGTACCCTTGCACAAGACCGAAAGAAATGGAAGACCCATACGACCTCGGTGCTGGATGCACTGCCCGCCGAACGAGACTCGACGTATGCGGACACCACTCTATGCCGTGGACTAGCCAGACTGAGCCTAGCACGTGCATACCTTGGCAACGCGATAACGTAATACATTACATTACATTACATGGTGTTAGTAATCTGTGGGCTCTAATCAAAGAGCAACAGCTGGTGTCGGAAGCTGTCAGTAAATAGTGAACTCAAGTTAAAACGTTAGGACAGTACACGCTCTAATCTGCAGTAAGGTTGTAAAAAATGCTCGCGTCTCTACGTTGTTCGCATGTCATGCGCTCACCCCAGCATGAGGCTCATAAGCTAAAGCTTAAACTAAGAAAGCTGTACGAGTCGGGTCCCACTCTGCATTCTGCACCCGGCCAGTCCACCACAACGGATCCCGCTCTTACTAAAAGAAGCCTCCACTAGTGATCGGTCAGGTTATGGGTCTCACCCACTTGACCGTCGTTCTAGCCGTCTTATTAGTTCTCCATCTCGACATTGGTGTAGCAAATATTGTTACATATAATTGGCGCATCACGCCCCTATTTGCCGAGTACGACGGCGTCTTTATTCGCTCCATCGGAATTAACGACAGGCCTGCTGACCAAGCTGTTATTGACGTCGTGCTCGGCCAGAAGGTCAAAATTTTCGTAACAAACGAGCTCGATCAGCCCTCGTGTTTGCACTGGCACGGACTGAAGCAACTGGGTACGCAAGAGATGGACGGCACGTCCGAGATCACGCAATGCCACATCTCTCCGAACGGAACGGCAGTGTACCGCTTCAAACCTAATAAGGCTGGTACCTTTTGGTGGCACAGTCATCATTCGACACAGTATGCGTTTGGACTACGAGGTCCTCTTATCGTTCGCACTCCTGCAAACCAACAACAGAGCTGGGAGAAGGAAATTGACGGAGAATTTGTTATTCAAATGGCAGACTTGTACCATCGACAACCGCAACCGGTGCGTATGTGGGATAATATCCTTATCAACAACCGTGGTCGGTACAGTTGCGCTGCCGCTTTGCACCACAACTTCACAAAGTGTACCGATAATCAGCCCCTTTCCAAATTCAACTTCCGAGCTGGTAAAAAATACCTCCTTCGCCTCATCAACATGTCAGCTTTAGCTCCGATTGTTTTTAGCATCGATGAACATGATTTTCAGGTCGTTGCAGCTGATGGTGACCCTCTTCAGCCTTCACAATATATAAATTCGGTCACTCTCAATACTGGAAACCGCTACGATATCGTTGTCGAGGCAAAATCTCCAACTTATCAAGAAGCCATGGGCTCTTTCTGGATGCGTGCAAATGGACTACACGGGCTCCCGTGGACACGAGGAAACGCCACGACCTCTGGTGAAGGCTACACTTATGAAGGTCTTGCCGTGGTCTCCTATAATTCCCAAACCAAAATTGCGCGATCACGAACGCACCACAACGAGGCTTTCCCGACCTCCAAACAACAGCTCGAGCTGACTACAATCGATGAGTTTGACTTCAAACCGCTCTTACCAATTGCACTACCGAAAGCTCCCGCGGACCGTATTATCGTGGAGTTTAAAATGGAGAATGGCAGCGGCCACATTGCTATTGACGGCGGTGAGTATCATCACTTTGAGCACCCACCTGATCCGCCACTCTTCTCGATTGCAAATGGCTTGACGACCGAGCAGCTTCCAGTCGAAGCCAATGCCCGTAAGATCGAGTACGGAAAGCACATTGAGGTGGTACTTGTCAACATTAAAGATGAGCAGCACCCGTTTCATATGCATGCACACTCACCGTGGATCGTGAGCAGCGGTGTGGCGTCGCTCGAACAAGTTCAAAAGAACATCCTGCCGAGTCCGAAATTAATAAATCCAGTGACGCGCGACGTGTACACTGTTCCGGCTTGTACATCTGACGGACAAGGTAAGTGTCTAGACGTCGGGTACCTGGTGTTGCGATTTGATGCTGACAATCCGGGCGTGTGGGTCTTCCACTGCCACATTGACTGGCATCTAGATGCTGGCCTGTCAATGATGCTAGTTGAGGGCGAGAGAGAGCTACAACAAAATGGGTCCAAAGCCTTTTCTAATTCTATGCTTAGTGTATGTGGTAATAAATAATTTAGTAGGGGAATCATTAGATTTGGGTGTCGTCTTTTTTGCCTTCTGATTGGTTATTAAGGCCTAAAAGGGGCTGTAATGTTGTAACATATTTTCTAGATTGCAGTCCTATAAAACAAAAGGCTAAAATTTGCATACTTAGCACGTGGCTCCATCTCTCACAGCTCCCAAATTGAATGTTTGGAAAGACCTTAAAAGGCACGTATTTACCCTATGCAGGCCGCTCGTGATATGAAAGAAACGTTGATGCACGCAGAAGATTTGATCTCAAGCTCCAAACAACGCACCGAGTGGAAAACCGTAAGCAAGGGTAGTGCTGCAATGCACCTGCAGGGTCCCTGCCAGACCCTGTTGCGCGTAAGCGCATCGGAACAAGCCGCGCAACGTCGTGTCTTAAGCTGCACAATCAGTAGAAACCATGCTGCGCAAGAAGACTTGTCGCAAGTATCTATACATCAGTGGTCAGCGGAGGCGACTGGTCAACAAAATCACGAGCCTCACGATGTTCCTGCTGTCCATCCACACGGAAGTTCCCTTACCGCAGAGCAACATCAAGGATTCTTCCAGCTTGCACAAGACGGGCTTAAACCTGTCCGGATTGCGTTCGCTATCCGCTGACATGGTGTCGTAGTCTCATCTCCAGAAATTTATAACATCAAGCACGCAAATCGGCCCCACATCCTGGGTGGTCACTCACCTCTGGTTGCCTTGCTTGACAGACAGCCTTGCGAGTACAAACAGCGCTTCTCAATGGCTTACCCATCTTCTCATCGTGTCACCCTCTGCACAAGACATACGCAGTAAGTACGCAGCAGAAAAGATATGGTGGATCGCTTCTACGTGTAAAACCAACCGGTTTGAGTTACCATTCATGCACGTCGTGGAGGTCACTGCCGCGGTCCAAACATTCCCCCTCGCCTCTAATTCATGGCAGAGGAACGAGTGGAGGGCTACCTTTGGGCACTGCGTCAGATCACGCGTGTTTGGGCAGCTCTTGGTGGGTCCATTGACCTGTATAATCGCTCGGTACTTGGCGCTCATGAACGCCATCGAAAGCGTGTTTGCCAGCTGCCAACCGCCTGCTCTGTCGGTGGCACATCTCCGTTAACATTTTGCAAAGGTGCGGAGGACCATGCCCAACTACATAGGACATTAGAAGGGAACCACACGTTTTACATGTTGCGATCGGCGTTTAAAATTTTACCGCTACGATTCAGAGGCTAAAATAATTAGTTAAGGGCCCATACTAACTCGGAGAGCACTCAGATTCGATACTGAGCACCAAGCAGTGGTCCCCTGAAAACAATTTCAGTAGTATCTTCAGTTTGGCTTGATACATATGCCGTAATGTGCGTGCGGAAGCTAACAAATTTGCACCTATCGACATATGCGTTTAATTCAGTAGGTCCTGAAAAAAATTAAGATTTGCATCGCTCGCCAAGGAATAGAGCAGGGGTATGGTGTTATGTGGAAGCATCACAGGGCTCATGCACTTTCCGCCAAGCTTTAATGCTACCTGTATTTATGCCTAAATGTTACCAAAAACATTGGTACCCCACCGGTAGGGGTGACGCCCTCCTTCCAAGCGCGGGGGCTTAATGCTCGCGCGCTTCGGGCAGGTGCTCTCGGGCATCTGCAGGTCTCTAACGAGTCTCACCCTCGACGCGACGGTCTCCAGCACCAGGCCAAACCCCCTTCCACGCCCTTAATCGCGCCAACCGCATCCGGATTGGCTCCTTTAATGTGAATTCTCTAGGTTCAAAGCGCAAGAAGCACGTAACACTCCCCGAAGATCTCCGGCGCTACCGCGTCGATATCCTTGGCCTCCGCGAAACCAAGATCTACGATAGAGGTGAGCACCGCATTGATGACTTCCTTCTAACCCTGAAAAAAAAAAATCGAAGCCAAGACCGAAGTCACCGAAATCCGCCGCCACAGCAACCCGTCGGGCGCCACTCGACACGCCCGATCCCGAGAAGAAATCTGGCACCACACTAAGAAGCTCGGAACACTCCTCGGCGATATTAAAGATCTATCCCGACGCAAGTCCCTGGCCACCCTCGCGCTCCACCGCCTCTGGTCCGTCTGGCTCCGCCCCACGTTTATCTCACCCAAGACACGCATTCGATTGTACAACACCTACGTTCTACCGATTCTGCTGTACAACTGGGCTCTTACCAAGTCAGAGAGCTCCACGGCCTCGAGAGTTTCCATCGCCGCCAGCTTCGCTACGCTCTTGGCTATCGCTACCCCCGACCCATTTCGAATGCAAGACTCTACGACCTCTGTGATGAGCGGCCGCTGAGACTACGACTGACACAAGCTCGCTGGCGCCTGTTTGGCCATGTACTTCGCCGCTATCCCGACATTCCAGCTGACCTCCAGATGCGTGCCTACTTCTTCTCCACCGCAGCAAAATGGCGCGGACGTCCCCGCACCACGCTCCCCTCGACACTCGACCACAATCTTGTTTCCCGTGGCTCCGGCTTTCGACTCCGGACAGCACAAGACCTCGAAGTGGTACGTACCCTTGCACAAGACCGAAAGAAATGGAAGACCCATTTGACCTCGGTGCTGGCTGCACTGCCCGCCGAACGAGACTCGACGTATGCGGACACCACTCTATGCCGTGGACTAGCCAGACTGAGCCTAGCACGTGCATACCTTGGCAACGCGATAACGTAATACATTACATTACATTACCCCACCGGTACTTATTGCGAGTATTGCGATTAAAAGTTTAGTCGCTGTCTTCAAATTATGATACACATTTTTTCTAGTATTTAAGGCTTGTTTAAATCAATTTTTTTCGGAAAAGGTTGGGGTGACGCCCTCCTTCCAAGCGCGGGGGCTAAATGCTCGCGCGCTTCGGGCAGGTGCTCTCGGGCATCTGCAGGTCTCTAACGAGTCTCACCCTCGACGCGACGGTCTCCAGCACCAGGCCAAACCCCCTTCCACGCCCTTAATCGCGCCAACCGCATCCGGATTGGCTCCTTTAATGTGAATTCTCTAGGTTCGAAGCGCAAGAAGCACGAAACACTCTCCGAAGATCTCCGGCGCTACCGCGTCGATGTCCTTGGCCTCCGAGAAACCAAGATCTACGATAGAGGTGAGCACCGCATTGATGACTTCCTTCTAACCCTGAAAAAAAAAAAAAAAAAAAAAACGAAGCCAAGACCGAAGTCACCGAATTCCGCCGCCAGCTTCGCTACGCTCTTGGCTATCGCTACCCCCGACACATTTCGAATGCAAGACTCTACGACCTCTGTGATGAGCGGCCGCTGAGACTACGACCGACACAAGCTCGCTGGCGTCTGTTTGGCCATGTACTTCGCCGCAATCCCGACATTCCAGCTAACCTTCAGATGCGTGCCTACTTCTTCTCCACCGCAGCAAAATGGCGCGGACGTCCCCGCACCACGCTCCCCTCAACACTCGACCGCAACCTTGTTTCCCGTAGCTCCAGCTCTCGACTCCGGATAGCACAAGACCTCGAAGTGGTACGTACCCTTGCACAAGACCGAAAGAAATGGAAGACCCTCACGACCTCGGTGCTGGATGCACTGCCCGCCGAACGAGACTCGACGTATGCGGACACCACTCTATGCCGTGGACTAGCCAGACTGAGCCTAGCACGTGCATAACTTGGCAACGCGATAACGTACTACATTACATTACATTAAATCAATTTCTTTAAAACAAAACCCCTATACAATTAATTTTATAAAACATTGCGTATACGTCTAAACGTCTCCACCATGCGAGGAGCTATGTGGCCTTGTCAACCTTTAACCCAAACCAATTTAAACGCTTTAATATAAGTACGACATTCACAAATCTGTCGAGAGCGCAGTATGCTTTGCTCGATGACGTGCTAGTTTTTATGGGCCTGAGGAGGCACCTTCATTTGCAGTCCTTCTTGCTGCTAAGCAGCCAAATGCCTCACAACATTGAGCTCTTTACGCACAAACTGCGCTCTCAGCTCAGGTTTTGGTGCCCCAGCGGTTAAGCCTACGGCAGTGGTCAAGCCTGTCAAAACAAAGTTGAAGTTAGGTATGACCAAAACTTTCTTATTTGAATTACGGGTTACAAGATGAAGACCAAAGCGGCCATGATCATTCACAACGACAATTTATATTTGGCACAGAAATTTCGATATCGTTATTGCTTGCGGGGTGACATTTATATTTGCTTATCCAAAAAGGCGACCAATGATAAGGAGACGGTAGATGGAAAAGTATATTACTCCCACTGTTATCTCCCATGCGGTATTCAAAACGTTCGAGAAGCTTCGCCTGTCTGTTTTAGAATAATCATACTTCATCATGTCTCATCAGATGTCCTGTCACTTGGTCGTCCTCAACCCATTATGGGTTGAGGACGACCAAGTGACGGGCCAACGACAGTGGTCCTCACAACACTCCCACTCACCGTTGTTGCTCCCTCGGCTTGCTTGCTGTGATACTCATGCCAGTACGGAAATATTCGAATCGCTTGGTGCCGAGTGCCTTCGTGAGGATGTCAGCCAGTTGAAACTGCGTTTTCATGTCGGCCACCTTGATCTCACCTGATGTGACTCTTTCTTGGATAAAGTGGTGACGAAAATTCACGTGTTTCGTGCGTGCGTGGTATCTGTTCTTCGTGGCGAGTGCGATTGCTCCTTGGTTGTCTTCATGCGACAGTGGGGAAATTCTGTGCGTATCCAAGGTCTGGCATCATCATACGTGCCCACAGCACTTCTTGAGTGCAAAAACTCAAGGCCATATACTCGGCTTCAGAAGTACTCAACGCTAAAGTACGCTGATACTTCGACTTAAATGCTAACGGTTCACCGTTGAGTATCAAAAGGATACCATACACCGAGCGCCGATTGTCGAATTTACTTCCCCAATCGGCGTCACTATACACTGTGAGCTGTTGTTGAATGGCTTGACAACCGTAGTGTATTCCGAGGATACTTGTTGTGAGGAGGTAGCGCATCAGTACCTTCCAGAGTTGAGGGCCTGGGCTGGAAGCGAAACGTCCCAATTGACTCAATAAAATGGACGCGTCAGGTCTTGTGGCTGTTACGACGAACATTAGCCGTCCAAGTAGCTGGCGGTATGGGATTTGACTCATGGCTTCTCTCTCTGCATACGTCTTTGAGCTGTCATCGCCCGACAACTTGGTACTTATGTCACATGGGTTGGCCGTAGGGCGAGCGTGTACTTGGCGGAACATTTCGGCGGTCTCGTGGATGTAGTTTTGTTGTGTGATATACATTTCTCGCTTCTTACTGTTGTAGTTGATATCGATGCCGAGTAGTCGTTTGACTGGACCGAGATCCTTTATTTGAAAGCGCTGACCTATTGCCTTCTTGATTTGTTGGATCATGCTTTGTGACTTCACGTTCACTATCATATCATCGACATAGAGACACACAAACGCCCAGTTGTCACCGTTTTTCTTCTTGTAGACGCACCTATCACCACCACATGCGACGAGATTCATCCCCAACAATGCATTGTGGATGGTTTTGTTCCAAGCACTTGCAGCTTGCTTTAGTCCGTACAGTGCACGGTTGAGCCTGGGAACGTTTCCCCGCTCGATGTTATTTCCATCGGTGGCTCAAGATGCACCTCTTCATCAACTTCTGCGTTGTGATAAGCAGTGTCGACATTGACTTGATCTATGATGTATTCCGCCGCACAACACACTGATAATAGTATCCTTGTGGAGTTTATGTTGGCTACTGCTGCATATGACTCGAAAAGGTCCACACCAAATATCTGTAGGGACCCTAATTCCACTAATTGGGCTTTGTATCGTCCATCAGTCTTTTTTTGCCCAGACCACTTGCAGCCTGCAGTCTTCATTCCTGGATGGCGCTTGACGGGTGTCCATGTCTCGTTTCGCTCGTGTGCCTCAAATTCTTTCTCAATGGCTTTGATCCAGTGCTGGCTCTCGAGCCCGTTCACTACCTCTTCGTATGATCGTGAAGGATCTCGTGCTGCCATGGCAGCCTCTGTCATCAAAGCCGTATCACTATCCAATCGTGAACATTTGGTGGGTCTTTCGTTGTCCTTACTCTCACTGCTGTCGTCGCTCTCATCGTACACTACGATGTCACCTCCGTTATTGTCCTCTACACCACCTTCGATCATGGGTTTGTTTGGTTGTTCAATCCTCAGTGCATCTCTAATTTTCTCTCGTTTACAGGCCCATCTCTCCCAATGACCACGTCAGCAAGAACACGTCGTTGGATCTCAGGGTGGCTCTTACGTGTGACATGAGATCGGAAAACCATCGAGTCGACCTCGTCGTTATAGTAGAGTTCTCGATGGCGAGGTCCTTGTTGGATCTGTTGCGGGTTTTCGTGGTGTCGGGAAGACTTCGTGATATCCATTTATCCACGTGGTCCGCTGACAACTATTTCATGCTATCTACTGGTGTGCTCATCTCAACATCGTCGTCGGCCGATTCTTCTTCCATCACCACATCACCATTGACATCCTGTAGATCATTAGGTACCCAGTCCACCACGTCATTGTATTTAGATTTGATCACCAGTGTTGTCGTCACTGCTCTGTTTGTGTTGTCTTCATATATGCCGCCTACCTCTCGCTCATCAAGTGCGACCCTTCCACTCACTCTGACAGTGTTCGTCTCAAGACCGAGTACCTTGTACCCCTTCGTGTTGGATGCATCAGAGATAGGCACTCACCCGTGAAACGACCTGAAAGGGCAGGAATAGCACCGGTCCTTCCAACGAGTTTTGGGCTCCACAAGCACTTACGTCCTATACCTTCAAGCAAGGGAAGCTCGAGCTCCAAGGTTAAGGATAACATTTTTAAAATTGGTGGCCTCCATTGATAAAGCTCCTCTTATTGGGCAAAAAAAAAGTTCTGGTGAATGGCCAAAGGGTAAGCAAATTTTCACGCAACACTTCTACGAGTAGGTAGAAATTATGAAAGATGCGAATAGAAGGGCTTATAAAGAGGAGACAGCAACCGACAGACTCACTCTTCTGGAATGTCGTGTATACGCTGTATTTCTTATGCACGAGACTACAGCAGAACGTTTCTATGAGATGACTCACTCGGGTCTTGTTGCAATGAAAACAAGGCTGCTGAGCAAGGCAAGTTTTGCTGCTGAGCGAAGCCGCCTTCGCTGCTGTGACCAGGCATCTGATCCGCGCCTGTCCCGAAGAGGGCTGCAACGTGAAATATCGTCTCGGATAAGGGCTTTTAGGGGTCGCTGACAGGCGCCGCACACTCATTAACAGGAAAGCGCCGGTCAATAGTGTGAGCGGGGCGCTCTACTGACCAAATCCATACAACGGCTGAAGTATTATTACACTATACGAGCTTAGCCCCAGAATGCTTGACCGCTTTCTAAAAGTAGAGCTAAGCACTCAATATATAGTTGAAATTGATGCGAATTTAAATTTCGAATCTCACAGCCAAATCTATTTCGATACGTCTCCAGCGAAGGAAGTACGGAGCAATTACACGCCCAAAACTAATATAATGGACATTGTAAGTACCGATTTGTTCCAAAAGTAAGCGTAACCGCGTACTCAGATTCTTCATTAGCGAAAAATAAAGTTTTGCTGCAGCACTGGCTGCTGATGACACTAGGGATAGCGCACTAAACGCGAGTCACATAATATCACAGCAGGATAGAAGGGCGTACTTAACTTTCGCAAGAGCGTTGCAATGGTCCGCAAGAATGCATTTGCTATAAATTTTGTGTGTAAATCTTGGGTAACAACATTTGTATTTCTTGCCCTGATGACTACATTAACTGACCCTCACAAAGTCATACAACTAAATTTGTAAGGCAACATGGCTCACATTATTTGCCTGAAAAACAAAATTATAAACGTCTCTATCGCAAACAGAGAAGCTCTTGTGCTGCTACAGGTCAACGCAAGTGTTGAAGGTCTCGGCCTAGTTGTGTAAGAAAGTGTACATTCTGCTGATGCGTGGATCGTATTGTTAAAAGCAACTTCAGTCATTGACAGTTTGTTGACTTACGAATATGTCGCTTTTGTGCAGGCGCGCTTTTGACGTCCGCTTGAGTCTCTTTATCTGACCAACAATTTCGAGCTTGATGTATGGATTCTATCTACAAGCGAATGCCTAACAAGTGGCAATTTGTTTGTGAAGTTGCAGCGATGATTTGCGGGCTCGATCGGGTATTTAAAGTCTTCATGATTGGCCTTGCGATTCGTTGTCCAGTAATACTGTCTAGAACATAGGCCAAATGTACCGCCCTACCTAGGCGACCACTGTGCACTTGCGGTCTTTCTTTATTCCATCTTCTTTGTACACAAGTGGACGTATAGCTATTCTCATCAGTCTTCACAAAGTGTTGAGCATGTGGGGCCATCAATATGTTTTTGAGATCAAGATAATGCCTCTTTCTTGGTCTTTATGCTCGTAAATTGTAGCATCATATACCTAGTGAAATTTTCGTACTCCGGGTCTGACGTAGCCTTTTCAAGCAAAGACTTGGTCTAGAGCGACCGTATCATACTATCGTTAGCAAACAATCTGTGAAGTCACAGCAACGCAACACTGACTTTTGTTTAGAATTTACCACGAGACTTTGACGATATTGTTTGCGTTCGGTAATGGGACTTATGGCTCTAAGCTGGTATGGCAGACAACCTCGTTCAAAAAGCGATTTTTATCCGACTCTTTGAATTAGCTCATTCTTCGATCAGCGTCAAAGTGCGTCGGAAAGCACATGAGCTTGCTCGACTTTGAAATGTAAGCGGAGCTTATATTGGACGAGTAGGCGCACCTACCGCCATCCACAAGAATGACTCCTTTAAATAAACCTTGATTCTATGAGATACACTTGAAATATACGAGCTCATACTATATGGCAAGTTCCTGGTCACAAACCGTTTAGCAGGGTCAGACAGCCCTAAGCGCGTCGAACTGAAAGGAGATGACTGACTTATGACCGTCCTCATCGAGCTGCAGTAATGCGCAGCAGATGCTATTGTCAGTGGCGTCGCAAACAACTTATCCCATTCATCAAATTAAGAAAGGGTCCCCACTGAAAGCTTGCATTGATACCATTGAAAAACTGATCTTAATTCGCTTAATATCGCTCTTAAATTAATCAAATGCAAACATTGCAAGACCTGCAAAGCCAGCACTGCACGTGTGCAAATAGTTGGCTAGGCCTAATCACTCACGCAAAATCGTTCTGGATCGTGGCGCAGGCCAAGACACAACAATGCCAACTCCCTTAAAGTCTACGCGGGTCCACGACTGCTCACAAGAAAAACGACGGCTCCAATCTTTTCTAGAATTAGCGTACGTGCAAAATGTAAATGTATCTGATCGGCCTAAAGATCTAAGTGGTCATTTAAAGCCGACAGAACATAAGAAAAACGGTTGTGAATGAATATATCTCGTAAGTGGGCCTAAAATGAAGGCCTGTAAGGTTCGAAACAATTAAGTGACAAGATAATAGATTTTTATCGGGGCGCTTGGTCGCTCTCAAAACATTAATAGCCGCTGCTATAGCATGCTCCTGGGCATGCTGACCAATAAGAAGTTAGATCTAGCTACTCCATCTGAATTCGGTAGTAGCCATCCGTCGAATTTACAAATTGTGCGCGATCAAATTGCATGAAAACTCTTTTTCTGAGTCAAGACGTTTGTATAAACGCACCGCACTGTTCAATTTGAGCAATTGATGTTTTCCGTCCGATTCTTAACTTAGAAAGTCGGCAACGGGGAGGGAAATGTTGACTCCGCCAAACTAGTTCTTACCATTTTGTTGAAAAAAGATCAATAAGCAACGTTGCTTCTGTGACAATGGCCAATGCCTGGTGGCACATCTCGTTGTGCTCATCCTCCTATATCTGGCAAAAGATTCAATGGTACACCACGTATAAGTATTGCTTAAAATTAGAATACGATGGATCCTTGAATTCTTGTTGATCTTTACCCAGGTGCAACGTGCAATGCCTATGAGGCTAAACTATGACATCCTCATCCAAATTTGACATTCGACTTGTGTTTTAGTACTTTTATCTTTAAAAACACCAAGTATGAGATACTTCTGGCTCCTAACATAGCCAAGCACTTAGCGCTCCAACTCACCTTTCAAGCGACGCTTCCCGAAGTACGTGCGCATGCCGTAAAAAACAACGTGGTCATCTACCAGCAATATCAGCAAATCCGGTGTTTTTGTCAGCCAAGAGGTCGCTTGTGACACATCGAGGTCAATGAAGTATCGCATTCAGCTACGTGGATCTATGCCACTTGCTTGCAAATATATATTTTGAGTATAGTTAATAGGTATAGCATCCACCTGTGAGGCAATGTTACCCAGTCTAACTTTAAGATACCCACAGCTGGTGGAAATTTAACACCCACCTGTGAAACTTGAAAATTTATTGTGATTTTTTTACAAAGGAGAATGAATAATGTGAATCACTCAGAAGTATTTACAGACAAGATAACATGTCTTCATCAAGCCTTTTAGCTTTGAAAAGCCATAACATTCTAGCCTCGCTGGGTTAATGTTGATGCAGCTAATAATGAGTCTTAGGCGCATCATGACTTTCAAAAATCTCGAGCCTTCTTGAGACCTAAGGTGCCCTCAGTGCCTATAAAAAGTGTTGTCCCACGATCGGACTTGCTAATAAGGCGAGTGGTGGTCATATGGCATGTCGCTGCAATAACCAACTCCTTTTTCCTTGCGTCATCTTGTGGGAGACGAATGTATAGTGCTTGTCCAAGCTCTTGCTTTCATTTCTAAAAGGGTACCGTCGTTGTGAAGCCAAAAGGCTGTGCGCTTCACGTCAAATAATCCTGGTATTACTTAAGATTATTAAAAGGACTTCACATATGTCGCGCTGGATTGATTGGCCGTACAGCTCGTGGCTCACATGGCCAAACGATTCCACCTCCTTTTCAAAAGTGTAGGACTGATATGTAGAAGCCGAGGCATTTTCGCCAACATTGTCTGTAAATACGGCCCCAGGACGAATATATTGATGTGGATGCAATCTAAAACTCGAAGCAACGGGCGGTTCGATTGTAAGATGAGGTTTTCTGGCCGCACACTAGTGCGGTAGGAGTATACACATGCCCGCTTTCGGAGCTTACATCCCAGCGTCTACCTTGGCGATTTGCCACAGCCGGGACATCTCGGAAAGAAGTTGCCTTCAATACCAAGAGGCCAAGCTGCACTTTGAGTTCAAAGTCGTAAGATCTAAGTCTTAGGCAATTGTGGTTTAAGCTGCAACACCTCGAGGGTTTCACAGGACTGAAATGTGGTGGTCCTCAAACCAAGTGCAGGTACATCTTGTCGACGTCGAGTAATATTTTAAAGCAATACTTAATGCGGTATCAAAAGTGCGCATATAGCCGCCGCAAGATTGCTCTGGAACAATGTATCGTTGTAAACGTTGACAATCATGGACAGTGAGTATTGCGGTATGCAGAGCAGATGAGCATACTGCTCGACGCCATGGCCTGTGTCGGACGGATCGCATTTATCCGGTCGGGTCTTCTATTTTTTCTCGTCAAATGTAGTGTTTTGCATTGCGACTCGCGCCGATAAATTGCGGTGGGTGAGTGATTCGCGCAAGGAACTTGGATGGTGGTCGTCTTTGACCTCTCTTAATCCTTTCTGGTTCCCAACTACGGTTACTTCGTATGCAATATGGCCCAGGTCGGGCCGCTCCCTCGAAAACCACGACTTTTTCTTTTAGCACAATTTAAAGTCAGGACAACAAATAGTGTGTAAGGCAAACACTTGTACGTCGTACTCTTTGGGCGATAAGTGTGTATTGACAGCGCTGAAATCAACAAGAGCTATCTTCGCAACTTCGGCGGAGGTAGGGCAAGGCGACTTCTTCTCAAAATCATCGCCTAAAGACGAAGGTGTCGGTAAAGTACCTGAAAAAAGAACGGTAGGTTTGTCTCCTCCACCGCGACGGCGATGGGGGCTCTTTCAAAGCCTTCCTTGCCTGATAAGCTATCTGGCAGGCTACCTTTTTGTAGCTTGCTGCCCACGGCACAGGGCAGCTATTTTGGCCGGAGAATTCTTTGTGCACATGCGGCCTTAGACGCAAGGACGGTTTCGGCACAGTGACAAGCAGAAACCGTCTTCTTCGGATCTGGCTTGATCATCGTAGCATGCTCCATTCAACGTTACTCTGTGACATAATCGTCATCATCGGCAAGTATGCCGGTAAAGCCTTTTACGCAGTATAACTAATTGTCCCCAAAATACATAAACATTAGTACTATCCATAGAAACTGGTGATCATACAAGTTCCGACCAGAAGAAAGGTTTAGGTGTTCCATTATCATTGAGAGCAGAGAAACTGTATTGGCTGAAATTAATCTAGGATGTGTAAAAAGCCAGTTGGAATAAAGAAGAGTGATAGCCTTTAAAATGGTAGCAGTAGATGGCTGAGAGCCACTCGTTAGGTTGAATAAAGAAACCAAGTTGTAAGAGCTTTTTATATAATGTCACTCTTCAATTTGCTTCAAGCATCTGATACTGCTTCTTCTTCACCGACTATGCCTGTTCGCGCCTTGGCCTCGTCCGACGACCGAGCTTAATAAGCTTCCTCTGCGTTTGTGTTACATAGTAGCACTTGCCGTGCCAACTTCAAGACTTTAAGGCTAAGGTGCTTGTGGTCACTTAGTGAGAAGCAAGTCATTGTATTATTATTGATACGAATCACAAAGTGGGAAGTACTTAATTACAAAGAGTTGTCTTTCAGCACGAAGTCAACGTGCAGTCGTTAGTTCGTGTGGTTACACGCTAGTGTGCTACAAGCATCCGGAGCTTCTTCAGTTGGTCTGTGATTTAGTGCTTTTAACTTTTGGTGAATCCCTGTCCCTGCTTCTGAGAACACGGAGAATAACTTCCAGATAAGTTACCCACTTGGCTTTGCTCGATATACATTTATTACTACTGAGCTGTTTCGTTTTATGGGAAAAACGAAGACTCGTGAACCCACAAACATGTTCATAAACATCGCTGGTTTCCTAACTATCTGTAATAAGGGGCTCGACAAGCTGCAAAAAGACTTGCGGTTATCATCGGTGAAATAGCCGAAGCTGGTCTAATTTATCTAAAACAAAATCCCGAATTGTGAGGACTCGGGGCCACAAATTTAGTGCACGACAACCTAGAGCGCCGTATTCAGCGTACACAAGAGCTTTTGGAAGGTTCATAAGACCACTATATCTATCTATAAGAAAAGCGTGGACTGTAAAACAAAGTTAAATCAGTCTCAATTTTGTTAAGTTTAGATAAAATCTGGTAGTCTATACAAAGAGCGCCGAGATGTCCAGCAAGTATGGCCCAACGAAGAGGCCGTACAGCTGTAGGCCTATCTCCAAACCCAAGACCTCGTCAATAGAATAAGTGCTCTCGACAAAAATATACTGTTATGGCCAACGTCGTGCTCAAAGTCACGAGCGCCGACTTTGCAAGATGAAGTAAGGTCCAAAAATCAAGCGGATTCAACCGCTCAGAATAATGTAACTCCTTCTGCAGCGACAGGACAAGACACACTTTTTAAGTAGCAAATACTGTTGTATCTCACTCAGCAAAAACAGCAACTCTAAGCCCAGGTCCAAGCTCAAATACAAGCCCAAATGCAACATGCTGGTGAGCGCTTCTAATATCTAGTTGTATCAAGAGGCGGCAAAGATATTATTTCGTCGATCTTCGCAGCGGAAAAGAACTAAGCCATTAAGCACCACATGATGCCAACAGAGTCGTCAGAATTTGTAATTGTACCGAGGAAGGCACGGTACAAAGTTAGGATTTGTCCTAAGTTTGAATCGTGCCTTTCGAGCGCATGAACGTGCACAAGACATAGACAGTGTTTGAACGCCAATTGCGTACACGCTTTAAGCCTAAATGTTTCGAGTACGATCTTCGAGAGCAGATGTTCCACCTGAAACAGAGGAAAACTATCCACGAGTACGTCTCCAAAGTCCAGGACGCGATGTCCTAGACTGAATTGAAAATCGGTCACTTGGAAAGAATGGATTACGGGAAGAAACCACAAAGAGGATCAAGAAGAGAGTCCGAGTAATCCCCAGAAGGCCGTTGAAGTTGCCGCCAATTTCGAATTTGCCCGTTACTCAATAGACCCAATCGTATATCGACCAAGTCGTTCAAGACAGTGCCTATAGAATCAGGCTATCGCGCGAACAAATCTCGACCTTAAAAACAAAAGCGTTATAAAAGAGAAAGGATAACATGACAACTGGAATAAATTAGCAACGTGTATCGCCGCAATGTACCGCTTCTAAAAGTAAGGAAAAAGATTATTATATAAGCACTATATGCTATCCTCGGAGCAGAAGCTCAACTATCAAGGACGTTGGTCAAGAGAGACCCGTCACCGTCTTCATCGACAATCGATGTAGTCTTAACGGTACTTCATTTAGCGACTTGAGCATGAAGTAATCAAGTGAGTTAATGCACGTCAGCCACGGTTACGACCAGATTGTTCACCGTCCCCGACGAATTGTGCACATGAACTTGCAGAAACCTGGATTGCTGAAGATCGGGTACGAGCCAAGTCATGCTTGTTCCTGAAAATAAGGATGTTACCATGGGCATGATATGACTTCGTGGACAAAATATAGATATCGACTAGGCAAGAGGTTACATGTCCTCCCGCATCAGCACGGAACACCACGCGGCAACTCAACTACGTCCGAAGGGCTGCTGAACAACTCAGCTTAGATGAATCAGAGCCGCGTGGTTATCGATTACTATCGGCAACGAGGCCATCATGATCGTCACCAGTTTTAAGAATACTGCGTCACGACAAACACATTTAAGCTGTCTTCGTCGTAAGACCGCAAAAAAGTAAGAGCGAGGATCGCTTAAGGACAATCTGGCGTATGAAACGCTAAGCAAGTATACGAACACAGTATTTCGCACAGAGTTTCCAAACGAGACACGTCCTGTGTGGGAAGGAAGTGGACACAAAATTTTGCGTTGGCCTGGTACCAATACGAAATCTCTCGAACAATGGCGCCAGAGCCCTAAACAGCGCAAATCGGTCCAGAAATAGACCGAAGAAATGCTTCAATCGGCATTATTCGACCAATTTCGTCAGCTTTTTTGGCACCAACCTTTTGTTTAAAGAAGCCAGTAGGCTGGCGCATAGTGCACGTTTATCGTCAGCTAAATCAAGCGACGATCTTGCCGGCATTACCGGTGCTGCGTAAGGAAGACACTTTCGGAGCCATGTCCGGAAGTCAATATCGTTTGTGCATGATCCTACTTTGGGTTACTGTCAGGTCAAATTGCGTAAATCGGATATCTTATTCGCCGCGTTTTTAACCCAGATGATCTGTTCGAATATCTAGTCAGTCCCATGGGACTGAGCGAAAGTACGGGTACGTTTAAACGGCTTTTGAAGAAAGTCTTTCGAGATTTGAGGGATATAATGAGAATTTTTTTTGACGACATCTGCGTGTTCACACAAAACAAAGATGTCGCAGACCACACTACGATTTAAGACCGTGTGCTCAAGCGGTGTCAAGTTGTCAAAGTGCTAGTTCTACATGGATGATATTCCGTGCCTAATAGACTTTGTCAGACTTGAAGGCGTCCGAATGGATCCCAACAAGATTAAGACCATCGCAGAATGGCCTATGCTCAAGAAAATGAGCAACTGGTGTGCTTTTACTGTCTGTCTTAAAAATCTGCAAGAACTTTGCGCAATTTTTAGGACCGCGTCGTGACAGCTTTAAAAAAAAATTCGAGAAGCGATCGAGCTCTCGGACAATCAACTACGATGCTTCGCCGAAGTCAAGCGTCGCTGGACGCTTCCACCTTTTCAAGTATTTTAAATTTGCGAAACCTTTTGGTATACGAATGGAAGCCTCAATATTTCGATTGGGGTAGTCTTGTTCCAAAAGGAGGGAGAGCAAAAACATCCAATTGCTTTCACTGGTCGAAAATGAAGCCGGTCAATTTGAACTACTCTATTTGGGAGCTAGACCTCCTTGCAATTATGCATGCGCCAAAAGTATGACGTGCGAATCTTCTCGATTAACAATCTACGGTTTAAACGGGTCACAAAAGTATTAAATTTTTTTGACGCAGAATACTATAAATCGCAGTGTAGCTCGATGATTCAACGAGCTTGCTCGAATTCAGTCTTTTCCTAAGTGGATTTTTGATGAATCTAACAACGTGGCTGATGCACTGTCGCGCAAGCCGAGATTTGACAGTAAAGCTGCCAAAATTAGCTTGCAAGAGCTATTGGGAACCGCGAGATCGTGGCGGCAATTGGGACGGTCAAGATTGCAGTTGATCAATCCGCAAAGAAAATGTATGTGCGGAATAGAGATCTACAGTACATCATAAAGGAGCTAGAAAAGGAGACGAGATGCCAATGCCATGGCATACCAAAGGTCATTGTTTCCGACCGAGACACCAACTTCACATCCAAGTTATGGCAAGCATTTGTATTTGCTGCGAAAATACAAAATAGACTTTTAGGCGACAAATGGATGGACAAAATGAGGGAACTTACCATTAATCGACGCACACACTCGACAAACGTTCAAAGTGGATCTAGAGTTTTTTACTTATAAGCCGGATGGTGTGGCATCAGATCTTTAATCTCATAAGTTGGAAAATTCAAACAGAAGAGTTATTGCTTCGTTACTCAAGATCGCACACGACCGGACGAGCGAAGCACAAGAGCTTATGGTGCTTTTTGATGGCAAGAATTTGGGTGTCCGTCAAAAAGATTTTGCTCAGTCGAAGAAACTCGCGCCAAAATATATTGGCATATTCCCGATCTTAAAAAAAGATTCGTGAGATTCTCATGAGTTGAAAGTATCGAAGAGATTGTAGCTGCTCTTAGTATTCCACACTTCTTTGTTGAAGCCGTCTCGCAAGGACGGCAAAGGGTAAATAAGGTCATGGTGGTCAATGGCCCCAAGGAACAATCCGCTGAAGTCATCGTGAGTACAAGGTAAACATAAAGTACAAAGTTTGGTGGCGTGGTGAAACCAAGAAAGAACATTAGGCATCTTTTTAAAGGGAGATCATGACGGGTAACGGCTTTTACGCAATATAATAGGAATAGGCGATTGCGCAGCTTTTTGACCAGAAGAATGCTCTAGGTATCCTTTAATTGTTAAAATTCAAGAGACCTAATTGGCTGAAAATCATCTAGGATGTGTAAGAAGAAAGGAAGAATGATAGCCTTTGGATGGATGGCTGAGAGTTATTAGTTTGGCTGTAGTAAGAAGATAAGGCTTACGAGCTCTCCATCGATTCTCACTTCTTAATTTGCTTTTGTTGAGTAGGAAGTAAAAAACCGAAGTGAATATATATATTTAGACCAATAAACAGCTACCATATGTATTTACTAACTCTGACGTACTTGTAAAAACTGTGACGCCATCCGCCTGTTCAACATGCATTCAGCGGTGTAATTTTAACGCCCACTCTCCGATAATGCTGTGTGTCCTTTGTTGCTGACGTGGTCTTGATTCTGGAGGCTTCGCGCAAATACTTCAGCATCTTGGTTCAAACTACCTTCGTCAGCAAATCTGCAAGCTGACTCTTCGTGTCGATATATTCAAACTTCACCAGTCCTTCTTGCAGGTTCTAACGAATAAAGTGGTGCTTGATGTCCACAAGCTTCGTCCTAGCATGGTATCCGGCGTTATTGGCCAACGCATTAGCACCTTGATTGTCTTCTTAAACATGTGTACCTTCACCTTGCTCGTGACATATGTCCTTTAGCATTGCCCGCGTCCAAAGAAATTATTGTGTGCATAAACTGAAAGCCATATACTTAGCTTCCGCTGAGTTCAGCGCAACTGTCCGCTGGTACCTCGACTTGAATACCACTCGCGTGCTCGCAATCGTGACCATAACTCCCGAGACCGAGCGTCTGTCATCCTTGTTGCTGTTCAATCTGCATCCGAGTGTGCTTTGACCGCAACGCTTCCACTTCCTCGGTAGGCGATACCGATTTGACGCGTGGTCTTCAGATACCGTACTATTCGATTTGCCGCGCTTTAATGTTGTAGTCCTGGGTTCACCAGAAAACGTGATAGCTATGTCACCACGTAAGCAATATCAGGCCGAGTGCATGTCGATATGTACACAAAGAGCGATAAGGCTCTGATCGCATAGTCGACCGTCCTCTTCCGTTGTGGGTGACTGCTTTGCCGACAGCTTAAATCCTTATACGTATGGGTTTTTAACACTCTTGGCTTCTTGTTGACCGAATCGCTTGACCACGTCGTCGATGTAGCGAGTCTGTTTGATCATCAGTATTCCAGCAGACCTGTAGTGATCAATTTCCATATCCAAAATTAATTCCGCTTTACCAAGCTCCTTCATTTTGAAAGCATTCTTGAGTACTCCCTTTACTTCATTTAATTCTTTGCTGCTTCTTGCTGCGACAATCATGTCATCCACATCTAGTCCAGCGTAAGCAAAAGCTTCTTTAGTGCTCTTGACATAAACACATCGATCTGCTCCGCAACTTTAAATGCCGTTCCTGACAAAGACACAATGTATTGTCTTGTTCCAGGCACTTGCTGCTTGCTTCAGTCCGTAAATAGCCTTGTTTAGTTGACATATATATCCTTGAGCATTGTCGACACCAAGCGGAACTTCCATAAAAGCGTTGTCCGTCAACACGCTATTGAGAAAAGCCGTGTAGACGTCCAGCTGTTCCATTCGATAGTCGCATTCAGCACATACTGCGAAAATTATTCGGATCGAATTCATGTTGGCAACCGGGGAATTTGTCTCGACAAAGTCAACGCCATGCTTCTGCTTGAAACCTTTCGCGACCGGTCGTGCCTTGTATCGCACGATAGCGCCAATTTGATCAAGCTCCTTGGCAAATACCCATCGTGATTCAATTATGTGTCCAATCTTCCCTCATGGCTGCAATGCCCACGTTTTATTCTCTTCGTGAGAGCGAAGCTCAGCATCCATTGCTTCACGTCTTCCATTGCATCGTTGCTTGCCATTGCTTGAGTATAAGTATTCGGTGAGTCCGTATCATTGTCAATATTCACGGCGTAGGTAAGAAAGGTTTCCGCAATTAGTCCAACTTAGTCAATCCTAGCACGCTTTGGAGTCGGTGGGCCCTCACTGCCTTCTGTTGACTCTCCACCATCGGAGCCGTTTCTTAGCATTAGCACTGGCTCACGTCTTACTCGCATTCGCTCCACTTCAGGCCGAAACATGAAACGATCTTCTTGTTGCACTTGAGACGGTTGATGATACTCCGTCAGCTCAAGCCTGTTTCGTACAGGGCTCTCAGAAGGCATTAGCCACTGTACGACGGTGCTAGGCGTACGATCCACATCATCCATATCCATATCCTCGACTGCCTCTTCGACAGCTCCCATGGGATCGTCCGAAATTGACTGTCGATCCACTTGATGCTGAAATTGACTTCATCACCATCCTTCATTACTTGAACAATTGGTTCCGGCTTGAGCTCTTGCGTGTCGTAGATGCCGCCCACCTCACGCTCATCCAGCTTTACAGAGCGGGTCACTTTAATCTTGGCATTATCTAAGTCAAACACGCGATAGCCCTTGACATTCTCTGCATAGCCAAGAAATATACACTTGAAGCTCTTGGATTCCAGTTTGGTCTTTTTACATCGTCAATATGAGCGTAGCCTTGCGGACCAATTACGCGCAGGTGATCCATTCGAGGCTTCATCTTGAAAGCTAGCTCGTACGGCGTGATGTCAGGATGGACCGTATTCCTGGAGCGATTAAGTATATAAACCGCTGTGTTTACCGCTTTCGCCCACCATTCCGTCGAAAAGCTCTTGTAGTGTAACATGCTGCGGGCTTTCTCCATAATAATCCTGTTCATACGCTCCGCCACTCCGTTTTGCTGCGGGCTGTATGGGACGGAGCGCTGGTGTACAATGCCGTTCTCTTGACATATTCCAGCCATTTTCTTGTTTACGAACTCGGTCCTGGTCGGATCACAAACATCTTAGTCGTGCACCCCACCAATTTTCGTATAACGTATGAGACTCCTTGAACTTGCCAGCCACTTCACTCTTGCTCTTGGTCAGAAAAAGTGCAACATACCGAAAAAAATATATCCACAAACGTGAGAATGTATTTGGCACCACCCTTCGAGATAGTTCTCATTGGCCCCATGACATCTGTGTGAACACGCTCCAACACACGTGTCGTCTTTGTCATTAGACGAGACGGAAACACCGTGACCGTCTGCTTGCCCTTCAAACACCCGGCACACAATATTTCCACACTTTGCTTGATAATTGAGTACCATTAGTCGATCACTGTGTTATGATCAGCGCATCCTTACTGGGGTGCCCATGCGTGCATGCCAAAGCTCCCACTGATTGTCAGCCGCAGAATATTTAACGTGACATGCTTCTTCTTGCTCACAGTCAAAAAATTTGACTTTTCAACTTTTGTGCCCGACGCAATTGCTTGCTTCTTGTTCCAAATGACACATGACTAACGCGGAAATTCCACACCCATGCCACGCTCTGCCAGCTTGCTAACCGACAGCAACCTTCTGTCGAGTCCAAGAATGTGCAGAACTTAACCCATGCGAATGCCCATTCCATTCATACCAGTCGATTTCACCGTGCAGGCTCCTTTGATAAGCAACTTCTTCCCATCTACAATCGTAACTTCGATGCTAGCTTCTAGACCCTTGTAATCAACCAAGTCCTTCCTGTGTGGGTCATGTGGGAAGTTGGTCCACTGTCAATCAGCCATCCTGATGACTTCCCTTCACCAACAGCAACCACCGTGTCGTCGCTGTTGATTTCTTACCGGCCGGGCAGTTCCGCTTCATGTGTCCAAATTGGTCACAGTTAAAGCACTTGCCCTTAAATCCGCCGTTATTGCGTGGAGGACCACCCTTTCGTCCATTGTCCCGTCCACCTTTGGATCTTCTAGCACTTTCATTAACGCGAAACGCTTTCTCTGTAGCTTCTTTCCTCTGCAGCTTCTCTGACTCTTTGAGCAGCTTCTTCTTGACTTCAATCAACGAAATGTCCCTTGCATCTTCCACAATCGACACAATCAAGTCGTACCCCAAAGGTAGACTGCTGAAAAGTACCACCAGCTGGCGTGACTCATCAATTTGCTCTCCCGTAGTCTGTAGTCCCACTACTAGCTCGTCAAAAGAGACCAGATGCTCTGCCATGCTAGTCCCACTTTCCATCTTGAACTCGTGTAGTCGACGAGTCACCACCACACGATTGTGTAGAGTCAAGCGGTTGTAGAAATCGCGGACGTCTCCCCACGCTTCCATAGCACGCGTAGCCGACCGAATCTTGGTCTGGTGCTGGATCTCACCGCCTTGAGTAAGAATGTCTAGCGCCTTGGCATCATTAACAAGCCACACCTCCGTGACGTCCTTCTCTTCCTTGACGGCCATGATGTGTCACAGGAAACCCTTCCGCGCCAGGGTCATCCTCATGTTGAACTCCCAGTGGTAATACTTACAACTTCCTAGGAGGACTTCGGTGCGCATGTTCATATTGGGCAAGAACGTTGCTTGAGAAGGAAGGCTTGTTGCGGCTAATAACCTGTTGAGTAGAAAGTAAATACCGAAGTGAATATATTTATCTAGACCAATGAACGGCTACCATATGTAATTACTAACTCTGACGTACTTGTAAATACTGTGACGCCATCCGCCTGTTCAACATGCATTCAGCGGTGTAATTTTTACAGCTATAAGCATCAAACACCCTCCTTTACGACTTCGCACGCGCCACAGCCTCGCTTGACGACCACCTTTGATACGATTTCTCCGCAACTGTGTTACACATCCTTCTTTCCTGTCTGTAAGGTCAAGAGTCTTGAACACCGCTTATCTGATTACATCATCGTCAAAGTGGGGAGGATAAAATGGGCTGTTAGATCTGTTGCTTCCCGTTATTAGCTTCTCGTTAAAGTACGGTATTTTCCTCATTAAAGACACACCTCGTATAGTATTGAATTAAGTAGCGTTTAAATGCAACCCGTTGCACCCGTCGGTATCTCAAAGACGGTCGATGGCCGAAATGTTTTGTATCTTGATGCGCACCTTTGTGTGTCTGTACTTTTAGAATTGCGTGCGAAGTGGACCAACCCCTTCAAATACGTATATATCCAGACCGTGTCAGGGACTGACACCCCAGTAGCCAAGGTGCTGTGTGACTCCGTCACCCTTGTCTTAATTTTTAACCATGGATTCCTGAGTCAACTGTATCAAAACCGGGGGTAGTCACCGATTCATGAAACCGGCAAAAGCTTAGAACCACCAAATTAATGCACCACTGGATGCGGCTGCGTTTCATGAGTCTAATGCATGTTCTACATCGCCGCAATCTGCTTTTGTTTCCGAGTTATCGTTGGTGACGTGAAGCTATCGCTCCATAATTGTGCGACATCTGGGTGGTCGATGACATGCCTCATCAACCTGAAAAGTCTAAGAAACCCGGCATACTTAATATAAGGGCTCGGTTTGTGGCTTCGCGCCGGAGATTTGCCATTCAAATTGACCCGGATCGCGTGCGGCGCGCGGCGTGACACACTTCCGAAGCATGTGCTCGCTATGTATCGCTCCACGTACAGTGAGGGTCGGCTATCAAACAGTCAGCTCAAGGCAAAGTTCAGCAGTCTTAAGAATCGACGGAAGCAGACTCTTGATGTCTCGTAGGCGTGTCATACACAAATGTTGCATAAATTAATGGTGACTCTCGAAAAAATGATATCTTTTAACTGGCAGGCATGTCAATCATAGGTTCGTATGGCCTCTTCGAGGTCGCATATCTCGACGAAACCTGCTCCGATTTTGACACAACTTGTACGAGGCGATCCCTGAGATCCCCACCAACGTAGCGGACGCTGGTTCCATACTCGTATCGCTTTTGCCAATTTCATTCTTCACCGATCGCCTACACAAAACACCACTTTTTGGTGCAGTTGACTCAGAAATTCACAGTTAACCGCTAAAAAAGAAACACTTTTCCGACAGATACATTTGCTCTGCTTGGCTTTGCAATTTCTCCGATCTTAGCTTAGTTAATGAGCGCTAAAGCTCGGCTATGTGACAGGAACTGCATGCCTAATCATTCCATTGCTTATGAACGTGGCGTAATCTTGGCGTAATTTAGATCATAACGGCCCGAATTATGCACCTATCAACATGTGTACTTTTTACTGATGAGATTTGTATCGCACACGCAATAGGTCATGCCAAACTGGAGATACAATTTCGAATTACCACGCTTGGCTACTTTGTTGTTTAAAACCTATTTATTACCACAGACACTGAGCATAGAATTAGAAAAGGCACTGGACCCATTTTGTTGTAGCTCTCTCTCGCCCTCGACTATTATCATTGACAGGCCAGCATCTAGATGCCAGTCAATGTGGCAGTGGAAGACCCACACGCCCGGGTTATCCGCATCAAACCGCAACACCAGGTACCCGACGTCTAGACACTTACCTTGTCCGTCAGATGTACAAGCCGGAACAGTGTACACGTCGCGCGTCACTGGATTTATTAATTTTGGACTCGGCAGGATGTTCTTTTGAACTTGTTCGAGCGACGCCACACCGCTGCTCACGATCCACGGTGAGTGTGCATGCATATGAAACGGGTGCTGCTCATCTTTGATGTTGACAAGTACCACCTCAATGTGCTTTCCGTACTCGACCTTACGGGCATTGGCTTCGACTGGAAGCTGCTCGGTCGTCAAACCATTTGCAATCGAGAAGAGTGGCGGATCGGAGGGGTGCTTGAAGTGATGATACTCTTTGCCGTCAATGGCAATGTGACCGCTGCCATTCTCCATTTTAAATTCCACGATAATCCGGTCCGCGGGAACTTCCGGTAGTGTAATTGGCAAGAGCGGTTTAAAATCAAACTCATCGATTGTAGTCAGCTTAAGTTGTCGTGTGGACCTTGGAAAGACTTCGTTTTGTTGCGTCTGTGATTTTGCAGTCTTGGTGTGAGAATCATAGGAGACCACGGCAAGACCTTCAAAAGTGTAGCCTTCACCAGCAGTCGTGGCGTTTCCTCGTGTCCACGGGAGCCCGTGTAGTCCATTTGCACGCATCCAGAAAGAGCCCATGGCTTCTTGATGTGCTGAGAATTGCGCCTCGACAACGATATCGTATCGGTGACCAGTATTGAGAGTGACCGAGCTTACATGATCTAGAGGCTCAAGAGGGTCACCATCAGCTGCAACGACCTGAAAATCATGTTCATCGATGCTAAAAACAATCGGAGCTAAGGCCGACATGTTGATGAGGCGCAGGAGGTACTTTTTACCAGCTTGAAAGTAGAATTTGGAAAGAGGCTGGTTATTGGTACACTTTGTGAAGTTGTGGTGCAAAGCGGCAGCGCAACTGTACCGACCACGGTTGTTAATAAGGATATTATCCCACATACGCACCGGTTGCGGTTGTCGATGGTACAAGTCTGCCATTTGAATAACATATTCCCCGTCAATTTCCTTCTCCCAACTCTGTTGTTGGTTTGCAGGAGTGTGAACAATAAGGGGACCTCGTAGTCCAAACGCATACTGTGTCGAATGATGACCGTGCCACCAAAAGGTACCAGCCTTATCTGGTTTGAAGCGGTACACTGCCGTTCCGTTCGGAGAGATGTGGCATTGCGTGATCTCGGACGTGCCGTCCATCTCTTGCGTACCCAGTTGCTTCATTCCGTGCCAGTGCAGACATGAGGGCTGATCGAGCTCGTTTGTTACGCGAATTTTCACCTCCTGGCCCAGCACGACGTCAATAACAGCTTGGTCAGCAGGCCTGTCGTTGATTCCGATGGAGGAAATAAAGACACCGTCGTACTCGGTAGAGAGGGGCGTGATGCGCCAATCATAGGCAACAACGTTCGCTGCACCAAAGTCGAGCTGGTGCACTAGTAAGACGGCTAGAGTGATGGTCAAGTGAGTGCGACCCATAACCATAATTAGTGGAGGCTTCTTGTAGCAAGAGCGGGATCCGTTGTGGTTGACCGGCCGGGTGCAGAATGCAGAGTGGGAATCAGTCCGTAGAGATTTTTAGAATAATCAACTTGCGTTAGCTTGTGAGTCTCATGCTGGGGTGAGCACATGAATTGCGAACCATGTACGAGCTGCGTGTACTATCCTGGGACATAATAGACCCATCTTTTTGTACAGTAAAAACACAATTGATGATGGCCAGGCTGCAGATGCGCGCCTAGGTTTATTATACGATCGAATTAATGCTTTTATCTCAAAGAAAATCTAAGCTCATGTCCTTATCTCAGTATAAAGACCGGTAATAGTACTGATGCTCTTGAGGCGATTTGACCACATAAAAGCTCGATTACGTCCATGGGTAAACCATTCGTTGACGTTTATTCGCTTTCTCATGACGATGACCATTCAGGCAGCAAAAAAAGGTTGATTATCGGATAGGTTATTTAACGATGCCCATGCCAATTCTTTAAAAGGTTGCACCGGCTTTCAAAGGTGCGTGTTAGCCTCTGTACCTAAGGATAGGGCTACAACGAAGGCAGCTCCTGACGAAAAGACTACCTCTGTGTCGTTGTCAATCTTTTCTGCATAATTTCTTACCCCTTTTCAGCTCATTTAATTGATTAAATAATAAATAAATAAATATTTATGAATATTTCCTCACTTTAAAGTCGTCGTATTCTAGCAACTTTTAGTAAAAAAAATGTCCAGCAGACGAGCAAGAAAGGATCGGGGAGAGTCCTACACTAGAAACGTGTGGTAAATAACTTTCCCGCATAGGCTGCGGAATGAACTCATGTTAGCAAAAGTGTTGTCAAAACAGTCTTATTGACAAGGCACCCCTCAAAGGTATCAGGCGTATGTAAAACGCCTCACATGAAATCTTGAGACCAAGATATACCCGTAATGGGGCCGCTAAGATTGGCTAACAGGAAGAATGAGAGACAACAATACTCGATTTAGTTAGGAGGTTGTGTTAGCTAACAAAAACGTAATCAAATAATAGATTTAACAGGAAGATACGGGCTTTGGTTTGGGTATCACCCGGGCGATGCAGGCCTTCTTGCCAAGCAGTAGGACCATCTACTTTACGCGCCGCGAGGGCTTTTTAAAGCCATAATCCTCACGTGACGACTTTGTAAAAAATATGTCTATAATGATAATCAAAAGCAAGTTGCCTCGCTATGTTGTGGTAAGTATACTTAAGTAGGTTAGAACTGTAAATCGAGAACGGCAGGCATACAAACTTTAAGTCACATAGTGAGCCGAAGATGCATCCAGAGTAAGCACTGCAATTCCGTTGTTTTCATGACGGTTTTTTGGTGCAGTGGTCTAACTACCTCTGCTCCAAGTCGGTACCGAATCCCACCGTGGACGAGAGCTGACAGGTGATGCTATTTGGGGGGATTACAATTGGGGAGTCGAAAAGTTGCGATAAATGCCGAAGGCACTGTCGTGAGAAAATCGTTACAACACTTAGCCATAAGACGTCGGTATGCGAAGCCCCTAATTAGGGGTAGACAACACCTTGGCGAAGCCCAATGCAAATTGGGAGAGACGGTTGTGATAGGTGGCGGAAAGCTGCAAGGATCGCTAAAGAAAAAGAAAAACACTAGTCCCACCCAATCGATATGTAAGATGTGACGTAGATCGGGTTATCCCGTGACCTCAAACAGGCGCAATTAGCATATCGGTTACGATTAATTCCAGGAGTAAAAAACCCTTAAAAGACGAGAAGCCAAAAATGCCAAATTGCTCAAAAGGTGCTAAGACCGGAAAAACGAAAGGCCGCAAGCAAGCTTAAAAACAGCACTTTGTGTTTAGCCATTCTTTTTTTCTAGCAAAGAAGTTAAGAGGGTCATCCTCTCAGCTAGAATAGGACCCAATTGTGGCGGCTGCTAAAATGGGTCCAGGGTAACGTTGAGGGCATAATTAACATAATGCTCCGAGTTAATTTTCATCGTAGAGAGAACGTACCGAAGAGTCATTTAGCTGCACCAAGTCGTCATTGTGGAACTTCAGCTTTAAATTGCTGGTGGATTTCAGTCTGGCTAGTAACTCAAGAAATTGCCGCAATTTGGATGGCATAAACTTCTGCAGCATAAGTCTTGATAGAAGTGCTGTATGTGAACCACTATAACAGCCTCGTCTTAAGCGATAACTTCGATGGTGTTGGCCTGAAACTCATGAAAGCGAATATCATTCCTGTGCAAACACAACTAACGTAGAACCACTACTAAAACAATGTGGGAAATCACAAATAAAGTATAGCCGTAACGCGACTTGGCATGGTCGGTTTGTTCAAGTTTGAAAAAAAGAATTGACTCCCATTTCAGCGTGGGCCAAAAAAAGCCTCGAAAGGCATTGAGTCATTTAGACCAAACTTAAGTTGCAAAATCGCAATACCAAAATAAGTGTGGGGCAGTTTCCAGAATTCCACTACAGGTTGAAACTGCAGCAGTAAGATGTTGAAGACGATAACCGAGAAATAAAGCGTTGTGCTGGAGCCAATAAAGAACGTCGAAGTTGACTAACAAGACATGTCGACCCAGTTTGTAGTCACGGGCCCACATAGTCGTATCAGGTCTACCTGAGGCGCCGAGTCGAGAAAGGGGCAATGCTGGTGAATAAAATTTCATTAATATTTCTCGAATTCTTGCCACACTTAGCTCCGATACTTCATAAGTATCAAAAGTCCAGTTGTGATGTGCGGCGTAAAAATTTGGCGCTTGACTAGGCCTTTTGGATAAGGGTCTAGTGAGCGCAGCGGAGAGCCAGCCTTGTCCAAGATATTGTTGCATACTTCGGGCTGACAAGCCGCCCGGAGCCAAATTGGCTTAGTAATGGGAAAGGTTTGTAGCCGTAATAGGTGTTGGGCACCGTGAATAGTTGCCGTAGATAATATCCACATTATTCTAAATGGGCGTAGTTAGCCTGTCAAATTTGACTAGAAGCCTTGTGAGTTTTTTGCGAAATTGAGTATGCCATGTTAGAAGTACGAAGTGCCAATACGACCCAAGACTTGCCCAGCGATGGAAACGGTGTGAAACCACGTGGTCCGGGCCAATAGAAATCGGGGCCTAAAGAATAGCATAGTCGTGTCCCAAAGGCGAAATTGTTTTATCAAAAAGTCGAATAATTGGGTCCGCCTAAGATGGTAATTTAGTCGGCATCCTGCCAGCTAAATCACTTTACATAGCATGTGAAGTTGAAGACTCTTAATGGAGTCTCTCATCCACCTTGACTTATAGAAAGGAGCCACCACTTGCGGGCCAGAGCGCTAGAAGACTTAAAACGACACATGAAGCGTAAAATTGGTCGACAAATTTGAATTTGAAAGCCAGTGGACGGAATATAACAAACACTGACCGTGTACCATAGTACAGGTAGAATTATTTGTTATAGAATAGCAACTTACCCTCGTAAAGTCCTTGCGCGATGAAGCATAGCAAACACTGGTTTTCCATTTCCACGATAAGATGCTGAAGTCGATCAGCATCCAAAAGATTCGGTCTGCAATAAATACCCAAAAGCTTGGTGAAGGCATTATTGTCGACCACAACAATTCCCAGTGATAGAAGGTCTTGTCATTATGATTCATTTCTGCAGTCCAAGGTTGAAAGGGAAGGGTTACTGTCTTAGCCGTATTAAGACTCATACCAGAGGCCTCATAAAATTCCCCACCAATTTGAAGAAGTAAGTAGTATGGTGTAAATCATGAAGGAGTCCGGTGCAGTCATCAGCAAAGCTAATAACTGTATGGGTCGAATCATTAAGTGAGTCGGAATCGCAAATTGATTGAGTAATACTTATTGAGTGAGTGGCCGATTGATTTTGAAGACCATAACTTCGAAGACGAAGTCGAAAAAAATAAACAAAGGCTCAATAAAGAGCACAAATATGCCGACGATAATGAATCCGCTTGACAGAGCCCCGGACCTAGTTCAAAAGGGTCAAGTGGTTGGCCATTGAACATCAGGGTAATTAGGGTTTTGGGAAGAGGATTCGTATCCAGTGGCGGAATTGGTCCCCAAATCCTTAGTGCATCAAAACCATATCGAGTGCGTCCCATACGACGTTATCAAAGGCTTTAGCAAAATTTAGTAAAACGGCGCCAGCCGGGAATCTTCCACTTCCAGATAATCGGGTCAAAGCTTGAAATGTACGTGGCGAAAATCCTGACCCGATACAAATCTAAATTGGTCCGGGTGAAGTTACTTTTCCGATACGGTGCCGAGCCTATGGGCCTAAATTTTGGGCTCGATTTTAGCGTCCACATTAAGTAATGAAATTGGTCAATAACTGCTGGCAGTTTCCGATCGCCTTTTTTATAAGGAATCGAGACTCGGACCCTCCGCTGAGATATAGTCGTTTTCCCCCTTTGGAATTGAGCAGCATATATAACTTCGAGGATTCTGCTCCAGAGGGTTAGGTCTGTCTTATAGTAATCAACAGGAAGGCCGTCCGGTCACGGAGTTTCTCCGATTGCCGGGTGTGTCAGCGCCTAATAAAACTCAATGGCTGTGAAGGGGCTGTCGAAATAAGCCTGATCCGTCAAGGTAAGTCGCGCTTTAGTGTCTTAGAAGATTTGAACCAATTTTAAAGGATCCCATTTTGGTTCACTATGGTCAAATTCCTTCGAAGGCGAACAGTAAATTCCAAACCAGTACGACAAAAAAAGGAACAAGTCGACTTTAGGTCTTCGATTGAATCGACCGGGATGGGCGTCTTGTGAAGAATGGCTGGCGGTACGGAGAAAAATTCAGAGCAGCGTTCAGTGGATTCCAAGTCGAAGGTAAACTACCGCTTGGACGAGTAGTAGTTTTGCTCATTCAACTTTTCTTTCAGCTGGGTTTTTGCAATAGAAATACGGTTCGGATGGACACTTGATGGTTCCTGAGCGTGCAGATGCTGAATTTTGTTTACTTTTAGGATAAGATTTTCGAGCACCCGCATGCGTTTATTTTTTCTTCAGGAACAACTCATGCAGGAAAATAGAATCGTTTCGTTTGTGTTCATCCAGAAGGAATCCCAGGTTATAGGAATTCCAATTGGAGACCCAAAATAAGTTTGCTAACTTATTGAAGGAGCTGTGCAAATACTTTTGTGCTCCAGGCAACTGGATTTCCCAAACTGGGCATTTCCATGAGGCCCTTTTTGACGGTCTGGAGTTCGAACAGCCAAGTCAAAAAGTAATTCCGGTATGGTCGCCAATTCCAGCCAAGTCTCTAAAAACGTGGTGAATATCCTGAAAATTCGTGTATAAAAGTTGAGAGCTGACTCAAATGTAGTCAATTCTTGAACCTGAGTTGGGGCTTGTAAAATGTTGGAGATCGGGGTTTTGAAGTCGTCAAGGGTCGACCAAACGGAATGAACTCATCCAGTCGAGCATGTCATTGTGCTCTTGAAGACGATTTTGATTGCCGTGTCGTGTCGTGCCTAATCTAGTTGACTGGAAATGACGGTATTAAAGACCCTTAGAAGATTATGGTGACTGTTTGCTTCAAAACGACGGGGCAAATTTCCGAAAGAATCAACCCAGTGTCCTTGCTGAACTGGGGCGTATGGTACGTGAATGTATGTTATGGCCGAGTCAATATTACCCCGGATTAGGAGATACCGGGAGAAGATATCCATAGAAGTGACCTGCCCGCGCGTAACGTCTTGAAGGTTGCGTATAGGGCAAGTAGGTGTTGATAATCAGCCAACAGCAGCTTGGCCTGTAAAAGTGCTCATATTATTTTGAGACCAAGAATTGGTGTTAAGCTGGGAAGCTGTATTCCAGTAAAAATGGGCCCTTATAAAGCTTTTGTAACCCGTAAATTTTGTTTCTTGAGATCCCACCATGTGAAAATTGTTTGAGAAGTAGTTAAGGGTTCGTTAAAATACATCATATAATCCATTCGCATTAATTGAGTATCCCTTCAGGGTTCATTGTACTTTAAAGGTAAATGGAAACCGGGGGATCCATTTAAGTGACCTGCTTGCGCAGATAGTCAAAAGTTTGCGTAATTTATCGGGAAGTGGCCCAGCCAAAATTCTTCCCATTGAGGGAGAATTCATTATGACGGACAGAATCAATTTCTTCCATAATAAACACAGCGAGTGGGGCAATGCCGATGCTGCCTTCTCGAGAACTGCACTCAATTTAAGTGGGTCCATATAGATGCTAGGTACAATAATTTGCAGAGCTAGATCGGCCTCAGCCAGTTTTAACTTTAACCAGAATTGGGTCTGTTCCAGGCATAGTTGACCCGAAATTGATGAAAGTCAAAGTAGGTCTGATCAGGGGAAAGCGCTGAGACGCGACCTGATATTGACCCATCGGCTGACGATGGGTAATCACATGAGCTCAACTCTCGGAGGATCGCGTGACCAAAAGCCTTAAATCGAAGGTGGTGAAAGTTGGCATCCACTTCCGAATTGAGTAAAACTGGGTGGAGGCTTGGTTGTGCTTGGACCGTTGATAGTAGTATGTCCGGATCAGTAATCTGGGTAAAAGATCCCAAGAATTCCTCAATGACTACGCAGAGTCGAGAAAGGATTAGTTCTTCAACATTGCCTTGGTATACGACCCCATTCAACATTTCTTCGCTCACCCTCGAGACCGTTTACAAAAGACGCCACAGACTGAGGTGGGTTCATAGTTGTGTCCCAGAAATTTTTTTTTTGGTCCGGCGGAATGTGTCCTTCCAAACTTTTACAAAGCCATTCGCAAGGGTTTATAGAAAAAGTGGGCGGATATTTCCGTTGGGAGGGAGGTAAACGCCGCAATTCTATACTCGGGGTGGCAACGATACTAAATACCAATTGTTTTGTCCGAAGAATGCGCGCAGGCGAAGAATCAGCCGCTGTAATTGATCCCACCGGAAATTTGGCTCGCCTTCATTTCGCCAGATTGATTCTGGTCTAGCCATAATTGTAGCATCAATGTCTTCCATTGACGAAACTGGATCGAGTTCTGAATTTAAGTGATCCCCACTATGTGGCTCACATTCCAACCCATGATCATCACTCATTGCCGAATGGTCTCTTGAGTCACTCTCAATGTCATTCGCTAGTGGAATGTTTCCAGCATCATCTAAGTTGCGACTTGGTTCCTCAGGCCCAGATTTGCGAATTTTATCGTTTCAAGGGAGGGAGCACGTTATTGTAGGTCCTGCTACGGTGCTGAACCACCGAATAGCCGTAAATTGAAAACTGGATTTTTCGAAGCAGGGTCCGCTTATCCAACATGACGAAGACCGGGGGCATTTTTTGGCTAAAATACACCCGGCGGCTGCATGAACGAAGACCAACAACAACATGAGCCAGTGTAATGATCACCAAAGGTGTACCTTTTTGGGCAAACCAGTCATAAATGAGTCCATTCGAGGCATCATCTGGTAGGTGCTAAAGGTCCACATATTACCAGTGACTGTACTTGGAATAAGGTTGAACTTTAATTTTGCGACCGCAAATGGTCACAGTTTCATCCCCCAATTTTCTGCACACCTCCCGATCGGGGCACTGGAAACTTATTCCAGCATTACGAATAGTCTTAAAGTCCCGAAGATGCGCCAAATTAAACGACCACAACGGTGTCTGCGGCGTTAAACCGAGTGAGGTCATTATTTCCGTATCAGAAAAAACTTGACATGAGCTCTCTAGCCGGAATCCACATCGGAAGGCATAGTTTGGGAGAGATTTGCTGGGGTACACCAGCTAAAGCGGCGCAACTTTTATCTTGTGGGTCACGGTCCGGATCCTTCAAAGTAGCTAAAAGCGTCAACCAAACGCGAAAATTTGGCTCTTGGTGCAGCATTTTGCCATGTCTGGCGCCATATTTTGTCCCTTTGGGGACCTGTCATGTTGTAACAGGTAAAAATTATCTTTTTGTGTTTGTTCTTTTCTATTCTATTTTTTATGTCACAAAAGTGATCAATAAAAATAATAAAAAAAGGATTACTGCGTCTCTAGTGCAAATAGCACCTAAGCAAACACTAGTCAAAAGGTACCTCAGTAACCGGACACAGTGTAAGTGCAGCCCACAATGTATGCTCTTTTTCACTCCGCGTGAAATCAAGCTTTTCGTAGACTCACATCATTACGGCTTAGCGTCCTGATCGGTAAGTTTCAATACAGTGTAGTCCAAACAATTCCAGTCAAAACTTTTCGGTAAGACTTAGCGCACTTAATTTGTCGTTTGGCAGGGATGAGCCTACACTAAAATACTGTAAGCGCCTAGCTGTCTAGTTGACGTATACTTCGGTAGCTGTTTAGCTCGGCACGACCCGTTAAATGGGGGAAGGGCGGTGCAAGAGCAATTTGACGGCTGAAAAAGAGGTGAGCAAGCTTGGGCCTGGCTCTGTCCACTTTCGGTGTAGCTCGCGAATTGCGGAAGGTCTGAAATGGTAAATGATCTCACGGTGGCTATGCGCTGCATCAAATGCCGCTTAAGGATTAATTTCGGTGTCGTAAAACGTACTTCAATATGTGGATACACTTAGGACCTCCGTAGCAACCTCACGTCTGCAAAGTTATAGTGTCGTAAGCTTAGATGACATATTGGTTCGAAAACAGCACACCTTCAAAATGTCTCAGCTTTGACATATAATGCAGCGGTATACTGCGGCCTTACTACTATCAGATAGTCTTACTATCAGTTCATCAACCATAAAAATGCCAAATGCATTACCCTGACGTCAGAGTTGGCAACATCTTCACCGTTTGTTTGCTTTATTTGATGCGTCGCATCAATTCTTGCTGTATGATGGGTCATTTAGGCAATGCTACGATTAAACATAAATTGGAAAAAGGTTATAATTTAGCCCCCACCAACTCTCGCACTTTTTCAAAGCGATACAAGTCCCTATCTCTCTGCCATAAAGTAATTCGGTTCACCCCAGCCACGATTGCTATCACGTTCTTCCATCATTTTTAATGTAGTGGAATTTGTACGCATGAACGTATTCATTCGCGACGGGTCCATGTATTGGTGTCTTTTTACATAATACGCGAAAGAAGGAACAATATGACCTTAGCCTTCTTTATACTATTAGTATCCTTCCTTCTCAATTCCTTGATTTAATGTCAAGCCACTTCCTTCATTTCAGCCTTTGTACCCACCACGTAATTGCTATCAACCTCATGCACCCTTACGTATTTTTCGAGTACGAAGTCGAGATCAAGGCACTTATAATAAAGTTGCCGTAATCAAATCTATCTTGTGAACTTTAAATACGAAGTGACCCATTTGGCTGTGTAAGGCTTGCATGTGGGCAACTTTTTCTTTTAAGCTGTGGCATGAGGACGTTGTCGATAATATCAATCATTGCATTGTAAACAAATAGTTGCAATAAATAATGAAAATACATATTAGCCAATGCACCACAAATCATGTCTATCAACATGCTCGTGATACATTCGTCGTCGTTGTAATGCACGTGCAGCACACGACACGCTTCGATCTGAATTAGTGCTACTTGTCCGTAACGCAGAATTTTTACGCGTCGACGCGTACGAAATATTCTCTATGCACCAGTGGCCACCATTTATGCTCTTTGCTTCGCACAAAAGAGGCCAACGTGCACTTTAATGACTGCGACACAAGCTAAAGTAACTTTTACGGTGATTGCAAGACAGACTTGCTCATTCTCTCCATATATATTTGTATGTAGGGAGAAGGTTAAAGCCACAGAGAGCAAGGTTTGACATCTGCAGCTTTGAATGCTTCGGCACACGATTCGTACGGCATCAAAGATTATTGCTCTTCTTTAAAAGCTCAATTTGCCATGTACACAGAGTTACTGAGCTAAATGATTGCAAATTTGTAAAGTTTTTGTACTTGGCAGCTTTATGTCATCACGCTCCACTTTTTTACAAGGGTTTTTCTGCTGCTCTGATGAAGAGTAGTATGTTTTGCAGCATCCTAAGTACGTCACCTCTAAGCATTGCGTACACATGCCAATTCGTTTAAAGCTTGAATGACAAGAAACATTATGATCTTCTCAGCGCAATTCTGGACATGTCAGAAACAAAAGTGTTAAACATTGAAAGCGATAAATTTTGAGAGGCCAAATACGAAGGTAATATGCTTCTTGACGACAATGTGTTTTCTATAATATCTTGAGAAGAAGTCCGACGAACCTTAACAACTAACGAAAAGATACGCTCCTAGTTTTTTTTCAGTCATCCTCGGGCATTCTATAACATGCAATTTCCTTTGGTCTACAAACGCGCAATATTCAATGCCGTCGAGTTTATATGCTCAACCGTCAGATTGATAGGACAAAATTTAAATAATAAGAATTGAGCCCGCTCTTGTTCAAAATCAAAATCATTAAGTAAACTCTTGTCAACTCCTTATTAGCAATTCATTGTGCATTGTTTAACATAATCAACCCAAAGTTTCTCACGGTAGCAAGAGAAGCAAAGACCGTCACTGGACATTATCCTTCCTGCTTGTGAGACCCATTCATGTCTTGGAGTGAGTTGTCTTACGCATTGATCATCTCTAGTAGTGGCACATCACTTTTACGACTTTAAAGCATTCTGTGAAGTATATGACAGTCTGACCGGGACGTCTACATGGAAACTACGATTGTCGGTGTGCGCACCGATTGTAAAAAACTTTAGCGTTCGTTTAAAGGAAAGGTATTGGTTGCCGACGTCAAAAAAAAGTTTTTGTGGCATTTCTTCGGGAAATCCACTTTACTCCCACGCGAAAAACGGTCATTCTCGTCATGCTTGCTACCTATCGTAGATGTTGTTGTAAATAACGTCGCTAGCTTACTGCCCTCCAGGCAGCCACAACTAGCAAATTTTTCTCACTATGCCCGTGATTCCATCGAAACAAAAATAGTTGCAGATTGGTTCGTCCTTTTGCGAAATGGCCTTGATGACCTCCTGACCAAGAATTCCAGCCACAATCGCGCAGACTGGCACGACGTCTGTGTCTGCAATACGCAACAATGCCCTGATACACCACATCCATTAGATTTTTAGCCTTTCGAAAGTCAATCCAATTGCAACGTACTGCAGCTCATCCGGCGACAAGTAGTCTTCGTCTAATCCGTTCTCTTCAAACTGCGCTCTCGCGTATTGAATAAAATCCACTACATGGTTGTCAGTAATCTTCCTAATGTCTTGAAGACACTTGTAACCCTGCAACACTGAACGTGAATTCTGCATGAGTCAAACCGTCCATCCTTTAATATACCTCTACGTACGTTGATTCTTGACAAACACTGACGGTAACTGTGGCGCGCGTTTACGAACACTCTGTAACGAGCTCCACTTGACTTTCTGAGCCAGCTCTAATGATTGAAAGGTAACGGTAACCGGGTCACTAGGTGCCGCATCAGTCCCGGCGACGTTACGGCGAAATGTGTGGTTCCCCAAATCGGCAAATATAAGGCCGTCGAAACCAAAGCTCTTGGCGGCGTAAAAGGCGATATTTAACGAGCGACATAGAGCATTCAATCTCAGCTCCGTCTTCTGCTCAGCTCCTATCAGACTCACGACTGTAAATTGCTTATAAAACTCATCGGGTAGCTCATCGAGTGGTATCGTCACGCACGAAACCTGGACCAGCGGGTTGAGCTCTTGAACACGGGGCAGACAAGCCTCGGCGCGCTATTGTAAGCATTTATGATTAGATTGTTTTAAACCAAAAGACTTGAGAGAAGAGCGATCGTCACTCTCACGTACATTCTTGCCTATATCCTCCTCGAAGAGAAAGAACTGGACGGATGTATCTGTGAGTGTCGTAACCTTTGAGTCGTGCAATGTCACGCTCATTCCCGCCAGGACGAGATTCTTCACTAATTCCGAGCCTAGGGCCGAAAGTCCACTAACCAAGACGTGCGAGCTTTGCAGACGTTTTTGAGCCTCCACACCCCAAAGACGCATCTGTCGATCGTACACGGCCGCCTCTGCGACGCTAAAAGTCGTCGCATGCTCCGTCATTACCACTGGTCGACTATTTTGCCTATATCTTGTATAATTTGATCGCAATCTGACGTATAAATATGTTTAAGTTTGTGCATCAAAAGAGGCTGACCTACCCTCGAAAACGTATATGAGCCATAACTTTTCAGGGACCACCCCAGTAGCCAAGGCTCCGTCACACTTGTCTACAAAACAATTCGTAACTGTCTCTCTTTCAGTATCACAATAGGAAACAAATCCTCCGACAGGTACATTTGCTCTGCTTAACTTTGCAATATTTCCTACATACCGCTCCACACGCAACTCTCAAGAGTGCAGATACACGGAGGCGACGCTAAAAGTCGTCGCATGCTCCGTCATTATCTCTGGTCGACTATTTTGCCTATATCTTGTATAATTTGATCGCAATCTGACGTATAAATATGTATAAGTTTGTGCATCAAAAGAGGCTGACCTACCCTCGAAAACGTATATGAGCCATAACTTTTCAGGGACCACCCCAGTAGCCAAGGCTCCGTCACACTTGTCTACAAAACAATTCGTAACTGTCTCTCTTTCAGTATCACAATAGGAAACAAATCCTCCGACAGGTACATTTGCTCTGCTTAACTTTGCAATATTTCCTACATACCGCTCCACACGCAACTCTCAAGAGTGCAGATACACGGAGGCGACGCTAAAAGTCGTCGCATGCTCCGTCATTATCTCTGGTCGACTATTTTGCCTATATCTTGTATAATTTGATCGCAATCTGACGTATAAATATGTATAAGTTTGTGCATCAAAAGAGGCTGACCTACCCTCGAAAACGTATATGAGCCATAACTTTTCAGGGACCACCCCAGTAGCCAAGGCTCCGTCACACTTGTCTACAAAACAATTCGTAACTGTCTCTCTTTCAGTATCACAATAGGAAACAAATCCTCCGACAAGTACATTTGCTCTGCTTAACTTTGCAATATTTCCTACATACCGCTCCACACGCAACTCTCAGGAGTGCAGATACACGGAGGTGTGCTGGAAGATATAAATCTTCCATCATCGATCGGGCACTATTGATGGGTGCAACAGATTGCATTTCAGTGACTAGTTTTAGTATGATACGAATTTTGTCTTCTTCCCGTATACACTGTATTCAACTCTGCAATTTAAGTATAATTAGGAAAAATCTCGCTGTAATTGCGAAAAAAGTACCTTACGGTTTTGATGGGCCATTCATTTGCAACTACTTTCAACGATAAGTGGGGGAAGGTGAGCGTAGAGAAGGCAAAGCAGTAAGGCTTGCAGGAGAGAGTCTGCGCGAGGAAAAACCAAGTAGAGACACTTGTTAGGAAGGGAGGAAATTTCATAGGAAGCATATTCATGATCATTGTTGTTTGGACCGTCGGACAGCCTCTTGTATTGCATAACCTAGGAAATCGGAGCAAATTGGATATCTTCTATTTCTCCTCTCAATACGAGCATGCGTGAACTCCGAGAGTTCTCACAAGGTCAGCAAGACATGGCACCATGTCCGCCAGCATTACCGAAGTTTCAAAATTTCAAGCTTGACTTCACCTTTCTTTAATTCGTCACGGATGTGATGATAAGTGATGTCGATGTGCTTGGCGCGACCATAGTTGACCGGTTTCTTCGTCGTTTTGATACATGATCGATTAACTATAAAAGGCTTTAGTCTGGTCTCTTTTACTAGCTGCACCTAAAGTGTCACAAAGAAAGCGACGCATTTACTTGCCTTCTTGTATCGCCAGGCCGGGTGCGATGTATCCGGCTTTGCTGGCTGGCAGTGATAAGTTTATTTGTTTTTGCTTCCCCGACTCATAGGTCTTCCCATCAATACAAATGCATACCAATTCATATCCAGAAGCTGACTTGCGATCAGCATGATCGCTAGCCCAGTCCGCATCCGAGCACCCACAAAAAATTATTTATCACTAGGGTCGAAAGTGGTGCCATGTCACTCGCTTCCTTGAAGAAACAACAATCCTCTGATCGCAACTCAGTGTTCAGCTTGTGATATCTCCATGAAAAGTAATAAATATCGAACAGCAAAACAACGTCTGGACGTGTTGCAGTTGTTTTAAGCATCAGAACAACTACATTTTCACTAAATTTAACAGCTTTTTCTGTTTTGCAGCACTTGGCACGAGTCGTGAGCTCAAGTCTGTCGTCCTCATTACTGCCTTAACACTCACGCCGAATTGCTTTAGAACGTCGTCGACGTAGCGTCCCTGGCATAGTGCGATACTGCCGTCGGCGTTATATATTAGTTCGATACCCAAAACAAAAGTACACTTTCCTTTGTCCGTCATCTCGAGCCGTGACTCTAGATTGTCTTCTATTTGCACAACAGGATCTGCTGGGCTGCTAGTGATGAGTACATCGTCCACGTATACCAGCAGCATATGTAATGGCCGTCGACATTGTAGATATAGTGGTACGGGTCGAAAGTAGATGCACAGAACCCAATTGAGTATACAAACCCAATGAAGGTCTCAATTCAAACCCATGATGCTTGTTTTTGGCCACTAATCGCTTTCACTAAATCCAAGCAATCGAAAATACCTTAGAGCTCAACTCCTTCTGGGACCAGACTTCTATCATGACACCGTAAAGGAATGCCGTAACAACATCAAGCTGGTCAAAGATCTCAAGCGCACTTATTTCTTCAAGCTCATTCTCATGACACTTGTAGCGTGGAGGAGCTAAACTACGGCTGTTTAGAATGCGGCTGAAAGATTATTGCGCATTTTAGAGAGCTTGAGATTAATTTGGTACGCTAAAATACTGTCATCGATGGTAAGCGGGTCAAGATTAATGTCATCGTCGTTACTATCAGGGGTTACCGACCTCGTAGATCAAAGCTAAGGTTTGATCCAACAAAATTGACGTCGCGGCTAATAACATTGTGTCCTGCCTTGATAAAAAAAACCGATAAGCCCATGAAGACTCTTGATAACCCATGCAGATACCGGCACGAGCTTTCGGGTCCCACTTGAGTCGCTTTTTCCCTGGTGTTGTAGTAAATATTTAGCAGACAAAAAAACGCAGGTGCTTTTCAGACTTGGTAAGTGGGATTTTGCTTGCAGCCTTGGGTGAGAAAGTCGGTTTATGATGTTGATTGCTGTCATTGGCTAAAAGCCCTGGTTCAATTTAGCATGGTGCAGTGATGCGCGACCGATGGTAGCTACAGTCCTGATGGCGCGCTCAGCTGTACAATTTGTCGGATGCACGTATGGAGCTGTGACTTGCTGCTCGACACCTTGGTCGCCACAAAATATCTTAAGTAAATTTGTTGCAAAGTCGTGAGCTTTATCATGTCTCACATGACTTGCTTGACGATTTGCTTCTGAACCGTGAATTGAAGCTTGTGAGACGTTCTTTGGTGTCGGACTTGGCACTCAGACAAAAGTCTCTCATACATCCGCTGGCTTCGTCGACAATGTTGTTCTATGGGGCCAAAGTATCATTCCGACGCTTGTCTTGGTTATATTCTGCATCTTAAATCAAGTTGCGAAGCACTACAATCGAAGCGGACCCATTCTTGCTTACAAATTGGTGTTGCGTCTCAGCACCGTCGAATTTGTTGAATATTAAGGAGTACGGAGCCAGTAAAGACCGTCCATAAGGTCTGTTGTGGTGTGAACCTTGCGCGCAATGTCCATGCGCGTGCCTACAAACACCACCTGGAACTTGCCTTCTGTGGCTTCATAAGCAGATTCGTGGCACGAATAGTACGGCCTATGTTTCGATGTTGGATACGTTGCCATCGGGTAAAACCACACGCTTGATGATGGTCTCGTTGTTTAAGTTGTGCTCATTGAGCTTCGCAATTTTTTTTCTTAGTGTTGCATATATGATGCGTTGCAGCACTGTCGATTGCCCACATTCCAGGCAAATTTTTTTTGGTTGAAATTCCGCACTTTAACGAGAGCGCAAACGTAACACGGTCGTAATCGTACTGATCGTTGGATCGACAGTGAGCATTGCTTGCTTCGCATTTATGAGCTTGGCCGCCGCGTCGAGCACCTCGATTCTAATTCCTCTTCTTGGTCCATCAACACTCCGCCGATTTACCCATTTTTTTGCAGTAGGTGCATTAGCGATATTCTCGCTCTGTGCCAAACGTCTGTACCGCTTTCTCAGTCTTAATTGTCGTACTTTTTTGCCACTAATTGTGCTCATTCTTTAGCACTTAAAATACAATTTACGTCCCCAACTCTGCATTGCTGGTTTCAAAGTTGAGCAATACATTCTCGTAGCTCTTTGATAAAATGAGCAAGATGCAAATTGCTACGTCTTCGTCCTCCTCCTTCGCGCCGATGCCAAAAAGCTTTGCGCTGGATTTGAAAACTTCATTGCAGTGATTAAGACATTGCCGCCTTCGGACATATCCAGGCTGAAGAGTTGGCGCTTCAAGTGAATGCGATCAGCCTTTTAATTCCACCGTATATCGTCGTAATACACTCCCACGCAACCCACGCTTCCTCACAGTCAGCAACAACGTGGTGATAGTCCGCATCTATATGAAGCAGCATTAATCCAAACGCAATGCTGCTTTTCCTGACACATTTGTCCGAGGCGCGGATTAACAAAACTCGGAGTCACTTCGTGGTTGACAACATGTCACACGTCCTTGATAAGAAACACGCCACGCATTTTGCAATTCCATGTGGCGTAGTTGTCGCCGTTAAAATTGTCGATGGCGACCTTGGCCGAGGCGTTATGCACCGGGATTATGGCTGTTGGGCTCCTTACCTGTAAGAAGGTAAGCAAAGCAAAGACTGGAAGTAAGACTTGCAGAAAGAGTCTGCGCGAAAGAATATCCACCGTAGACGCTTGTAAGAGAAAAAGAAGATTTCAAATAATATGGTCCTTAATTCGCAACTCCTTTGTTACCTCTGAGCCTAACATTTATCCATCTAAGCAAATCAGAATGACTTACCGTTCGGCCGCTATCATCTTCAGTGCGCTACTTTCTGTGTCTTTCCATGACGCCATCGTTGTTGATTTGAGCCGTCGGACAGCCGCTCAAATTGGATACTCTAGAAAATCGAAAAGAACCGAGGGAAAGCGGCTATCTCCAATAGAAAGCAATGGCTCATTACATTCCTTCGAAACGGCCTAGATGGAGAGGGATTAACATTGATTTGTCTCTCGACCTTCAAAGATCTAACAGACAGAAAGGAAGGCTGCCGAATGGATGGAACATTTTACGATGACCAAACCGAGGTACGGTTGCCTCCCATAAAAAGCTGTGAAATGCACTTGCCCCTTATATCTCCAATACAACATAGATGGAGAGGGATCAGCGTTGTTTGTTAATCTTGACCTACAATGGCTTTACAGACATAAGGGTAGGCTGCCGATTGGATTATCTTACGATGACCAAGCCAGGACAAAAAAGATTGCTTCGGCTTGTCATTGTGCCGAGACCGGCCTTGCGCCTGAAACTGTGCCTATTGCAAAGGATACTTCTGCTAAAAATTCTGCACCTGTGACGTAGGGGTGAGCTATAAATGTTCGCCTGCCACACATCTTCTAATAATCTGCCCGGTGGTCCACCGACACATTTGCTTTTGGCAATAAATTTGGCGAGCACTCGCTTGGTTTTCCGCCCGCCGAAGTTGTGGAGATGCCTCAGATAAATGATAGCACTGTTAATACACCCTCGTCGCTCAAAATACGTCTTTTGAGTATTTGAATTACATGATTATTACTAGCCAAGATCTTTTGTATTCAGGCCGAAGGAGTAGAAAAATTGTGGCTTTCAAAGGTAAAGGCTCGACCTGGGGCATATTGCATAACGAAGTAATTTTAATAGGTGGCCAGAAAGGAGAGAGATCAAACGCAAAAAAGCCGGTCTAATTCTCGGGCTATGCAATTTATAAACCGTAGGGTACCGACGCGAGTCGCCTTTCTGAACAACGGCTTTGACGAGAGAAAAAAAATGAGCGGATTGGATGGTTGCTATCTGTTCGATACAGACCATGACGTCGAGCAGTATATTTGCCTGCTTTTCGTGCCACAACAATATATAGTGTCATTTTTTTGCAAAGATGCAATGTTCTAATGCGACCCAACGGCTATATGCGCATTAAATTCTGATATAATGTTTCACCCGGTGTCAAATGAAGCTTGAAGACAAGATTGATCCGAACTTGGTGTGAGAGCCACCAAAGTTAAATCATGTGAAAACCTTAAGAATATTGCAGCCCAAATCGTAATCGCTTTAGAGTGAAACTTACGCCCATGAGTTTAAAGTGCAGCTTGCTCACTTGGTAAATTGGAGACAAATTCTTTTCGAGATGTCCCGGTATTAACTTAACGCCGAGGTTGTCGCTGGGATTTAAGCTTCATAAGCAGGCATTTATATAATTCTGCCACACTAATGCGCGGTCAAAACTTCAGCTTACAATCGAGCTGCTCGTCGCTTCTAATCTAAAATCGCAGCTTCATCAAATTGTATATTTAGTTCCTAGTGTAACTTTTAATAAAACAACAGTTTAAATATCTGAAACAACGATTGAAATATCTGATTCTATAGGAGGGTAAGAAATTCCACCAGCTGCGGAATGCTTGGGAAACGTGGGTAACATCGCTCTACAGGTGGATAGTATGATATATTTATTGATTATGCTTGAAAAAATCTGCAAGCCGGCGAAATAGGTCCACAGAGTCCGAATTAAATGCGTAATTGATCTCAATTCGCTGGATAGGTTGGCAGAATAAACACTTTCTTAGTCACGGCAGGCGCACTCAAATCTTGTGGCGCTGCCATTGAAAAAACTCGAAAAGCCAAGTTCTTGACTGAATAAAGAGCCAGAATTTTTTTGGAGTTGGGGCTTCTAACAAAGAAAGCTGCTCTTGAGGACGTAATTGATCTCTTCGATGTCGACGAGAATGTCTTGGACAGGCCTTATCGGTAAGAGACGTGACACATGGGGAGAGATCCTGAAGAAACCCAAACGTTCCTCATATTCTTTATTTAGACAATGCTCAGATGTGATTGCTTATGATCAAAGTTTTGCCAGATAGATGAGGCTGAACTTAGCGAGATGTCACCAGGCAATGGCCTTTGCCACTGCAACATGGTTTATTGATGTTTTTTAACGAAAAGGCAAAGATCGACTTGGCGCAGTCAACGTTATCCCTTCGTCATCGAATTTCTGTGTTTTAAAGTCGAACGGAAATGGTCAATTAGCTCAAGCTTACCAGTGTGGTGCACTTGAACAAGCGCATATTGAAAATAGGCCTTTTTTACATTAAGCCCAGGTACACTTTTTGGATTTCGTAGATAGCTATTGCCAAATTCGAACGGAGCAGCAAGATCTTAAACCTTATTGGTCAACATGCTCAGAGACATGCTAAGGCAACGGCTAGAAATGTTACGAGAGCGATCAAGTGCCTCGGCGACAGTTTATTGCCCTATATGTTCTAGGCATACATTCATCCATAGCCGCTTTAACGCGTTTCGTCAGCTTTAGAAGACTAGTTAAGTAATAAGGCCGAGGATTGAAGCCCTCGGCTGTCATGGAAGCGGCCGTGGGCTCGCACAGCTCTAAAATATCAAACAGTTTGTTAAGGCACGGGAGGCGTACTCAAATTTTGTGTTGCTGCCATAGTCTAAACCTGAAAAAGCTTGAAGTGCTAAATTCATGATAAATTAAGAGCCAGGATTATCGTAGAGCCAAGACTCCCAGAAATGAAAGTTTCTCTCGAGGACATGATTTGTCCCTCCGATTATGATGAGGATGTCTTAAATAAGCCTTAGCAGTAGTAGACGCTGCACATGGGTAGAGATCCTGAAGAAACCCAGAACCCCTTATATTCTTTATTTAGGCAATTATTATATGTGTCGTATCATCGAAGCTTTGCCAGAAGGAGGAGGCTGAACATAGCAAGTTGTGCCACCATGAACTGGCCATTGTCACTCGAATGTGGCTTATTGATGACTTTTTCAGCGAAAAACAAAATCGACTTGGTGAGTCAACGTTTTCCCTCGTCACCGACTTCCTGTGTTTAAAGCCAAACAGAAAGCGTCAATTTGCTCAAGCCGAACAGTGTGATGCGCTTGCACAAACGCGTATCCAGACAAAATTGCTTCCATATCATGCCCGTGTACACTTAGTGGATTTGATAGATGGTTTTTGCCGAAACCAAACGGAGTAGCTAGATTTTGCACCTTATTGGTCAGAACGTCTAGATGCATGCTAAGGCAGCGATTAGTGATGTTACGAGGGCAATAAAGCGCCCCGGCGACAATTGGTTCTCTGGTCACGCAATTGCTTCGAAACCTTACGGGCTTTCGTTTCGACACAATTGAACATTATATTCATCCATAGCAGCTTCGAGAGTGTCGTCGGCTTTGAAAGACGAGGAATTAATTTAGGCCGATCAGGTACCATTTAATTTTGCACCAAATAATGTTAGAAAGGATTGAAGCCCCTGGTTGTCTTGTAGTGACCGTGAGCTCGCACGGAACCCGAGAGAAAACGTTGGTGCGTCTTGGCCTACGCAAAAATACAAATTAACCATGCGTCAAAAATTAAGCCTAGCCAACTATTTGCACACGCTTTGCAGGTCTCACAATGACTATCACATAGATTGAAGAATGATTTTAAGAACATTTAATACATTCTTCTGACAATATTAAAGCAAACCTTCAGCGTGCATTCTACTGAACAAGACAAGTTGTTTGCGACGCTACTGACTATTCCATCTGCTGCGCGTTACTGCAACCCAAGAAGGATGATTGTAAGTCAGTCATCTCGTTTCAGGATATGAAAGGTTTTAGACCGACTTGAGGCAAGCAGTGAACAGCGTGTGAGCTTCGTGCGTCTTCGTCATGTTCCAATCGTTCGTACTAAAATGAGGAAAAAAAAATGTTGCAGTATTCATCAATTAAATGAGCCCAAGCAAATGCGTGGGTATCGAGAAAGCTACAGATATGTTATTGAAGCGCAAAGAAAATGGCTCAAGTTCAAGCTTTTTAGTATCCGAAACTTTCTTGACAGTAGGAACTTTGTGAAGGAGCATGCTAGCGAGAATACAAATAAAATGGCGGTAAAAAATGTAAAAAGACAAATTCGGCACTACAATCTACTATCATCACTGACCAGCATTACATTTAAGTTGTTAGGCAAAGCTGAGCTTCGGCCTATAACTTTGGCGGAGCCCGTGGCCAAAACAAGTTTTGATTGCCCTCTTTTCACTCGTTTCTCTACAAAAGTGTGCTGAGCACGGCCAATTATCACAAAGAGGAGCATCTGCTATAGATTAAAAATTGTCATTTATTTGAATACACCTTTAAATCAGAATGTCAAATCGTGCAGCTGGTCATGAATTCTTCGATAAACTTCAAAGTGTTGCGCTTAGTAATTATTAACATCAGTCTTCGATCGAAGTCATAAAGATTCGACATAAGATTAATTGTATTAGCTTCAGGCGAGCATTTCGCAGTCTCATTCTCAGTTTGTTGCTAAGGCAAAAGAGACATTATATTTAGGCCTCTACAATCTTTCAAGGTTATCCGAGCGTGACAAAATCGCAAATTTAGTTATCTTTAATCATTGAAAATATTAACAAGAGTCCCTCGGTACACTTTTAAGTGTCTGAGTGAGTACAAAAAGGCGACAAGGTTGAAAGCAACTTGCATACGAGAAAGCTATGGTAGAGCATTTTTTTATTCGCATGGTGATTGCACTAGTGCAATTAGAAAGACGTTTGGTTTCAAGGAATGTTTAACTCGAGTCATTTCCATACGCGACTGGCGGAAAAATCAAAGTTCTGATTACACTTCATGGAAGAACCGACAACATGAAGTTTGTGACTACGCAAGCATCAATATCTGATTAGAGCGCGACAAAATCTTTCGCATCCGACTTGGTTGACTTCCTGCCTTGGCGCTCTTCCAAAAATCCAATGCAATCTCCTGAAGAGTCTCAGTAGCTTAATTTGCTCATAAGGCTCTCTATCGCATTTGCAAATTTGCCACTCTTTCCGCACTTGTTTCCCTTACGATGAAGACCACTCTTTTGCTCACACTTGCTACTTTAAATGCCGCTGATGCTTCCGTGCCTCCCGTTCCAACAAGTCGTATGGCTGAATTTCTCCTCACGAAATCCAAGCTTGCCTCCGAGCTCAACGCGTGGAAGCAAAGCGATTCTGGACGATATGCAAAAGAGCATGGTTTCGTTCCAGCTTCGACTTCAAGATTCACTGAATCCACATCGATTGGATCAGCAACCGACGAGGAATTGCGTCGTTTTTTCCTGGCTAAAGTGCTCATTGAAGAAGCTCAAGCAACAAATCCAGAGGCTGTTTTCTCTACCGAAACACCATTTACTTTGATGACTGAAAACGAATTTGCCACGTTCGTCGGCGACTCTTTCGAACGTGAAACAAAAAATTTTGTAGTGACGTCAGAAGCTGACGAAACCCCGGCCAACTCAACGGAACCTTCCAGTACTGACAAGGATTGGATCACATCTGGTTGCGTCGCTGGCGTCAAGAATCAAGGCCAATGTGGTTCTTGCTGGGCCTTCGCGGCAGTGGCAGCTCTCGAGAGCGCCATTTGCCTCGCTGGACAACCTCTCATTCCTCTTTCCGAGCAGCAATTGGTCGATTGCGATGACGCTTCGTACGCTTGTCAAGGTGGATATCCTGGCGATGCATTGACCTTCATTCAACACGCTGGTGGAGTCTGTTCGGAAAGATCGTACCCGTATGTGTCGGGGACTTTAGGCGATCGTGATTTGTGCCGGACATCGTGTACTCCTAACAGGGTGACTATCCGTAATATCGTGGCAGTTCCTGAGAGCGATAGTGGGTTGGTCCAAGCACTTAGCGGTCGTCCTGTGGCAGTAGGCGTGGCAGCTGGAAATCCCACGTGGAAACAATACAAAAGCGGCATCGTGTCTTCGTGTACGACGTCAAAACTCGACCACGCTGTGCTCGCTGTGGGCTACACGGCTTCATACTTTAAAATTAAAAACTCGTGGAGCACCCAATGGGGCGAAAGTGGCTACATGCGACTTAAACGCGGCAATGGGACCAGCAGCTCGGGTACGTGTGGTATAATCGGCCCTAAGTCCGTCTACCCGCAACTATAGACCGTCGACTGGATACGTTTGTACAAGCATGCCTCTTTCAAAGGTCCGCTGCATTATAACACTAGCTCTTGTTCTTTAAGAGACGCGATACTTTCGTGCATTGAGATACAATCCTTTAATCTTATGATACAGTTGCCATTTATCGCATTGATAGTCATTGCATAATTAAAATCAACACTGGTGTGCTCCCTCGTGCTGTTTGTGGTGCTGGTGACAGGCCAGGAAATGTTAATATAATATTGCATCGTTCATTCAAAGCGAACGTCCCCAATATGATGATGAGAGATCGCGCCACAACCAGGCGTGGCGCGGATGACACATTTTACCAGCACTCGCTCAAAACATAACAACAGTGAAAAAACGAGGCTGTTGGCAGACTTCGACCAAAGTGACAACCGAGAATACTATTTACGTGGCTGGACCCCTCCTTATGTTGAAATGCTTCCTAATGGCGGACGCGATCTCTCAGTAAAGGAGCTCAAGCGTCTTCAAAGAGGTCTCGTTGGCGCTGGATGGGAAACGGTGTGGTTTTAACCCTCTTTTCGACCAGAATGGTGTTTTTACTCACCGCATTGCATCTTTCGACGTTTTTACTTCGCGAAATGTACCAAATTGCTGACATTTTCGAGGACCATTTTGCCATTGTCCTGTTTTTGTGGTCATTGTCTCTGATCCCAAGCGTTGCCGTACCATTTATGTCCACTCGCATTGCACGGGATGGGTTATTGGCATTTAATGTGGAACACATGAAAGTAGCGCAAGTGATCGTCCAAGTTTCGCGACTCCTGCGTGCACGACAAACATTGCGCACGCTTCGATTTGTGGCCGAAATGAAAATTCATTTGCGTGAGAATGTCCGACGCAACAATGAGCAACTGATGCTCAATGTCGAAGAGAAGCCACAAGTGCCACTGCCACAAGCACCTCGCCGACGTTCCAGCATTGTACCCATTGATGCCACTGCAACGTTCAAAGCTGCTCGCCGTCGATCATCCACTCATCTTGATCCATTGGTGACTGCAGGAGTGTTGCGGTCGATTCAGCAAACTCCTTTGCCGCTTCCCGTTGCTTCGAAAGCAACTTTCGAGCCGCCTTTATCTCCATTGGCTGCGTACTTGACACCTCGAAAGCAACGAGGGGATGCGTACCGTCGAGAGATGGAAAGGCGTGAAATTCACACCATTTTTTGTCTTTTTGATGTCGACGGGTCAGGTTCGGTCTCACGAGATGAAATGGCCAGTCTGTTACTCGCGATAACCCACGATTTAGACGATCGTCAACTAACTCGATTAATGACAGATTTGGTCACGGAAGAGCTTGAAAGTGACGAGGATAGGGCAAACGACAATGTCGTGGTAGATGAACCGAGGAAATAACGTTTGAGGCCTTTTACAAGTGGTGCAGTGCACGTATTCAAGAGAGTCGGCACTCTAAAGAGGAATTAGTGGAAGAAATCTTTCATATGGTCGATGTTGATAAGAGCGGAACGATTTCGGTGGACGAATTTGTTTTAATTTTCAAGACATTGGGACAAGCACTGGATCATGACGATGTGCGGGAACTTGTGTACCAAATGGACCGCAATGGCGATGGCAAGATCGATCTCGAGGAATTTAGTAAAATGCTACAGAAGCATGAGATTTAATGATGAAAGGTAGGAAGAAAGAGTCGATGGCGCGACACTTGTCAATACGCTTAGATAAAAGTACCTGCAAATAAAAGATTGAGCTTGATGTCAAACCCTCACACATGTCTTGATCCGACACAACCTGTCCATCAAGAATCCCAAGCATCCTCTTTCAATCAACTTGCGATTCATCAGATCAATCATTGCATAACTGCTAAAAGGTAGCGTCACACCACTCGTAGATTTGCCTCACTCCTCACAAATTACACTACCATGCAATGGCTTGCAATGTCACTAAGTGCCCTTGCAACTTTCACAAGTGACGCCAAGTCGACGGGTCATAGGGTGGACCTGAATCTTGGTGTAGGTTGCAACTTTTCCAATTACTCTGCATTGCCCATTGCAACACCCACCAAGCCTTCCTATCGTCTCCAATTGAATCCTGGACTTGGTAAAGGTCTCTACGTATTGCACTTTTCGCACTTTGATCTTCCCGAATCAGATGCGATTATTGTACGACCAACGGATCCCCCGACCAAAGTGTCATCAGTTGCAATTTGGTCGGGTAAGAATGCAAGCGGCAATTTTTATTCGACTGCGATGGATGGAAGTGGTTTCTCACTCGAACTTTTGAAAACAACCACGCTCGATCATGCCACATCCTGTCGAGGTTTTACACTTAGTGGACTGCTCTTTTCTCCAAAAGAATTGGCGGACGAGGCGCAAGAGTTGCAAGTGGCCGTCAAAGTGCCTTTGAGCAACACGGCAACTGCAATTGAGGCAGAGATGGACGAAAGTTTGTGTGGTGTCGACGAATCTGTTGCCGCAGCGTGTGCTCCCTATTCCACCAATTACGAGGAAGGCACGACCATGTTGACAAAGTCCCGGCCTGTAGCGCGTTTGTCGATTATCAAGGAAGATGGCATGCAAATAGCATTCTGTACAGGCTGGTTACTCGGCTGCGAAGGTCACTTGATCACCAACGAGCATTGTATTGGCAATAACCAAGATGCACGGAATACAAAGGTGGAATTTCTGGCACAAGCGTCGAGTTGCAGTGACAGTGATACGTGTGCAACTCATGGTGGTTGTCCGGGACTATTTGGTGTGGTTGGTACGACACTTGTTGCCGTGTCGGAAGAATTAGACTATGCACTTGTCCGACTCGATGGCAACAATACTATTGCAGATTTCTCGACATTGTACGAGCAGACGGGCTATTTGCAGTTCCGTGGCGCAGGAGCAATAATGCATGAAGACATTTACATCCCACAACACCCTTTGGGCTACGGCAAACGCATTGCGTGGCTCTACAATGGTCAACCTGGTCGTGTCGAGTCGTTCACAGTCACGGAATGCCGCAACGATGATATTGGCTACTATGTTGACACCCAAGAAGGCTCTTCTGGCTCGCCCATTATTGCGAAAACGGACAATAATGTTATTGCATTGCACCATTGTGGCGGGTGTTTAAATGGAGGAATTCCCGCGACATCAATCATTGAGGACTTGACAAAAAAGGGTCTCTTGCCAAAGTGTGCTGTTGCGCAAAGCAACAATTTGTTCTAAAGTCTGTAAAATCACAATACTAGCTGCAATAACTATACAATTTCGATGATTTCAATCGCACAATAGTATTTTTTTGCGCATAAAAGCAAATGAGTTTTGTTCATTCGCACTAATTTTCTCCAACTTCCCGGACCTAATGAATTGTTAGGCAGTTTTACATCCCTATAAATAAACAAGTACTATATGGCGTACTGAATTAAAAGCTCGGCAATCTGTTGCCCAACTCGTTTTCTCACTGAAAAAATGTATATTCTTCTGCTCGCCTCGTGCTTTTGACTCTGCCACAGCAAATATGTATTAAAAAAATAACAGTTTTTGGCTCTACAAACGAGCTACTTTTCACGTTTGCATTCTTCGTGAGTTATGGTAGATTGCAGGTATTCGCACTGCATGATAAGTTGTAAGGGAGCGCTTTTATTCCTTCCTTCCACCAAGCACTGGACGCATTCTGCTTTATTGCTATTTCTGACTTTTGAATTGCTCTGCTACAATCTTATTAAGTGCGAATACCTGCAATCTATCATAACTCACGAAGAATGCAAACGTGAAAAGTAGCTCGTTTGTAGAGCCAAAAACTGTTATTTTTTTAGAACATGTTTGCTGTGGCAGAGTCAAAAGCACGAGGCGAGCAGAAGAATATACATTTTTTCAGTGAGAAAACGAGTTGGGCAACAGATTGCCGAGCTTTTAATTCAGTACGCCATATAGTACTTGTTTATTTATAGGGATGTAAAACTGCCTAACAATTCATTAGGTCCGGGAAGTTCAAGAAAATTAGTGCGAATGAACAAAACTCATTTGCTTTTATGCGCAAAAAAATACTATTGTGCGATTGAAATCATCGAAATTGTATAGTTATTGCAGCTAGTATTGTGATTTTACAGACTTTAGAACAAATTGTTGCTTTGCGCAACAGCACACTTTGGCAAGAGACCCTTTTTTGTCAAGTCCTCAATGATTGATGTCGCGGGAATTCCTCCATTTAAACACCCGCCACAATGGTGCAATGCAATAACATTATTGTCCGTTTTCGCAATAATGGGCGAGCCAGAAGAGCCTTCTTGGGTGTCAACATAGTAGCCAATATCATCGTTGCGGCATTCCGTGACTGTGAACGACTCGACACGACCAGGTTGACCATTGTAGAGCCACGCAATGCGTTTGCCGTAGCCCAAAGGGTGTTGTGGGATGTAAATGTCTTCATGCATTATTGCTCCTGCGCCACGGAACTGCAAATAGCCCGTCTGCTCGTACAATGTCGAGAAATCTGCAATAGTATTGTTGCCATCGAGTCGGACAAGTGCATAGTCTAATTCTTCCGACACGGCAACAAGTGTCGTACCAACCACACCAAATAGTCCCGGACAACCACCATGAGTTGCACACGTATCACTGTCACTGCAACTCGACGCTTGTGCCAGAAATTCCACCTTTGTATTCTGTGCATCTTGGTTATTGCCAATACAATGCTCGTTGGTGATCAAGTGACCTTCGCAGCCGAGTAACCAGCCTGTACAGAATGCTATTTGCATGCCATCTTCCTTGATAATCGACAAACGCGCTACAGGCCGGGACTTTGTCAACATGGTCGTGCCTTCCTCGTAATTGGTGGAATAGGGAGCACACGCTGCGGCAACAGATTCGTCGACACCACACAAACTTTCGTCCATCTCTGCCTCAATTGCAGTTGCCGTGTTGCTCAAAGGCACTTTGACGGCCACCTGCAACTCTTGCGCCTCGTCCGCCAATTCTTTTGGAGAAAAGAGCAGTCCACTTAGTGTAAAACCTCGACAGGATGTGGCATGATCGAGCGTGGTTGTTTTCAAAAGTTCGAGTGAGAAACCACTTCCATCGATCGCAGTCGAATAAAAATTGCCGCTTGCATTCTTACCCGACCAAATTGCAACTGATGACATGTTGGTGGTGGGATCCGTTGGTCGTACAATAATCGCATCTGATTCGGGAAGATCAAAGTGCGAAAAGTGCAATACGTAGAGACCTTTACCAAGTCCAGGATTCAATTGGAGACGATAGGAAGGCTTGGTGGGTGTTGCAATGGGCAATGCAGAGTAATTGGAAAAGTTGCAACCTACACCAAGATTCAGGTCCACCCTATGACCCGTCGATTTGGCGTCACTTGTGAAAGTTGCAAGGGCACTTAGTAACATTGCAAGCCATTGCATGGTAGTGTAACGCGTGAGAAGTGAGGCAAATCCACGAGTGGCGTGACGCTACCTTTTAGCAGTTATGCAATGATTGATCTGATGAATCGCAAGTTGATTGAAAGAGGATGCTTGGGATTTTTGATGGACAGGTTGTGTCGGATCAAGACATGTGTGAGGGTTTGACATCAATCTCAATCTTTTATTTGCAAGTACTTTTATCTAAGCGTATTGACAAGAGTCGCGCCATCGACTCTTTCTTCCTACCTTTCATCATTAAATCTCATGTTTCTGTAGCATTTTACTGAATTCCTCGAGATCGATCTTGCCATCGCCATTGCGGTCCATTTGGTACACAAGTTCCCGCACATCGTCATGATCCAGTGCTTGTCCCAATGTCTTGAAAATTAAAACAAATTCGTCCACCGAAATCGTTCCGCTCTTATCAACATCGACCATATGAAAAATTTCTTCCACTAATTCCTCTTTTGAGTGCCGACTCTCTTGAATACGTGCACTGCACCACTTGTAAAAGGCCTCAAACGTTATTTCCTCGGGTCCATCTACCACGACATTGTCGTTTGCTCTATCCTCGTCACTTTCGAGCTCTTCCGTGACCAAATCTGTCATTAATCGAGTTAGTTGACGATCGTCTAAATCGTGGGTTATTGCGAGTAACAGACTAGCCATTTCATCTCGTGAGACCGAACCCGACCCGTCGACATCAAAAAGACAAAAGATGGTGTGAATTTCACGCCTTTCCATCTCTCGACGGTACGCATCCCCTCGTTGCTTTCGAGGTGTCAAGTACGCAGCCAATGGAGATAAAGGTGGCTCAAAAGTTGCTTTCGAAGCAACGGGAAGCGGCAAAGGAGTTTGCTGAATCGACCGCAACACTCCTGCAGTCACCAATGGATCAAGATGAGTGGAAGATCGACGACGAGCAGCTTTGAACGTTGCAGTGGCATCAATTGGTACAATGCTGGAACGTCGGCGAGGTGCTTGTGGCAGTGGCACTTGTGGCTTCTCTTCGACATTGAGCATCAGCTGCTCATTGTTGCGTCGGACGTTTTCGCGCAAATGAATTTTCATTTCGGCCACAAATCGAAGCGTGCGCAATGTTTGTCGTGCACGCAGGAGTCGCGAAACTTGGACGATCACTTGCGCTACTTTCATGTGTTCCACATTAAATGCCAATAACCCATCCCGTGCAATGCGAGTAGACATAAATGGTACGGCAACGCTTGGGATCAGAAACAATGACCACAAAAACAGGACAATAGCAAAATGGTCCTCGAAAATGTCAGCAATTTGGTACATTTCGCGAAGTAAAAACGTCGAAAGATGCAATGCGGTGAGTAAAAACACCATTCTGGTCGAAAAGAGGGTCAAAACCACACCGTTTCCCCATCCAGCGCCAATGAGACCTCTTTGAAGACGCTTGAGCTCCTTTACTGAGAGATCGCGTCCGCCATTAGGAAGCATTTCAACATAAGGAGGGGTCCAGCCACGTAAATTGACTTCTCGATGCTCACTTTGGTCAAATTCTGCTAGCAGCCATGTTTTTTCACTAGTACTGTTTCGAGCACGTGCTGGTAAATGGTGTTGTCCTCGCCACGCCTGGTTCAAGCGCAATCTTTCAGCATCATATTGAAGGCGGGGCGGGGTGAGTAAACATCGCATGACATGCACTCTTCGATACACAAACTCATTCAAGGCAATGAGGAGAATCCCCGCAAAGAGGAGGATGGCCACTTCACCACGAGGTCCAGCGTGCCAGCAAAGACCCAATAGAACGACGAGGACGACGTCAAGAGCGAGCCAAGTTGCCAAATCAATCTGAATCAATCTCCCCATGACTTGGCCCGAGATAATGGAAAGGTACTCATTGAAAGGAAAGCGCGAGTCGTCTCCTTGCAGCTGAAACTCTTGGGCGAGCAAGCGTGCCGTCTCTTCCTCCGGATGGTTGGAACGATAATCGATAAATCGACGACGAAGGGCTAGGTACACAACTTCCCGTTCAGCTTTTCTCGCGGCTGCGGCGCGAAGCCATGAGAAACGAGTGAGCCATGAAGAGGATGGCTCGGTAGCAAAGGCGTACTCGGAAAGAACGGAGGGAATGTCGGCACTACTGCGCTCAAACTCGCGCCATTCGTGTTGTACGTGCATTCCGAGACGAAGCAGGCCAAGGCAGAGCACGAGAAAAATCACGATAAAGAGAAATAGGGCCATGTGTAGCTTTTCAATAATCTCTTGGAGCTCTGCATTGCCACCTAGGACAGCTCGCGAGAGCCACGGAAGCACTTCGATTTTCGTTACGACAAAGAGCAACAAGCCGATAAAGCCCAGCGTCGTGAGCTCGCCAAAGACTGTGTTGACGAATGGCATATTGAGCTCATCCGTGTGTTCTTTCAATTGCTCGGTTGCAATCTCAAAGAGAATGGAAATCGCCACAAGTGTCGAGATGGTCACAGCCGCGACAATCCCTACGCGGCCACCGCCTGGTTCCGTGTCTTTACTTTGGTCTAAAGGCAAAGTATCAGTCTCTTGGGCTAAGCTTAGCACCACAAACAGCGCGAGGGACCACAAGAGACTTGATACCAACCATGAGATGATTGGCATCCTGCAAAATGGAGGTCTGTATCTATCTGCGTCTCTTCGAGATCGTAATTACATAAACTAGTACGAAAAAAGATATTTTCAAGAGTGATAGATTTACGAAAAAGATCCAATCGACGGCGTAGAATTGCGGGTAGAGTAATAACACCACACGTGCCCGAGCTTATCGGTCCCATTCCCGCGTTTGAGTCGCATGTAGCTCCTTTCGCCGCAATTAGAGTATTTTGATTTTCAAGTGTGTAGACGTGTTACCCAGAGCGAGCCTTCAATGTGGTCGAGTTTTGACGTCGTACACGAAAACACGATGGCACTTTTGTACAATTGTCACATGATTAAACACCTACTGCCACAAGACGACCGCTTGATGCATGTGCGTCTAGCATAATACCCACGAATGATGTGGCGTCAAGTTTGGCCATACTGCCTGGTTTTTTTTCTAATAAATCAATTTGCGGTAAATAAAGCTTATTGTGACCTGACATTGACGTGTGCGCGCGATACCAAAATTTCGGCTTGAGCCAGATCACGGTTGTCTGAACCCATGCTTCTTCTGACGCATCTCCAGCAGCTTCGTACGTCTCCTCTTCCTGCAGATCCTTCCTTAGCGAGTTATATGCAGCTCTCAGTTTCTCGGTATGCTTGCTCTCGAGCTGTAGTCGATTTACGTCAGCTGCTGCAAACCATTACTTGACCAATACTTGGACCTTTTATTCCTATTGATATTCGGCCAGCGACGTCATTCATGTTCGGGTCCGGACACTACTTGTATTTCGTATTGAAAATCCAGAAATATTTTTTGCTTACGGTTTGATCCCATCCTCCACATTTTTTTCACTTTCACGATTACGAAGTTACTTCATACATACTAAAAAACATCAACTCGCGAATAAAAATGTTACTTCAGACATACTAAAAATAGTTTTATAGACGGTGTTATCCAGGAAGAGCGCTGAACATAAATATGCAAACATTTATTGAGCTCATATAAAAGCTGCGGAGTTGTTCCATGTTATTGTGAGTTCGAAGCTATTTCCGACTTTACTCCATTTTAAACTTGCTCTAAGTATATGATTTGTTTAAGAAAAAATTGTCAAAAAGCAAGATCGGATCTAGATATTGCAATATCGATTGTGATAGTTTTTAAGTGCTCTTTGTTGGATAAAAAACCTCAATGATTATGTCCACGATGGCCAGACGAAGCACAAGTATTACTCGTGTACTCAGCGCCTTCAACGTGTGCTTCGACGCGACTGCTCTAATGGATGGTGAAGCCAGCGATAATATAGAATCACGGGACCCAGATAGGCGTTTCCTTTCGTCATCAATTTAGAAAAGTCTCTTCAAACTTCACGTCATAAGTCTCTTCCAAACATTGAAATAGAACCACATGAGAACCACGAGCCACATCCAATTCAAAAAAGTAAATCCTCCAGCTCATTTCAAAATTCGCTTCCGTTGACTCGACACTTGCTTGTCTTTCTCCCTTCGTTTGCAATTCTCGATTTTCGACTCAACTTTCCATGCGTCTCCTCTCTGCTTTTATTCTCCAACTGCTCAGCAATCGAGCATTAGCGCGTGTCGTGCGCTTCGACTGGAACATCACGACGCTCGACACAACGCCGTTCGACGGCGTACGAGGTAAATTCGGCTACGGCATTAACAACGAATCGGCCCATCTGCACCCAATCACCGTCACGCTAGGAGACGAAGTTGAGGTCCACGCGACCAACCGATTGACGGAACAGACGTGCATCCACTGGCACGGCCTACGACAATTCGGTACACAAGAGATGGACGGGTTGTCGGGTATCACTCAGTGCCAGATCCAACCCAACGTGACGGCCATCTACCGTTTTAAACCCAACAAGTGTGGTACCTTTTGGTTCCACGGACACGAAGAAGTGCAGTACGTCTTTGGTCTCCGAGGACCGCTCATTGTCCATTGCCCTGTAGCGCAACAGCAAGATTGGGAAAAAGACATTGACGAGGAATACACGCTCTTGCTGACTGATTGGTACCACGACCGACCGACGGGCACTCCCATCTGGGATACCGTCTTGATCAACAATGTCGGACGCTATGATTGTGCCGTGGCCCAAGCGGCTGGTTTCGAGTGTGGACCAACGACTCCATTGCCTCGCTTTCGGTTCAAAACTGGCAAGAAATACTTGCTCCGACTCATCAACACGTCGGCAATGGCAGTCTTCAACGTGAGCATTGACAACCACACGTTTCAAGTCGTCGCAAGTGACGCCAACTATGTCACTCCTTCCGCGCCAATGAACACCATTACGATCAATGTGGCACAACGTTATGACATTCTCGTGCACGCCAAGTCCATCTCGTCCCAAAACGCAACGCCAAAGCAGCCTGAAGCGCCAACGTCGACGCTCGACTCGTTTTGGTTGCGTGTGCACTCGCTCTACGGCTCGCCGTGGACTGCTCGTCCAGCCGACCAAGTGCCTGCTGGCTTTACTCCCAATGCGTTTGCAATGATTGACTATCAGCCCAATGCGACCGCAGACCCCACCACGTCCGCGTGGGCGACGCCCGTGACAGTGGGGGAATTCAACTACACGCCCGTCACTCCAGTGGTTCTCCCGCCCACGCCCGACCAACGCATTGTTGTCGAGTTCAAACTGACCGTGCTACCGCAGAACCCGACCACGAATCTCGGCTACGTTTCCATCAATGAAGGCGCGTTTAGCTCGCTCGTGATCCCACCGAGTCCACCACTCTTTACCATTGCCCAAGGTGCCAATACCGAAGACCTTCCGACAACCGCCAATGCGATTGCATTGAAACACAACGACCACGTCGAGGTCGTACTCGTGAATGAAACTCCCGAACAGCATCCCTTCCACCTCCACGCGCACTCTCCGTGGATTGTTGCGAGTGGATACGCCTCGCGCGAACAGATTCTCGGACGCAATCTCTCAGCTCTACGACTCAATGGACCCATGCATCACGACGTGTTTACGGTCCCAGAGTGCAAAACGGACGCCGCAGGCGCGTGTACAGATCTTGGGTACACGGTCTTTCGGATGAATGCCGACAATCCGGGTGTATGGATGATGCACTGTCATATTGACTGGCACTTTATCCTTGGTTTGGGCATGTTGTTCGTCGAAGCAGAGGACGCGCTCCATCAAGAAGGACTGGGGGCGTTTTCCCCCAATATGTTGCTGAGTGTGTGCAAAGGAAATTTCACCCTCTAGTAGAGCGAAGACCCATTAATTTGTGACGAACGTTGAGTTTTGTCGCCTATTAAATTTAAGAGACTCGCCTTTTCAATCTTATATGGTCTTCATTTTTAAACGACGTTTAAAAAAATTCTTTAACGTATCTTCTCAACAAAGTTGCGATGCCACGCCACGTGCATTTTCAAGAGGATGAACATGAGAGTATTAAGTTGCATCCACTGTTGCAATACGATTTAAAAATTGTACTCTGGTTCGTACAGCAGAAAGAGGTGCGTTTTGTGACTTTGGACAACTAAAGTTTGTGCCTTATGGAGAATTGAGTTTCTAGGAACGTCCGTGGCTACGATCGCTCATCCACTCGACAACATCTCGACGTCGGACACAAGATATCTCATTGTTACTCTGGTACGTCAAGGTATTGGCATGAGCTACATTGTGACACTTTGCTGGGCCTTAGGTTTGTCTTTATTACAATGCTACCCGACTTTGGCTTTCCGTATTTTTGGATTTGCTGTGGCAATTTACTTGCTGTTGTTATTTTGCAATTTGTGACCCAATCTCCTCGGCCCCTTGATTTGCATCCCCCATTGTGGCAGATGCAACAGAGGTGCACCATCGATGACACGAAAGGATTTCCCTGTGTCGACTGCCACATGGCAGTTGTGGTCTTGGTGCCAGCAATGCTACACTCCCAATCGATGGTGATACAGCTACTCTTTGTATTCCTTGGGCTTTACATTGGACTGTGCAAAATAGTACTAGCCTCGCGGTTTGTATCCCAAGTATTGGCAAGTTTTATCCTGGGATTTACTGGCATCCTCCTTGGCAATCGTGGCAACCTAATTGTCAAAAGTTACAAACTCACGCAAGGGTACACGTACGTACCCGCTTTCTGTTGCAAACCAATCAAGATCTCTAACTCGACTGCTTAATCTTGCTTATAGTATCGCAGCAATTCTTGCGCTTCTCGTGCTTGTCATGCTAGTCCTCGGCACATGGATTGAGAACAACGAGAGCAGTTTACTTGCCATCCCGAAGCAAGACTTTCTCGAAGTCATTACCAACATTCTACACTCCGATGCAACAAGTGCAACACCCTCAACATTTGCATTGAAGCAACCTCCAGTAATTGCAGGGCACGAGCACAATCGCAACGAGGATGAAAAGATTGCTCGCAAAAGAGACTCATTCTGTTATCTCGTCCAAGGAATGCGTACAATAAATCAAAAATCCTAACAGTTCTATCGTTTTGAAGTCGTGGCCACTCTTTTAAAACTGCAGTGCAACTTTGAGTTCACTACGCTTCGCTTTCGACACACGTGGCAACAATGCATTTTTTCCCACCCAAGTGTTCATTCGAATGTGGTCGTGACCTTGGAGTCGTACAATGCTTGGCCCTACGTCCATTTTCTCAAACGCTTCTTGCCCGTCCAACGACAGGGTTGTAAAGGCCACGTGATGATCGGCATGTTCAATGAGACTGACAAAGTCGCGGATGGAAATTGCGAGGCATCGTTTTGTAAAAAAGTTGTCGACGAAACCGAGACTTTCTTCGGCTAATCGATAGAAAACTCGATTCTCTTCCGTTACTTTTGTAAAGACTTTGAGACCAGTATTGACAATCTAATTCGCGTCGCAAACGAGGATAAGAGTCAACGAAAAGATAGAGTACAAAGCATCCTAAACACGTACATTGAGGGCATTGCCACTTAGACACGAAGCAGAAATTTCCTTGTCCACGTAATACACTGTCGTGGCGGAGTCTGAGCGACACCAGAGGCAAAACTAAAGACGTTTCAAGTTGCATAGAAACATCAGTCAAAAAAATTGATTGCCGCTTGATGCACCCACTTGCCTTTAACGATTCATCCTCAAGACCGTAAAAGTCCTGCAATTGGTACCAGAGTTTGTCACAAATTCTACGATAAAGTGTCTCTTGTCTCTTGGCCTTCTTTTCCCCTTCCCCCTTGGTTGTCTTCTTTGGATGCAACAATGTGTTGCAAGCCGCAAATTCCGAGTCGGGCATAAAGTTTTCGCAATTTTTCAAAAAGTGACCGCTTTTGCCACAGAGTTTGCAAATATAAGCAACAGGAGGCACCTGTTGCTTTTCTTTTAACGGTTCAAGACCTTCTTGCAAACCGGTTCGACCCGGTAAATTGGCCACTTTGTGCAATACTGCGACAAAAAAGCCACCCGAGTTTTGATCAATCGGAATTAAACGAAGCGACTTGTGGAGCTCATTTGAGATTGTACCCTCTTGCGGGAACATCGATCGGGTAACACGGGTACCACGTAGATCCGACGGTACTGCCTCGTACGTGTCAAACCATTCGTGCAGCGTGTCGACGTGCTTCTTGGTTGTACCGTCGTGTTGGAACACGTGACCCTTGTGCGTAGACTTGGACTTGGATCGCCACCCCACGCGCCACTTTGATCGACCAGGACGCACGACAAGCCCCGGCATGGTCATTGAAACATCCACAAGTTTTAAAGCACCACTAGCACGACGCAATAATTCTGTCACAACAGCCTCATTCTCAATTGGATTGAACGAGCACGTTGAGTAGACGAGAATGCCACCAACTTTGACCAACGCAGCCCCTCGTAGGGCCAAATTGAGTTGAATCGGATGCAGCGTCAGCCCTTGGCCAATGTGCCAATCTTTCCATAAAGCCTGGTTCTTACGAAGTGTACCGTCTCCACTACATGGTACATCACATAGTACGCGATCAAACACATTGGTACAATGCAGTGTCTTTGCTCTTGCATCGTATAGACCCGGAAATGTATCGCCAGCACCACAAGTCACCACTACGTGACGTAATGTGTTGCATGAAAGACGGTGAACCAACATGTAGGCACGTTTCTTATCGAGATCATTGGCAATCACGAGTCCGCTCTGCTCTTGACTATGATCGTCTGCAGTCGAGAGCAAAAAGTCAAGAATTTGCGTCGTTTTCGATCCAGGTGATGCACACATATCCAGCACACGGTGGCCACGCTGTACGTTTAAGAAAAGCACTGGTAACATACTCACGGCTTCTTGACGAACAATATTGCCACGGTCCGTCTGCTTCAACAAACACGAATGAAATGCACGAAGATCCTCAATCTTTGGGGCTGAATAGTAGACACTCGTTACGTTTCTCCATAGATTTGAGATGACCACTTACCGCTCTTTGACAATGCTACACGTCCACAATCCATTTGCCACGCTACATTTTCCTGCGGGTACCACGGTATTGGTCTAATTGTACCATGAGTACCAATGAATGAAATCCGACTCTATCACGTTTGCCACTTACTTGGGTGGAGTTATGGGGACCTCTCCATAGAAGTATTGGTCGCTCGGGAACTGGAGTTTTGTGGCCAGTAACGTCTGAAGCCTATCGCATCAGCTCTTTTAAGTCATTGTTACAAAGCCACTGTTTAGATTAGTAGAAATACCTTAAAGCGTCGGGACGGTGAAGATTTAGACGGAAAGACACGGGCAAAGGCTCGTGCAGCAACTTCATCAGTAGCTCAAGCTCCGTTTCGTCCTTAACAGCATCGGTCTCACGCTAATGGTACAGAAATGAACATGACAATCCTTATGCAAGATCCTAAGAGGGTTGCTGATTTATGTGTACCAGGTACTCGCGAAAGCTCTGCTTGTAAACGTCGAGCGATGGCTTGGTCTTCGGCATGGGACCCAACCAATATAATTGTACATATGAGCCAAGTTTTTTATTCTTTTTCAAAGGTTCATTCCATAAATGGCGGCCGATGAATGTATTATGGAAGGTCTTGAGCTAATTAAGGCCATTTTAGGGTAAGCACCGAATCCAGTGATCAAATCTAAGTTTTATAATACAATATGCCATTGGCTTAGTTATTTACAATTTGACATGCCCTTCTACCTCGAATTTAATAACTGTTGCTGCTGCTGTTGTGGCGGCTGCGACTGATTCGGGACAGAGTGGTGCGTTGGTGCAATCTGCTCCACGAGCAGCATTTCAGGCCGTTTTGTTGATGTAATAGGCACGGCGCCAGAGCAGATACTTGGTCGCGGAGATTGGGCTATGTTAGTGCGTCCGGCAAGTCGTGAGGATTCATCGGATCGCGAAGTGTCCGGTCTTAAAAGTGAACCACCGCTGGAAGATGGGCGCAGCAAGCTTACGCGTGACGCCTCGGTAGAAGACGAGTTGCAATTCAGCCCAGCCGAAAACATTCCTATCGAAATGGGTAGATTTGCGAGGCTTTTGCCACCAAGAGAGTGCCGGATACTCGGGCCGGCGAGAGCAACAGTGGTAGCGGTAGGTTTTACTACAGTTGGAGGATACGGCACCGCTTCCAGCAATCGTTTTGTGAGCTGAATTGATGACAGGTCCTTGTTTACCAGGTAAACAAACTTGAGATCTTGAAATCGCTCTGATGTCGGATATATTAGCGAGCGCAGCACATGTGCTGAGTCGCGCGTTAGCATTCCATCTTCTTCCAATCGACAAAACCGTAGGTACATCTCCTTCCGGATGCTGAAGTGCAAATCCACAAAAGAATTTATCTGTAGTCGCTCACGGGGCTGTGGTAACTGTTTCGCTTCCACAGCTGTAGAGTGATGGAAATCTCCAGCGGATACTGCACGTCCAGAAGAAGTCGATGTATTCATAAACGCTTCCATCCTCGCACGCTTGTGTACACTGACAGCACTTCCACGATTCACTTGAAGGCGCTTTTCGCGTTTCAGCTTAAGTGGTGGGTCACCTTCGTCAATTTCTTGCGATGCCACTTCACGCAGTATGTCGAACGCACTCAAATCACCACGACTCGCGGCACTACCTTGAGTCTGCTTTACTTTTCGGTTCACTGGCATCTTTGCTGGTTTCGTAAATGCAATCGATATTTCTTTTTGCATCGTCTGGACCGAGCTAAGATTCACCTCTGAAGTAGAATATATAGGAGACTGTTCATTTTGGTGTTCCATTTTCACGTACACCTGAAAGTCGGCTGAGGCTGCCGACGACGGCTTCGACGACGACGCGGATGAGGAGCAATTATCAGATGTATTTAGCATTGGCAGTGACAACACTGCTCCATTCACTGGCGTCTCACTTGCCGACGGACTGTTTAACAACGACATGACGGTGTTGCACGATGAATAGCGACTTAAATGGTCGTCACCAAATTCGCTCTTTACCGTCTGCTCCCTTCTATCCTTGTCCCCTGTCGTGTTACCAACACAAGACTTCTTACTTGCACCAATTTTAGCCGCTGCAGCTTTTGACGGGGAACTGTGCGCCTCGGTCACCACTTTTACTGTGTATTCTGGCGATGCATGCATGATATTTTCACACACAATAGCATTCACAGCGACCACTGACGTCGTCGATTGATTTCCTCTACTACCATTCTTTATTACCGAGTTCGACGGGGAGTGAGGAGCTGCTACCTTTTTCTTTGGCTCCAAATCGAACAAACCCACTCCAGCACTTGACACGAGTGGTTTGTTCGTTTTTTCACCCTCACGAACCTTTGCAGGATAATAGGCAGCTTCCGACGGTATTTGTTTTCCTTTTCGCGACGCATTTGCTGTTGTCACTTCCTCTTGAGTCTCTCCCTTCGATCCGTGGATCCCAAGCGCCACTTCTCTCTCCTCGAAAGACGAAACCTTCTTCGAAGCCTTTGAGATGGCAGTGCTCATTGAAAGATACGCCGCTTTCGCCTTCATTACTGATCGATTACCATTGTGAAATGCTCGCGCGTCATCAATACATCGTGGACATACGTACGTTGAGTCTTTCCATCGGCCTGAACTCTTGATAGGCGGTAAACAGCCAATGTGGAACCACTGGTTACAGCAATCGCATGCTAGACTCTCATTAATGTGCTCGTCGTCCATCGCATACCAATCGTCAAACGATTTGCTCCATCGCGTAAAGTGAATCTTAATGCGCTCGCCGCACGTATCGACCTCAGTAATCAGTGCGTTATAGAGCACCTCGTCATTGTCTACCAAGACTGCTTGGTTCACTTTGAATCCTGTCGTAATCTTCACATCATCCACCTCTTTACCAGCCATCGAAAAAGGCAGTTGGCATCTACCGCAACGAGATCCCACGTCGTCATCACTTGCCTTCCGTCTAGTCTCTTCGTCGTCGGTACAATGATCTTCACTCTGCTCGGCCTCGCACTTGTGGCAACAAAATCCGCCTAAATTGCTCACGTCTTCATTCTGCAACTTGGCGCACTTGACATGGAAGCCCTTGCCACACCACTCGCAAAAGTGATCGCAACCAGTGCGCGCGCACTGCACACAAGGTCGTTGAGAGCGTCGGAACGCGACAAATGCACAAATCTGACAGCTCGGCGCACCCGTGCTCTTCTTGCTCACGGACCACGCCTTCGCCACGCCGTCCAGCAGCAAGCTGTTGCCGCACTGTTCACAATAGCGGTGGCCAGGCGTAGACGCACTGCTTGAGGACGAGGTGGCAGAGGGCGCTGGACTGCCACCACCCGCACCCAGCTTCGATTTCTTGCGGCGCTTCTGCTGCGCTGGTTTCGTGGCCTTGCCCTTAAGATTCCTCCCCATCCAGAGTGATGGTCTCGTTCCGCGCGCACGCGATTTGGAAGTGGAGATCCTCCCCCAAACCTTACCCACGGAGGGGTGAAGCTGTCTGGTCTATGTAGACACCGAACCTTCGCGCAACCTCAGCCCCCGGCTCTGACCCGCTTAAGATGCGACATTTTCATCGAAAGCTAGAGAATGGTTGTACTGTACACATTTGTAAGGAAACGAGCATTTTAGAGTAATTACTCTTAATATAGAAAGCTTGAGCAAGCTCGTAGCCAGTTTCATGCTTTTGTCTTAACATTTTGTTAAAAGATTTTCGGTACCAAATAAGAAGAGGCTAAGGCACCATATGAATTAATTAGATTCATATGAAACAAGGATATGCCGAAATCAACATTCACCATTTGTGCTCACAATAAATAAAGAGTAAGATGCTACTATACTAGCGTTGCTGCAAAGCACGAGAGTGTGTGTGCCAACTGACTTTTGTTGTTCGCATGAAGATAATGTTGAACAGGTTCTTAACTCATGCGGCATACAAGAATGCCTCCTAGCTGCGTGCGCTGCATTTGTGTGAATATTTTCAGCTTAGCAAGCTGTTGCTCGTAAGAATGCGCCAGAAAGGATGCTATATCTGACCTTGTTGTGCATATCTCGCCACTGTCTTAAGTCAGCTGATTATAGTATAGGTTGACAATGGCTTAAGTCATCTGATTATAGTATAGGCTGACAATGAGTACAGTTTTCGCTAAAAGACTCGGCTTTAATGAAGATGTGCCTTTAGAAAAAAAAACTTTAAAACCGAAGATGCATCGACGTCCAATTTTCGGTGCTCATATTTCGGGGTTCGTGTGCAAATAAGCGATCAGAGTATGTGGCATAAAGCTGAATAGTGTCGCATTAAAATAGGGTATCCGTATGTGAGTCCATCAGACGCGAGAACGTTGCGGGCGCGTTCTTGTTGCTCTAATACTTAATTCTTTTTTGAATTTTTACATAAAATGTGGAAATAAAACCGATAATCGTATATTCGAAAAATATGTTTTTACGAATTGATTTAGGGAATCGTTACTATGCGCATAGGTTTTCTTAAAAAGATGCCCATAGCGTACCCCTTCTCAAGCTTTTTCGGCCTATGGAATGCCGCACAAATTTTGACATTAATTTTGCTGAAGCGGACGTAGAAACTCACGTTGCTTTGAACGAAAGAAAATCATGGCAGGTATTGTTCACGCGTACGAATCTCCAGCAGTTTTAAGTTTAGTAAAAAAGACTTGAGCAATTTGCGGTTCCAATAGACGTCAGTTTAGCGCGAATTGTATCGGCATGTCGGGGGGCGACCGCAAAACCACAAGGCGAACATTGGCGAAGCTCACCATATTTAACGTGCAACTTGAGATAGAGCTCGAAAGCGGGCCCTTACTGTATCCTGGTGACACAGTTTAGAGCAACGTTTCTTCCGGTAAGCTTTGAATTCTGCCAGCGCTTTCTTGCCTGCAAGGGTAGGCATGGTATGATTTCCGATGAATGGTTTGAGGAAAGGGTAGCTAGCACTTGTAGTGACGATGGACGGGGTGATTTAAGTTGCTCTTCAAGAGGAATCAGCCACAGACAATCTCTCTTCAAAATGACGCGAATGATCAGTGCCTAACACTTAAGAAATTTGTCCGCAAATTCGTCCAATATCAATCCTATAAAGTAACATGCTGCTTTGGCTGTGGTAGGGAAGCTTACGTGATCCGTGCCTAGCTCAAAGGGTAGACAAATTGTAGCTCTGAAGGGTAGCTGGCAGAAACCAAGGTCTTAGAAGGGGACACGCATATAACCAGGCTTATCCTGGGGGTCTAAACGCAGACTGTGAAAACTCGGTCCCTAATAGACTGTTCGTGCTTCGCTAAGTAATCTAATATAACCGGTATTTTTTGTCTGATACTCCTAAAAAGATTTTCGGAAAAGGTTGGGGTGACGCCCTCCTTCCAAGCGCGGGGGCTTAATGCTCGCGCGCTTCGGGCAGGTGCTCTCGGGCATCTGCAGGTCTCTAACGAGTCTCACCCTCGACGCGACGGTCTCCAGCACCAGGCCAAACCCCCTTCCACGCCCTTTATCGCGCCAACCGCATCCGGATTGGCTCCTTTAATGTGAATTCTCTAGGTTCGAAGCGCAAGAAGCACGTAACACTCCCCGAAGATCTCCGGCGCTACCGCGTCGATATCCTTGGCCTCCGAGAAACCAAGATCTACGATAGAGGTGAGCACCGCATTGATGACTTCCTTCTAATCTTAAAAAAAAAAACGAAGCCAAGACCGAAGTCACCGAAATTCGCCGCCACTGCAACCCGTCGGGCGCCACTCGACACGCCCGATCCCGAGAAGAAACCTGGCACCACACTAAGAAGCTCGGAACACTCCTCGGCGATATTAAAGATCTATCCCGACGCAAGTCCCAGGCCACCCTCGCGCTCCACCGCCTCTGGTCCGTCTGGCTCCGCCCCACGTTCATCTCACCCAAGACACGCATTCGATTGTACAACACCTACGTTCTACCGATTCTGCTGTACAACTGGGCTCTTACCAAGTCAGAGCTCCACGGCCTCGAGAGTTTCTATCGCCGCCAGCTTCGCTACGCTCTTGGCTATCGCTACCCCCGACCCATTTCGAATGCAAGACTCTACGACCTCTGTGATGAGCGGCCGCTGAGACTACGACTGACACAAGCTCGCTGGCGCCTGTTTGGCCATGTACTTCGCCGCAATCCCGACATTCCAGCTAACCTCCAGATGCGTGCCTACTTCTTCTCCACCGCAGCAAAATGGCGCGGACGTCCCCGCACCACGCTCCCCTCGACACTCGACCACAATCTTGTTTCCCGTGGCTCCGGCTTTCGACTCCGGACAGCACAAGTCCTCGAAGTGGTACGTACCCTTGCACAAGACCGAAAGAAATGGAAGACCCATACGACCTCGGTGCTGGATGCACTGCCCGCCGAACGAGACTCGACGTATGCGGACACCACTCTATGCCGTGGACTAGCCAGACTGAGCCTAGCACGTGCATACCTTGGTAACGCGATAACGTAATACATTACATTACATTACTCCTAAAGAGCAACACAGACGATTCGATTCAACTTTACTGGCTGATGTTTTTTTGTGTTTTGCCTCTTGAAACGAAAATAGACCTGGCAGTCAATGTTGAGGATCTTGGTAGCACTGTTTTTAATTCCTATTTTACTGGTGGGAATGATTTATTAATAAATTAGATCCCAAGCTTATTAAACATTATAAAAACTTGGTAAATATGGCTTGATTCTAGGCACGTCATGACTATGAAAGCGCAAGCCTTGAATCGATCAATGGGGTAAGGCCACAGACTGCAGCCAGTGGATCCCGCCCAAATCAGCTTGAGTATGCTCTCATAATCTTGGTAGATCGTTTGATCCGTTACACGCCCAAAATGAATCTGAGATGTGTTAAACAGCTGAAATCTACACAAACTAACGTCATACAGAATCTTCATGGCGAGCAATTAAAGGATCTTCTCAACATTTTTCGTACGCTTCGGCGAAATCCACTGGCGCCACCGGCTGCCGCGCTAAAGTAGTATTATGATACGGATAGCATTGCTTTAGATGCGCTACAACTAGCCTCGGATACGATCGATATACATAGATCCGCAAGAATCCTGGGTAGTGTTGTTCCACAGATGGGTGACAAAGCATAATAGACCTCTATGGGCGAGTAACGTAGGACTGCATGACAAACCGATTACGTTTGCTTTATACCGGTTTGATGAAGCGCCACCGATAGCGGGTAACTCTACATCGAAGACTAGAAAGAGGAAGCAGAACTTAATTTGCAGTACAACCTTAAAAACACGCAGAGTTACGAAAACTTCGAAGTTACTGAGTACCTAGCTAAGTTGGAAGCAGAAGACGTATTTATAGTAGTGCGTCTGAAGATGAAATCTTTAAATATAGACACGTTCTTTGTTTTCGATGAGGATGCCTTAAAATAGCCTTATGGATATCATACGCTGTGCCTGGAATCAAATTTTTCAAAGACTTGGTAATTTCTTTGTTGGAGAATAACTCAGATATAGTGTTTTGGCATCCAAGTACAAGATTGAAAAGTCAGACATGTATCTCCCAATAATAAACATCTTTCCAAAAGCAATCTGAGTTTTTTAATGTCTTCTCTGCTTAGATACCGAAACTGGTTAAGATACGTGACATTATACTATATATTTTAACTAGATGAGCTAAAAGATAACTAAGTTACCTTCTGAAGTGTAATTGAGTCGTGCAATAAAGTATCGAAATCTTCAGTGAAAGCGGATTCCTGGTCTTTGGGGAGAGCGTTCTAGTCGTAACTTGAGGTAAGAGTGAAATTTATTTCACACCGACGTGTTGATGTGCGGGGAGGGTGCTGCGCCAGTCACGGATCTGGTCTTACTCGAACTAACATCACGCCTTTCGGGGCGTGAGCGCACGTTTTAATATCACTTTGTGGTATAAAAACAAAGCATGCGACGATTTTGCGTGGTGGGAAGCCGTTTACCTGACCAGTTTACGTGGCTCCACTATATGCGTGAAAAAGTCTGCTTCCTTTAGCCAAACGGAGTTATCTCCTGGCAACACTCGGGCTCGAATGGTTATGACGATGACGAATCTTCTTGAGATCTTGGAATTTTGTTTTGGCAGAAGAAGTTGGTATGGAATTGAAATAACTTGAAAGCACGGAAGTCGATAGCTAAGTGTAACCGCCGGTCTCGAAAGGCATGTATCGCGAAAGCGGTCACCCCAAAACAAAATAAACTTGCAGTCGCGCAAGGAGAGAACTAAAATCAGTTCTGCGTTCAAATAATGAGCGAAAGGCTTGAAGCGCGATAAAGCGTGAAAAGCCCGCTGGTCTCGAAAGATGACTAGCATGTATCGCGAAAGCGATCACCCCAAAATATAAGTAATCTTGCGACCGCGTGAGAAAAGAGCTGAATTAGTTCCGCATTCCGATAAAGGAATAAAAGTTAGAAGCTTGTAAAGGCTAATAAAGCGTAACAAAGCTTGTAAAACTCATAAAGCGTAAAAACGCGATAGAGTTGATAAAGCATGAAACGGTTTAAAAGCGCAATACAGCTTATAAAACTTGTAAAGCGTAAAGCGTGCAAAGGCTTACAAAGCCAAAAAAAAGCTTTAAAGCGTGGATCGTGAATCTAGCGATTTTCGTAAAAAAACTCCACATCCGCGTGAAGTAAAACTGAAGCAGTTTCGCATTTTCAATGAAGAAAGTACTAATGGATAAAACCAACAGTAAAGCGCTGAAATTCACAATGATCGAGTGAAATAAATCCAAAAGTTAGGCGCTTCAATACATGATAAATGGGTCTTCGAAAACGTGCTGGTTCCATTCATGTTTAAACGAGTTTAGCTGAAATTTGTACCGGTGCGAATTTGCGAGCCGTGAATGCGTAAGAACAGTAAATAGCCGCTGTAAATGGAGGCGTATCATTGGTATGGTTTGATATTTGATATTCCTGATCATCGCCGACATTCTGTGTTTGGAAATAAAACAGAAAATGTGTTATAAAGCTTACGCTGGCATTGGAAGTGCACTCTGCGTAAAGAAGGTCAGCGTTTTCGAATCTGACGCAAGCCTACATACGGTATAAGTAGTCGCTGAGACGTCTTGACGCAAGGTCTTTAAGCTACGTCGAGTAACTGCATTCCTTTGTTGTAATTTCTAGCTAGGACAGTGGCTTAAAATGTATGACCTTTCCATCACATGTCTTTTCAGCATTTTGATTAATACTACCACGGGCAACATCAGCCGCTGTATGGCCCCTTGTTCTTTCTCTACAAAACAGGTCGAGCGTTGGGAAAACATTTCAAAGCGCTGGAAACACCAAAGAGCTTAAAGAGGCTCGAATCAAGGCACCATACTTAAGACGTTATACAGGGAACACGGCGCGAATCAAGACGAAAAGGCTTTTACTTTCTTGAAGCTCGATCCGTAAAAATAGTTTAAATATCCGTTTTGGCTTGAAATGCGTTTCTTTATATTTGAAGCCGTGGCATTGACGTACGCTACCTCACACTTTACCACCGCGTATCGAATGCTCTCCTTTTTTCTCTTTACATCTCTACCATTTGCTTGATGTGCTTAGTGAACCCCGCCCAAAATGATTACACATTTCTCAATTTAAATAATTGCCAGCCTCGAGCAAATCAATAGCATTGCTTGCTACGCTACTTAATATCTCTTTCAGTATGTAAACCTCGGCACAAATTGTCGCACCCCTTTTCAATTTAGGCGTGGTAATTTTTTAAAGGGCTACATCACCTAAGTAAGCACACTTCTCACTCAGCTTTGCACTTTACTTTCCCCGGTATACTTTTTCAGCTTGACATTGACTCGTGTTTCGCTTGAGCTTTCGTCAAAACAATATCTTATCCTTAGATACGCTTGTTGCGGACTCGGTCTCGACATTCAGTACCAATTTAAATATTAAGTCCGATCGACTTGCATGCCTTTCGTTTTTCATTGCCAAATTTGAAGTAGTTACGCAAAATATTGCTCACGCTTAACTTCTAATACCAATCTAGATTTAAAACATTAGATGACTTTTTCCGGTGTTCGATGTATTCGAGTTATCACTATTATGAAGTTCTTTATCTGTCGTTTCACCTGCTTACTACTGAATACCATCAGCATCAACCTCTCCGTTTTGTCGCCACATCTTGAGTTCACGAACAAATACGGTCGCATCAATTATCTATCCTGGACACGAGAAGATCACAAAGGAGCCCGCGGCTTACCGCGGCAATCCAGAAAAGGCTGCACTATTTACAGGGATCTCAAGGTAGCGACAGGAATTTTTTTGTAAGATGGGCAATTGTTCGCGTGCACGGTTGCCTATCACACTACACAATACAAGGGCTTGCACTTAACAATGCAGTTTACGCATCTACGGGCTTCACAATATTCTTAACGAATGAAATATAGAAGCTCCATGAGCCTATTACTTATAGGTGTCTGTGCAAAGACCACTCTTCGATAGTCATCTGACTTTGGTCAGCATGCCATGACATTTGGCTTTTCTTTTCTCTTTCAGTGACGAAATAGTCGATACCAAAACGTTGGGTCTTAAATGTTGTATACTTTTGCAAATTTATCTGATTGCATATCTTGCCTGAGTATTTCCACATAGGTGTTTGGAATCTACGCGCCCAAAAGATTTCGAGCAATCTTTATTCTCTCTAATAAATATTGTTTACTTACTCGATCCAGAGCTACAGAAAGAAGAAGAAAGCATCACAACAGTAAGTTACTTACTCCAAGCTTCGTTTTGGATACACGGCTCACCTAGTAGTCAAAGAAGCGAATACAATCATTAAGTACTGGATGCTTTTCTGTGTTCGAAATTACATTGTCGACGTCAATGCGAGCTCATGCTCGTCGCTGCATTGGGTATAAAGTTATGCAGTCAACTCTTACTAAGCTCATTCTTTGGACGAGACATTTCTTTGGAAGGTAATGATGTCCGTCGTTCAGTCATCAAAAACTTTTCTATGCGGTGCATAAGCCTCATAACTCACAAAGACGCAGCCGACTATGATCGACCAAAAACTAATTCTCTCTACTAATACTTGCATATCTGCTGTTATAACAATTGCTGGCAGTGATTTATTGTAAACTCTAAGCAGCAAAATGTCAGATGCTTCGACGAAGCTTTTCTTGCAAAAAAATCAACGTGTGTTTAGCGGCTCTAATGCGGCGCTTATAATTGAGTAGGCGTCGCCAATGAGAAGCAACCTGACACTGCCTACGAGTACAATTCACTGGTAGCTAATTTGCCCGACTGCATTGATGTTAGGCTAGATTAAATAACTCGGTTTTTGAAAAAAAATTGACATCGATTCTTATACAAGTTAGGACAAGAAATGGTGCATCTTCCTCCTCTGTAATAGATGCACCAAGATCCCCTCACACATATGGCATCCTACCTCTCTACCTGTTTTGTCATCGTTAGGACTCGACCGACTGTTTGTATAGAAGTCACAAGTGTGGTAAATAACACTCATTTCTACGTAAATCAAGTCTTTGTGGCCAAAGCACATTGGTGTACTCCGGAAATTGCTGTACGCTGAGGTGCTGTCAAGCAGACCTTCTCACAGCGGTCTACTTTTCCTAAAATAGTCATACATTAGTAGAACTCTGCGTTCTATAAGTTCGTCCGACAGCCTGATCTTTGGCATTACAAAAGTACTTATTGCCGACGTCACGGAAGTAAGTGGTGTGTGTACTTCAATTGGTAATTGCGACGTATCACTATGTATCAACGGTAATTCTGCTATTGTATGTGTCCACCTTATCCAAAGAGGACACGGCGCAGTAAGTCTGCAAACTGACTTCCGGATGCCTCATCAACGCCCTTAATCGTAGCTCGAAGTGTGCGATTGGCCTTTTCAACAAGAGTCTCTGACAAAAAGTACCGGCCTTGCGTATCTTGCGCATAAAAGAAGAATTTGTACTGGGACCCGACGTCGCCCGAGGCCATTGTGACAATGCCGCGCGATGCAAATGCTTGCTCCAGCTCGTTTTGTGGAGGCAGCGTTGGAAGTTGCACCACAACTTCAGCCACCACTGGTCGACTACCCCACTGGCTTTGAAACGTTGCGGCATCCATGACGGGTGAAGGGACCAGCGTCAGGACTGAGCCTGTTGCCTGCGGCAACGGAGAGCCACCCGAAGTCGAGCCAAAGTCCATATCTAGCAAGTCCATACTGGGTGCTACTGGTTGTGGAGGCGGGGCAGATGCGTATTGTTGTTGCTGTTGCTGTTGTTGTTGCTGTTGTTGTTGCTGGTGAAAAGGTGGGGTACTGATCGCGTCCTCGTCGCCTTCCTCTTCTTCCACAGCATCATCAAGAGGTGCAGTGGGGCCAGCCAAGTGTGTCGACGATATAAAGAGCTCGCTTGGCTTGTTATATACCACAGCAAGCGAGTTAAATTCTTGAAAGAGTTTGTCCATCAAATCCGTCTCAATCGACTCAGCAAACACGCTCACTATCTCCTCTGTGCGAAATTGAGCCACGATAGCAGCGGCCTGCTCCGTGGGCTGCTGTTCTAGCAGCCGATAGTACAACAAGGCACGATCACGGACATCCTGGTGATTCGACTCATTGATGGCAGATCCAAGTAGACGCCCCAACATGCTTTGCATCTCGGGTGGACGTTTAAAGAATAGTTTCATCACTGCAGCCAAGAGCTCCAAGAGAACAGAGGGTGAAGCTTCATCGCTAAAGTCATCGACGAGTTTTTCTAAAACGTACGGCGCGCGCCGCAAGTCCTGACCAAATTCACCCAGTATCCACACGACCGCAGCCTTTGCGGCAGGCTGCCCCACTGCAGAGATAATGCGACACAACACGGGCAAGACATCGTGGCGTTTGTCTGGGTATTTGCGTAACAAGTCCTTCATGACAACCAGACTTTCGTCGCGCACGTAGTCGAGGTCGAGCTCTAAGAAATCCACCATCGTATCCATAATGTGGTCTTGCATCTGCTCCACTAACTGTTCAGCCGCGTGCTGACCATAAGCCTCAGGGACGTTGCCCCCGTTAGGATACTGCTGAGGGATCGTGTTCTTTGATAGATTGGGACTTACTGCAATGTCGGCAATCGCCCGAATCGCCCGGCGAGCAAGCTCCTGGTCCACGTCCGTCACGTATTCGCTCAACTCGGTGACAATATCGGCCACATTGGCGCCATCGGCAACAAGAGCTAAAATGTCAATCTTGACGTACTTGACGTGCGTAGGCTCATTGTATCGGTTATAAAATTGGCGGTAATCGCGACTAAACACATGTGGCTTTTTGCTCACGAGCAGCAAAATGTGATGCAGCACACAGTAGTTAACTTCATGACTCCCGCCGGCCATGAGCGTCAAGAGTGGTTGACGCATGCGCTCAAAGACCTGGTCTTGGATCTGTTCCATGCCACGCGCTTGTGTGAGATTAAAAAAACACTTGGCTGTCCCCAGTACCACCGCACTATTAGACACGCGAAGGCACTGCTCAAGAGTGTTCATGATCGTAAACACTTCGTCTGGACCCGTGGGTTTGTACTTGGCAACAATCTGCAAAATGTTGCATTGACCCCATTCGTTAAAGTCCGAAATACGGCTCAACAAGTGCAAAACAATGGGCTGATTGATAGCAATCCCTCCTTCATCCGCCATGATCTCATTAAGAGCCACTAAACAGTTCGAAACAACCTGCGGGTCACGGTCTCGAATCATATTGTACAACGTATCAATCATGTCGCTCTCTTTAATGATCTCGGGATTCAGCGAGTAAACTTTCAAGATCCCAATGACTCCAGTCTTGCGTACATAGGCACTCGTGTCCGTTAACGACGCTTGCAACGGGTCGTGAATGTACTCGAGGATCGAGTCAAGACGAAGAGAACAAAGCGAGCGCAACGCCAGGCCACGAACCATTGGATCTTCATTCCGGCAATCGTTGAGAAGCGTGTTGATGCACATAATAGCCAATTCCGAGTTCTTTTGCGCGTAATTCGTGAGGTAGAGATACACCATTTTCTTGGAAATCAGGTCTTTCGTGTCGACACACAAGACCATCTCACTAAAGAGTCGAGAGACATCGATGCCAAGCGTCATGTAAGCAATCACCTTTTTAATGATCTCACGCTTGCGCTTGACATCCTTTTCGACCGTCACTTCCCGCAACAGCTACGAAAGATACACACTTAAGGCCTTGCATTCAGATTTAATCAAAGGCAATGTACGCACGTTCTTGAGTTCATTCACTTCGCCCTTTTTCTTGTCAGTAAAGTAATTCGGATTGCTGCTGCCCGCGGGACGTTGTACACCGGGTGCAGGAGGCGGTGCCATGCTCCCAGGGGGAGGAGGGCCGTGTGACGGGTAGGAGGGATTCATGCGGAAATCTGACGTGGAAACTTACGTGTACGTCACACCACACCATTGACCACCACTCTGCTTCTGTCGGGATATTGTCCAATCCACGCCGCTTCCGCTAGAACGACCGGTCCACACTCTTTCATCTTGCTGCCGCACTCGATGGCACTGAAGCGTAGCCGCGCCGCCCCAATTCTTCGGGTCAAGAAGATGACTGCGGCAGCAATCCTCCCTACGCGTGGCTCGATCCTTGCAGCAGGTCTGGATCTCTCGGCTGCTTACGACGCCATTATCCCAGCGAAAGGCAAAGGTCTTGTCAAGACTGACCTCGTCATTGCCGTGCCTGACGGATGTTATGCGCGCGTGGCGCCTCGCTCGGGTCTTGCGTGGAAGAATTTTATCGACACGGGTGCTGGCGTTATTGATGCCGACTACCGTGGCAACGTGGGCGTGATCTTGTTTAATCACTCGAGCGACGACTTTATTGTCAAGCGTAAAGACCGTGTAGCGCAGCTTATTCTCGAAAAGATTGAGTACCCAGAGGTGCAGGAAGTAGACGAAATTGAGGACACGGAGCGAGGCGTCGGCGGCTTTGGCAGCACTGGCGTGAGCATTCCGGTCGCTAAGAAAGCGCGCGTGGTGAGCGACAGATCGACAGAAAGCGAGGAAGATGACGACTTTGACACTGTGTTTAAGGCAATCGAATTGTTGTCGGTGAAGAAGGTGATGGACGGTGAGTTTCGCATTCGACTTAAAGACAAGCTATTTACGGCTTCCACGAGACAATTTAAATTGCTTCACAAGGCTCTCGGTGACTATCTCGATGATGGAGATGGCTCCAAGGCGATGGAGTGGATCAATGCTTTTCTTAAATCCAGCGAACATCATTGATGCTCGACTGTTTTCGTCAACAACAACGACATTATAAGACTTCATAGAGTAGACAATTTAGAGGCATACCGATCATACACCAATATAGCCTACGCGAATACCTTGATATTTATGAGGTCACTTTACCTTCCCACAGACGTTGTGCTAATCGGCGACGTATTGGTAGATGTCGACTTAAACTTCCGCAAACAAAATGAAAAAGTGGTCAGCTTATCATTGGATCAGGCTATGTACAAATAGTTAAATGAGAGGTGCTGCAATCGACTAGACATCACTATGGGCGAAAAAAAGCGCTTGAAACCTCGCTACCGCGATTCAAGTCGACTCACTCGTTTGGCGTCAGTAGAGCATGCTTTTTAAAAAGACTTTAACAAGTAAAGTAATGTTTACTTGGCGGACGGGCAAGGCTCCATCGACAGGAAATAGAAAGACCTTTGGTACGGGTATTGCTCAGCCATGGCGCCGAACAATACGACTTTCTACTTTGCGTATCGCGAGAGCTTGAAAAGCACTACTCACGCAGTGTGAAACTTGTCCAAAAGTTACCCGCGCAAGTTTACGCGTGTTTTTATGTAAATTTTAGTTGGCGTCGTTTACACTCGGAGGATACGGTAACGTCAACTTCTCTGACGCCAAGTGTACAACACGTGTTGATCCGTTGCGATGACAGCATTCGCATACAAATTGATAAGCAAGTACCAAGTCAGCGCAAAAAGTTGTCGAGCCATTTACGAAGAGCAACTTTCACACCCGCAATTAGTGGGTGTATTTTCTACACATTATCGACCTCTTGAACCTAGGCAGCGGTGGACAAGCTCCTCGACGGCATTGACTTCTTCACTACGTACATTAGACGGGCCTTCTTCGGCTCAAATCTAGTTGCTATTCTCCATTGCTTCATCGTCGTCAATGCCTTTTGATTGCAACTTATGGTACAAGGTTTTCTCTCGCCAAAAGACTCGGTTTTAAAGGCTATTTGGACAAAATAAGTGTGCGCCGTTATCAACCAATGTGCATTGCGAAAATTGAGGTTTAAGCGGTTAAATGCTTACGGAGTCCGACTTGATAATGATAACATTTGTAATTAAGCTTACGCCACGACGACTTGCAAAATAGTTGCAATTACTGTTAGACCAAACCAACTATTAAGCAAGTTCGATGCGGATTATGCAGGGCTTGCATAGCATCCAATCGATTTATGGAAAAAGAATGCTTGGAAAAATTAAACAGACTTTTTCTGACAGCATTCGGGAGAGCATTCCGTAAGCATGTGTTCTGGCTTTGCTAGATAAGACAAAGCTTTTAGTATGGTTTGAGACGCTTCAGAGTATATCATCGGCTGCATATATTGAAAAGGTTTTTAAGAACATCACCTTCGAGACAAGGTTATCTTTTTACTCGGTCATTCGCGCAGTAACTTATAGTCTTCGAAATTTAGAAATTTAATAAATGTCCAGCTGGAGCGCATCTGCTGTGATATGGGGACTAATTTAAGTATCAATTATTCATAAACGGATCTCTTTGGCAGCCTCCGGGTCGTTCGTGACACCCATCCTTTAAAAACCCATTAACAGATTTGGCAGGGCTCATATTTTTATCAGCCATGGAGAATAGTACGCAAAAGAGGAGTTGGACATAACTTACCACGACCCAGTTGCTTTAATTCGGGACATGGCTTTACCCTACTAATACGCGCAGGATTCGTGCATTTGTAGCCACCATATACCCAGAATCAAGTCGTCATTGATTGTGCCAAATACCAAAATGCTAAACTGTTGAGTGGCCAGGTATATTTCGAATCTATGGACGAAAGGGCTAATTCATCAGCCACTCCAACTGACACTGACTCAGTCGAGGTTTTCTTTCGCAAAGCTCTACTCTACCGTTTTTAACCGGCTACGACGTATTGCTGGCGTTTAACAGTTTGCGACGCGTCAGACTCGATAAGGACTTTTCCGGTACATTTGCATGTACAACCAGCTGCTGTTTTCTTCTATCGAGAGCTGCCAGATCTATTAAGACTTAGCTTAATTGGTGTAGATCAGCTGTATACATAATATAAAAACGAATTTGTAACGGTATGACCGGCATTTTGTTTGTGTTTAAAGATCTGCCAGATACCAATAAGCCTCTGAGTAAAATGGAACAGTATCCATCGAGACTGGCATACACTATATACGATTAATTGATGCAGCCATAGCGACGGATGTAACTTTGCTCAACAGCTAATAAAGGTTGTTAGGACTCAACGCTTAATCTTGGTTCTGTTTGCCAAGTGGAAGAATCACTACTTATTCCTACATGTATCGCATTGAAGTGTTCAATCGCAGGTATCTGAGGAGGAATTTAGCTCTGTCAGTGTTCTTTCAAGCCCAAGTACTCATGATCGGTCATAAGCAAAAGTTTATAGTCTACTAGCCAATCGAACTGAAATTCCATGATCAATCTCAATTACGTAGACAGCACACTTAACGTGAAATGATCAATGACATTTTCATAGCAGGGCCCGGAAGTCTTATAATTATTAGGAGTCAGGAGACTTTATTCTCATGTAATGTCTCTTCTCATTTGTATAGATTATGCACCCTCCCAAGTTTCTTTTTGTCAGCACGCACGTACCGCTAGTGCAGACAAAAAGAAACTTGAAAGTAAGCCCAGCGTTGTGAGTGGCAGACCAAACAGCTCCAAAATTCGAGAACACTTGACGCACGGGTAAAGACAACTATAGATTCCATCATAGTGCAGTGCGCTCGTCCAGCTTAGATAACGGTGACTTAGCTGCGTCGGTCCAACTGCGAGATATTGAGCAGGCTTTGCGAGTTTCTCGTGGCGTCAAAGGCTGGAACTGCTCCACGTATTTGGGGCCTCAGGAAGGATAGATTTCTCACACAACATATTTTAGGATGGACACACGCTGTATACTCCGCTTAAGAATGCCGGACTCGGTGCATGTTGATAGGGCTGAGTCGCTTGGCGTAAAGCGTCGAGTAAGAGTTATGCGTCTAAAGTATAGGCATTTTTCATAAGATGTGATACCTAGATCGGCCCTGTATAACACAAAGCAAACCGGCTTGCGCAAAGATGCGCTCTTGTCAATTTCACATATCATTCGTAATAGAGCTAAGGTTGCATCGTTATTAATCCGTGTGCAACTTCTTCGATTTGATACGAGCTGCATACAAATTGAGCAGCCGATTGACATGATTTTTAACCAAGTTTTGCTGGGAAGTTGGCACGCCGTGTATTGGCCGTGTAGCTGGCTGTGCAGTGCCCAGAGGCAATAAGTATCGGTCCGCGATTGGGGACGCCGCGGTTTGCGAAGTCAAGAGGCTCGCCGGTTTTGCCTGAAAATATATTAGCTTACTGCTTTGACTCCTTAGATGCTATATTGGAACACGGGAATCCATAATGGGCGTCGGCGTTGACACCGCTTCGTGGAATTTCAATTTTGTTCTCCGAGTAAAATCTTCTACTGCTGCGACATGGCTCACAATTATTCAATCTTACCCATGAGATGCAGACCGTTATTGATGAAGGACGGATACAGACCTGACGCCGCATGCTTAGTGTTAGTACTTCAAAGTTCGCCAAAGGTAAGACGACAATTTAAGATACAAGCGAAGCAATGTAGCTTTGTTGATTCCACGACGTTTCAGCACACGCCCTCTTTGCTCATCTGTTTAAAGTCCAAAGCCTTAAAATCGAAGGCTTTATACCCGGTCAGCCCAAAATTTTCGTAAGCTTGCCAAATCAATTAAAACCTCAGTTTGAAACAATCCACCGGACATGCCGTGGTGATTCAAGGCAGTGTCAACAATTTGCTTCACGGTTTAAGCCGCGAAGCTTGAATTTGTGGCTGAGGAGAGATGAAAGATTTTGGTAATTCAACATCCAAGCAGAATTGGTGATGCCCAGACCCGTCGAGAATATCAAACTCAAAGCTGCCTCTGCCAGGCTTACAGGAATGCCCAAGACGAGTGCGACGGGCTTACACGTTAAAACATAACGAAGCCTGTTATGCGAATCTTACAAAAGCATTTGATCGATCTATTGGAAAAAAACTTTGGAAGTCCGGCGACACAATGCGACTATAGCATGCAAACAATTCAGTGAACACTTTGCCAAACGATCCAAGAGCCAATTTCGTGTCGCTTAGGCCGATTAAATAATTTCATCGGTTACCCGCCTCCGAGACTTGATGAGGACGTGCTTGAGTGAGGCACCTCGTTCATGAAAAAAGACTACTTGCTATAAAGCATGAGCAATTGTCAAAACGCAAGATCGAGTGACGTATTTAAAAGTCAGCAGCCTTGAACTACCGGAGATAGCTATTATATTCGTGACAGAGAGCTTCTTGTGACGAAAGATACTTTTTAAAGTCAAGATTTGCCTCATAGGCTATAAGTCTGCAGGAACAAATAGAGATTTTGCTTTTTCACGCACTGCGATATAATTGCTTAACTTCTTTTGAAGATGGCTATCAGCTTTTTTTCTTGCAAACTTAAGGTAAAGTATACGCTGAAAAGTATGATACTTTGGCTAATTCCCCCTACGATCTTCAGACTCTGAGCTCGCTCATGTCTTCATTATGACCCCATTTGTGCCAGGTCTAAGTTGTGGTGCGTATGCGCGTGATTACACGTCGTACTTTTGCTAAAAGGTGATGCTGGACCAGAAGTTACTGTTGCAAATTAACGCGAGGCTACACTGACGTTTAATTGTGTAAACAACCAAAAGCCTCGCCAGATGCATCCCCACTTATGGCAATGTTGCCGATACTACTGCGCTGATGATACTTTTTTATTAAAACTATACTGATTGCATATTAATAGAAAATGATCGGTCTGCCGAAGGACTCGCTAATTAGCACTGATAGTGTGGTCTTTGATGACTGATTGCGATAAAATTGACTTATTTGACATCCGTACCGGACGTTGTCAGCAGCAGGCTCGACATATATTAATGATTAGAGGAGACGCAATTTGGGTCATTTGTCAATTGTTAGAGACAAGAAAGTTGGGTCGTTAACTGAAAGATGTGCGCAGATATATCAAGGCGCTGAAATAGCATGCTCTTGCTTGCTAAGTTTTCACTGATTAAGGCTACTCATGCCTCAACAGGCGACACGCCGTTTAAAAGTCAATCATCAAGCCAGGCTCCACATTTGGCAAGCTTCACCAAATTGCAAATTAAGACTTGACTAAATATAACAGCTACACGATATTCTCGTATTATCCCTTTTGCAATGTGTAAATGAATTCAAGACTTCGCGCTCGAACATTTTTCATCATATCGAAGCACACAATCCGGCTGCTCCAATTTTTTTAGCGACGAATACGTGATAAAAACAATATACTTCTGAAGGTACATGACGCTCCAGTTAGCGTTCATTAACGACAAGAGAATTGTTTTTTCGATTGTCACCATGTTTTTAATCCCAAGTGGCCAAGTGCACGAGGGCCTGTAGCTTTTGCTAGAAGGTCGACTCACACGTCGGCTCCTTTACAGAGCCTGCTGATACCTACAAATTATAATGTTCACACGTGTTGGCTTTGTGTTTTAGCTTACCCAGGGTTAATGATAGCACAGGTTTTGAAATGTTTATAAAAATACAGGACATTTGGCACAGATGTAAGCCAGTATAAATGGGATGGCTATTTCTTGATGCGGTGTTTAAATATTATGGTAGTTAGGGTACGATGGTGTCAAATAGGAAATTGTGCTCTACCACTGCGTTTAAGTAAACCCTCTTTCGGTTTTTGTAAGCCCGCTTGCTGATGTCAAATGCGAGCCATTCTCAGTCAAATGGTCAGACTGGAAGAAGTTACCGTGTGCCTGACGACACATAGCGTATTATGTTCACTAAAATGCCACATTATAGGCCGACATGATTTCAAATGGTTAGATTTGCATTCAGCAGTGAGCTTCTTGTATCATTGGGCTACCATTTATTATTTAAATCGACTAGAAGGGTTCTGAGACCGTAGAAGATCACAGTTTAAATTGAAGTGAAATTCTATATATTTCCATGCAAAGGAAAAAGTATTCTTGAAACCGGGAACCGGACACTCAAAAACTTAAGGTATTTTTTACAAACAAGATAAAGTACCATCTCGTCACACCTTTCCCGATCCTTGAAAAAAGACATGGATCGACATACACCATCGATCTTTTAGATATCGTATTGACGCATATAGCGTTTTAAGTGGAGCGTTTTGAGGTGTTAAACGATTTTAATTCTATACAGACCCTCCCACACCTCTTCATAGCGGTGCTTTCGCTCTTTAATTAAGTATTGTATGGCGGCCGATGGTGCCTTAACTTTTATAAGCATATGGCTCAAAAGTTCGGTATGTAAGACTGTGCGCTTTGAAATATCAACCCAGCCTGAAGTTCATTACAAAAAAAGCAATTTCTCAGTGCGATTTGGATACTTCGAGCCCAGATTCATGGTCGTTCATTCTGTTATAGAACTTATGGGCAACACGGCCAAAAGAGCTCATTTTCTTTTAAAAGGTGATCAAGCTTATATGGTCAATTTAAAAAATTGCGACCTGATCACCAGATCTGGTTTCGAGTAAGATGTCAAGTGTGCTCGTTCGGTCACACAGAGCTTGCTGCTTTTTACTAAGAAGGCACAAGGACAAGCCTCTTTCGGCGGTACTTGTTTAATTGTCCCGAAGAACTTTGCAAAATAGATCTTTCCTGTCAAATAACTTCTGACAAACTCACTGTGCTTGCCAACGACGTTAGTAAATTTAAAAGCTCTTTTGACTAACAAACTTGCCAGACAGCTTATTATATCTCACGTAAATGTATCAAATGCGAATCTTTAGTGGCAGCAAACGTGCCAGAGGTGGCTGGTCAATTTCGAACAGCAATCGCCGTTGCGTTGCTAGCCGGTCTGCTTAACTATATAGCTTACAGTAGCTGTTGGGCCTCATTTGATGTTACGTTCATCACCGGAGACATTGAACAACAGGAACATGGACGAGAACGATTTCATGCTACTTGTATACAATTGGCCGACACTGACACAGATTAGGATCCAGTAATCACTTAATGTAGGTTGACGTTGAATCTCAACCCGTGTCAAGTCTTTACTACAATTTTACTCCATTACTTGGCTTACCCGTGCATCTATTACACGATTGTCATATGTCAACACTTGGTCGTCGTCCTAAACTATAGATCTCGACCTTAAAGTCTTCTCCACTTCTCTGTATTTTCCACCATATATGGTCAAAGGCTTTAGTACAAGCACCCATTTCAACTTGGATAACGATTTCGATATGCTTTAGATCAACACCAGATTGCTCTTCACGGGTCCACAATCTGGTGAGATTTACATGAAGTAACGTACCACGATTAAGTAAATGAGCTTTAAGTGATCATCATGATTAGGACGACTGTTCGTACATCGTTCTGACAGGAGCGTATTAATATTAAAGGGATCCGGGACGACCCCCGCTCCGGTTATGTGCTCCAAATGTCTACCATCACTCTGTCGAGCCCTCATGTAGCAACCGCAGAGGGGTGAAAAGACCAGCAACTTCTCCGTCATGACCGCGCCGCCACTGCGCGTAACCGCCAGTAGATTCTTTCGCTTTGAGTGCGATCACGACCAGCTCTTTCAATCCGAGTACAAGCGGTTCGTGTGCGCTATTTCCTCATACTACTCTGTATCTTGTGAGATGGTCGGCTCATTTTGACTCTGTGGACCAAAATGTACCTTTAGGAGCAACCGCACAAAAGGATTGAAAATCCTCCGATGTTTTCCGCACTGTTGTCCCGAGCATATTGACCGAAGTTACTGCGGCGCGTCATTAAGTGTGAGCATTCGACTAGCAGAGCGTGCCGTTGGCGCTGGGCCGCTCGAGGCGCTACCCAGTGAAGTCTTGGCAGTCTTTGCGCGCTTTGAAGCTCTAAGTGACGTGAGTCTCCACACTGGCGAGTGCGTGGACGTTGATAAAATTCAACGAGGCGTTCAAACAGATAGTAACCCAGGTGGCCAGTGGATTGCTGGGGTACTGGATCGTCCGTCTGCGTTGGTTGTCCCGCTCCGAGGTCTTGATCTCAAGGCCTCGCATGAAAAACCTCTGGTCTTTCACTTGAACAATAAAGCTTTTCCACGATGGTATTACGACTGGGAGAGCGGGGCAAACAAAGCGCAAAGACTGATGAAACATAAATTGATTGCATACGTGATGGAGCGCGTTGCCGTTGACACGAACGGGAAGTTCACGACGTGGTCAAGTCCAGAGGCGCGGACGCAATTGTACCGAGTTGTACACGTAATGTCTTCGGCTGAATTTACCGTCATTTCATACCGACGAGCACCGCTTGAAACGTTGCAAATGGACAAGGCATCTGAGATGCGGTTGAGCAAAGAACCCAATGAGCAAATAGGCGTGGGTGAGTTGATTTCACCCAAAATTCCCGAAACAACACACCAAGTGTATCAATCAGGTCCTCACTCGCCAACAAATGACGTGGATACGGTACCCCCTGTTTCTAAACGAGACGATTTAGCGTGGAAATTTGATCATTCTTCACCAAATGGTAATGTATTCAATAGTGAGGCCAAGCGCCGACGTCGAGTTGCGTGTACGAGATCACGGGACGCTGGAAATGGCCACCCGCTATGTGATCAAATGTTTTGGGCGCATACTAATGCGCCTGTTGTTGCCGTCTCCAAAAATATTGCTTTACTTTTTGCATTCGTCAGCTGGGTGCCGTTACGACTTTATGCTTCGTTCGTGGAAGAGCTTGTGGAGTTGGTCAAGCTGAATATACTCGAGCCATTAGCAATTTTTAAGAAGGATACAGAAAAGGATGCTTTTGCTCGATTATTACTCCAACACGCTCGTTCTGGAGGAGATTCACGAGCTGATGGAGATCCTACACTTTCACTTGAGTTGGAACTTTTGCTTCGAGTGGCTTTTCAAAGTGTTCTGTGGCTATTTTCACAAGAAACGCGTCGCTGGATGCGCGATTTTTTCTGTTTGAACGCTACCCTTGTTTTGGACAAGAAGGCAATGCGTCGATGTTTTATTCAATTCCTGCGTGAGTTTGAAGAACATATTAACGCAGAAGTCCTAGCCACGTCCACCTTTCGCAACTTGTCAAATGTGACCGATCAGGTGATTACTGCAGTTTATTCAAATGAATGCTTTTATGATCGTCGACCACAAGTGCGCCAGATTTTGAGTGGCCACAGTTTTGCGGGGTGGACTATGTTTGTTGCACAACTGCGAGATACATACATTGATGCAACGAGCTTACCGGTTTATTTGCTGTATCCCGAGCGAGAAATTACCTTTAAGACGGCTTTTCCACCTCATTGTGCTCTTGAATGCGATTTGAATGGCGAATGGCTTTTAGATATGAATGACACCCAGTGGGAAATTAATGAATCCTCTTTGTCACCTAATCATGAGATGATTGCCGAAAGCGGAATGCCACACATATCATTTTTCTCGCTAGTCGAGTTCATAACTCAAATTATTCGATTTGAGATAGCTGTTGACATTCAAGAGAGTTCACTTCGACTTCGAGCACCACAAAATTTGGCTGGACATCTTAATTGTATGCACTTGGTACTTGATGGTAAAGCGCGTGTTTTTCGTATGCTTCCGAATGGAATGTCGTCGTGTGCTAGTGCAGGAGCTCTTGGAGATTATTTTGGTGAAATGCGCGTCGAAGAGCCGAGTCAGGTGATAATCCTCATGGAGATATTTAACTGGTCGTTAGAAGAAGGATTACCGTCTTACCATGTGCGCACCTGTCTTGAGTTTCATTCAAACGGTCGATTGACTGTCGGTGGGGACATTTTAGCAACTACAGGATTGGGAAGCTTCACAGCAGAAGAAATTTTGTATGTTGGAGAAATGACTTTGCTTGCCAAGCGCAAAGTGGTCGAAAATGCTAGTGCAAGACGGCGCCATGCTGTCAGTACGCCAAGAGATACTCCTCTTCATTCCTGGGAGGAATACGGAAGGTTTCGCTTGTGCTACCACAAGCTGTGTGACAAGCTTTCTTATTCCGAAGAAAAGTGAGACTAGGACGTACAAGTAGTGTTTTGAAATGAGTGGCTCGAGCAGCATTGGTAAATGGTAATAGTATCTTGGTTGCGCTACTTCGACAAGGCATACACGAATCTAAATTGTTACTCAGGAGCACGTGTGAAGCCAGGTATTCCACAATGTCAAATCTTTAACGAGTTCAGACGAATGACATTAAGTCGAGTGTCTATTGCTTTAACAGAAGATCTCTCCATGCATCTATTTCCTATCTTTGTTTCCTCGTGCTCTTCTTGCTCGTCTTGAGCTTTTTCTTCTTGCCAGCAGTGCCACTTCGCAGTGTATCTAAAATCAAAGCCACGTCTGCACACTTCGCAACATCCTCGTTTGATTGGATTCGCTCCTCCTCTGTAGGTCGAGTCAATTTGCGCTTCTTCGACTTGGCGCCATGTTCCTTCTGTTTCTTGTGCCCCTCCAAGTTCTCGTCACCTTCCACCATATCTTTAAACAAGTCGACGATTTTCTGCTGCTTTGTATAGAGCGCCTTCCACTTCTCACGACTCTGTTTGTACTCATAGAGGTGGCACGTATTGATCACAAGCTGCGAAAAGTGGCTTCCACTCAGCTGTGTTTCCACTGCAAGCAATTCGTGCACAATCGCCTCCTTTTTATCCAAAGGTACGACTTTATAACATTTCATGACCGAGAAAGCCCCTAGACGATCCATGGCCAATGTACCAAACTTGCCGGAAAAGCGTTGATACAACTCTTCTTGAACCCACGCCAAGTTGGGATCGGTTGATTCCCAAATGGGCTCCACAAGGCAGCGACTGCCAGTCGAGTCTTTTGCCAATGCCATCAACTGCACCGAGTTGAACGAGAGAATCCCCTTGTACAGTTCTGCCAAGTACGCGCCTGACTCAAACTGTTGCAACTGCTCGATAATCTTGGCACCCATGACGTTCAGTTGCACCTTTGCCGACGTCGCAGATGTCGATAGCTGTACATCGAGCAGCGACGCGACAAAGTTTTTACGCACTGCTTCAGGTTTCTTGTTCTCTCGCTTTGCCACCGCAGCCACGAGCGCCTCAAATAGTTCCTGTTGACGTACTTTAAACTTTACACACAGTTCCATGACACGCCAAATCACACCTGGACGACCCAAGTTAAGCAACGTCCACAATGACGCCTCTAATTCCTCTACTACTTGCAAGGCGATTGCTTCCGTACGCACACACTTGATGGCATGTTGCACAACGTAGTTGGCAATGTTGTGCTCTGCCAGTTGCAACATCTTGCCACGCACACAGCGCGCAAATACTTTTGTAAACAACTTGTCGCTGACGCTTGCAAACAAAGCCTCTAACAAGTGACTAGTCACAGCATCGGCGGCCAAGTTGAAAAAGCCACTTATGCACGCATCTGCGTCCTCCCACTGAAGAATGTGCTTTGCCAGCTTTCGTCGACTCTTTAACGGTGCTAACTTCAGTGCCGATGCAATTAATGGGCCCGAGTTCTGGTCGTACAGCAAGTTTTGCAATTCATGACTCGGGCTCTTGATCAGCACTGCAAGCAATTCCTTGAATAAGTGCTCAATCGTGTTCGGTACATCAAAAGTCATTTCCGATCCATCTTTGCCAGGACGCGCTTCGAGAAACGTGACTACACGATGCTTCCCCTTCTTCCCGCGCTTCTCAGGAACCAATGGTTTGCCTGCCAGCAAGGCCAGTACTGACCGTAATACGTGGCTCGCACTCACGTCATTCATTAGTGTGATCCACTCGCTCTCCACTTCCTTGACCATGTTCACAATGACGTCGCTCATCCGCGGAATCTCCTTCATTCGTTCATCTTCGTCTCTGACCTCGACTGGCTCCTTGTCGTCCCCATCACCACCCACCTCTTTAGCCACAATGACACTTGCGCGAGATAACAGATGCTGTAGTACGTGTGATGAGTAGCGATTGGTCCACAAGTGACTCATGTAGCCCGCCATCTTGTGCAGCAGGAAGCGAAGCTGGGCATCGCTCATTTTGGGCAGGAAAACCTCCAGCAACTCACCTGCGTGACGATCCGAGGCAACACTGGCAGCACGTGGTGCAATCTCTTCCAATACGTTCCATAGCAACAGTTCCACGTCCTCGGCGCTCATCGTGTCGCCTTCCTGCGCCAACATCTCTGTCACTTCCTTGAGGTAGGACAAAGTATCGGGTTCTAGACGCCGCGGACGCAATCGCCTACAGTACATTAGGAGAATCAAATAAGTCATGCATCGTGGATCAATTGTATACGTCTAGAGCGAACTCGAATTGTTGCTGACGTCCATCGTGCGCCTCGAGCTCCGCCATACAACCTCTATGTTACGTGACCCACATGCTTTGTACCCGCATTGAAATTTATGGGGTGGTCCACACTTTCTCGTCATCGCAGAGTGCATGTCCTTGGTTTAGAGAGGATTTGGGACACTATCACGAAGACAATTCTCTTCGAGAAAGAGCATGATGAACTGTGACATGAAGAAGCTTATTGATAAAATTGGCACGAAGTAGTCGCTAGCTTAAGACGTCGAGTGGGAGACCAAATTAGCCAGAGACAAGAAAATGGCAGTCAGTATGACTCAATTGGACTCATTTTTTTGGCGGTGATAGTAGCGCTTTAATTGAAGAGATGTCCCGTTCGAGAGCTGCTGATGTCACAGGCTCCAAAGGTGGCAAACGAGGCAAATTGCGCAGACATTGCATGACATGGGCGATGCACTTTACATGAGAGTCACTCAGCATTATCACGATTAGCACTATGAAGTCGACCAAGTAAAGGGACTTGGGTGGATAATTTAGTTGCATGGTTTCGGTGTCAATAGCATTTTGGCAGATGAAAATGAGGATGGGAAGGACTTTGCTGAGTATTCCCGGCTAGATTTGCGCGCGGTAGTAAAAGACCACATGTCATCATTGATACTAGATCATTGTACATGAAAAAATGAGCATTGCATGCAATTTTTGGCAACTCTATGCAATTGCTCAAAATTTTATGGGTTACAAGGAGGAACGTATAGCAGATCATAAGAAGTAGCTAGTAATGAAAAAGCAGTGGGCGCTCGACTTCAGATTATTATGCACGAAGCATGGACTTTATTCCACATTTATTGCCGACCTCTTTTAGATTTCAGATATGCGGCGACCAGACTAATTTTCAAGAACTCGACTAATCATTAATTGTGAATATTCACGCAGCGATTTAGATACTACCATGCTACCAGATAGGATACCGACCCCTTCAACCAGGATGGCACTCAGCTATCAAACTATTTCCATTTGGGGCCTAGTGTGCTCGTCAGAGCTATCGCTACTTTCTGTAGCGCTGGCATATTCCTCTTCGTGTAGATTTTGGGGCGTTGACACGCGAAAGACAAACGACTGCGCCACAATATCGTGTTGGCGTGGGCTACTGAGACTGATTGGCATAGCGATCGAGTACTTGACAAAGTTGCCGAATTTCTCGTGCTTCGAGACAAGGAAGATTCCGACAGCCACGAGGAGAATCGCAGTAGGAAACATGATCCACTGCGTCCTGGTAAAGTTATGTGCCTGCTGAAAAAAGACGACACCGCTAATGTTGCTCATGGTAATCCAAAATCCCTGAAAAACGGGATACGATGACATTGTGTCGCCGCACATTGTGGCCAAATTCAGCGTGTGGGTCTGTGTCAATAGCGTTGCTGTCATTCCCGCACACAGAGCATAAGTCCCAAAGTACTGAAATTGATTATCACCAGAGACTGACGACGAGATAAGCTCCACGACGCATTTGGCTAAAAGAACCGACTGGCCACCGATTGTACCCGAAACGGCCGCCCAGTACAGCGGCAACTTGGGGTCAATAATCAACGTTTGCTTCTCAATCTCGCTTTCATGGTACTTGCTAATTTTTAGTCGCGACAGAACAATTTCCTCCAACTTATCGTCTTCTTCTTGACCCATAGGAGACAGCGATAAGTGGTCGCCAAAAATCGGTGATGGAAACGGCGACATCATGACACCTTTCGTCTTTTCCGGCTCGTCCAAAGCAGGTGATTCGTCGGAATTCTTTTGCTTTGACGCCATCTCGCGCTCTTTTTCTTGCACATCATCCACTCGAGCGTCTTCGTTATCATTGCTGGCCACACGCAGGGCTGGCGCTTTCGAGCGACGGGCGCGCATGTACAGCGTCATACAAAAGGCCGTCGTGATCAATGCGTAGAGGATAAAGGGCGCGGCTTGCATGAGTGTATAAATCTGTTCCATCTGATAGTGCCCTTCATCCTCTTCACTCGCGGCAGCCAAAACGACGACGCCGAGGGACACGAACGTGACACCGACAATGTCCGTCAAGTAAAGACTCTGCTTCAGCCAAAAGTGGGACATGAGGCAGTTGCCCAAGATTGTCGAGCCGCCACCGAGGGAAGCCACGAGCGTTTGCGGTGCAAAGCCAAGGGCCAAAAAGTCACCAAATGACGCAATCACGACACAGACCATGCCGACCCACCAGATTGGCCGCATCGTATACGGGCGTGGCACGGCGCGCAGCTCCTCTTTATCGTGGGAATACTTTTGCAGGTTCACGCCAAAGATAGACATAAAGGCCGCTACAACGGCAATAGCGCCACCGATAAAGTCACTCTTCATCTCGCGAGGGTTTCTCAATTGCGCTTTTTCTCGACTGACAACTGACTAGAACGGACGAGCGTGGCCAGAATACATACTTTTGTACAGTCACACATAAGTTGTTTGGCAGCTGGGGCGCCTCTTCCAACAACTGGCAAGTAGTGGTATAATAGAAATACTTTCAGAAGACTGGACTCTTCAAAGTTGCTGAAGACGAGCGCACGTTTCATGGTAGCCCTTTGTCTCCAGACTTGAGCATCCTCACGATTGCCATGATGAGATCGGTGAGGAGGTCCGCCTTGCTCAAATGCCTTTAGCAGGGTTGTGTGTCATTAGTCAATGGGTCGAACAACATAAACCAATCCGGCTGTCACCCGTTGTGGAAAGGCTTGTAGAATTGTGGACAATGCAGATCATTATATGCTCATTACCGAAACGAAGTGAGAATTTGAGTACTGAATTAGCAACCCGTCAGGTACATGGAGTGCTGTCGATAATGTTCGATGTCTCGCGACAATGTCAACGTCTAGCCAGCCCTTTTGTTAGACGACTCGAAACAACAGATGGCACCGTGCGACTCAAAATCCACTTTTGCTACAATCTTGGCTTGCTATTTTTCTTTCTAAAATTCGAAGGGATGACTCCATGCTCAGTAATTGGGACATGTAATGGGTCAATATAAACGATAAATCCGTAAACAAGTTCTGCAGAAGCGGATGCGACCACATTTGGGTCACACCACACCACTACATTTAGGAAATTGTATCAAAGGCGTATCCTTGCAATCTGTTGCGAGATCCGCGTCTCTCGGTGCTCCCTCCACTGTCTTGCATTCCCTGTTAGTAGCATTAAGAAGGCGTTGTTCGCCGCAGTATACTAAAAGAACGCTTCTTCATCAATATATTTCTGCGAGCAACAACTGTAATTTCCATTGCCATTTTGCCTTTTCTACACTTGAAATCTCGAGACCCACAAAGACACCATCAAACATTCTTTCATCAGTGTGCTCGCTTTATAATTAAGTGGTCAAAAGTTACAAAAGTAATCAAAGTCTCTAGCTTCGAGGAATAGGAGATAGTGACTGCTGGCTTGACTTCGATCATCATGGACAGGCGGGAAGTTAAGTGTTGCCTGCCAGTCACCCGTCTAAATCAAGATTCAGTGGAATCCTGTCTTTGCAAAGCACCTACAAATGTTGTCTGAGCACTGGGTAAAGCGCAATACAGGTATTGCGACAAGGCTGCAGTCTTGCTTGGTCGTGTCGCGCTTACGAGGGAAGGTAATTGTCGCAGAAGCTTTACGCGCCATAAATTCGGTGCGGTCGAGGCTGCAAGAAATGCAAAACGTGCGACGGAAGCAGAGAGGAAGAGACGCCTTAAAATTTTGCAGCACATCACGATATACTTCGTCAAAGCATCATCAGTCACTGTAAATGACTCATCCAACGTATGTCATGCGATTTCAGGATTACCGTCCTTGACTGCGTCGGTCGCTCAATTTTTCGTTTTCACTGCCACTTTACTTAAAGGTTATTGCAAAAACATAAAACCCTCACACACACGATGCTTGGCCATTAAGTTTGTCAGCCACTAATTATCTCGACTCTGTTCATGCCTACCCACTGTCCGGAATTGCGCCGTTCGTCCACCGTAGAAATCGCTATCACACACTTGACAAGGTATGCGAGTTGCTGGCGAAACGGCTTTGTGTATCCATATCCGTCTCGTCGGGATTCCAGATGCTGTTTGATCAACTACTGATCTATGCAAGTGTTAGCCTTGAGCACGCATGAGATCGCTGAACGCTAGTGGTTGACGGCCTGAGGGAGCCGAGAATAAAGATCTCTGTGCTCAATTTCAAATCCGTAAGCCTGCCACTAGATTGCAATCGATGAATGGCTTAGGCTTTTCCAGTTCAGACAGCACTTTTTCTTCGTGAACTCTCCCGACCCGTAGAACATGAAGTATTAATTTGCTTTTGATAGCATAGTTCTTAAAAGATTTTTTTTTGCGCAGATGTCTTTTCAATGCTATACACGACTTAAACTTCAGCAAATTTTTGTAGCGAAAATGGTTGACTGGTTCTAGCTATATGGAGCATTTCACGACATATCTGGACATAAGTAAGTGCAACGACGAAACTAGATGCGTTTTTGATTTAAAATAGCTACGAGCGAATGAAGTTCGTCTTAGGGTCAAAAGAAAATCATCAAGGACCTACTGATCTAGAGAACAACCTCCATTGATTGAGACTACTAATAGGCAAAACGAGAGTTTGATACGACACTTGGTCGCTTTGATCTTATCAAAATCACCAGCTGATCAATGGTACAGCTTTAGCAGAAAACGTGTTGCCATATGTGCTTGCTTATATTTTCTTCCTTGGATCATCTAAGCAACTTCCAAGATCAATCAAAAAGTGTAAGTCGATATACTTTATATCCATAATATTGCTAGTTGAGCTCGTTTTTAATATGAGCGTACGGTCTCTTCATTTTTCGTCTTCAGGCTGCTCCCTCTCACTCTGGTAGAGAGGTCAGTATGCCATCTAACTATGTTACAAAATCCTAACTTCACAGTATCAGTGGAATAGAGCAAAGTCGTATGCGCCCTAGAATTAAATGAAATCAACCAGTCACCTCTTTGACCCTACATTTTTCTATCCAACAATGCGCGGCTGCTACTCTTTGTGTTGAAATCCGACAAGCTACCCTTTGTTGCCTTTCTGATAAGATCCTCCTTGTCCGTGCTCTTTTTGTACTTTAATTCGTCGTTCTCACGCTCAATCATGCAACTTTCTCCGCTCAGGAGTCGTGCGTCATGTTGTTTTGTCAAAAGACGACATTCTGGAGGATTGCACGCGGTAATTAAGTCCTTGTCGTTCAAAGAGGGTATGGATCGTGAGAGCATGATTATGAAGTTAAACGTAGCGTCATTTTTACACAATTTTTTCCATAAATGGGGGACGGCCAACCGGGATACGGAGGATTGCAAATCTTAAATATTTAGTCGACGCACGCGAATACTCCCACCAATCGCGTCGCATCGTAATGCAGACCACGCACGTGCCACTTGCGCTGCACTTCAGACCACAGCTTCTCGTGTCTCGATCTTTGAAGGCAGCAGGAGGTAGTTTTGTCGTATCGCTGCTCGATATCCAGTTGTCGACAGCTGCTACGTCGGAAAGTGTGCAGCTTATCGTCAAGGGTGCCAAGACCATCGAGCAGCTGCAACTGAAATGTAAAACAGTTACGGGTGTTTTCCCGCGAGTGGATTGCTATAAAGTCGTACCTCGCGGAAAATGCTAACAAATGCTTGCAAAAATTTTTTTAGCTCCGCGAAAGCCACATTGCGCAGCTCGAATTCATCCTTCTAAGCAATAACAGAATTGTGTGAAAAGTAGGGGGCAATGCAGCAGATTATTGCTACAAAATCAAAGGTACCAGTGTAGTTTACGCTGGCTCACGATACCGCTCTAGTTGACCGTATCGCCAACAAATTGGTAGCTTCGTATTGGTAGTCAGCTGTGGCAAGTGCAATACTGCTCGTAAGGACGCGTCGTCAAGAAAATACGCTTTAAAATATTGTTTCGGTCGATCTCAATAAAGTATCGAAAATTATTGCTGGCCACTTTTGATGTTGTGCCGAGTTTATTGAAGTCTATAACGTGTTTACAGCGAAGAGTCGTTGAGGCCTTCACGCTTGTAAATGTGCTTGATGGCTTCGTAAACATTGTCGACGATCACATCCGGTTCATACTGAGGCTTTTGCCTTCCGTCGTAGATTCCCGTGCGAACAAGCACGGACGTCCACTTTCCGCCAGCATTGTTCGCGCCCTGAATGTCTGCCGACGGGTTGTCACCAATACCGTATACATTTCTAAGGGGCTCAGACTGTCCCGAGGTCGAGTTAAGAAGCCGCTCTGCGTAACTGTAATGATGGAAGCGGAAGAAACGTGAATCGATGCAAAGCACTCAGTTCTAAGCAGCAGCAAATGTGGGACTTACTTGTACGTGACAGTATGGGGTTTGCCGTAATGAGTCACCTCCAACTCGCGGCCAGTCAAGTCTTCATAGAGTAGCTTTAAACATTTCATAAAAGCTCCTTTACAGCATTATTCTGTGAGTCCATTGATAACCAAAATACAAATCCCTTTATTCTAGATTGTACCTTGGGCAAACCGAGGGACCGGATATTCACCGCTGAATACAAAGTCGTCGTTGCTTGCATACAATCGCGTCTGCTTGCCCAATGGGCACCCACTTCCAGGCGGGTCACCTCCTATCAACACATCCACAGCAACCTGAAGTTCCGGAGCCCAGTCGATGGGATCGTGCATCACAATGATAGCCTCAATTGGCTCTTTAAAGAACGGCGCTGCCCTAATTAACGCAAACACGAGCTTTCGTCATAACAGTGCGCTCATTATAGCATGCTGATTGGATACTTTTGCTTATAGGAATGAAAGGGATACTGGGTCGGGTTATGGTGCAGTAAGTCCTCGACACTCACGACCTTCTTAAAGCCATAGCACTTCGCCTACACAGCACACATGGTCAGATATTGCATCAACAAAGAGCCAATCGAGCAACGGAATGCACCGTACGACGTGCCAGACATCGTGGGAGCCCATAATGAGCACGCGTTTGTCTCCATATGTCAAAGCGAGCTCGCGCATAGGCGTATGCGATAGGATCAGATGTTGCGGGTCAATAGACAGATCCAAAATCTTGCTTAGCTTTTCAGCTTTCAACTCCTCCATACAACCACCACCATTGGTAAGAAATATATGCTGCACTCTATCTGCGCGCAACTTTTGCAGTACGTGCTTGGCATGGGGCAGCTCGTGACCGCCACTGAAAATTACGACATAAAAATTAGAGTAAGTTGCAATAAGCAATAATTTTGGGTCAGTATTGCTACCGGATCAAAACGCCATCGATATCAAACGCAATGCCAAACGATGGAGCAGTTTGAACTTGAGATGCCTTTTGCGCCACGGAAAACGAACGGGTGGTGCGCGCTGAGATTAAGCGCATGTGCATACTTTGCTAGGCACAGGAAATATTTATACAGGAAAAGTTGCAATACCACATAAGAGTAAGACAATGAAAATAATTAAGGGATTTCCCGTTAAATTTTAACTTACCGGTTGTACCACATGGATACATGGATAGTGTCGTGAATTGTGACTGAGTTAACCAGCACCTTGCACCGAGGAGGTGTGCTCAATGACTTGTTATCATCAGTGTGCAATTGTTCGCTATATCTGGTCTTTAGTGATCGAAGATACAGCACAGCACTTATTTATTTACATTCAATTTTGAATTGGACTTCATCCCTGTTTTTAGATATTTCACCGATACGAATAACAGGTGCCCAGAAACCAATGTTATGTTTGTAACGACCTTTAATCGGGTGTCCCACAGTACGTGTCAACTTGCCATCCAAAGTGTTGGTCACATTCTAAAAAGTGCACGGCAACGGCAACACGATAAGAGCACGTTGTGATGAGAGCAAGCCTAGTATTGCGAATTTTGTTTCTAGAACGTCGAGACAGAAGAACACGTGGCAACAAGTAAGTTAAGGCAGATAGTTTGCTCTGTTCGTGTGGATTCACTTTCCATTTTGCACTGCGACGATCAAGTTGTTAAAGGTTATGAGCCCAATGACGAACCCTAAGGAGATCCTCAGCGACGAAAACTACTTCCTGTGGGAGTTCAACGCCTGCATGGCGTTGGTCAGGAAGGCCTCCTCGACCATCTCGATGTGAAGCCAGAAGACGCAGTGGACGCCCTCACCCAGTGGAAAGCCACCGATGTGAAGGCGCTGACTGTGCTCTCAAAGCTTTTGAGTCCGACGCATCAGATGATGGTGAGAGAAGCCAAAACTCCATTAGAAGCATGGCAAACCCTGCGTGCGTTTTTCATAAAGCAGAGTCTGCACAACCGTGTGCAGTTGCGCAAGCAACCCCACGAGTTCGCGATGGCCAGCGGTGGGAACCTCATGAAGAACATGGTGCAGTTCGATGAATTGTGTGCCAAGTTGGCTGCGGTTGTTAACGCTCTGCCTGAAGAGGAGAAGCTGGCGATCCTCCTCGATAGTGTGCCAAGTGAGTACGACGCGATGGTGCGGCTCATCGAAGTGCGCGACCGTGTGACAGTGCTGCAAGAAAAGGAGATGCCCCGGCGCGAGTATAAGATGAATCATAAGCCCGCGGTGAAGGCGCAAGCATTCAAGGCGACGGTGAACGGCAATGGTGGGCAGAACCACAATGGGCGTGGAGGCCGACGTGGACGGGGTGCCAAGAGACATGGACGCAAATGGCACCATGGAGGTGACAAGAATGAGTTTAAGGGCCGATGCATCAGGAAGCTGGCCACTAGAAACAAGATTGCCCGCGGCTGAAGGGCGAAAGCGGTGGTTCGGAATTATCGTTCTCCGCTATGACCGCCGGTGGTGAACGATCGGCCACCTGGCTCCTTAAATGTGGAGCCAGCTCGCACATGACCACAGATCGTGATGATTTTTTGGATTACCGTCCGCTTACAACACCAATCGAGATCATGGTGACAAATGGCCAGCGAATTGCCGCCATGGGTATGGGCTCCGTGCGAGTTAACTTTACCGAAGGTGTGCGGATGAAGTTGACGAATATTCTCCACGCTCCAAAGTTGGGCCGAAAGCTACTGTCGGTTCCTGCACTCATGTCCAAGAATCACGCTGTGCAGTTCGACAGGATCGGTGCCTCCATCTCAATCAACGGCAGCGTTGTTATTTGAGTTCCTCAAATCGGGAATCTGCGCGTGTGAACTGAAGTACGGAACGGAAGGCAACGCGTATACACCAGTTGATGGTGCGACAAGTGAAAAGACCTACAAGGTAATACATGCGCGCCGAGGGCACGTCTTCAATGCCAGATGAAGCTAGTTGTTCGCGCGTGCGATGGTGACCCTCCTACGGCTTTGTTCCAATTAGGTGGTGGTGTTTGAGGTGGCTGTGCGCAGGGAAAAATGACCACGAGCTTGTCCGCGCGCCAATCGGGTAGCGAGATAATGGCAGGTCGTCCGTTTAAGATTGTGCACACGGTTGTGATGGGACCAATCAAACCGAGATTTAGGGGTGGTGCGATAAACATCGTGGTCTTCGTGAACGACTTCAGCCGAGTGGTGTTCGTCAACTTCATCAAGCAGAAGTCTCAAGTGCTCGATTGCTTCAAGGCATTTTACACTCAGACTGAGGTGCAATACGGCTGCAAGATGATGTGTGTTCGTAGTGACAACGGTGGTGAGTATGTGAGCAAGCGCTTTGGCAAGTTCTGCGCGTCCAAAGGGATCATTCGCCAGACGAGTGCGCCATACAGCCCGCGGCAGATTGGGATCACTGAGTGTGTGAACCGGACACTTGCTGACATGACCCGATCGATGCTATACTACATGCAAGTAGACTCTGTGAGGTGGGCTGAAGCGTTTCGATTTGCAGCTTACATCGTCGATCGTACCCCGAACACTGCGGGGCCGGATCAGAGCCCCCTCGAAGTATTGACCGGAAAGCGTCAGTCACTCAAAGACCTCCGTGTATTTGGTGCTCTCGGCTACGTACATGTTGATAAGCCAAACGTAGGCAAAGTCGATCCTCAAGCTCACCGTTGCCTCTTCCTCGGATACGCTGACGATTCGAAAGCGTACCGCGTGTCGGACTTCAACGACGAGCGCATCGTGATTTCGCGAACAGTGCTCTAGACGAGCGACCACCAGCCACCTTTCATGCCGTCAGTGATGACTCAAGTTGCTCTCCTTGGGTGGTTAGCATCGATGATCACGATGACGCGATGTATACTCCGCCACCGCGACCAGTGAATGAGAGCGACTATGGTGCAACAGCGGGTGTCGACGATGCCGCTGATGTCGAAATGGAAGAAGTTCCCCCTGCTTATGCTCGAAACCCACCCGTTTCTACTGATGCTCTGGACAGAAAAGTAACAATCATATGCAAGTTGTCAAGCGCATTAGTCCTGCTGCTGCTACCGAAAATTCACAAACGCAGCTCGCCCAGCGTCCTGGTTGCGGTATCGTCCCGCACACACAACATCCAAGTCGATCGATTGATGGCCCCGCTATCATGGTCCAGTATCTCAACCCAAGCCGTGACCTCGTCCGTGCTACCGCAAGTGGTCCGAGCGCATTTTCAGTAATAATCTCTCATGGTGTTGGTGTTGATGTCGGCGTCGATGCATCAGAGAATCGCATGGTGTCTAGTAATAGTTACATTCGCCCTCGGTCGATCACGTACAAAAAGCCGCGTCTGCTGAGTAATTGAGATATGCCATTGCATCTTGGTGGCGCTAAAAATGATGATGAGTCATAACCAGAAAGCAATCGACCACGCCTGGGCGAGTACGAAATTGCGTTGGCTGTGTCTGAGCTGCCTACATCATACGCTGAAGCAATGGCGGTCCTTGACGCTCCATAATTGAAGGTAGCTATTTGCACTGAGATTCGACCGCATGTGCGGAACCACACGTGAAATATGGTGCGGCGACCTCAAGGAAGCACGGTGATTGGATGCAAGTGGATGTTTGCGAAAGAAGTACAACGAAAATAGAGCGGTGAAGCGCTACAAGGCATGTCCGGTCGCTCGAGCTTTCCTGTAGACTCGCGGCATAGACTATACCCATACATACTCGCCAGTAGCAAGCTTGAACACGTTTTGGGTGTTTCTTGCCCTATGCTGCACTCGACGTCTCATGGTTCGCCAATTTGAAATCGAGACCGCGTTCCTAAATAGCGAGCTTGACGAAACGATGTTTATGGATCCCCCTCAAGGAGTGAATGTGGCGCCGGGACTGGTTTGTAGCCTCCGCCGCAGCCTCAATGGACTTAAGCAAGCTGTAGCTGTGTGGCACCGTACCATCCGCGAGTCGCGCTTTCAAACAGTGTCAAGCTGATCCTTGTCTCCTCGTTCGACGAGGTGACAATAACCCAGCGGCCGCGGTGTGTGTAGTGCTATACGTGGACGATATACTCGTTGGTTGCAAGACAGAGAAGCAAGCACAATTCGTGTGCGATGGTTTCGCGTCGCATTTCCCGGTCAAATCACTCGTTGATGCTCGTTCCGTTCTCGGAATAGAAGTACTTGACGATCGTTAATGTGGTGGAATGGTTGTGAAGTAATCTCAGTTTATTACCAAGTTGCTCGCACATTTTGGTCAAGTATGTGCTCGTGGTGTCCGCAACCCAATGGTGATTTGTCAAGATCTCAGCCCATTCAACAAGCACGGTGTATGCACAGACAAAACACCGCGAGCTAATCGGATCTATGCTGTACGTCGCCAATGCTACGCGTCCCGACATTGGTGTCGTGCTGTCGATCCTCTCTCAGTACCTCGATATCCCGCGTGAGATGCATTGTAATGCTGCGGTACGTGTGCTTCGCTATTTCGAGGCCACTGCTTCGATCGGCATCCACTACACGGCTAAGGACAAGCGTATCGCGACATACTGCGACGCAAACTGAGGCGGTGATAAGGAGACGCGACGCTCATCGTCTGGTGTGATGGTGAAGATGGCTGGCGGTCCGATCATCTACAAGAGCATGCGTCAAGCGACTATCGCGTTATCGTCTGCTGAAGCCAAGTACATGGCTCTCGCCTTAACCACCCAAGAAGTACTGTGGTTGCGCTTCCCCCTCGCAGAGACAAGTGTGAACGTGTCGAGTGCGTTGACGATCTCCATGACAACCAGTCGGCAATAAGTATGGTAACCCAAGTACATCGACTTCCGAGCTCACTTCGTCCGTGACCAAGTCGGAAGGGCGGCATCAAGGTGGAGTACGTACATCGGAGTCTCAGCTGGCGGATATGTTAACGAAGATCATTCCGACGCCGCGATTTTGGAGCTTCGTGACGCATGCGGACTTTTGGACTGCCAAGTTGAGGGGAAGTGTGATGACCTCTATTCGGTTGACCCACAGTACGTGCCAACTTGACATTCAAGACTGTTGGTCACATTCTAGAAAGTGCACGACAACGGCAATACGATAAGAGCACATTTTGATGAGAGCAAGCCTAATGGTGCATATTGTGTTTCTAGAAGGTGGAGACAGAAGAACGCGCGACAACGAGTAAGTTAGAGCAGGAAATTTGCTCCGTTCGTGTGAACTTTGTACTGCGACGATCAAATTGTTAAAATGTAATGGCTCTCTTCTTACGAAAATTCTGTTTTTTTAATATAAGCTCGGTTTTTTGGCTCATTACACCATCCCCCAATCCGTCGAATAAGTAGTTGCTTCTGCGCCTGAATACGCTTCCACATCCAAAACGTCTTCTTCGCCAAAAACTAATTTGTGCCCTTTGCGGTGAGTGCTTTATCCGCCGAAGGGCTGTCCGGGAAAAGAATGTCCTGAAGAATACTTCATCTTCGCCATAACAAATACCGTGTGAAGGCATTCTATCGCGCAGTGGTCCCCAGATACGATGATGACAGCGAGTGACATCAACGCACTTGCTTGACCCTTCATCCGCTAAATCAAGAAATATCCACAAGGACAATGTAAGCGCTTTCAAATTGGCTTTGCCATCCGTGGTTAAATCTTAAGGGCACAAGACTCGTCGTCAGTCTCATTGGTCATCACTCCTCATGACAAGAAAGTTCACGGCGATTTGAAGGGTAACATCGACCTAAAGTGCCCTCGTTGACAGCATCAGTAGCGATGTGGGCTTAGGAAAAAGTAATTGTAGGTACGACGACCCCTGGTCCATTCCTAAAGTGGCTCGAGTGACTGATATCACCAACGTAGCTGGCGATAAAATTTTCGACTCGGCTTACTTTGGGTACCGGTGCAAGTCACCGTCCCCCGCGATGTTCATTCAATGAAGTTGACGAGCACTACAATGAGCTTACAGAAGGGCACTGGACATCCGTGGCTGCGAGTGCTTTTCGAGGCCTCTCCTCGCACGAGTGTGAACGGAACAATTTGAAAATGATTCAGTGCACTAATGCTACCTTGCGACGTCCATGCGCGGGCTTGAAGCACTGCATCAGATCCTGCTTAAAGACCAACTTCGTACGAAGTCCGAACAAACAAGACAAATCCTCCAGCTAATAGATAGTGCGTGTTGCCAAAAAGCATCCTATTGTCTTGCGTTGCCTGGTTCGTGCAGAATGTTGTGCAATCAACGACCATTTATTTGTTCTGCGCGAAAAGAGACCAATAAGTATTATTCTAATGCTTTTCAAGAACAGATCAATAGGGCGACTGAATGGATAGTGTACACAAATCTGAACAAGCTTTACGTAGACTTCGATGCACATTTGGCCATAGGGCTGAAGAGACGAGATTCTTAAAATTTGTGTGCTCAAATCCGACCACAAAGGTATGCTACTTCCCGTTGCACTTCGTATGCATGCGTGTGGTGGTGGAGCTGTAAAGCTCTCGGGCGGTCATAGCCAAACAAATATAGTTTTTTTGAATGCCTTAAGGGCCCGTGGTCGCCATAAAGCACCGCGGCTTGACCTCTAAGGGCTTGCTTTTCCGAGTGCGTTTGGTCATGATGGGGTCGCTGCTATTTAAAAACTGGCGAAAGGCCGAGGCAAGAGCGGCCTCATCTAGTGCGCTTAATACCAAAATGAGTTGCAGAGGTGCTCAAAATCAAAGTTGCGCTCATAATATTCGTAAGGCTCTTACAAAATATCTCGGCAAAATGGTTTTACAAAAAACAATTCACTACCTGTGACACGGTTGGTTGAAAACCCTTGCGAGCTTTAATGTAAAGCAATGAACGCTTTAAGAATAATACGCACTCGTTTGATATTACGATAAGGTGGCACAATACCCTTGCTCAAAACTCAATAATCCGTGCTTAGATTGACAATATGCCGATGTCTAAGGCGTATATTCTTCTTCTTAATAGTCAAACGAGCTACTTCGCTAGCTCACGCACATTCTGAATTCGTCAAAAGCGGTGGGTTTTGGGTCGGAGTGTTCTGCTAGCTCACTAAGATTAGAAGCAGATTCTGCAAACGACGTGAGGAGAATTACAAGGGAAGTGTCTGTGGACTTCTGCTCGATTTTCATGTGTGTTTTAATAACAAAAACGCTTTACTCTGTCAGGGTATTTCTACACTCGATCCTGATTTTATACATTGACTATAACGTCACTCATCACCAGCGATAGGTCTGAACGCAAATCGCCAGTCGTATTTGTATTAAACGCGGCGTGGCGACAAATAGCCTTCCACGTCGTGGAGAGCAGTAATGGAACGACGTGTCAAGCTAATTGTATGTTTGCATGATGCATTCGGCTTTCTACCACAGTATGTTGGCGCAATACAATTATTTACAAAGAATTGCATCTATAAAGTGACACAACTCCTTTGGCAACGTCCGCTGAAGTGCCATCCATCTTAAAATCCATTACAAGCTATGCTATGGACATCTCGTCTAGCTCAAGAAAAACTTATATGGGGGAATAGGCGCAAAACTGAGCACGTCATAAACCTTACTCACTAAATTTTTATGAAGATGTATAGCCAAGCACTATTGTTTCTAACAGATTTGTCATCTCAAGGCCCTTACGTCTACGATCATTAAGTGCCATCCGTCTCCTTTACGATCGATCTCGAAGGGACGTGCCATGCCACATTTATGTGGACACGATAGTGCGCTGACGTACCGACGTCTACATTGACGTAAAGCAAGAAGTTGGACTTATCAGAGCCCATCCTCAGCGATATATACTTTGCTTCAAGTACATTAGAAGGTTTACAATGCGAAGACCTCGACCTCGGCCCGACTGTGGCATGTTTAAATTCTCGCCTGCAAAGCCTTGTATGGCGCCGTGCACGTCATGCGGCAAATGCCGCTCGTTACAAGCACCACTTATGTGCAATTTCACGCGTACTTATACGGCTTCGTATATATGGCCTGATTTCAACCATGTCACTCATGACATGCATCGAGTGCTGTGTCTTACAAATGTACATGTCACCCAATACGCAATGGTAAGACTTTCTTAATATGAATTTAGCGAAACCTTTTGTGCCGTTCAAGTATGACCGGCACCACTGGGTCTATCCCATACTTTGAGCTTTGTTTTTAAACTTATTTGTGTCAAATTCTGCCATTCTTACGTCCGGTACTTGATTTGCTGTTCGTGTCAATAGGTCTTCGGCTTCCAAGCAGAGAAAAACTCAGGACTCACTTTAGCACGCATTACCCAGGATGGGATTGTGTAATCTTCTAAATTAATTTGATGTCTGAGCACTTCGGCAATGACGCGAAGCTTAATTTCGTATTTGATGTTCAACTTAAGCCGCGGTGACAGCCGTGATCTTAAAAGGAGTGATGACTGCTAAAATGTTATAGGGCTATTTTGGTAGCCTAGTCCGCTAATATAAGCAGGATCTATATAGCGTTGATTTGTCCTTATAATGAAGCTCTTTGTAGCTAGATCGTAGGATTACTTGTTGCCGTAAACGTTTAGCAGACGAGGACACGGTCAGTAGTAACATTATGCCACTTGTATGATACACAATCGCCGCATGTGTTGCGGGTGCACTGTTCATCCTGTGACCCGTTACATGATCTACTATTTGGCTTATTCATTATCGCCTCCACCGGTGTCGTATCGCTGTGCTTACGTGATCAAAGTGGAAAGTTTGTAAATTGATTTCGGTCCAAGAATGACACTTGTAGCCTGGTTTTATAATGTTCATTTGACGTGCTGTTGGCATCCCAAAGACTTGTTAAACCACGCGTTTTGAGCTGGAACATGCCCTCTTAGAAACTCGCGCACGTTGTCGTCGCCGAACGATTCAATGTTCGTTTTTTTGGCTTGTGCTGACTTATCATTCTGTGCGGTGATTCAATTTTTGCATTGTTTCACGTCGTCTGATGTACTTTTGAGACACGATTTAAACCAGGTAGTACATATTATCATTTTTAACGCTTAACCATCTCATTCCTTTAAATATATTATTCCAGCTTTTTACTTTCATGCACTTATTCGGCAAGGTAAAATTTATGACTTGAGCTTTGTTTCTGGACATCTACCATCAACGCCCGGGGCTTAGGTAGGAACACCCGTGTATATTGATTACAAAGTGATCGCAATATTGCGCCGGATGCGTCGCGTAATCTGATTATTTTCCGACATGCTTTACTAGCTGAACCGAATTAACCATGCAATCGCTCTCGTGCATCCGCAGTAGATCCAAAACACTATCTTCTTTAAACTCACGACTACCATTAAGTGGATTTTTGTGATCCAGCTGACTAAATCCTAATATTATAAATTATATCATACGCACTCCTTTAAATAATCCTTAGTGATGGCACAGATAACATGTATGGTGCCAATGACATTTGAATATGTTTTATGTCTAAGAAATCCTCGCAGTGAAAGCCTCTTCATCCCTTGCGAGCAACTACATGAGACATCTTGCACCATCTAAGATAAACTTAACATATGGATTTCGACCTATACCTTGCGGCCTACAAAATATATTCGCGGCAACTTGGCAATCACGACTATATTGGTCAGATATTAAAAGAGAAGAATATTTGTGAACCCATCGGCCATCTTCGTAATCTCGATCTGTTCGGGAGGCACCACCCGAACATCTGATATCCTGCCAGGCGTATGTTGCGCAATCTGCTTTCGTGTTTGTTGATCTAAGAATAAAAAGACCATTAGATGCTGTATTTGCTGCGCATACTTTCGAGACACCTCGCTTTCGCTGTATCTCTCACTCTCAAATTGTAAGTTTAGCCCACTAGATATAAAAGATGATAACGTTGAACGTATTATAGAAACGTACGCCCACTGATGCAGTCAGTATATAAACAAAATTCTTGTACAAATTAATGTAAGTTTGCTTCATATAAAATTATGGACCTTAAGTGTGGAGCTTGCTAATTCTTTGATGAGAGTAAAACATTAAATAGGCTACCGTGAACACTCTGATAGCAATAACGCTTCCAATGCAACGCGATATCTCTCACCGCTGCTAATTGCAGTGCCTTTCACTTGGTGTCTTGTACCGCTACAGCAGCGCGTAAAAAAAAGAATATACATACTTTTGTTGCGAATGTCAGCATTTGATGTGGGGTCATAGCATCTCAATTTGTTGAAGAGACTACATACAGTGTGACTTCATATTTGAATTTATAGAAAGGATGGATCTGCACTAGCTTGAGTGGGTAATATTGGTACAAGTTCTTGAATCAGGTCTAATTCTTACACTAGGTTTGGGCATATAATGTAGTAAGATTCAATGGTTCTTTGGATTATATCTAGCCGAAGGCCACCCTCATTGCGAGAGGAAAGTTTGCAGATATTGCTGTCACCATATCGCGCGACTTGCAATTCAAGTTCGCCTCACAGTCCGACTTATTTGGTTCGGCTTTTCGTGCCAGCGATCATTTTCTCATGTATTTGTGTATAAACTGCGCTCAGCTAATACAAACTAAATTATATATTCTTTGCTAACCGAAACTGCCATTTGCGGTTGTTAAATTATGCAACAATCTTTGTGCTGTCCGAATTAAATAAATGCCTAAGCATGAGTTTCACAATTGCAGGCTCAGTCATCGTAGTAAGTAAGCTAGTGACTCGAAGCTCAAAACTGAAGCCACTTTACGTAGCCACGCATAACTGTTTGTGTAAGAGGCAGATAGAAACTCATTTTTTTCATTCTTTTTTCTTACGTCTTGCTAATTGTTATGGCCAAAAGTGACTGCATTGGGAGCTGTTGACGACGAATACGAAAAGAAAATTACCATCACTGATAAACACAACTTTTAGGATCAGCACATTTTGGTCTCGGTGCTCCCCTGTTCTGACATCTGCGTAAATCACATAAAAATTTGCCTCGATCGCTCGGCGAGGTGTAGCTTTCGCTTTAGGTTTAAACTCCGCATCATCGTGATACGAGCGCCTTCCTTAGGTGTCTGCTTGTGTAGTGGATGCTCAGACAGGAAAAAAAACTTTCTTTCTATCATATGCATTGTTTCGCGCGTCGAATACTAGAGCACTGTTACTTACCTAGACTAAATTTCGTTATCTACGACTGATTTACATATTACGAATTTGCAGGTCGGGTATTTTCGGCATTATAATTCCTAGGATGTCATTGTTGAGCTTTCCACGTGGTAATTCTCTAACCAGGATGGCTCTAACTCATCGATCGGCTTACGCTCGAATTCGTGAAGGACTGGCTAATATTCTGTTGTCGAACTCGATAGTTGAGCGTCCAAATTGAGTGCGCAATATTGGTAACGGTCACGACCTTACGCGTTTGATGCTTGGCATAGGCCCCCATTCATCTCCCCCGGGAACAACACAATTGTTTGCCATGAAGAAGCCTCATTTTTGTGCCCAAATTCACCTGATTTACGACCAATTGCATAGCTTTTTTGCAAGCCACAAGTTGACTCTATACTAGATAATGTTTTTTGCCTACTTTTTAAAGGTTAGCCGCTATATCTTTGTCGCATCTGATGATGTTATTTCTGTCCGCGAGAATGACACTCAAATTGCAGCAAAACCGATGAATAGAGCACTTAATCACTCTGCTTATACTAGGTAACGGTTTGGTTTATGTAAAAATCGTAAGCCCGGCAGATTTGGCGCATTTAGACGTTTCTACATTACGATTTTGCCGCTGTATATACGGCTTCTGACAAAGATGCTCTAGTTGCTCTTGAGTCAACACTATTTTCTCTTTCTATTACATGGACAGTACCAGCTACGGCCTTAAACTTGGTGAGATCTACATTTGTCGTACCATGTCTAAGCGAATTTTCGCGTTTATGTATTGAATGTTAGTAGGCATATATACATCAAATACAAATGTGAAGGCAGGTCAGTATTCACCGCTTCGGATGTATACTACAAACGTGATGCAAGGACGCAGCACACCTCTTATGTAGCAAACTTGAAATTAATGGAACCCACACGTTAAAATTATGCTATCACTAGCACGGGATTTTCGGAAAAGGTTGGGGTGACGCCCTCCTTCCAAGCGCGGGGGCTAAATGCTCGCGCGCTTCGGGTAGGTGCTCTCGGGCATCTGCAGGTCTCTAACGGGTCTCACCCTAGACGCGACGGTCTCCAGCACCAGGGCGCCACCTGGGCTCTTACCAAGTCAGAACTACACAAAATAATGGAAGACCCTCACGGCCTCGGTGCTGGCTGCACTGCCCGCCGAACGAGACCCGACGTATGCGGACACCACTCTATGCCGTGGACTAGCCATAGAGCCTAGCACGCGCATAACTTGGTAACGCGATGAGGTAATACAATACAATACTAGCACGGGAAAATAGTAGCTAGCCGATACTATTGCTCAGACTTTTTAAAGTACACAGCTATTTTGGTCTGTGGGCATCTAGCCCACCCAAGTTTCACACACCCAGCTTTATTGCGGATTGGCTGGGCAGTCACGCTCTTGGGTGTGGTATTTTTATCCACTGTGGCAACTCTGGCTGCATCCTACGCAGGCTACTCTCGGTCCCGTGTCGAGCGGTCGAGCAATCGAGCGGTCGAGCAGCAGGATTAATGTTACAACACTTCAGCAACCTCAAAGGCAGACCATTATACCACACGTCAGCACTGTAATCGCGCGAAGTTTACAGTAAAATCTTTCGCTTTGAGTGCAAACATGATCAGCTCGTTCAATTCGAGTACAAGCGGTTCGCTGTGAGTTTATCCAGCATTGGCAGTAGAAAAAGCCGCTATATCATGAATATATTTAACCAACTTGTATTCCAGAAGTGAACACACAATACGGATTTTCGCACCTGGGGGAAGTGCAGACCTCCATTAGGTGAAAGGATTTGACTAGCGGAAAGCTTGATTGGAGCTGTTCCGTTCACGTACTGACAGTAATCGCGCGCTATAAAATTGTGCGCATACCCATCAGTCGGATGTAAAAAAAGATACTCACTCTAATGTGCCAGAATACCATCAGCGTAAATTGGTCAACCCGAGGATTTACTATTTTTGCGCGTCGGGTTGCAATACATCTGCACGTCATCTTGCCAGAACTGAAGTGGTACACGTAATCTGCACGTAATCCTCACATTCTCACCAAAGGTCGAATTCAGCAATGGCGGAGTCAAGCAGTCCAAGCAGTGGGAGTGGGAGCCCCAGCAGCGCTAGTAGCACTCCCCCCTCCACCCCAAAGGTAGAGGAAGACACAAAGGATGCCCACGACGACGTGTCATTGGATGAAGGGGACTCGGTGGAGGAGCATGAGACAGCGGACGACGAGGATACGGTTGATCCCCCCGATGAGACCAAGAAGACGCTCTTGTCCCAAGAAGAGCGCGATGCGCTCCGACGGGAGGAAGAAACGTTTCTTCAAGAGCAACGTGATCGTCAGAACAAGTCGTTGGACCTCGTAAAACAGTCGCTGGCGCAGGACGTCGAGTGGGAGGCCAAGTCTGCCCGCGACAAGAAAATGGCTTTTTTGATGGCGCAATCCGACGTCTTTACGTCTTTTCTCATGGGTGGAAGCAGTGCGGTTGGGAAGGAAATGTCGCGTTCGAAAGCGGCAAAAGTTGCGGGCTCGAAGCGTGGCAAAGGCAGTAAACAAGCCGACGCGCAGACGTTGCAAGACATGGACGATGCACGGTACACGCGGATCACGCAGCAGCCGTCCATCATCAAGTTTGGGACCATGAAGCCGTATCAACTGGAAGGATTGAATTGGATGATTCGATTGCACGATTCGGGCGTAAACGGCATCTTGGCCGACGAAATGGGGCTTGGCAAGACGTTGCAGAGTATCTCGCTGCTTGCGTACCTACGCGAAGCACGAGGGATTGAACGACCACATATTATTATTGTCCCAAAGAGCACCGTGGGCAATTGGATGCGGGAGCTTAAGCGATGGTGTCCGTCGATCAAAGCGCACAAGTTTATGGGCAATAAGGACGAACGGGCTATTCAAAAAGAGGTGGTGGTCAAGCAGGATTTTGATGCGCTCGTGCTGTCGTATGAAGTGGCCATTATTGAAAAGGCCGTGTTGCAAAAGATCAAGTGGAAATACCTTCTCATTGACGAAGCGCATCGTGTCAAGAATGAGAATTCCAAGCTCTCGCGAGTCGTTCGGGAGTTTAAAGTAGAGCACCGTCTGCTCATCACGGGCACGCCCCTCCAGAATAATTTGCACGAATTATGGGCCCTCTTGAACTTTTTATTGCCGGACGTGTTTTCGGATTCGGAGGATTTTGATGCGTGGTTTAATGTCGACGAGCAGGAAGGACAGGAGAATGTGATTAAGAAGCTTCATACGATTCTGCGGCCATTCTTACTGCGCCGTCTTAAAGCGGATGTCGAGCATTCGCTGCCCCCGAAGATTGAGACGAAACTCTATGTAGGATTGTCTGAAATGCAGCGCGAGTGGTACATGCGTGTCTTGCACCGTGATGCGACGCACTTGAATGCGATTGGTGGGAGCGATCGGGTGCGTCTACTCAATATATTGATGCAATTGCGCAAGGTTTGCAATCATCCGTATTTGTTTGAAGGCGCTGAGCCAGGACCGCCGTATCAGGAAGGGCCGCATTTGTGGGAAAATTGCGGCAAGATGACGCTCTTGCACAAGCTGTTGCCGAAATTGCGGGCGCAGAACTCGCGCGTCTTGATTTTCTGTCAAATGACGTCCATGATGGACATTTTGGAGGATTACATGCGGTACTTTAGTCACGATTATTGTCGGTTAGATGGGTCCACAAAGGGCGAAGACCGGGACAGCATGATGGAGGAGTTTAATGCGCCTGGAAGTACCAAGTTTTGCTTCTTACTGAGTACGCGAGCTGGAGGGTTGGGAATCAATTTAGCCACAGCGGACATTGTCATTTTGTTCGACTCGGATTGGAACCCGCAGGTGGATCTCCAAGCGATGGATCGCGCTCATCGAATTGGTCAGACAAAGACTGTGCGAGTGTTTCGATTTATTACTGATGGTACCGTGGAAGAAAAGATTGTGGAACGTGCGGAGCGCAAGCTGTACTTGGACGCCGCTATCATTCAGCAAGGTCGTCTAGCACAGCAAAACCGCAAGCTTTCAAAGGACGAGCTGATGACGATGGTGCGCTTTGGTGCTGACGAGATCTTTAACGCCCGTGGATCAATGATTACCGATGACGATATCGATGCCATTTTAGCACGTGGCGAAGAACGCACGGAAACGATGAAAGACAAGATTGCAGCTGACATGCAGCACAATTTAGCCAACTTTAGCTTGTCGGGTGACAATGGCAACGCCAGCGTCTCGAGCCTATATGAATTTGAAGGCGAAGTGTTTTCAAAAGACACGAATAACGGTGACGTGCTGCCATCGACATTTATTGCGCTCCCTCAACGCGAGCGCAAGTCGAACTACAATGAAGACGAGTATTACCGACAGCAAGCTGGGTTGGCGAAGCCAAAGAAGCCCAAGAAATCCGGGTCCGACGCCGCAAAGGTGCCTGTCGTGCATGACTATCAATTTTTTCAGCAGGATCGGATTGTGGCTTTGCTGACCAAAAAGACCGTGGTTGAGAATCGGCGAAAGGAGCTGACACGTCTGATCAAAGAAGCCAAGGCAGACGAAGCTCGAGTGAAGGCACGAAAAGCAAAAGGTGAAGACTCGGCAGAAGAAGAAGAAGGTGACGACACGCGATCTGCTGCTCTTGAAAAGGAGTTGATTGAGACGGAAATGGACGCTGCCGACTTAAAGGAGCTGGAAAAGATTGAAAAGGCAGGCTTTGGGGACTGGACTCGACGGGATTTGAAGCAGATGATTAATAGTTGCGAACGCTACGGTCGTGCCGATAAAACGCGCGTGTGCGAAGAAGTTTCGACGATTCTTGGCAAAGATCTTGGTCAAGTCGAGCGGTATTACGATACGTTCTGGGCGCGCTTTACCGAGCTCAAGGATCACGCCAAGTACATTGAAAAGATTGAACGCGGTGAAAAGCGTTTGGAGCGCAACGAAGTCGTCAAGCAAGCTCTGGCACGCAAATGCAGTCGCTACAGCCACCCACTTCGTGACATGCGGTTGCATTACCCTGCAGGGTACAAGAGCAAGGGTTACATTCTAGAGGAGGATGTCTTTTTAGTGGTCATGATGAACAAGTATGGTCCATTGGAGCATTGGGGCGAAATTCGGGACGAGATTCGGAAAGCTTGGCAATTTCGCTTCAATTGGTTTTTCAAGTCGCGGACGATTGGCGAGCTGCAAAAGCGCGGTGAGCTCCTTACGCGCATGATTGAGCGCGAGAATGACGAGTTGAAGAATAAAAACAGCAAGGACGAGGAGGACCTTGCCAAGAAGGCAAAGAAGAGCAGCTCGTCGAGCTCCAAGAGTAAGAGCAGTAGCCGCAGCAAGACATCGAGCAAGAAGCGCAGTAGTTCGTCCAAGTCGTCGTCTTCATCGAAAAAGCGGCGTGCGAATTGACTCTTACACGTCACTTGGTATATGATTAAAAAAATAATAATGGGTTTTATTGCGTTATGGGAAAAGATTAGTTTTTGTTCGGTAATTGGAAAACAGATTCAAGATTTGGCGGTTTTGGGCATTGATTTCGTTATTGATACTTTCTGACCATGGCGTAGGGTAAACTTGATAGTACGCGCGTTAAAAGGTAGATGCGCAAGATGGATCTCACAGCTGTAAAAGGAAGGCTTTGCTGCATCGGAGGATGGTTTAAAAGACGCGTACTCTTGTTCATGTTCAGTATCTGAAGGCGGTTTTGCGTACAAAGCCAAGTGGGAGCTGCGGTAGATTAATTACAGTGTGCGTTAATTCTGGTTTTTGCAATAATTATTGGGTACAGGTGCTAGAGTAATTGCATCGAGTTCTAAATAGCTTCAATTATTTTGCAACCATGTTCCGAAGCCACATGCTATACTCGTCAAGCACGGCACGCTCATGTTCGGCATTTAGACTTGTTGGGCTTTCATGATCTCGATCTACGTCATCATTTTGGTGAGCGACCCATGGTGAGCTTGTCTTTACTCTACTTGTTGCCGAAGATACGTTTGTAGTATCATCAGCAGTAGCCTCATTGTAATCTTCCTCGCAAAATAGATCAGCAGCAACAGGAGATGACGGTTCACGGTCATTATTGGAATCGGAACTTTGTTGAGGTTCACACTCTCCTGAGATATGGGTTAACAAGAATGGACACTTTGTAGTATTGCCACCATTTCCCTTGTCCTCTTCTGCTACTTCGATTGCCGCTCCTGTGTGTAGTAATTGCTTACTAACTGGCACTCTGGTCAAGCTTTGCCTGATATATTTTCTTTTCGAAACTGTGGGAGTCACAATGCCTTCGTCTGCTGTGTAGCCATGCTTCATGTGACTGTATGGTCGTTTCGAAGACGTCAATGAATAAATGTCGGCAGTCGTCGAGTCCTCACGTCCATGCAGCTTTGAGGGTCCTACTGGAGCACTCTTTGACAGCAATTCCAGCGCCGATGGCTTCTGTGTTGAGGCATTAGTTGGTGTCAACATATCATGAGATAGGTTTGCAGGCTTCGCACTCGCTCGATGTGGTCGTTTAGCAAGTTTGCACTGCGACGGTCGAACCGTGACGCGTCGCTTACTGGTGTCCGTCTGAACGCCTGCAAAGTCGAGCATCTTTTTAACCGATACAAATGTCTCTGTATTGCGGCACTGCGTACACGCACATCGCGATGTGCACGCGACTCCAGCTTGATGGCACTCGCAATAATTCTTGACACAGCCACTTTTGCGGCAATTGCACCCTCGAAGGTGTTGATGGGATCCGTTTGCAATTTTGGGCTGAAATGCCAACGGATTCCTCGCTAAAATCCCCGCAATCGCTCGCTCTCGATCCGTTAACGTCTCTGATTGATTCTTACACCCTTCACAATGACAACGATGATCGCACAGTTGCTGAGCTGCCAAGCACTCACAGTACAGCTTTAAGCAATTGGATTTCTTGCAGCTACATCCTTTCGTCCTCTCGGGTAAGAGGGATGACGTCTCGCTCGCTAACCTCGTCACAGTTTCGGTCTCTAACGCTCGTGTGGTCGGCTGTGAGCTCTTGTGTTTGCGCTTTTCAATGGTCTGGATGGCCTGTGCAATCTCCTCGTGATTGTGCACTTGGTTTGTGCAATTAGCGCACTGGCAACGCTCGTTGCAGCGGCCACCACCTGCAAAACATTCACAATAAAGCTTGAGGCAGTTGGACTTTTTGCAATTGCAGCCGCGTTGCCAGCTACTGAGCGACATGTTGTTCGGCTCTAGAGAGCAACACACGAGATGAGAAGAGAATAGACCAAGGCAAGACAGCGCAAGCGTACAGTCAGGTGGGGGTGTACTGGATGTGGAATGTAAATATTCAATTTGAATTTGAATTTGCCAGCTTTCAAATTGCGCCAACGTACGATCCGATTTGACAGGTTATGTATACTAGCAATCGAGTGTAGACTACTATCGTAGTAGAGATTAAGTCGAGTATCACAATATTAATTGTAAGAAAAAGAGAATGGGTTACCAAAAGGCACATGGTCTCAATTTAGGTTTGTTAAGCACTCATTATTCGGCACCTAATAGTCCTCATCGCCACCAAACATGTCCATGCCACCGCCCATGTCAACTTCTTCTTCCTCCTCCACAGGCTCTTCCTTCTTTGTCTCCGTGGCAGCAGCACCGCCAGCAGGAGCAGCGACAGCGAAAGCCGAAGGGTCAGACAAATAGGCCTTGTAAGGATCAGCCTTTTCAAAAGAAAAGTCGTCACACTCGACAGCAATGGCAACGAGGGTCTTGAAAGCGTTTGCAATTGAGTGAGGGATGGAGGCAAGCGTTGGGATGCCTAGTTCCAGTGACATGGCAGCCACATTACGCAAACCAGCAGCAAACTTGGCGCATAGGTCAGCCTCCGTCAGATCCAGGACAGCAGGGTCAAAGATCGATCCGTTGTCGTACACCTGTTCGATCACCAAACCGTACGAGAACGGCTTGATGTCGAGCTTTTGCAAGAGCGCAGCTTCAGAGTTGCCGACTCTGTCACCCTTGCGCGTAAGGAGCACCTCCGACACGATTTCAATCTGTCCCTTTTGAATCTTAGTCGCGATCTGCAGGGCCTGAAAGAACGACGTCTGGCCAGGATCTGCGCCCGTGGGTCCAGGGGGCACGACAACATCACATGGGGCAATGGACCCAACGCGAGCCGGAGCGGGGACACGGTTCGACTCAAGCACTTCACGAATTTCGGACAGGTCGTCGTTTGTAAACACAAAACCAACGTTGCCTTTTAGTAGCGGAATGAACAGCTCAAGTGGGTGGCCTGGGTTCTTCTTGACAAAGTTGTTGAACACTTTACGCATGAGAGTATTCTTGCCCATAAGCACTTCCCCACGCCCACGTAGCACTAGACGAATCTGCTGCATCTGGGCCGACCCGACATTGTCCACACCAACAAGAAAGATCTTGGTGTAGTTTTCGAGCAAATGTTCGAGCTTTTCAAAGTATTCTTGCTTTCGTTCCTGAGAGAGCCCCATGCTGAAGAAGAACGCAGTCGCTTTGACCAGTTAAGGAGACTTACGCTTGTAGTTTTGGAAATAGGAGCGGTTCCTGTCGAGGTACTCAAGCTCTCGCTTCCACCAATTGTAGTCCCTAGTAGATAAGTATTCACAAGCTTCCCCTCATCACGTTTTCCGCAGACAAGTCCAAATTTTGCCGATTTGCTGATTATTGCGTATCCCTCTTGTACCCCGCACCCACGAACTACATTGCTGAGCCGTGCATACATTCTCTAAGTGTCGCTCCTCGCGGTTGATTTGATTTTTCTCCGACGCCATGTCGGAAGCGCGTACGAGGCGTGCCGTGCTCTATGTGCACGAACTCCTTCACTCGCCCACAGCTGACAACATAATGGTGCATGCGCACAATTTATTTGCGCGTATGGGCTTCCCGGAGCCGTACCCGGACGCAGAGCGCCTGGCAATTGCGCTCCTCACGGGTATCTTCACGTTACTGGCCTACTTTGTGCTCTTTGGTAAGCGCCATCGCAGACGGAGGAAAGCGCTGCAACAGGAGCTGGACAAGGCCTACCATAAAGTGCAGGAGTTGCAAGATCGCATGGCTCAGATGGAAGTGGAGGAGCGCGAGGTGCCCCCTAAGGAGCAAATTCGCATCTGGATGGACGGGGCCTTTGACATGATGCATTACGGACACATGAACGCTTTTCGCCAAGCTCGATCGTTGGGGACTCACCTTGTGGTAGGCGTCAACGATGACGAATCCATTACGGCTTGCAAGGGCGCACCTCCTGTGCTGAACAATGACGAGCGCATTGCTTCCGTGAGAGGATGCAAGTTTGTAGATGAAGTGGAGTCACAATGCCCTTACATTATGAATGAGGAGTACCTGCAGCGCATGATTAAGAAGCACCGTATCGACTATGTGGTGCATGGAGATGACCCTTGTATTGTGGACGGCAAGGACGTTTACGAGTCTGCTCAGAAACTTGGCAAATACCGCACGATTCCTCGTACTGAAGGTGTGTCCACCAGTGATATTTTAGGACGTATGCTCGTGATGCATAAGACGCATCACAAGCATGACTACTTTGCTGCCAACGGGCAATTGTCGTCGCGCTTTTTGCAAGACAAGAAGGCTAAGGAGCGTCCTTCCAAGTTCTTGACAACCAATCGCATGCTGCGTTTGTTCTCTGTGGGCAACCATGAACCTGCCAAGACGGACAAGATTGTATACATTGACGGCGCGTTCGACATGTTTCACGCTGGCCACGTTGAGATTTTGCGGTTGGCCAAGCAAGAGGGCTCGTACTTGATCGTAGGTGTACACAACGACAGTGTAGTAAACGCCCATCGTGGTCTCAATTACCCGATTATGAATCTTCACGAGCGTGTACTCAGTGTCCTGGGGTGCAAATACGTGGATGACGTGCTGATTGACGCACCATGGCAAGTGACGCCTGAAATGATTGCGTCACTCAAGATTTCCTTGGTCGTACACGGTACGCATCGCGACCAGCACCATTTGCCTGAATTCTCCCTTGAAGAGCACTATGAGCACGCGCGCAAAAGTGGCATCTTTAAATTGATTCAGAGCCCAATCAAACTGGACGTCAACGACATTGTCGCGCGGATCAACGATAACCGCGAACGTTTTGAGAAAAAGTTTGTGAGCAAGATGAAGGCTGAAGAAGAATACTACGCGGACCGCTACGGCAAGACCAAAGAGTAGTAGAACGAGAAATGTGTTGGCTGGGTAATAATGTAGTACTTGGTCGGAAAAGAGTATAGTATACTTTACAAAGGCATGAATATATATCGAGGGCTCACATGTATGTAGTAAAAACGCAGGTGAAAAGGCACGTTCAGAATCTTGTGCATCTCTGGCGTGTGCTCATTTCGAGTTTTATCGAACAACTTTGGATGCGGTGTATGTGGCCTGTTGTCTCGCTTAGTATACGACGTAACCTCATGCCCCTTGTGTCGCTGTCGTAGGTGCTGCGCTCCTGCGTCGATCAATCCGCGCGCTTCCTCGTCAACAGCTAGCCTATCTTCAACGCACTCTGACCCGCAACATTCATTTGCAGTCGAATCCGCAAGCTGCTCGCTTGTTTGTGGCTCTACCGCTTTCTGCAGTCACGTTAGTTTCAGCGCTCTGTGCCTCAAAGCTGGCGATGGAATCCGCGGACGCCGTGAAGGCAGAGGAATTGTACAATGACAATTCCTTTGATCGTCGTGAGCTGCTAGATAATCTTAAAGAGATGCACGCTGCGTCACCAGAAGATATTGGTGTGCTATGGCGTCTCACTCGCGCAGCTTACGACGTGTCGAACCTCAAAGCCACCAGTGCTGACGAGAAGAAAAAGCTAATCTACTACGCACGCGAGGTAATCGAAAAAGGATTGAATCTCACGACGGAGGTGGCCCCAGTGCACACGTGGTGCGTAATCAATTTCAAATCATTTGCTTTAGCTTAGTAAATCAAAGAATTCCTCGACTTTCATAGGTACGGCATCATCTTGTCATCTATTGGAGACTATGAGGGCTCAAAGGTGTCGATAGCCAACTCTTTCGTAATCAAGGAGCACTGGGAGAAGGCAGTAGCGATCAAACCTGCTGACCCCACGCCGTATTATCTACTAGGTCGTTGGTGTATCGCGATTGCTGACCTGTCGTGGCTGGAGCGCAAGGCAGCGGCGGTGCTGTTTGGTTCGCCTCCAGAGTCCTCGTACGACGAAGCGCTGAGTTATTTACTCAAGTCAGAGGAGCTCGCTCCGGACTCGTGGAAGAAGCGTTCGCTGCTCATTGCGCACGTTTATCAGAAGAAAAAGGACAAAACGAAGGCAAAGGAGTGGGTAAATAAGGCATTGGCGATCCCTGTATGCACTGAGGAGGACGAAATTGCTCACGGGGAGGCTGAAACGCTGCTCACGAAACTTTAAGGCAACGTGTCAACAACTGATGTAATTCATGCTGACTCTTTAATAATGCTCTCCTAAGCGCACGCAAACCTAACGCTGGGGATGGGGCCTTGATATTTAGCAACTTCGTTACATAAAATCCTATGGCTGTCTGTGATTGTGAACGCGCAGGACGTGGCAAATCCTGGGCGACTATAACGAGTGCGACAAACATTGCAGAATGTTTGCTGGCATCCATCCAAGCTCAAATTTTGTTCTCTGTTGGCAACTTTGAGGGGCAATCTTCATCGCGGGTAAGATCGTAAGCCTCCAGGAGACTGCATGGAATCTCGTGACCCGCCATGATTTATGCTGACCTCGCCTTCTTCACGCACTAGTGCTAAAGACGCGAGGGCTTTAGTAATGACTCCAGCGCTGCGTACAATAGAACTACATCCCTGTATAACGCGAGATCCAGCACGTCGGAATCTTTAAAAATAGTGAGCTGGCGATCTTCTGCAATGCGAAAGAACACATAAACGCTCAGGCTTGATTTTTACCCAATCGAAATTGATACGAAAGTCAAGTAGAAATACCTCGAATTACCAACTAATTAGGCGTATTACAAGGGGGGTTATTATTATACAGACTATTGAGGCGCGTCTAGCCCCAGCCTCTTTCTTGCCACTCTGCCCCAGGGCCGCATCGCCTGCAGCCACCGGCGTGCCAGCACACGCCTTTGCACTCGGGGATCCTGTTGTACTTGTCGAAACAACGATGGCAATCACGTCGGACGAGGTGAATTACCTCGTCTACCGGTACTTACAAGAGTCGGGCTTCCTCCACTCGGCCTTTACCTTTGCGTACGAGAGCCAATTGGCTAAATCCAGCGTCATTAACACGGAGCTTCCACCCGGTGCACTCGTGTCTTTCTTGCAAAAAGGGCTCCAGTATGTCGGCATCGAAGCGCACATTAATGAGGTACTTATATCAATGGTTCGAGGCATTGATGCACAAGATCGGAGCTGACAATGTGATTAATTGGATGCAGGACGGCACGGAACGCGAGTGCGATGGCGAATTTTCACTGTTAAGTCCGCATATTTGTAAAGCCGCGCAGTCTACTTCGAGTAGTGCACGGTCGTATAAGGCGTCGAATAAGCGGAAGCGGAAGGGAGACGGCTCGCCGGACGCTGTGGATGGCACGAAAGGTCAGGAGAGTAGTCGTGGATTTATGCTCGATTTCTTGGATTGATTTGTGTTGATCTACAGAAATGAATGGAGTAGAGAAATTAGATAAAGAGGCTCTTGTGCTCTTGAGTGGACATGAGAAGGAAGTGTATGCGTGTTCGTGGAGTCCCGTAACCAATGTATTGGTCTCTGGATCGAGTGATTCTACGGCACGTGTCTGGTCGGTACCAAATAAAGTGGAAGATAGTAGAGCGCTAGTACCAAAAGTGTTGTCCCATGGCACAGGACCACATAAGGATGTCACAACTCTCGAATGGAATGTACGTGGTTTAAGTACAAAAGTTACATTAAGGAAAAGAATGCACTAACCAGAAATGTATGAAATTGTGTGTGGTCGACGTATGCAGCACGATGGATCGTTGTTGGCGTCAGGCACTTATAATGGCAAGACTCGAATTTGGGACGCTGATGGCGAGATGAAGCATGTCTTTCAGTATCACAATGGGCCTGTATTTGCAACACGGTGGAGTAAGAGCAGCTTGTACCTGCTCAGCGCTAGCTTTGATAAGACTGTAGTCGTATGGGATTCTACTACTGAGACAAAGAAACAACAAGTAACTTTACACGACGACCCGATCTTGGACGCTTCGTGGAAAGACGATGTTACGTTTGCGACATGCTCATCGGATATGAGCATTTGTGTTGCTCGTGTGGGAGAAACCAAAGCTGACATTGTACTACGAGGACACAAAGATGCAATTAATTCGGTGAAGTGGGATCCCTCTGGACGATACTTAGCGTCATGTTCCGATGATTACACATTAAAGATCTGGGACCCGTTTAAGGCTATGGACACGGATGTTTTAGCAGAGGAAACTGCTGTAAAAAGTGAGAAGAGCGAAGATTGCAAGAAAGTTGCCGAGTTGGACGATGCAAATTCAGCTGCTCTAGTATACACGCTGCAAGAACACAAGAAAGAAGTGTATACTTTTCGGTGGAGTTGCACTGGTCCGGGCTCTTCGTTGCCGGATCAGCCGTTGATATTAGCGAGTGCTTCCTTTGACGGCACAGTCAAACTTTGGGATGCTGACTCGGGTGTTTGTAGGAGAACTTTTGATCATCAGTACGTGGCACGTTTCGACGCTTTCTTTGGCCGACACTAACAATGCTGTCGATGGTGTTGATTCATTGCGCTGCAGGTATCCCGTATATGGTGTTGCGTTTAGCCCGAATGGGGAATATTTGGCTAGTGGAACAGTAGGCGGAATGATTAACGTCTGGTCTCTAAAGGTGCGTCGACTCTACTCTATAAGGGAATGTTGTTGAGACTGATGCTGCATTATTGCTCAGGATGGATCTTTAGTCAAGACGTATCAAGCAAATGGCGATATTTACGAGGTCAATTGGAACAAGGACGGCGATCAGATCGCTGCATGTGTATCTAGTGGTAACGTCGCGATTATCCATTTTCGATTGTAGTATTTACCTAGGAACACAGACAAATATGATAGGAAAGTCTGCGGACCGGGCGATCTCGGGAAGCTATTTTTTCACTTCAGGAGGAAGGAAGTAGACGCGGAATTTCAGCGCCCAACGTCCGACTCATAAGGACTAGAGTATAAACCTTCCGTTACCCCTGCTCTGTTTAATGGTTGCGATATGACTGAGAAATGACTACGGACTAGACCTCATGATCACGACGTCATATTTGCTTGAAAAGGTTGTGGAGTCAAAGGCAGTGCCTTTAGCTGGCATACACCAAGTGCTTAAAGCGATGTACGTGACCTTAGTGGTTTGGCCAAAGTTTGTTGAAAATTTGCAGGCTCAACTTAAAAGTCGCCAAATATTTTTTTCCAGTACTCTCACGTACGCACCCTGGGTTCTTGACGCAACACACACATTGTGAACCTCTCGAGCTGTTACTTTACATGATGTCGTTGTTCGCTTTACCACACCTGTGGCATACATACTTGCATTTCGCCCGAGAGTCGCCACACTTTGACCGTACTGCACGCTTCGCAACCGAATCGTCGAGCAAGCGTAAAAGTGGTGTTCGTTATTTTTGCATGTATGGATGACGATTGGCAAACGAAAAGATAGAGTCAACTTGCTGGGACGATGGTTAATATATAAACGTGAAACCTTCCTCGCGAATATTTCAAAGCAGTAGAAAATGACTTGTACTAATCAAGCTACTCCGCAAATTAACGTACCAAAATGAATCCAAACACGCCTTCCTCGACCAAAAATGGTGATGAAAAGGTTAGCTGGCAGCCTTAAAGCTATCGTGACATACGACTTTCAAAGCTGATTTCTCTGTCCGAGCAGCTTAATGAACGCACCGGCTACCCGTGCGCTATTTTGAACCTTCACTCTCACATTATATTAGTGCAACATAAGGTGCCATATTTTTTTCTTCTGAAAACAAAAATAATGTTCCATTCATCCATTGCTTTGTACTAGCTTCACCGGCTGTGATGTAATTGCTGTGTCGCTAAAATCAAACAAAGTGAGCGGTGGACGATCTTTTCCAATTTACAAAGCGGATACTGCACCCCCGTGCTTTGCAGCCGAGATGACTTAACACGTACGTTAGGTGGGGTCGTGTGCGTATATTGTAGAATTTAGACAAATGTTAATATGTTTTACACAATTGGTACTTAAAGCTACGTGTGACCTGTTACTTAATTTTCCTTATTATACTCGGTTGTCAACACGGTATGAAGACTTCACTTGCGGTCGGACGATCGTTCGGATTAACTGCAACACAGGACAAGCCCAACTTAGCCATCGAATTGTCACTCGAAAACTTGACACTTAATTGTCCCATTGCCACTAAATGAACGAGCGCAGTGCTTGAAAGTTTGCGGCTTGATTCGTTCCCATCCGTGGCGAATGAATATGGCAAAGCATGCAGATCCAGTTCGGACAACACGACGCCCATTGAAAACACGTCGGCCTTCTCGTCGTATTTCTCCCCTAAAATCACTTCCGGCGCCATCCAATGCGATGTTCCTACGCCTCCTGTCATGGTGGATTTATCCGTCACATTTTCACAAGAAGCACCAAAGTCGGATAGTCTAGCGTCCAGTGTAGTACTTAACAAAATGTTCTTGGACTTGAGGTCACGATGCAGCACCGGCGGGTCTAAGGAATGCAAGTACGTGAGCGCGTGAGCTGTATGCAGCGCAATCGTCACTTTGGTCACATCGAAGCCAACAGGCAAGTTTTGCGACTCATAAGACGCAAGCAATGCTCGTAGATCGCCTCCTTCCATAAACGCAGTGAGCAGACAAAGGTCGGATAGAGAATTCCAAGCCACGCCGACAAATTGTACAATGCGGGGGTGTTCCAAAATGGAATACAGTTTGACCTCTTCTAGAAAAGAATTGATTGCCTTAATACACTTGCGATGTTTCGGCAGCAGCATTTTAATCGCAACGTGCTGCCCATTTGACCAGCCCGATATAACCTGTCCGTACCCGCCTTGACTAACCACTTGTCCAAATTCAATTTTGTCACGATCGACACGAACCGCAGCAATTTCCTCATCGCTCCAAAAGTAGCCGATAGTACGCTGCTGTCTTTCACTCATGAAAAAGCTCCTGGTACTGGTGCTGAACGCTGCGCTCATTTGGCGATCAGACATCGGCGTGTAAGCGCTGCATTTCATATCACTATCGGCATCCTCGGTACTGTGCTCGACGGGGGGCACTTGCCGTCTCCAGAAGAAGATGGCTGCGGTAAACCCAATCACGGCCACAATTACAGCTATAATGATGATGCCTTTTTGGTTTATCCATGTGCGACCGCTTGAATCGCCGTTTGATTCGACACTAACTCCAACACCCAAAACACTTTCGCTGGCTTTACGTGCCGTGTAAAATTTGTTGTACTCCCCGACACAGTCTCCACTCTTGGTACTACCACTGTCTAGAACGAAGTTCATATACGCATCACCTTCACACTCTCTGTCCGTAAATACCATGATCGAAGCAGACCCATTTGAAAAGAGCGTTGAAATGATCGAGTAGCTTCCCGACACGCCCGCATGCGTACATTTGCCCGAGGCTCGTAAGACGACCGTATTGTGCAAAGTCTCACAACCGGCACTTGCATAATTCTCTACGACAATAAAATCGTCCTCGGGCATAATCGTTCTCGCATACTCATACCCGTTTGTGATGTTGCATACATCGTGTATCAATTGAGTGGCGTTGTTGACTTGAATGGGCGTGCATCGAAAAGCTTTACACCCGGCACTGTGGATGAATTCCGCGACAATAGGTGTCACGGAGCAATTAGTGGCATTGTAAAGCTCCTCTGCGATCCATTGCGACACCACCACGCGCATAAATACAAGAGGCAACAACTTCATTAGAGCCATCACGGATGGCCGTCACGTAGCGAGGAAAAGAATGAGCAATCACATGATTGTGCGTACCCTATTCTGGATGCTTGTATCTTTGTGAAATAAAAAGATCACCTCGACCTATCAAATTGAGGTCCGCAATTTTTCTTCCCGCTCGCTAAAGCCTAATTTTCACGCACTCATCGCCTCGTTATTTCCCAACATTGCACATGCTACAATAATGTATTGCGTGATCTATTGTCTCTCTTTTCCATGATGTTGCTAGGTAAGCATGCCTTATGAGAGGTTTGCTGGTACGATGCGATTAGGTGATGGGCTCTCTGATCTGGTTCGCATAAGCAGATAGGTCTTCTACGGGAAAAGTGGAGCGTACTGTCCATTAATTTCTATTCACTCAGGTCCCCAGCTATACGGCTGCGCAGCAATGGACGCATCACACACTAGGTAGGCTGCCTTACCAGTTTCTAATGATACCGCACATGCACTTTTTGAAAACGTGGAACGCACTTATTTTGAATGATCGATAGGGACCCATCGGATGAACCGTCTCAAACGTACACGTCTGTTTGATAACAAGGACTTTTCCATATGTCCAGCGCAATAGACAGGTACTAATTCCAGTCAGTATCGCTGCACTCTTTAAAAGAGGAAATTGTGGATAGGGCCCACCGACCATGTAAAGGAATGGACGCGGGCGGTCAAAGGCGAAAATCAATGAAGACCAAATTACAAATACTGAATTCCTGGAAGGTTGTGCTGGTGGTCATTGCACTTATAGATCGGTCTTGTAACCTTGAATCGAACTGTGCTCGTCTATAGGAAGCTCAAATCTTGCTAGCAAGGGTTCGTCCATCTAAAAAGTCTCTGCCTCTTTTGTCGGGCGTGTACCCAGTCTAGTTTCTGTGTTTTGGTTGGGTTTATCCGCAAAGAACGGTTGTTGTTTACTAAACAACAATGTTTAGAGCTGACTTTGCAATTTAGCGCAATGGCTGATTATCCCTACTCACACTAATAGTACGAGCATATCTCAAAGATTCATTTGCACATTTACGAAGGCGCCAGTAAACAACTTCATCTGGAACATTACATGAAGGGCGCGCTGTAAGCTCTATTCTTTTCATACGGTCGCTGTGGAATGAACAATCTCAAGACGAGAAAGAAATCCAAATCTAGTACCGATGCTAGCCCAAATTTAGGTGAACCATCTCAAGTAGTTTTTTATCTACTTGGTAGTCAGATGAAGTATAATGGCTAACGTATTATAAGTAAGGTGTTCAAGATCCGGAGACCCGTCTTAGTTCGTAGACCCGTCTTCTTCAAAAACCTCACATGACATCCTCGCAACCGACCTTTGGCGCCCTCGTGGAAATCCTTTCACGAGTACGCAATTTTAGCTTCGACATGGAGTGTACCCATGTCTTACCGCCATCCCAGCATCACGTACGCAGACTGACTGTTACTGCTTTACAGTTTCGTGTTTTCAAACCTTATAACACCCTAAGCTACTTACAGAGGACTTTAATCTTTTTGTTGACGCCTCCATCAACGATTAGAATTCTAATTGTGGTATGTAAACGTCGGCAGAGAAATTATTATTATTATTGATTATTTTATATTCTAGTAAAGAGACTGCGGTGACGTCACGAGCTCAACCGCAATCATTGCTCAACGTTTACCACCGGACAAAACAAACGGCCTTGCATCCGCACTTAGCTGAATTGAACAGAAAGTCACACCAGATGGCCACCACCCACTGCGCGCACAATTCGTGGCAATAATTGCTTACAATCTCATCATTGAATCCCAGCCGAAACTAAGCGAAGGACCGTACAATAGTCATCCATAAGTCATCGTTCCCACGAAAACTTTCTCACTTCGTCGTACGTATAGCTCCAGAATTAGTGTACCGGTATATATTAGAAACGGTTCAAGGATTTATTATTCTTTGCTGAAAAAGTAATACGATATCTTCACATACGGGCTCAAGTGTCAATTGATAGTGCCTTGAAGCCTAGTCGTCAAAGAAATGGCTGAGGACAACATCACGTCAGGAGAGCTGGACATGAATATTGGATTGGCATCAGCGTACCAGATTTTCGCACCGACACGAAATATTCGTGAGCGGGAGTCTCTGGCGGCCAAACAAGCGCCTAGGTACAAACCCAGTCTATCGTCTTTCTGTGACTATCCACAGGGTCGTTCCAATCACGCTGGCAAGGGTGAGAAGGACCGTTCTATGCGTGGAAGGTTCAACAGGCGTGGTAGGATTCCCGTAAGCACCCCTTTCGCTGGCGCATGTAATCCGCGAGACATTTCAAACTAAATTTTTCCGTGTACCTTTTCCTGTCGTTGATGCCCAGTCAAGCTAGTAATCCACTGTATCGAGCATTGGAATTATTTCACGCGCGACGCTTAAATGTAAAAACCCGGCGAATTCATTCTTGCAGCCCACGACGCCTTGCCGCCACAATCCAGCCTTCACCGACCGCAGCCGTGCCCTGTTCCACACGGCGTTAGAGCAGTCTTCAGGTCTGCGGAGCGATTGTCGAAACGAAACGAACGGAGAAATTTCTGGTGCTGTTAAGATCTGTGGCTACTTGACACGATGAAATCGGGTTTTTTTTAGGTACTACCAGATTTAATGCTTGGCCTTGCCCGAAGTTGGGTGGAATGTGCACCAACGCGCGAGATCGCAGTCGCAAGTGATTCTTACAAAGCTTACCTGTGCTCGCAAAGTTGCGTAATTGCGAAAAAGTCGTTCTCACCGAATAAATTCAAGGGCGATTGATAAGGGACAAGACGACCTCAACCCTGAAAATGACGAAGATCACTTTGTCTTTTTCTCATCGGCACCCCGAGCTTTAAAATGAATAATTAGAACTCTGTGTGTAAGGTAAAGTAACGAGAAGTAAAAAAGAGACTAACACTGAAAATATTACGAACTTGTGATCTCGCGACCAAAACTTGTTTTAAGTCGGATAGCTTTTTCTATACAGGTAAGCGGCGCTTTTAATTGTCATGAAACGCGCCATCGGCTTATATTCGCCTTCAATCACGGCCGCGTTGGAGCTTTCTTCGTAGCGAGTGGAATGAGCGAACTAGCCCCACTCTAGGGTACAAAAGTTGAGATTATCGATAAAGTGTAGACGACAGTTAAGGGCGCAGTGTGCGAGATGTGGCGAGATCACACAGCCCCTTGCGCAGAGGAGGTGTGCAAGAAAATATACAATTTTCATTTATTCACTATTCCCTTCCGTTTAGGGATCGACGTGTGCAATAAACTGGAGTTTGAAGACTGCTTTATTGATGTAAACAGAACTATACCCAGCCTCGATATTCGTATCAGTTTGGATACAGATAGGGTGGATAGGAGTATAAGGGCTGGGAAGCTACTTTTTATTAAACAATCTCAACCTCTCGTTCTATTTACCCGTTACATCCTCCACGCCAATACTTCTGTTCAAATAGGATGGTGGCTGTAATCGCTTACTTTTATCCAACAAGTTGATTTGATCAAAACGACTAATCCACATTCAATTCCCGTCTTCTTTATAGGCGACCTATTTGCCGGAACATTTATTAATGACCAAGCCAGCTTCGAAGGGGGGTGCTTTGGCCTTCAAAAGTATGTCCGTACCAAAACAGACCTCTTCGTCTAAAGCTGCGCCTGCCTTTCTGCGCTGTGGGCGGCAAGCTATGACGGCTTTAATTGCCAATGAGCCTCTCAGAAAAGAAAGGCTACCAAAGAATCCTTATTTTAACGCGGACAAGAACGTACACGTGTTGTTCCTGGTCTGCAGACACCTCCACCCTCGAGCGATAGGCTGCAGGAAAAACTCAGGCTGACGACATTGCTATACAATCAGTTCCATCACCTGGGGATACGCCAGAAAATGCTTAAATCTCGTCGTCGGACTCGAAAGGCATCATCAATAAATATAGCAAAGTCTGTGGCTCTCTAGAAAAAAAGACTCATCCTGGGATGCTCTTGGTAAGATTTCTGATACTTGGAACCAGAAAGAAGAGGGTAAAGTTAAAGACAACGATACCTCGGGTGGATTCTGTGACTGAAGCGACCAACGCAGTCGAAATAACCATTTGACTTTCCCATGTCGCCGTTCCGCGAAAGCTTAATATTGGCAACAACTTTGACAAAGAAGATGAGTTTTTTTCGATAAACATTACCTGATCAATGCAGGCCATGTCACCGAGAAGTACGTTCGTTTTCAAAGACAACTTCTCGCGTGCATATATGTAAATAGCTTAGTTAAAAGCGTGATGTTGTTTCAGCACGATCAAAAGGCGGCTTTGCGTTTGTTCATGGCATCGCATAGTATAAATAGCCCGAGAACAATGGTGGCTTGCACCTTCTCTTTGTACTTCTTAGCATCATGTTGAAAGTATAAAATCATGTTTGGACTGCGTCATTTTTCAGGATATCGCAATTTGAACTGATAAAAGGCACGCTAGATGAAATATTAACGTCTGTGAGCTAAACGTGCAGCTTGTCCACTTTTACAACTCATGTGTCGGCTTTGGCATGATGTCAAGCAGGCATCAGGTACTCGAGTGCAAGCCCAACCATTACTAAACATGCAACCAAAACACCGCATTCTACTAACAAAGTGCGTGTTGCTCCTAATTTCAGTTCACAGTGGTCATCGGATCACAGTAATTTTCCAAATATCTCTGGTGAAGGCCTAAAAGAGTACCACGAGTTTTGTAAAGCGACATAATCGCGTCGCTTTACAAGAAAGTTTCGACACCCGTAGAAGCACCCCAATTTCAAATTCACTCCCATGAAAGCTGTCTCGACTTTATCTCAGAAGCAAATTCTGTGCGACCGAATGTACGCGCTTTAGTTTGCTCTCAAGGTGGGCTGGTATTCTCGCCGTGGTCGCTTCGGCACAACACAAAACCGTTGGCTCGTGTGCAAGTCTTACCGTGCAAAGCAGCCATTATTGCAGTTACTGCAACAATTAAATTGAGAGTGCATTTTTCGTGCCAGTCCTAAATAAGGCTGACGAGTTGAGCTTTCATCTTACGTAAGGGCTCTAAAAAATTACTGGCATTTTTAACCCAAACCAGATAATCGTGGGACAACACGTCCTTATGTTAAAGAGTGAGTCCATGAGATCTTAGACCCTTAGGGCTTGCAGTTTACGAAGAAGAATCCGCTTCTGATTGCGCACGGAGGTGTACGAGGTTCTGAAATTTACCGGCAACCGACTGCAGACAACCAAAATACAATTAATGAAGCTCTGATCGAAAAGTGATATCAAGCCAGTTTTGCTTTAGCTGGCTGATCGAACCCTTCTAGGCTTAGTTCGGTCAAAATAGACTTCGATATAAAAGTTGACGACTTTGATGGCACAAAGTCATTCGTACACAATTAGTATAGTGTAAAAGGCGAAAGCATGATCCTTATAAAGCTGTAGCTACAAAAATTCACCAGCAGGCAGCAAAAATCCGCATGTTTCGCAGGTGAGTAAGCTAGCTTTAAGGTAACAAAAGCTCGTAAGAATTTGTTCGCAAGGCAGGGTAAATAAAGAGATGCTCAATGCTAAAATTAGAGCCAAATGCGGGCAATACCTTTAAGATGCGTTAAATAAACATTTATTGAGGATCAAATTACATCCTAATTCGGACAATGAAATGCTCAAGGTAGCTTCCAGAGACCACCATCAAAGCTCTTACCTGCTAAGGAGCGAAACTGAACGCGCACCAGGAACAAAGCATTGCAACCAAGCAAAGGCCACTACAATGGGAATAATGAAAGCTTATTAACGCCATTTTGCTAAATAACAAATATAAGCATGGTCCACGACTCGAAACGCTCGGCTTTGTCGACAGCTATTTGCATTTGGAATCCGAACTCAGAATGGCAATTTCTTTATACATATAATACGCTCAACAACAAGGTTCTCTTAACAACAGTCCGAGTAAAATTGTATACTTGGGTACCGTGCGTGAATTAGGTAGCGGTTAGTCAGCCAAGCGACATGCTATGAAAGCAATTAGTGATGCCACAAGGACTATCAAATGCCATAGTGACGCTTAATCGTCTGGTCGTCAATGCGCTTCGACCATTAAGGCTTTTCGCCCAATGTTTCTTTGGCGACATATATGTTCATGGTCCGTCTGAGGAGATCAGTCAGAGCTAAAATCCCATTGAGGTCAACTCAGAAATGTTTTAAAGGCAATAATTCTCATTGATTTCTACCTCAACATGAAAAAATGTCTTTGTGGCAAAATTAAATATTGGTCTTGCTACTTTGTAAGCAGCCATGGGATCGCAAAGACCTCGAAAAAGTATTGGCTTACTTCACGGTAATAAAAGAGATCAAGCAAACGGCTAGTCTTGGTAAATTATCTGCACAAGTACAGTGATGGCTACGGGGTCTCGCATAGCCTATTCTCGACCGAATGCAAGTATGTATCGGGTGGTGCTGGGAAAAGCAAGAATAAATTACTTTTGGTAATAACAGAGAAACCTTTTGGTCGGCACCCGATTTCTTTGTTAGACAAGATAAAGCCATTTATCGTCGCCCGCAGCTCTTCCGACGATGTCATCGGCTACTGTAGCTTGATAAGGACAGCAACGCGAAGACATTTCGTTCTAATGTAAGCAACTTTGAAGTGTCGATCGGAGAAATTCGTTCATGACAAGAAAGGCTTTGCCATAAAGTACAAACATGCGATATTATGAGTGTAATTTTGAGCTCTGAGGTCTTTCAAGTCTAATCAGTCCACCCATATTTGTGGAGGGCAGCATCTACGTCCCACTTATCCTTACAAATTGCAAAGCGGCCGTACATCAACGCGGAAGTAATCTTGATCGTGAAGGTCCAATTCCTCGAAGAATACCGTCTGGCAAGACCAATGTCCTTGTCACTTTGCTTGAGTGTAGACCAAACTAAAAGTTGGCTTAAAATAGCATGATCGGATCCTCTATTGACTTGCAAATTTGTCAGAAGATACCCATCTACAGCACATAGTGCGATTTTTTCAAGTATACAAAGACGCCAATAATCAAGTAGCTAGTACCCACAGCGTTCGAGGTTACAATTGCATCGCTATACATAGGCAGACGATCTACATCACTATGGATTAAATCCAGCAGAGAAGGTCCGAGTCTTTGTGTCAAACGACCAAGATCTGGAGTAAATATTTTCCACGGGCACCACCACTTGATGTCTAGTTGAACAAAAGTCTGCGCAATGGAGGATTGAGTCTGTCTGCGGCTGTACTCTTCGTCTCTTATATCGATCCTGCCTACACTTAAAGAAACACAAACCTTCCCTAAGCCATACACAAACACAGTCACATTGGCTTGTTCGGGGAGTGACGCCCTAGTTATGGTTTAGATTATACATCGTTGTCTAACGGTATGATAAAGTGTGCTGACCGAAGCAAACGTAAGTCGAAAAAAACTTTGCCAATAATCGTTCTTTCATATAGATTAAAAAAACAAAAAACATGAATTAAGTGTATACACTGATGAATGCAAGTGAGAAGCTACGACTATGCCGCGTACTAAATCGTCTTTGATCATGATCACTCTCCGGCAATCTCACTCCCTCCTTCCAGAAGGAACGATGTACGCTCTTCTGCTCTCAAAAGATGGATATCTTAGAATGTTTTCGTTCGACTTCGCAGAAGGCGCTACCGCCAGAATTACTAAGCCTGGTCGCTTATGTAACACTTTTGCTCGCAAAGCGAAACTCCGTGGCTCATCCCGACTACTCAATAGTAAGACGGCTGCGGATACAGCTGCCTCCTCAGGCCCATAGATGCCACTGATTACCTCAAGCAGCGCGGCCTGTGTGGCCAACACATTATGCTATTCGTCCCACATTCATGTAAAACTTTTGAACATATAATTTGCCTGCGTAAGCGTTATATTGGCTTCATAGGAAATTTGGTGCAAACGAACGCACAGTATCTTACAAATAGAGTCGTGCGATAAATTTTGAGCTATATTGGTGTACGGCTGCCCTTATTCCTGCTCTTATACTCCAAAGCGTGATAATATCCGTGCATCTAATAAAAAAATCAAAATTATAAATAAAGATTAGATCTTCGAATTGTTTGGGAGTCTTTCTGGTTACAAATCGTAATAGCTTTTAGAGCCGCACACAATGTGGATCGGTGGATCACAACTTCTCCATATGCCAAAGCCATGGTCGCAAAGAGGACGAAGGAAGCCCATCAATCATGGCTAGGCAGTACGTCGCTGAAATGCGCCCTTAAAAAGGTGTGCGACGGTTGCAGACACCCCACGAAAGTAATGCATAGGTATACATAAGCGAATCACAACAAGAAAAACAGCATACTAGACATTATCATTAATATCTTGTACAACGCTTAAATATACACATTCTTAGCGCGCTTTGCTATGCAACTATATATAAATATCAGTTTTGGTCACCGAATAAAAAAGGGACCGTTGCTTCATCATGTACATCTTTCAACAGGATCTATTTCTGAGCTCAAAATGAAAGCCAGCTTCCTACAAGCATGAAAATTTGTTTACAAACCAAGCGCACTTCTAGCACAAAAAGGATTGCAAGAGGAAGGAGATTATTAAACACCGCTTATAAAATGCGTGACAAATTATGCGTCAAATTGAGACTTTGAAGGGGGTTGGCTTCTGGACAACGAATTGGTATCCAAATCGGTATGCATGGGGTATTTTAAAACAATTTCTAAACAAGATCAGTCCCTATCAGTTCTACCATAATTGCGGATGCAAATTCAGTCGCTTACTAAGCAATGAAGGTAAGCCCATAACACAACATACTGTTTTATTTCGATTGGTCCCTAAACTGAGCAGTATCACGAAATTGCGTGCAAAACGGACTGATTTTGTGTCAAAATTGATTTCTAAAAGTAGCAGACAAAACTTGCGAATAATAGCGAGGAGTAAAGAAATTCTAGTTTCTGATAAATAAAGTTTACTACACGATCAAGGAGTATTTTAATCTAATTTTGGTGCTTTGAAAAGTACATTCTAGCTGCAAGAATATGGAACCTCGTATAGCTTTAACGGAACGTCCCATTGACGTTCTACGAAGCTCATATTGAGACATTGCAGCATTACTTGAACCTTCAAATCAGTGAATACGCTAGCATGGGGCTACTTTATCAATCACATGAATTTTTTAAGCAAGTAGAGTGTGTATGCATGCGACATTTCACACTATTGAGCAGCGCTTTGTTTGGCAGTAGGTTGTTCTAGTACGTGAGGAATTGCATACATATTCATACGGTGTTACCACCGTGCTGAGCATTCTATTCCATAGCATTATCTTCAATGCCACTTGCTGCCGCAAGATAAGCTTTTGTTGGTGGCTGCCATATACTGAAACATTGCTCAAATGCTCAATCTTCCGCGCTGCAATTTCAATTACAGCCCAGCTTGCATTGAAAAAAATTTCTTTGAGCTTTTGATTGCAAGATTGTAAAAGACTACAAATTGAAAATAAGAATATCTGTTACAAGTCTGATCGATTTCTCGTCCAAATTCGACATATCGATCATCATGATCAACAAATTGTGTAAATAAAGCAAGCAAAGTTCTACGCGAGTCAATAATCTCTGAGCTTAGTGCGCTGAAATCTGTTCACTCGAGTTTATGAAAATTGTTTGATTGATATGATTAACATTAAGCTAATTGGTAGAACTTTAATCTTTTAAATGAGTTTATGAGCTCGCCTTTATTAGCATAAACAAGGCATTACTTAGCAGCATTGTCTCCTGTAGAAGGTTAGCTGGCCATTTATGTTCAATTGCTGTCGCACAAAAATATGTATACGGAAATCTTTAATGTGCAACCGCTTCAGCAGCACATTCCGGTTTTCCCCAATTCGTTCTATGATGGCTTGCCAGGTGTGATGGTCGTAAGTGGATTTAGCAGAGGTTTCACGAGGACGCGGAATAAAAAAATTAAATACTCACTTCAACCTCCGTTCAAGCTGTGGGTGCCCATAAATGAGTAGCGGCAGCTAGAAACTCTACTTAGTAGCCTGTCTAATGAGTACGAGCTCATCGCGTCATAGGGTGTGCCTCGGATTGCGTCCAAGAAGAAGCTTGTCATGCGACTGGAGATGCAAGAAGCAATTACGGAACGTGCGCTCAAGGTGAGCTCTAAACGGTCGATGGGTGGCAAAAGAAATGGTCGCAAGTGAAACGCCTCAATAAAGTGCCACAGTGCTTATTAAGGCAAAGACTTTAAGTGTAAACGCGTGAGGTGCCATTGATAAAGACGATGCTGTCTCTGTAGTGACTTCAAATTGCTTCAGCAGGTGGTGGAATAAACAGTGAAGCGACTACTTTCATGACCTTGCACTGTTTCAATCTATGCAAGCATCATATTGGATGTAGTGAGCTCTAAACGGTCGATGGGTGGCAAAAGAAATGGTCGCAAGTGAAACGCCTCAATAAAGTGCCACAGTGCTGATTAAGGCAAAGACTTTAAGTGTAAACGCGTGAGGTGCCATTGATAAAGACGATGCTGTCTCTGTAGTGACTTCAAATTGCTTCAGCAGGTGGTGGAATAAACAGTGAAGCGACTACTTTCATGACCTTGCACTGTTTCAATCTATGCAAGCATCATATTGGATGTAGGCTTCCAAGGTCACGATTGCGGACGGCGGAAAACTAACCCTGGGAGGCCGAAGTGCGATCCGGCAATTTAGCATGAAGTGGGCTCTCTACATCTCAGGCTGCAGTCGTTGTAGTGTCTGGAGGCTATATTTGGGTGGCAAGTGGCTTAGCCTGCGAAAATCAATTTTGAATTAGGGGATGTTATAGAAATTGCTTGATACAGTCAGTGACTTAAACAGCCTGTACTTCAAGCATTTTTGGCTTCTGCACGGCGTTGACGTCAGACAAAGATATGCTTCGAATTGATTTTGTGGACCACATCCACCCGATTGAGGGGCGCCATTGAGGGGATCAAACCACGCCCGTTGAACCTTCCACAGATAGAACAATGGCTTCATCCTTAACAGTTGTCGAATTGAAGCCCGATAAAACAAGAGGAGTTGCGAGGCAGCGTGGCTGAGAGCCTTTCGGATTTTTATAAATAGACTAAGGGTAAGACAGGAGGCAATTTCTAGCCGTCAGATACTCAAAGACAATGGCGTCTCGTTCTGCAGTACGTTCGCAAGGATTTCATGCTGGCATGAAGATATAGCAAGCCGATGCCAATCCGATACTAATGTCCGTCTCCGGTGGCTTGTTGGTAGTAGCCGTTACGCCATATAACTGAAGTGTAGCTAAAATACGTTTGCATTTGTAATTTCCATAAAAATTGTGCTTACAAAGTTAAAGACCGAAAAATCGGGTCCACATCTCTCATAATGATTGGTAGTCGAGAGACCCTAATGGTCGAAAATGGTCCAGAATAGCGTAAAGTTTCCGATGCTGTATAGGAGAATGGTAGCGTTTAGATTGGTAGCAAAAGATGGCTTAGAGTCTCCCGCAAGCTATATAAAGGCAAAAAAATTAAGAGCACTCCAATCAAGATCACTTTTTGATATGCTTCGAGCAATCAACACTCCTCCTTCGCTCACTTCGCACCACTCTTCTCCAAAGCCTTGGTTAGCCGTCAACCCCAAAGCAACTCCTCCCACGACTGCGCTACATAGCAGCACTTGTCGCGTCAAGTTCGAGCGCTCAAGGCAAGGGTGCTCGTGGTCACATGGTGAGAAGCAAGTCATCTGGAAATTATGAGAACAATCCACACAGTGGAAATTAATAAATTACTTAGTGTGGCCTTCAGTGTTCAGTGGTTGGTTGGTGTATTTGCACGCTAGCTTGGTACAAAACTTTGGAGCTCCTTTAGTTGGTCTGTGGTTTAGCGCTTTTGCCCATTAATAAATTCCGGTCCCGCTGCTGAAAACACGGAAAATAAGTGTTAGTTATCCTTTTTGCTTTGCATAGTATGCATACACTGCAACCGAGCTGTTCGCTCGATTTCGTGGCATGGAAGTGAGCCTACAAACCCGTTCATAAACATTACTGGGCTCCTTACAAACAGTAACAAGGACCTCGAAAAGCTTCGGAAAGAGTCGTGGATAACAACGGTGAATTAGCCGAAGCTTGTCCAGCTCATCCGTAACGAAATTGCGGATTGTTTATACTAAGGCATCAATATTATAGATTGCTATATTATGTAAGTGTAAAGTTTCGTATATAGGAAAAGATGAGGACTATTGAAAGGCTACTCCATCCATCTGTACAAAAAACGTAGACGGTACGACTAGATTTGATCAATTTCTTTTTTCCCTCAAAGTTGTATTAAAACTTGGTTGATTTTACGAATAGCGCTAAGATTTGAGGCAAGTATAGCGTAACAAAGAGGCCTTACGGCTGAGCATCCATCTCCAATCCCGAAACCTCGTCAACGGAGCAGAGTAAGCGCTGTCGTTGACAATAAAACTTTGCAGCCAACGTCGCCTTTTAGTGCGCGAGCGCCGACTCCGTAAGGTAAGACAATTGGCGATGGCAAAGAAGATCTATAACGCTCGGGCTTTCAAGACTCTTTCTGCAGTGACAAGACAAGACAAACAGTCCATGCAGCAACTACCACTAAATCTAGCCCCGGAAAAAGAGCAATATTGAGCTCAGTCTCAGATGCAAGCTCAAATGCAGCAAGTTAACGAGCGCTTCGATTTCTCCTCGCAACAAGACACGAGCAAATTAATAAGGATCTTCCTGCTTATAATGGAAGGCTTGGCAATTGTATTGAATTTTATATCTTTGCAACGTAACAGTATTAAGTCGATAAGCTCTTCTTGATGACAACAGAGTCGTCAGACTTTGAGAAACTTATCTCGAGTAATTTGGACGAGTCAATATTGAATTGATACCGTGCCTTCAAAGCCGACAGCAAACACATATACGTGAACAAGACAAGAGCAATGTTTGATACCTGACTGCGCACACGCTTTAAGCCCAAAACCCTTTTGAATAAGATTTTCGAGAGTGAATGTTTTACCTGAAGCAAAAACTAAACTCTCCATGAGTACATTTCTACCTTCCGGGAGTCGATTTTCCAAGCTGCATTGGAGATCAATAAAAACGGTACTTTTCTAGAATGTATTACAAAAGAGACCTTAAAGAAGATCAATATAGAAACTACGAGTTCCCTCCAAAAGATCAATGACTTTGCTAAGTCGTTCGAGACAAAGCTTATAGAACCGGGCTGTACTACGAATACGTCACGACCTTAGAGTTCAAAGCGTTTTGAAACAGGAATGACAGCACATATGTTGGCAATGTACGGCTTCCAACGTAGGAAGCCAAACGTTAGATTAAAGGTGCGCTGTTGGCTATCCGCGAAGCAGAAGCCCAAGTTTCTGTAGACGTTGTTAAAGAAACAACGTGGACCCGTAAATATCTTCATTGACCACGAATGCAGCCTCAACGATGTATTCCAAGACTTAATAAGTGTTTTGAGCTCATGGTGACCAAGGCAAGTCGACCTTGGCTACGACCAAGATAAACATCGTCCCTGAGAAACCGCGCAAATGAGTTGGAAGATACGCAGTTTCTTTTTTAGTGGAAATCACTTAAATTCATGGTTGCTCCTGAATACAAGGACTTTACCACGGGCATGATGTGTCTTCGTGAGCAAACTCCAAACATCGACCGAACTACAGGACGCATATTACCTCGCATCATCACAAAGTAGCACTAGGCAAATTAACTACGCCCCCAGAATCAATGTCCAGCCAAATGGTTTACTGGACAACCCCAGGCTTGCATTAACATGAGCCGCGACATTAAAATGATTATTGGCAGCAAGGCCACCATAGCCGTCGGGGAATGACGCAATTTTTATCTAGCTCCTGAAGTTGATGCTTCGCGACAGAGACATTAAAGTTGTCTTTGCCATCATCCCGCATGATTCCAAAAAGGCTGCGCGCTTGGCAAATAAAACGCTTCCTTATTATGTGGACACAAGTTTCCACCCAAAGCTTCTTTGCGAGGAACCTCAGCAAGGAAATAAATTAAGCACGAAATTTTGCCCAGTCTGCTACCAAGCCCAATTGTCAAATAATGGCTCCATAGTCCTGAACAATGCAGAAGAACACGAAAGAACGGAAGCGAGCGTAAAGGCAGCCATTTTCGTTCAAGTACGTCTGCATTTTCGACGCCAACGTTCTATGGCAAGAAGTCTATAGGTTGGCGCATTATGCACCACTTTCGCAAGCTAAATTTGGCGACGATCTTGCCGACTATACCGTACCGCGTAAGGAGAAAAACTCCTGTGCGTGAACCTACTTTGGGTTATCATCAGATTGAATTGCGTATATTCGATATTCCATCAATCGCTTTATTGATCCCAGATGGTCTTTTTGAGCAATTAGTCACTCTCTTGGGGCTTAAGGAAAGTATGGATATGTTTAACCAGTTTTTGCAGAAATGGTTTCAAGATTCCAGGGATATGATAAGAATATAATTTGACGACATCTGCGTGCTCATGCAAAGTGAATATGTCGCACACCACGTTATGGCTTTAGATCGTGGACTGAAACCATGTAAAGAAAGGCAACTATGCATCAAGTCAAAGTTTGGATAAGACACCGAAACTATCGGACTAGAAGCCATACCGAAAAGGTCGAAATTATTGCACAACAGGTTATGTCCAAGACAAAGAAGCAGTTTAAGTGCTGTTTAAGGCACTACAGTCCATGTCGCAAGATTTTGCAACATTTTGCGATACCGCTTTATGACACTTTGAGGTGACTATATCCTCGAGAAGCGATCGAACTCTCTGCCAAAATCTAATAAAAGTTAAGTATCGCTCGAAGCTTACACCTTTTCTTAGTACTTCGGACTCTATATTATCATTTGGTCTACAAATGGGCGTCTCGAAAATTGCGATCGAGTAATTCTTGTCAAAAGGAGGGTAAGCTTGAATTTACTTCTTTTATTATCGGCCGAAAGACGAAGACAGCCAAGCTAATCAAACCGTTTGAGAGAAAGAGCTATTTGCAATCATGCATGCTCGAGAATTATAGGTCGCGCATCTTCTTGGACAATCATTCGAGATCAAAACGGATCAGAGAAGTATTGAGATGATCCTGACGCAGACGGCGATAGCCACAGGGAAGCTCGATGTTTACTAAATCTCAGCTCTTGTTGATCTCTATTCTACAAATACGTTTTCTTTGCGAACTGGTCTTTTTTACCTTGTTCATCTTGATAATCGCTACGATCTCGCGATTTGCAACCGCTTCCAGTAGCTCTTATTAGCTTACTTGGGAAGCTTCACTCTCAATGCATCAGCCACGGCTTTTAATTCACCGAAAATTATCAAATAGATAGTAAAGGAAAGGACTTGCAAAAGCTTCTATTGCAGGATGGTATTTGATACTAGCAAGTTGGCGAAGATGATGCTCAGCGACTGTATTTTTCAAAAGACAAAGATCTCAAAAACTGCGTCAGCTGTGGAGACGACAATTCTGTATCGACAGGCTATCCAAGATTTTACAAGGCTCATCTGATAGTACGTCAGAAGTAGACTTAATTTATCCACCGCTATGTCAACACCTGCAAAATGCGTCAATGCAACAAAGCTAGGCGGACAAAGTACCATAATTCTTCAGTCTCTGGGTTTCTCATGTGGCAGATGGGTTGACATATCAATGGACTCCGTCGTGTCTCCACCAGAGACCGAAAGTGGTGGTGATACCGTCACGATGATTGTTGATCACTTAACGAAATGAGCTGCTTTTATTGCTACAATATTTTAGAAGTTGCAAACGTCTTTATGCAGAAATATATGAAGGGTAAAAGATCATTTCGTTCGACCGAGACACCAGGTTTATATCTAAGTGATGGCAAGCAATCGTGGCTGCTGCGGGAACGCGGCACAATCAAGCTTTGGCTTTCACGCTACAAACGGCTGGATAAGTGGAATGAAATAAACACACTATCGGAACTCGATTTCAAGGTGCTATCAATTCAGCACGAGTAAAATGAAAGACTTTAAGCATTTGGCTGAGATAGTATACAATTGAAGAGTACAAAATGTCACCACTCAAATCGGATTTAAGATATGGCATCAGATCTAGATTTCATGAGTTGAAAAATCAGCACAAAAACTCTTAATTTGTCCGTAAAGTATGATCAAGGTTGCACTGGACTGGATTTGAGAACGCATCAAGTACTATCAGGACAGAAATAGACTTGTGTGAGACTCGAGACGATATGGTGCTATTGGACGGCAAGAAGTTAAATGTCCGTCACAAAGGGTTCGCTCGGTCAAAGAGATTTGCGTCAATTTATATATATTGGCCCATTCCTAATTGTGAAGAAGTAAACCCTTAAAGCCAAATTCACATCTCCCATAACCATTGGTCGTCAAGAAAGCTTAATGATTGAAAATAATCTAGGATGTGTAAAAAACTGATGAATAAAAAGAGAATGATAGCCTTTGGCCTGGTACAGAGGATGGCTAAGAGTCATCCATTAGGTTGTAGCAAGACAAGGAGTCGTAAGAGCCTTTGATACGTCTTCTCATTTTGTTTTATGCCATCATCCGTCGCAGACTGCGCCCCGCTCGCCTCTCGAGCCTCAGTCAACAACCGACCGTCCCGAAAACCATTTCGCGATTGTCATAAGCAAGAAATGAAGTTGCTGACAAGGTCCGCCGTGATGACGTTGTAATTAGTCATTTCCTTAACGACCACGCTTCAGTGCACAATTAGTTGATCGTCGAGCCCGCGTTTCGGTCCAAATTTTGATTAGCATTTTTCCCCTTAATGCCATTGAAAATGCTGCTGGTAAGATGGTCGGCATCATCGCTTCAATGTAGGCTTTGTGAATGGGATTTTTTAAATCTCATTGCTGGCTAGGACACACAAACCATTCTTGAAAAGAATCGCGAAGCGGTCGTCAGGCAAATTAGAGTGGCTCCGGTTGCATACCCACATTCGCATGTGGAGATAATGATCACTCCTTGAGCGAGGCAAAGTAAATGTCGAAACTCAAACTTTCTTCATACGAGCCTGTACACTAGTTCAAGACGGAACCAGCCTATTGTGAATAAAACAGTGTGTGAAAGTACAACGGAGTTTTAAGGATTGATGACTATGATACGATTCTCCCGTTTGGTTTTGACTGTGATTTATTCGCGTGATAGTAAGCACGGACTGTGTGCATTCTTGCACCGGTGAATAGTGCGACATACAGATGTAGCACGGTACTGCGCTAGAGATGGGAATGGACGATTGTTTGGCGTGATTCTGTTAAATTTATGATAATGACAACTACTTTGACCGACTTACTATGGTTGCGATTTCGGTTTTAAGCTTAAATAATGATTTTTGTATCAATTGACCGGCACGTCAAAAAAGAGATACACATAGGGCTCGGACTTATGTTCAATCAATAGTGTTTCGATGTATGTAATGTATTACGTTATCGCGTTGCCAAGGTATGCACGTGCTAGGCTCAGTCTGGCTAGTCCACGGCATAGAGTGGTGTCCGCATACGTCGAGTCTCGTTCGGCGGGCAGTGCATCCAGCACCGAGGTCGTGAGGGTCTTCCATTTCTTTCGGTCTTGTGCAAGGGTACGTACCACTTCGAGGTCTTGTGCTGTCCGGAGTCGAAAGCCGGAGCCACGGGAAACAAGGTTGTGGTGGAGTGTCGAGGGGAGCGTGGTGCGGGGACGTCCGCGCCATTTTGCTGCGGTGGAGAAGAAGTAGGCACGCATCTGGAGGTTAGCTGGAATGTCGGGATAGCGGCGAAGTACATGGCCAAACAGGCGCCAGCGAGCTTGTGTCAGTCGTAGTCTCAGCGGCCGCTCATCACAGAGGTCGTAGTCTTGCATTCGAAATGGGTCGGGGGTAGCGATAGCCAAGAGCGTAGCGAAGCTGGCGGCGATGGAAACTCTCGAGGCCGTGGAGCTCTGACTTGGTAAGAGCCCAGGTGGCGCACTTGTACAGCAGAATTAGTAGAACGTAGGTGTTGTACAATCGAATGCGTGTCTTGGGTGAGATGAACGTGGGGCGGAGCCAGACGGACCAGAGGCGGTGGAGCGCGAGGGTGGCCAGGGACTTGCGTCGGGATAGATCTTTAATATCGCCGAGGAGTGTTCCGAGCTTCTTAGTGTGGTGCCAGGTTTCTGCTCGGGATCGGGCGTGTCGAGTGGCGCCCGACGGGTTGCAGTGGCGGCGGATTTCGGTGACTTCGGTCTTGGCTTCGTTTTTTTTTTTTCAGGGTTAGAAGGAAGTCATCAATGCGGTGCTCACCTCTATCGTAGATCTTGGTTTCGCGGAGGCCAAGGATATCGACGCGGTAGCGCCGGAGATCTTCGGGGAGTGTTACGTGCTTCTTGCGCTTCGAACCTAGAGAATTCACATTAAAGGAGCCAATCCGGATGCGGTTGGCGCGGTTAAGGGCGTGGAAGGGGGTTTGGCCTGGTGCTGGAGACCTTCGCGTCGAGGTTGAGACTCGTTAGAGACCTGCAGATGCCCGAGAGCACCTGCCCGAAGCGCGCGAGCATTAAGCCCCCGCGCTTGGAAGGAGGGCGTCACCCCAACCTTTTCCGAAAATGTTTCGATGTATGCGAAAGGCATATGACAAATATCCACTGCCTGGCTATTGCGTTAAACATACGGTAAAGTCCTTTCATTAACTACATATTAAAGGCCTTTGCGTTGAACTGAACTCTTGCAGTTTCACGCGACGGGTTTCCCACTTATCCACAAAACACTCTTAGAAACTCAAGTGTTTACGCACTGCGTGATGTCTGCCCATTCTACTCAGCCACCAATCACGTACCTGCTGAACCGAGCAATGCTTTGCTCCCGTGTGTTGCTAGAGATAAATCAACAGTCCACTTACGCTGCAACTGATAAGGTCCCACCATTGTAATCTTCGAAACCTCTCTCAAGGCATGCTGACACCTTGGTAAGAGGTTAGAAACTTTGTTCATGGGAAAATGAAGTCTTGATCATCAGGAATACAATAGCGCAAAGTTATTGATAAATAGGCTGCCGGAGCATGTGCACTGTTGCGAATCGACGAAGAGGGGGTGACCTCGACGAGGCCTCGAAGACTTGGAGGCTTTGAGGCCTTCCATCCTTCTACAGCAGCCAGTCTAGTAGAAAGGCGAAAATAGAGAAGTAGTTTTACTTCTTACGTGTGTCTTAGCATTTTAGCCACTTATGCACAATCATACCCATCTCGTGATCACTCATTATTTTGCTCACTAGGTGAGAGCCATCGGCAATGGCCCTGGCGGAGGTTTTGCTTCTTCTCTTTGTGCAAGTGGTGGTGTCCCAGTGGATCGCAAAGGAGTATTACGACGTCAATAATTGCTCAGTGACACCTATCGTCGTGGATTTTGTACACGGTACCAAGTGTCTAACGTTTCAATGCACGGCCGTCAAAGTCAACAATGCCACTCCATTCGTACACGATGTCTGCAACATCACGAATGGGTTCGAGTATGCCAGAACGGTCTTTCCTGATGAGAATTTCATTGTTGTAGAAAACTATGCAGGTGTTGGGTGTGAGGACTTACACAATACGATTGTCGTACGCACCACGGGAAGGTGTACGGATGCGGGCGTGTCTGGAAGCTACTCGATCATTTCAACGCTCTATTCAAACGGGTCTGCATTGATCATGCTGTTCACAGACAGGGAGTGCGATGGTGATGCGTATATGAATGTCGTTCTTGACAGTGGCAATACTAAGAGTGGAGACTGTGTCGAGAACTATACCAAATTTTACACGACACATAAAGCCAGCGAAAGTGTTTTGGGCGTTGGAACTGGTGTCGGGTCGGATGGCAGCTCAAGCAGTCGCACAGTGATGACCCAAAAAATTATTATTATCACCCTTGTAGTCGTGGCCGTGATCGCGTTTATCACCGCCGCCTTCATCTGGAGACGGCAAGTGTTTTACGTCAAGCATAGTACCGAGAATGTTGAGAGTAGTATGGGGTGCGATAATTATACGCCTTTGTCTGATCGCCACATGAGCACAGCATTTAACACCAGTACCAGGAGCTTGTTTATCAGTGAAAGACAGCAACGTACTATCAGCTACTTTTGGAACGACGAAGAGATCGCTGCAGCTCGTGTCGATCGTGATAAGATTGAATTCGGACAAGTGATCAGTCAAGGCGGGTTCGGACAGGTTTTGTCGGGCTGCTTCAATGGGCAGCACGTTGCGATTAAAATGCTGCTGCCGAAACATCGCAAGTGTTTAAAGTCAATTAATTCTTTCCTCGAAGAGGTCAAGCTGTATTCCATTTTGGAACACCCCCGCATTGTACAATTTGTCGGCGTGGCTTGGAGTTCTCTATCCGACCTTTGTCTACTCACTGCGTTTATGGAAGGAGGCGATCTACGAGCATTGCTTGCGTCTTATGAGTCGCAAAACTTGCCTGTTGGCTTCGATGTGACCAAAGTGACAATTGCGCTGCATACAGCTCACGCGCTCACGTACTTGCATTCCTTAGACCCGCCAGTGCTGCATCGTGACCTCAAGTCCAAGAACATTTTGTTAAGTACTACAATGGACGCTCGACTATCCGACTTTGGTGCTTCTTGTGAAAATGCGGTGGATAAATCCACCATGACAGGAGGCATTGGAACATCGCACTGGATGGCGCCGGAAGTGATTTTAGGGGAGAAATACGACGAAAAGGCCGACGTGTTTTCAATGGGCGTCGTGTTGTCCGAACTGGATCTGCATGCTTTGCCGTACTCATTCGCCACGGATGAGAACGATTCAAGTCGCCGACTTTCGAGCACTGCGCTCGTTCATTTGGTGGCAACGGGACAACTAAGTGTCAAGTTTTCGAGTGACAATTCATTGGCCAAGTTGGGCATGTCCTGCGTTGCAATTAATCCCAACGATCGTCCGACCGCAAGTGAAGTGCTCTTTAAGCTTCATACCGTGTTAACAACTGAGTACGGCAGGGAGGGATATGTAACAGGGTTCACTTAACTGTAGGTAATGTAATGTAATGTATTACGTTATCGTGTTGCCAAGTTATGCACGTGCTAGGCTCAGTCTGGCTAGTCCACGGCATAGAGTGGTGTCCGCATACGTCGGGTCTCGTTCGGCGGGCAGTGCAGCCAGCACCGAGGGCGTGAGGGTCTTCCATTATTTTGTTTATCTCTGACTTGGTAAGAGCCCAGGTGGCGCCCGGTGCTGGAGACCGTCGCGTCGAGGGTGAGACTCGTTAGAGACCTGCAGATGCCCGAGAGCACCTGCCCGAAGCGCGCAAGCATTTAGCCCCCGCGCTCGGAAGCTGTAGGTACCTTTGTAAATATCATATTAACATTGGATTTAATAAATTTTTGGCGAAAAAGTGTAAATTTTAGAAGACCAGCATCGTTGTGAGGCGCGCAACATCAGCTATCGCCTGCATAAAAACATTTTAACTCTTTCTTTGTAGCGACTTCGGATTGCCTCGCCGGGAGGTAAATAAACAGTGGCGCGACTGCTTCCATGACGTTACACTATTCCTATCATACAAGAATGCTGGTATCAAGGTCACAATAGCGGACGGTCGAAGAATGGTTCCATTGTTTAGTATGGACCAAAAGTGTATTATGTTGATGGACGTTCTCCACATACCGGGTTGCGGTCGTTGTAGTGTCTGAATGCTCGATGTTAGCAGTAAGGAGTTCTAGACCTGCGAGAAACACGCCGCTTGCAAGAAATTACTAAGATGCTTGATGCAGTCAGTCGCTCAAGAAACTTGCACAGCAAGCACCTTTTGCTTTTGCAGGGCATCGGTTTAAATGAGTTTTGTGGACCACATGTGCCACTTGGAGAGGTGCCAGCGGGAGTATTTACCTCATTTACAAGCACACATTAGAGCTGAGATCACTTTGCCAATACAGTGATGCCACAGACATTATTAGCGGCATTCTCAATGCAATACAGCGAGAAATGCGAATCGACTTCTGGACCGAGACACGGGCTCGACTATCTGCTCGTGGTGCATCGAACTGTGGCCGTCTCGGTAATAGCTGATGACAACGTTAGTCAACTACCTTGTCAGCTCCTCTTGACACGAATATTGAATTGGTATCGGAGTATCATAACTTCGCAGCGGTACGGAAATCTCGAAAAAAACTAAATGTCCGACAGCACGTGGCACCTTTGCCTCCGAGTATCTGACGTTGAGAAGCGCCTCGGTACAGACCCGGTCTTCTTGTGGATAATCAGAAAGAATCTGGCTGCCTCTTGACTTCTCGACGTTATCGCCTTCACGTCGGCAACTAGAGAGGGTAAGATTTATTGTATCGAAGGTTCAATAGTGAAATCGAATGGAGGCGTCGATAGAAGGTTGAACTCCTCGGAAGCTAGCCTCAGGGCGTTATAAAGCGTAAAATTACGATACCAGAAAGTAAAAACACCCGTCTGTAGAAGCTCTGCTTCTAGGCCTTGAGGGTAAATCTTACATTCGAAAATCACACGTGACACCCTCCAAACCGGCCTTTGACGCCCTCGTCAAACTCTTCCCATGTGATCAAAGTTCTGACTCTTTGAGAGCCATTGTCTTACATACGGTAGAGAACGTACCTTTAGGTAATCGCCATCTCAGCTAACGACACTGGGTCTACGGATCTCGAAGTTCACACAAGTGGTCCAACTAAAACCTCTATACTTACTTTGATTACCTCTAAAAAATCAATTTGACAACAAGTTGATGTTTTCTATAGTAATTGTTAATTCCGGCCGCTTTTTTCGCTTTTTGAAAATGTCACTTTTTCGCCAAAATTAAAAATGATATTTACAAAGGTCCTTCCGAAAAGGTTGGGGTGACGCCCTCCTTCCAAGCGCGGGGGCTAAATGCTCGCGCGCTTCGGGCAGGTGCTCTCGGGCATCTGCAGGTCTTTAACGAGTCTCACCCTCGACGCGACGGTCTCCAGCACCGGGCGCCACGTGGGCTCTTACCAAGTCAGACCTAAGCAAAATAATGGAAGACCCTCACGACCTCGGTGCTGGCTGCACTGCCCGCCGAACGAGACCCGACGTATGCGGACACCACTCTATGCCGTGGACTAGCCAGACTGAGCCTAGCACGTGCATAACTTGGCAATGCGATAACGTAATACAATACAATACAATACAATTTACAAAGGTACCTACAATTACGCATACCCTGTTACGTATCCCTCCTTGCCGTACTCGGTTGTTAACACGGTATGAAGCTTAAAGAGTACTTCATTTGCGGTCGGACGATCGTTGGGATCAACTGCAACGCAGGACAAGCCCAACTTGGCCAATGAATTGTCACTCGAAAACTTGACACTTAGTTGTCCCATTGCCACCAAATGAACGAGCGCAGTGCTTGAAAGTTTGCGGCTTGATTCGTTCCCATCCGTGGCGAATGAATATGGCAAAGCATGCAAATCCAGTTCGGACAACACGACGCCCATTGAAAACACGTCGGCCTTCTCGTCGTATTTCTCCCCTAAAATCACTTCCGGCGCCATCCAGTGCGATGTTCCAATGCCTCCTGTCATGGTGGATTTATCCACCACATTTTCACAAGAAGCACCAAAGTCGGATAGTCGAGCGTCCAGTGTAGTACTTAACAAAATGTTCTTGGACTTGAGGTCACGATGCAGCACTGGCGGGTCCAAGGAATGCAAGTACGTGAGCGCGTGAGCTGTATGCAGCGCAATTGTCACTTTGGTCACATCGAAGCCAACAGGCAAGTTTTGCGACTCATAAGACGCAAGCAATGCTCGTAGATCGCCTCCTTCCATAAACGCAGTGAGCAGACAAAGGTCGGATAGAGAATTCCAAGCCACGCCGACAAATTGTACAATGCGGGGGTGTTCCAAAATGGAATAGAGCTTGACCTCTTCGAGGAAAGAATTGATTGACTTTATACACTTGCGGTGTTTCGGCAGCAGCATTTTAATCGCAACGTGCTGCCCATTGAACCAGCCCGACAAAACCTGTCCGAACCCGCCTTGACTGACCACTTGTCCGAATTCAATCTTATCACGATCGACACGAGCTGCAGCGAACTCCTCATCGCTCCAAAAGTAGCTGATAGTACGCTGCTGTCTTTTACTTATTAAGAAACTGCTAGTACTAGTGTTGAATGCTGCACTCTTTTGGCAATCAGACAAAGGCACATAACTATCGCATCTCATACTACTCTCAACCAATGAATTGTCACTCGAAAACTTGACACTTAGTTGTCCCATTGCCACCAAATGAACGAGCGCAGTGCTTGAAAGTTTGCGGCTTGATTCGTTCCCATCCGTGGCGAATGAATATGGCAAAGCATGCAAATCCAGTTCGGACAACACGACGCCCATTGAAAACACGTCGGCCTTCTCGTCGTATTTCTCCCCTAAAATCACTTCCGGCGCCATCCAGTGCGATGTTCCAATGCCTCCTGTCATGGTGGATTTATCCACCACATTTTCACAAGAAGCACCAAAGATGCTCGTATCCGTTCGTAATGTTGCTTACATCGTGCACAAATCGAGTGGCGTTGTGAATTTTGATAGGCGCGCATTGAGGAGCTAAGAGCCTGGTACTGCGTACAAAATCCACGACAACAGGTGTCACTGAGCAATTCTCGGCATCGTAATATTCCTTTGCAATCCACTGCGATACCACCACTCGCAAGAAGAGGAGAATGGAAGCTTCCGCTAAGGCCATTGCCGGTAGCTATCACGAAGCGAGCAACAAAATGAGCAAGAACGCGATGTGCATGATAAAGTGTTCAGGACTCGTCCAACGACAGAAATATTTTTTGAAATGAAAGCCGTTTGTGTCAGCATGCTCTTACAAAGGTTTGTCCGGATACTACAAAAGCAGGTTTTTGAAATTGGTTCAAGGAGAGGTAGTGACTTTCGTTCCAGCAAACTGTACAAAAGGAATTTACTGTGGGAATTGCTCGATATACTTTTTTCAACACAGGGACGCAGAGCATTGCTCGATTTGACAGGTACATATCGACGGCGGAGCAGAGTATCCATGCTGGTAGAGCACCTTGAGAATTGCCAATGCTACCAAGTAAGCATCTAATTTACAGGAACAAGTCGGGTGACGTGTTTTGTCTCATATCATAGTCATTCCGGCCCAATGTGTAAACAAAAAGGACTCGTCTGTCTCGAACACCAGACAGGCAGTCAACTGCCTTTCGGGTAACATCAAGCCAGTCGCAAATTAATGGAAAAAACACCAGGTTACTAAGGCTGGAGACTAAACTTAATTACTCGAATCCTTAAAAGATCGTGAACCTAGTACCGCGTCTGGTGTGAGAGCGCCCGATGTCCGTAGACAAGTCTATTCAGCCCGGCACTCGGGGGGCAACATATATCTAAGGGCCTTCTAAAACACATGCGATACCTATCCTATCGACCTTTTGTGATGCCCTCGTCGAAATAAATCTCTTTTAATTCACTGTGTACGCTTGGAAGGCGATTTCTTACATACGGTAGGGAACGTCCCTTCAGGTTGCCGCCGTCCAAGCGTCAGGACGCATCACCTAAGCAGACTGCTTGTCGATACTTTTCGCCTGATAATGAGCTTCAAATGTGTCTATGTTTTAGCCGACCCTGATCGAGAGTTCAATTGTGATATTTATCTATAAATGAGTCGTGGTATCTCAGTGAAGTAAATAGTAATAATAATAATTAGGAGCCTCTTCTAAATAAAGGACTTGCTCTTCCCCCTCTCTTTTATGTTATTGTATGTATTATTGAGCAGCTGGCGCTAGAAAAAAGTACGAAGTTTGAATGATAACCTCATACACAATAACTGAAGAGCAGGTGAGAGCGCCGTTCGAAAAGGGAAAAGTCGAGGGAATGGGCTGACGCCGCTCCAAAGGAAGAGCGGGTTTAAAATTGGTTTGATTAATGCTTGCAGATGTTTGAGGGTGCCATATAGCAAGCTCGTCTTATCCGTACTGGCTAGCAGTATGACACAAAGAAGATGTTTTCGAGGTTTCTAAGAATGCTTTTACTTGTCAAAGCTGAAAAGTCTTGTAACAGCGCTGTTTAATAATTTAATTGTAGACGTAATTGTTTGTAGATTTCTGGTACATTCGTAACAACGATCTATGGTTTTGACGCCGATATAAATTGTAAATAGGTCTTGAAGACTGATTTCTGCAGGTTAAAGAGCTCATTTTTATAAGGTGTCCAACCGGAACGACATACAAATTACTACGGAAAACATCAATTTGTTAAGCTAAGAACCAGAATGACTATTTGCAGTTAATCAAGAAAAGGTATAAGTTGAACCACCACAGACCCGTCTCTTATTCTAGGCACTGACAATATATTTACATTCAGAATATCACACGTGACATTCTTTAAATCGCCTCCGCAGTTCTGACTCCATTTTCTTGCATACGGTAGGGACTGTACCTTTAGGTTATCGCCGTCCCAGCCTTAAAAAGCATCATTTACGAAAGCTGAGTGTTCCTGCTTTCTGATGTCACCTGAGGCTAGCTTTAGAGAAGTTCGAACTTCTATCGACGCCTCCATTCAGGTTCACTATTGAACCTTCAAAACTGTAGATTTTACCCTTGTAGTTGCCGACGCAAAGGCGATAATATCGAAGGAGCTAAGAGACATCCTGATTGGAATCACCCTTCGATTCGTTTTAGAATTCCACAGGAAGACCGGGTCTGAACCTAAACACTTCTTAACCGTCATAAACTTGGAGGCAATGGTGCCCCGTGCTGTCGGCATTTGGCCATTTTGCAAGAATCTTGTACCACTGCAGAGACACGGTATTCCCATGCCAATTCGATATTCGTGTTTGAAGGAGCAAGAGGGAAACTTGCTGACAAGATCTGTCGACTTACGTTGTCATCAGCTATTACCGAGACGGCCACAATTCGATGCACCATGAGCAGATAGTCGAGCCCGTGTCTCGGTCCAGAAGTCGATTCGCATTTCTCGCTGTATTGCCATTGAGAATGCCGCGGTGGCATCACTGTAAAGGCGAAGTGGTCTAAGCTCTAATGTGTGCTTGGAAATGAGATTAATATTCCCGCTGGCACCTCTCCAACTGGCGCATGAGGTCCACAAAACTTCTTCAAACCGATGCCCTGCAAAGCAAAAAGTGCTTGCGGTCAAGTTTCTTGAGCGACTGACTGCATCAACCATTTTGGTAAATTCTCGCTCACCACCCAATGTAGGAATTCAGCGGCGTATTTCTCGCAGGTCAAGAACTCCTAGAACTTCTTACTGCTAACATCGAGCATTCAGACACTACAACGACCGCAACCGGGTGTGTGGAGAACGTCCGTCAACATAATACACTTTCGGTCCATACTAAACAATTGAACCATTTTTCGACCTGCCACGGCCGTCCGCAATTGTGACCTTGATGCCAGCATTTAATGTAAGATGGGAATAGTGCAACGTCATGTAAGCAGTCGCGCCACTGTTCATTTGACCTCCTGACGAGGACTTGCGAAGTCACTACAAAGACAGAATTAAATTGGTTTAATTGGGGCGATAGCTGGTGTTGTGCGCCTGAAAGCTTAAAAAGGAGGGGTATGAGCATGTTATTTAGGTCGCGCGTTACTAGTGGCTCCCAAATATAATAGCCTCACTGAGAAAACACGACTCATTTGAAGATAAATTAAACTTTCTAGTCGCTTCTTTCTATCGGAATCGACGAAGAATTGAGCTCAACCGAAGCTCATTATAAGGCGTAAAACATTGAGAAGCAGTCTGCGTAGGTGGTGCGTTCTGACGCTTGAACGACGGCAACCTAATGAGACGTTCCCTACCGTATGTAAGAAAATAACTTTTAAGCGTTCACAGTAAAATGAAAGAGATTTGCTCTGAAGCGGGCGTCACAGGGCGATTGAATGAGTATCACGTTTTTTTTAGAGGCCTTCGATAAGTGTTGCCCTGAGAGCCTGGTGGGATAGACTTGACTACAAATATCGGACTAGCTGAGGTACCACTCTGCTTAAGTTGACGACCTTTTAGGATTCAAGTGGTTGCGGTGTAGTCTTAAGTCTGAGTAACCGGTCGCTTTAGATGCCTCCACAGCCGTGTCTTTTGACTTGATGTAATGCGAAAGGCAGTTGACAAGCCTGTCTCGTGCGCTAGACATACGACAAGGTCTTTTCTATGGATACATTTTGCCGAATTGTTAGCCATTGAGACGGGACAGGTTTACCCGACTGGTCCTCTTGCATGGTATCATTCGAAAGCCTCAAGGCACTCTAGCTATTGCGTAATGCATACGTACTCTACTCCGCCGTCAATACAAATCTAACGAATCGAGCACATTGGTGTTAGACCACAGACAACCCCTATGTAGAGCATGGTGCATGTCACATCTCTCCTCGAACCAGATTAAAGACCTACTTTTGTAATATCCGGACAAACCTATGTTCTTCTCAGTGTTGTTGAACGAGTCCTGTACAAACCATCATGCACATCTCGTTCTTGCTCATTTTTTTGCTCGCTTCGTAACAGCTACCGGCAGTGGCCTTAGCGGAAGCTTTCATTTTCTTCTCCTTTCGCGTGATGCAGGCGCAGTGGATTGCAAAGGAGGTTTACGATGCCGATAATTGCTCGATGACTCCTATTATCGTGGAATTAAAACGCGGTACCAGAACTTTAGCTCCTCAATGCACGCCTATCAAAATGCACAACGCCACTCGGTTTGTGCACAATGAATGCAATATCACGAACGGATATGAGTATGCCAAAAAGGTTATTCCAGAGGAGAATTTCATTGTCATTGAAAAGTATGCAGGTGTCGGTTGTGAGGACTTGCACAATACGATCGTCTTCCCAGCCTCGGGAAAATGTACGCATGCGGGCGTGTCTGGAAGCTACTCGATCATTTCAACGCTCTTTTCAAATGGGTCTGCTGCGGTAATGCTGTTCACGGACAGAGAGTGCGAAGGTGATGCGTATATAAATTTCGTTCTTGACGGTGGCAGTACCAAGAGTGGGGACTGTGTCGAGAACTATAACAAATTTTACACGACACATAAAGCCAGCAGAAGTGTTTTGGGCGTTGAAGGTAGTGCCAAGGCGGACGGCAGTTCAAGCGGCCGTACATTGATGAACCAAAATTTTTTTTTTATTACCGTTGTAGTCGTGGCCGTGATCGGGTTTGTCACAGCCATCATCATGTGGGGACGGCATGTGTTTCGCGTTAGGCACAATATTGAGGATGCTGATAGTAGTATGAGATGCGATAGTTATATGCCTTTGTCTAATCGCCAAATGAGCGCAGCATTCAGCACCAGTACCACGAGCTTCTTCATGAGTGAAAGACGACAGCGTACCATCAGCTACTTTTGGAGCGATGAAGAGATCGCTGCAGCTCGTGTCGATCGTGACAAGATTGAAATCGGACAAGTGGTCAGTCAGGGCGGGTTCGGACAGGTCATGTCGGGCTGGTTCAATGGGCAGCACGTCGCAATTAAAATGCTACTGCCGAAACACCGCAAGTGTATGAAGTCAATCAATTCTTTCCTCGAAGAGGTCAAGCTGTATTCCATTTTGGAACACCCCCGCATTGTACAATTTGTCGGCGTGGCTTGGAATTCTCTTTCCGACCTTTGTCTGCTCACTGCGTTTATGGAAGGAGGCGATCTACGAGCATTGCTTGCGTCTTATGAGTCGCAAAACTTGCCTGTTGGCTTTGATGTGACCAAAGTGACAATTGCGCTGCATACAGCTCACGCGCTCACGTACTTGCATTCCTTAGACCCGCCAGTGCTGCATCGTGACCTCAAGTCCAAGAACATTTTGTTAAGTACTACAATGGACGCTCGACTATCCGACTTTGGTGCTTCTTGTGAAAATGTGACGGATAAATCCACCATGACAGGAGGCGTAGGAACATCGCAGTGGATGGCGCCGGAAGTGATTTTAGGGGAGAAATACGACGAGAAGGCTGACGTGTTCTCAATGGGCGTCGTGTTGTCCGAACTGGATCTGCATGCTTTGCCGTACTCATTCGCCACGGATGAAAACAATCCAAGTCGCAGACTTTCAAGCACTGCGCTCGTTCATTTGGTGGCAACGGGACAACTAAGTGTCAAGTTTTCGAGTGACAATTCATTGGCCAAGTTGGGCTTGTCCTGCGTAGCAGTTAATCCCGACGATCGTCCGACCGCAAGTGAAGTGCTCTTTAAGCTTCATACCGTGTTAACAACCGAGTACACCATGGAGGGATGTGTAACAAGGTACGCGTAACTGGAGGTACCAACACGTAAAACAGTTCACAAGAGAGTCACAGCCGATGGCGTCAGTTATCGCCAAGAACGAAACAATCTTTCCCTTCGTCGCTCCTTGTGAACTGCCAGTTCTTATACAATTGTGTTCACGCACGATTGCGAAAGGCGTAATTTGCCAGAAGTGAGGTGAATGGCATCTTTTAGACGAAGCTTTTTGTTGAAAAGTGCTGCGTCTGCATCCAAATAACTGGGTCATCTCGTTGTTTACAGACGGAACTGACCGGAATGACGACTCAGATGAATTTGCCATCCTCGACACTTCTCACGCGTTTATCCACTACGAGTGGACGCTTCGTTGTGACAGTATCGTGAGTATTGGATGACCGATCCGTTCTGTGCTGGCGTAATGGAGGTAGACTTTGGCACCGAGAACGCCAAGTGTTGCGTAAGCTCGCTTTAGATTATAAGAGCTGCGGTACAAATCAATGTGCTTCCATTAAGCGATTTAAGAACGGCTTCATGTGTGTCCGTCTTTATGTAGATGACGTGTAGTGGCACGAAGACAGAGAAAGAGATGAATGATGAAGGACGAGCTAAAGAACGATATTAGAATGAAGGGGCCGATCTATCAAAATTTATTTTGACGGTGGAGGTCGACTCCAATACATACTGTCAACGTATCGGGACACATTAAGCAAGAGAACGCAAAGCCTGTAGGTAGCCCGAGTGAACTAAGATAAATGTGTCAAAGCCACGGTCGCCAGTAAGCCGGTCTATCACCAAGAAATTAGCCAAGGTGATGGCTCGAAGCTTATGCAAACAAAGGATGCTTTGGACGCTTGCAATGGTGACTGGCGGGATTGCGACACCACACGCACATTGCCGATACGCTGGGCACCAGGAGACCTCCAGACCTTTCACAAACAAAGTCTTAAGCTAATAAGGGCAGTTGTGCATGGCTAGATCGAGCTGATTGCATCATAGACGCACTGCAATATATCATGAGTCCACATTACTGTTACCAAGAGTAGGTTCGAAACGCTTGCCACGACTTCGCGCAAACGGTCAAAATCGAGTACGTCGGCACCAAGGACGAGTTGGCCGACTTTTTGACAAAGGCTTTTGAGACCAAAACGCTCAAGTTTTGAACGGCATCAAGGGGACAATGACCGTGTCATCGCGCTGAGTGGTAGAGTGGAAGGACTCGATTGTGCACGGTGCAGCAACGCACCTCGGATCGTTCCGTAATCAACTTGCCGCCAGATCCGACGCTTTGTCTGGTGAGGCTTGCACAAGCCCATCCTAGGACCACAAGGAGGATCTTGGGGAGTAGGTCATGTGCAATTTACTAATCTCGGCTTTAAACAACAGCAGTATTATTCATGCAAAATTTTCAGTACATGTACAAAAGTTGTCTCACTAGTCAGAAGACAAACCTAGACCTATGACGCCATCACTTCTTCGTCAAGCTGGATCTTGTCGTCGCTCGTAGGTAACGAGCGTCAGGAGGGTTTCTTAACGAGGGCAAGCGTATGGTAATGAGACGATAACCTTGAGTAAGCAGCAGCGTCCACAATAATAGTACAAGGCTACAGGGCTTAACGTGCTCGATTTTATTCATTTCATCGACAAGAGACCTCTCATTGCAACTCGATCAAGTATAGTTTGCTTACCAACCCAATGGGGTGACAACGTAGTCGAACCCTATTTCAACCGATTAATTTCCTTTTTACCCGGTGCGAGTCTATTAGTTGTTCGTAAAACCACGCATGTAAACTCGACTATTCCAGCATCTTAGAATGTACGCGAGCAGCGGTCTGCAAAGCTTCATGCACAACGAAGCAACCTCTTGCCCCGGTGCTGCTCAAATTGTCATTTCTACGAACCCCGTTCCACCACAAGCACTTCCCATGTTTTGTATCAGCCATCCACTGCGATGCTGGCCCACGATGGGGAGACGCTGTATCTTCCTCTATTTAGTATGGAAAAAAAAAAAGTCAGAAAGACCGCATGCCACAAAACGAACCTCTATTTTTCCCCTTCATTCGACTTTCACTGTCTTGACAAATGGCGCTCGTCCGATGGTCGTTCGCAACCTTGTTGATAGTGTCGATGCGTGTAATTGTCACGAGTTGGTCCACGTCCGAGATATACTCAGGACGCCACTGTGCCGGGACGCCAAACACGCTTAAAATGATTAAGAAGGATTCGTGTGTCCCACAAACGTGTACCCCCCAGGAAATCGAGGGTTATACGCTCTATGTAGCTGCAACGTGCAATGTCACGGACCGCTTCAAGTACACGAACGAGCATTTTCAGGGATTCGACTACGTCATGATGGAAGTGTACAACGACGTCGGGTGCCACAATTTGATCCAGACGACCGTCTATCCAGCGTTTGGAACGTGTGAGCGATCTTCGACAAAGTTTCCAGAGTCCGGCATCGTCAGTCTCTACTCGAACGGTTCAGGCTCGGTGTTGGAGTTTAGGAATGGAGACTGCGGTGGCGACCCCTCGTTGTCGATTGCATTGGATAGAGACACCATTGTCGACAACAAGTGTTGTCAGGACAAGTATAAATTCTATACAGGCAAAACCATCCAAAAACAAGACACTAACAACTCGGCTGTATCCTACGAACATGTCCAGCAAGTGAAGTCGAGTGGTCTAGGTTGGCTTACTATCGCCCTTATCGTGTCCGGATCGGTCGCGTGCTTTGCCGTCTTATTTTTCGTCGCTTTAAAATTCATTCGACGACACCAAAAGAAACTTCGTAGCAAGGACGTTGGTCTCGCAGCCCTGGCGACCAGTTATGCCGGCTTTCCAACGCCCGAGGGCGCCTTAGACGCCATTACGTTGGGCTCGGATGCCACCTACTCGCAACGAGGTCGAGACGATAAATGGAGTCGACGCCACTTGAGTGGGGCCAATGGCTTGTGGGAAGATGACGTCATCATCACAGCCCGTGTGCCGCGCGAAAAGGTGATATTGCAGGACCTGATCAGTCGAGGAGGGTACGGCGAAGTGTACTCGGGCACGTTTAATGACGAACACGTAGCTGTCAAGATGCTGTTGCCAGAAACGCGCAAGTGTATTCGTCACTTGAACGCTTTTCTTGCAGAGGTCAAGCTCATGGCAACGCTGAATCATGAACGCATTGTCCGATTCGTTGGAGTGGCGTGGGACTCTTTAAATGATCTGTGTGTTCTATCCGAGTATATGGAAGGTGGCGATTTACGCGCATTACTCAAAACCTACGAGGATGACAATATTCCGCAAGGGGTTGATCGAAGGAAAGCTACGATTGCACTTCACGTTGCGCATGCGCTCACGTATCTTCACTCGTTGTCACCCTCTGTTCTTCACCGCGATCTCAAATCCAAGAATATTTTGTTGACCTCTGATTTCCAAGCAAAACTTACGGACTTTGGGGTCTCTCGCGAGCGTTCCGACCATACCATGACGGGTGGAGTCGGCTCTTCGCGGTGGATGGCCCCAGAGGTCATGATGGGAGAACGGTACGACAATAAGGCCGACATGTTCTCGTTCGGTGTTGTATTGGCGGAACTAGACCAGCACGATATTCCGTACGCTAACGTTAAAGAAAATGGCGACTCTGGTCGACTGATGCCCGATCTCGCGATTTTACAAATGGTTGCCAGTGGCAAACTTCGCATCCAATTCTCTTTGGACGCTCCTCAAGCTATACAAGAACTCGGTATAAAGTGTGTATCCCTTGACCCGAAAGATCGACCAACAGCCTCAGAAGCGCTGTATCAACTCCACACCATTTTAGCAAACGGTTTGTAGACTTTGGCGTCTTTCACGACGACAAGAAGGGCTCTAAAACTTAAAGTAACAGTATAAATAGAGACGTACGCAGAATAATGTACAAATGAAGTACTCGACATTAAAGACCTAACAATTTAGCTTTCATCGCCGTAAAAACTCTTTCAATGATCCGATTGTACCCTAGTTTCGCCCTAATTAAGCGTTTGAACCGTAGCTTGAGCTTTATTTAGTTGCGCTTTCCACGACTATCTGAACGCAACTTTATAACCGACCAGGCAATGTCACACCCCTCTCTCTATCCGGAGAGTTACTACCAAAAAATTGCGTTGTGGGAAGCAGCGTGGGAGAATTATATGTCAAGAAAGATTCGGCAAGAAAGCCGGTACTCTTTTTATACTCATCAACCCATAAACCGAATAGCTTGAGCTTGCCAAGCTACGTCACGTGTGAGAAGGTCAGGTGTCAGCTTGAAACTGTCTACACGATCGAGAGCTCCGTCTGCGCGTCGCAATTCTCGGCTGGCACGGCCTCGTTCTCAGCTAGTTTCAAAGAGCATGGCGAGTTGTCTTCGACTCGAGTGCGCAGCAGCATATGATTCGAGATCAATTTGAGTCCAATGCAACGTGAGCGCAATTCGAAGAGCCCATTGACTTTGAAACCTTCTTAGATTTGCGTTCCGTTTTGTCATCAAACTTGGAAATGCTCACAATAAAGAAGTTGGTGCAAGTAGTAAACTTGCTTTTCATTTGTATAATTTGCGACAACAAACATCCTAGCATTCGTCGGGCGTTTACCAGTCTTCAATGCTCCTATTATCTGCGCAGCCTTACTTACAGCTTCTTGACACCTGAGTCAAAAGTAGCAAGCTCTTTTCAAAGACTTTAGTCACTCTTGACAAGTCTTGCCTCATCCTTTATTAGCGTTACTCTTTGGAAAGTCAATGAACGATAAAGGGCCCTATTGACGTAAGAAAGTGACTCAGAAGCTTATCAAATCAGAAGATTCCAGTGTATCGCAGATTTTCAGGATTATTGGCGCTATATCGATCAGACGTGGCTTTTAAAAGAAAAGCTTCTCCAACATTTTGAACAAACAAAAAGCAAGCCACCACTTTCTGTGTGCAGCAGTCAAGCTGCAATCTCCTTCTCCTTCCCGCTCACGCCGGGATGGCCTGAAGGAAGTGCAGCGCAAAGCCAAATAACGTAAAGATCTTGACAAACTCAGCGCCCACGTAAACGACGTGGTAGATGCAATTGGGTCGATCACAGACCTGAATCGTGTGTCGAATTTCCCCAAACTGCATCTTTTGATTGAACGACATACTTGCGTCATCCGCTTCTTTTAGCACCTCATACAGAGAAAATTCAGCCGCGAGTTGAAGCTTTGGGTAGAGCCACGTGGCCTGGACGGCAACTAGGAGCGTGGCTACGACAAGATGCCACAAGGCGTCGCCAGTGGACGATGGGACCAAGAAGTGAACCATCCAAAGGCCTGCATTGAGTCCAACTTCAACGGAGATAAGCGCTGCGAACATGGTGCGACCCAAATCGAGCGCCAGGTGACGTGGCATGAATGGAGCACGGAATTTGACCCACGACTCGGTAAACGAAATGGCTAGCACGAAACCCAGCCATACAAGGGAGAGGAAGGAAGCAGCCGCGCCTTTGGACAACCACTCAAACCTAGCCAACGCAGCGAAGATGGCGCCAATGCCAGCGTATACGCTGCTCAGCAGTCCGCGCGTCTTGGCGTCCATCTTGTGATTTGGTGAAATGATACGAAGGATATGTGATAGCTATATTATATTAATGACAAAGAAGTAGGTGTGAAAAGATGTTTTTACTAATTACATATCACCTCAATATCATAATGCAGAAGATATAAAGTATCGGATTGAAGAAGTTAAGTTTGCACCCAGCTTGTGACTGATGCTACTACATACTTAGTTTGGAGTGTACGCGGTAGGTGGCGGAGTAAATGCTATTTAGATACCAGTCCATAGTTTGCAATCGTGTGCTACATCCGAGCCTGCCCTTCTACTTTGCTTACTGATTTACTTCGACAGATGAATAGCTGTCGATGCATCCGTAATCACCAAGCGTCAAAGTGTCCGTGATTTTTTTGATGTTCATATGCATTTGGAGATGTGATAGCGTATCGTTTTCCAACACCCCCCCCCCCTCGAGATCACATCACAGGATTTCTAACTAGCACAAACCCACTAGTGTCCGCAGCTCAGCGAGCTTGTGCTACTTTAGCGCCTCTCAGGCTGAACGTAGCGCGGCTCTAGGATGCCGCAAAGGGCAAAGTATTTGGCAAATTTGAGGCGTACATCGTTGTGTATTGACCTCGAAGACGAAGCCTGACCTTTAATCTGACAAGTGGCAGCTATTATGTCCAAACGCAACTTCATGCAGAATTAATAATAACCCCACTCCCATCAGCATTTCTCTTATATAAAAGAGATCTCGAGTCGTTTTAGATGCTACAACAAACTCGGCCTCCGTTGACAAAAGGAAAGCATCTCCTTTCTTTTTCGCGGACCAGCTCACGGGTATACCATTGAGTAGCACTAACATTACTATGAGCGCCTTGTCTGCAGCGAAATCGACATCGCTGTAGGACCTTAGTGTAATCGCATCATTGCCCTTTGCAAGTTCTCGTTCCCTGCTAGAAATCGAGCGATTCATTTTGCAAGTTTCCGGTCTTGATCTCGGGGCCAAAAAGTTTGCCGCGTTGCCTTGTGCACCTCAAACGTGATGTCAGCTCGTGTGAATCGAGCCACTCAAAACAGGCTTCCAACGAGCAGCTGGAATTTTTCGATTGTTGGCTGCAATCTTTCTTGGGTGACTGACTCACATTCATCTTTGACTTGTCCATCACTGTGGCGATAATAAGTGAGTAGTCGACACCGAAGACTTAATCGTTTCCGCATACACCAAGCCGTACATTGAGTATAGCAATTGCGTCGTTTGCGTCTCTCTTTGTCTTGAACACTTACTTAGTGGAGCAAGTATGCACTCGTGACGCGCAGGTGCTCGACAACATTGTACGCTATGCGTCAAATAAGCCATTAACTGTGCTGATAGACAAGCACGACAAAACCGTGATTACTATCTTGTTCAATCTAAGGAGCTTGCAGATTTTGCACATATTTTTTAGTAGATGGATGCGGCAAGGTGGAAGACATTCAGTCGGTCTGCCCCGACGACCTCGCAGAGGAATAATTGCACTAAGGAAGTTTGGCGGAAGAACGTCCAGACCAAGGACCTTGTCAACTATACGCTATCCTGACAAGACAACATAGCCCAAAATAAGTTGAGAGTTCGGGACAGCGGGTCTAGCAGACACGTCGTCAACGATGAAATGCTTTCCGAGGATGCACAAGAGTGTGACGACCAATGCGCTTTTACGACTCACGATGGAAGTGTGTCACGTGATTGCGTGTGAAAACCAAGCTTTAATCGTCAAATTGAAGTTTGTTCTTCACCGTCATGGATGGACAGTATCGTGTCGTATGACAAGCTTGAGCACAAAAGTTGGTGGCTTAAATAAAAGAATAATCGGTACGCTAACCTATTTGATTACCGGTGACATCGTGTTTGACGTGAAAATGGGCAAAACCATACACGATTTCAAGACGCAAGATGCAAAAAATCGATCTGGGAATGGTTTGATTGGTTTTGGCCGCAAAAGATGAAGCATCGAAGCAGGGAGATCATGGAATTGTCAAGAAAAAAACGCGAATGCACTTCCACGGTCGTCTCACTTACAACACTATTGAAAGGATGGCGTGCGAGTGTAGGTCTGACACCCGGCTGAGCCGGTTGGTATGTGTCACGTGCGCAAAAATGAAGCACACAAAGAACGCACAGTCCAAAATTTCACTCACCCGCTGATCAAGTCGAGGGTTTATTGACTTGGATCCGAAAGGACCAATGACAGCAAAAGGCCAAGTAGAAAGTCAGTATCTCTTTAACTTTGTGGACCACAAGAGAAATTCCTGTTGTTTCTTTTTCGCGCACCAAGTATCAAGCCGCTTTCCATTCGAAAAACATACAACGCTATCCAATTTAAATATAAAGGATAGCGGAAATGATTCTCACAGTGATGTGTGGATCTCTGACAGGCATCGCGGCAACTGGAAAAGCCAGGAAAAATGGCATGCCAGATTATGCCACACGTGGATCAACTGTGCGATTACTAGAAGACATAAAGCCTACGATCGATGGTGTAGCCACCGTGCAAGAAGGCTCTCAGCCAAATTTGAAGACATACGCTGAGACGATGCGATTCTCGAAGGCTGGCAGTAGCAGTAAGGCCATACTCGAAGTAATCAGGCGCTAGATAACAGCAAAGTACGTTATCAAGCGACCAGTCTGCGACCAAGTAGAGGTAATGCCCGGACTGGGCTTGATTAGTTTTCTTTGCCTTAAACAGCTTCATTGACTGCGACAAAGTCATCGTAGTCTTAATCGTTGACGTGTGCACGCATACGTGGCGCTGCTTGTGTTTCTCGCCATTGTGGTAGCACCGTATATTGGCGTGCTCTATGCTGCTTTAAACTCAAGCGAACCTGTCCGTTCCTCGGACGTATCGATGATCCGAAGGCCTCGATGTGCACCAGTGCACCACCGCGACCGTCACCAAGCTCAGAGCAAAACAGCCCGGGCTCGATCGCAACCATCATCGATGCGTTTTCATCATCCTTCAGCTGCGAGACATCCATCTACAAATTTGTGCTTGGAGACCGACGAGGGTTGTTAGTATGCGGACTTTGCCGCTACCGTGGGCAGTTGCTTCGCCTCGTACTACCGCTAGAGACGCACCGGCCCTTTTTTGACCTTTGTCGAAACTGACTATGGTTGGCGCGCTCAGAACTCCGTCGAACCCAGTCGTCGGGAATACACCTATTGGTAGGAGGCGTGCGCAATAGGTGGTAAAGTGAAGACTGCTGATGTTTTACTAGTAAATTTGCAATCGTCTGCTACATTAAAGCCTGCCTTTCTACCTTGCTTACTAATCTACTTCGACCAATGACTAGCTATTAATGAGGCCGTAATTACCAGAAGCGCGCATGTCCGTAATTCTAACACGCCATCTTAGCCAATCCCGTGATGCGATAGCGTATCGTGCTTCAACATTAGTGCAGGTAGAAGGAATCACTACAAGGCACGATACGGAAAGCTACACGGAATCTGGTTGGCTACGCAGCCAAGATATACGTATATGCTTAATCACAACCTACTCACACATTAGTGTATCCGCGATCTAGTAAGGTAATGGTTCATTTGTGAGTTTACGGTCAAATAAGCAATATTTTAGCACTTCACCAGGTGGAAGATGATCTGATTAACAGTGACAATTTGGCGTTGGACATTCCACGTGTCAATTTGCAAAAACTTGATTACTACGCACCTCGAAAGAGCCTTGCGGCCGATCAGTCACTTTACATAAACCATAAGCCCAGCAAATTTAAAAAAATACTTTTTCTTCGACTACATTGGTAGCCTAACGGAAAGTGTTCATCGCATCGCATCTGAAAATTGCATCGAATCGGGATTTAAGCCTGGGTGGACGACGTCATCGTTTCAATATATATATATATATAATTTGGTATATGTGTACTTAATGTGTGCCTGTTATCGCGCGCCGTAAACTATCCGTCCTATGACGAAATGGACTCTGTATGCACCGTCAGGTCACGATGTACAAGATGATCAAATCAGCCTAATTGAAGGTGAGCACCAAGCATATTTACACAATTGAACGAGATTTAAATGGTGTCTCATCGGATTGAGGTCTTGCAAGTTTTTGCAAGAGCTTGTCCAGCACATAGAAAAACAAAAACGAATTTAACGGATCGCAAAGTTGAGGTTTCACCTGGTCTCATATTTCGGAAATTGCAAATTTAAGACTAACGGCACAAGGTAACTACAATGGAAGTGCAGTTTTGAAGCTTTTAAAGCAAAGGATTCGCTGCTTGCAAGACTCAAATGAGAAGCTTAATTGTCGATAAGGTAGAAGCTAAGCTTTACGCAGATAGTAACATAAACTTTATCGGACGAACGTCATTGTGAGCAGATTGTCAAAAGCCGAGTTGCATACCTTAATATACACCCTGCACCACGAGGTCACCGCAACCAATGCTCTCCCTTTATCGCGTCTGTGCATGCTTCACATCCTCTGTGCCGTCTTTATCTGCTCTCTTGTCCACTCTTTTAATTGTCTTTGCTATAAGCTGTAAAATGATGATGGTTGGTTCGTAGCCTCTTTCTATAATAAGCTTTCGTGTATTCATGACAGATGTTGCATCCCCGGGTTCGATTCCCGGACGGCGCACTGCCACTGAACTTGCAATTTCTCATTCAACTTCTCGATCGTGACGAAGATCGGCCGTATCGACGTCCGCGAGCTTCAAATTACTTTTTGCTTGATCAATTGCGCTTAAATTAAGTGAATAAACGCTTAGTTTTGACCTCGGTGCGGCTGTGACACCCGTCTCCTCACAATACACTTGCCACCCATTACGCAGGTATAATCTTAAAAGTGCGATCTCAAGAGGTATTGTGTTCAGGGGTCAATTGAACGCCACCAAAACTAATATAGTGAAACGGAAAGTATAGCCATTTCATTAGAGACTTTTGAGAGCGCTGAGAACTTAGGAAAGTTCTTTTAAAGAGGTAGCAAGTGAAGGTGCACACGATCTCTCCCGGTCAGTAAGAAGTTTTCGTGTTTTGCCTCAAGGTGTGTTCTTCTGCTGGTTTGGTGCATCGTGATACATCCTAACCCCAAACCCCAAACCTTAATCCATATTTTCTTAATAAGCTATTCACGCTCGAAACGACATCATTGTTTTCAAGCTCTGAGACACTGTACAGCCACGGATACGCCCTGCAAAATTAATTTGGCTAATTTTGTTTTTTCGATATTAATTGATGCTGTTTTTGACGTAGGTCGTGTCTTTGAATTTTTGTTGTCGGTTGGTCCATCTACTAAGGACATTGGTCCACCCTGTTGCCAAGCAGCGAGAACGTGTCATGGGCTGAAGCGAAATTCACTACATCTTGTGTGGTGCTGTTCCTGAAATTGCGAAATGTCTATAGTGGGTATGCAGCACAGTATAGTACTGTATACCCCACTATAAATGTTTTCACCATAAAGTAGATTAACGAGTTCTTTAAGGGGATAGGGGTACTCTCGATATTAATTTATGCAGTGCTTGGGCGGTCGATGAAACCTAATCTATTGCGTCCGTACGCCAAATAATGTGAATTCTTTGGACATTGTCTCAATCGACACTTTGACAGATGCGTCACCAGAGCACGTGTAGTAATTTATATCCAGTAGTTCTGAGAATTCCACAACATAAATCGCATCCCATTTATTGTATATTCTACTCGCTACGAACGAGGGACCACCAGAGTGATTGTAGTTAGTGCAATCCAGTATTGCATAAGGTGTTGAAACCTGATATGAGCCGGTTCCGTTGCACCAAAGTGACGAAACACAACTATAATAACTCTGGCAGGATTTATACTTAACCCGGGGGCACCTCTATCTCTTCTTTCTCTTCTATCCCCTACCTCCCTATCTATAAATCTTAATTTGTATGTAAAAGTATAGGAATTCGGAGCCCGAGCACCAACAGAAGCTGGAGTACTCCTAAATTCTCAGTAACGTGCACGTCAATGTTTTATACTATACTACATTAGCGTGGTCTTTGAGGGAGTTTAGGGGTACTCAATCTCTAGCATATGTACCGTACCTCACATTACTATATTTTAAATTTATCTATCATTATCATTTTCGGAAAAGGTTGGGGTGACGCCCTCCTTCCAAGCGCGGGGGCTAAATGCTCGCGCGCTTGGGGCAGGTGCTCTCGGGCATCTGCAGGTCTCTAACGAGTCTCACCCTCGACGCGACGGTCTCCAGCACCAGGTCAAACCCCCTTCCACGCCCTTAACCGCGCCAACCGCATCCGGATTGGCTCCTTTAATGTAAATTCTCTAGGTTCGAAGCGCAAGAAGCACGAAACACTCCCCGAAGATCTCCGGCGCTACCGCGTCGATATCCTTGGCCCCCGAGAAATCAAGATCTACGATAGAGGTGAGCACCGCATTGATGACTTTCTTCTAACTCTGAAAAAAAAAAAAGAAGCCAAGACCGAAGTCACCGAAATCCGCCGCCACTGCAACCCGTCGGGCGCCACTCGACACGCCCGATCCCGAGAAGACACCTGGCGCCACACTAAGAAGCTCGGAACACTCCTCGGCGATATTAAAGATCTATCCCGACGCAAGTCCCTGGCCACCCTCGCGCTCCACCGCCTCTGGTCCGTCTGGCTCCGCCCCACGCTCATCTCACCCAAGACCCGCATTCGACTGTACAGAGCTCCACGGCCTCGAGAGTTTCCATCGCCGCCAGCTTCGCTACGCTCTTGGCTATCGCTACCCCCGACCCATTTCGAATGCAAGACTCTACGACCTCTGTGATGAGCGGCCGCTGAGACTACGACTGACACAAGCTCGCTGGCGCCTGTTTGGCCATGTACTTCGCCGCTATCCCGACATTCCAGCTGACCTCCAGATGCGTGCCTACTTCTTCTCCACCGCAGCAAAATGGCGCGGACGTCCCCGCACCACGCTCCCCTCGACACTCGACCACAATCTTGTTTCCCGTGGCTCCGGCTTTCGACTCCGGACAGCACAAGACCTCGAAGTGGTACGTACCCTTGCACAAGACCGATAAAAATGGAAGACCCATTTGACCTCGGTGCTGGATGCACTGCCCGCCGAACGAGACTCGACGTATGCGGACACCACTCTATGCCGTGGACTAGCCAGACTGAGCCTAGCACGTGCATACCTTGGCAACGCGATAACGTAATACATTACATTACATTACATTATCAGTAATGTACAGTATAGAATTTTAATTCTTAATAGTAAGGTACACTATAGTAGTACTATAGTGTACCTTACTATTAAGAATTAAAATTCTATACTGTACATTAAATAGTACATGAACGTATAGTCCCGCAATGTGCCAGAAACCCCTAGAATCCCTGCTCTAAAGATTTGTAATATGTTTTTTTATGCGTAATACAAGCTTAGCAATTACAACACTCAAGTGATGGCATTGAACCAAATAAGTGACGGATATACTAGATTTTGGGCCTCATTTCCACTTGAACTCCGGTGCTTGTTCGGCTCTTTTTGTGAGAAAACGTCTGGTCTTCTTTTCTGGAACCCACCCTCCAGTCTGCTTTTCTAGAAATCCTAAAATTTTGCCAATCCTACACTATCCTCCCTCACCGGATACTTTCTCCAGAAAAGAAACAATCAAAAAATCTTGCGGGGGTACACCTCACCGTCCATTTAACCGCCGTTTTAACCCACCTTCGCCTTCGTTTTAGCTCTCACGTGCCTTTTTAGCCCCCCCATTACGAACTTAAGCGAGCCTCCCGTCTGAACTCGCTCCCTGGCGTCACAAAGTAATCGACGGCCTTGTGGGGGAGCCCTCCACTTACTTCTTGATTCTCTCTGCCCGCTCCCTAGAATGAGGGTCACGCACTGGCTGCTGCTCGCAATCGTCGCTGCTGCTGAAGCCGTGACGGCGGAAAACCTTGCGCTGATTCAGCTCGAAGAGACGCTCGTGGCGCTTTTGCCGCGTGGGCATAGTCGGCACTTGGTACCTGGCGATCTGTTTGAAGCACACGCGGCACGGTACTTGCTCGCGGCGGCGGATGCGTCAAAGGAAGTGGTCGCGTTGTTTAGATTGTACAAGAAACTCTACCCCGAGCGAGTGGCCGCGTACGGCTCGACGGAAGCCACGCAGCTTGCGTACTTTGAAGAGCACGTTTTTCCTCGAATCCAAGAGAAGGCGGATGAGTTGTTGGCGACGTCGAAAGATGGTACAAGTACGGGGAGTGGGGAGGACGGGACCGATGCGACGGCTCAAAAGAAGGAAGAGAGTGACTCGAGTACCGCCGAGACATCCCAGACGAGCGGCGGCACGGCGGGTACGAATGGAGGTACGTCAACAGGTGGCGCGACCCCGAGCGGTACGAATGGAGCAGGGGGAACCACTTCTGGTGGCCCTGCCTCGTCGACTGGGGGTGGAACAGGTGCTTCTGGTGGACCGACCTCTGGCGGAACATCTACATCGGGTGGAAGTCCTGCCAGTCGAACTCCTTCAGGAGGCACGCCGTCAAGCGGCACGCCGTCTAGCGGTACACCGTCTAGCGGTATACCGTCTAGCGGAACGCCTTCTAGCAGAACGCCGTCTAGCGGAACGCCGTCCAGCGGAACACCGTCCAGCGGAACACCGTCCAGCGGAACGCCGTCCAGCGGTACACCGTCCAGCGGAACGCCGTCTAGCGGCACGCCGTCCAGCGGTACACCGTCTAGCGGAACGCCGTCTAGCGGAACGCCGTCCAGCGGTACACCGTCTAGCGGTACACCGTCCAGCGGTACACCAACGAGCGGTACACCAACGAGCGGCACGCCAACGAGCGGTACGCCGTCGAGTGGTACCTCAACAAGCGGTACGTCGACCAGCAGTACGCCGTCGAGTGGTACGTCCACGTCCACGTCGTTGACAGCAACGTCAGTGTCTCCGTCCACCACCACCTCCTCCGGTTCGTCCTTTTGGTCCACGACGTACAATCCCACGCTGTCGGCCAACGTCAATTCGCTCCAATCGCAGACCAACAACGTCGAGACGGTCGTCCAATCCTCTTCGTCCAGCAGCTCGTCGAGCGCCACGCCCACGTCCGCGTACACGTCCCCCACGGTGATCAAAGGCTACACGAGTCCAAGCCGCCGTCGCTTCCTCTCAACCACCAGTACCGTCGACACGTCCAACGTCGACGTGCTCTTCTGTGACGTGGAAGGCAATGCCATTTGGAAATGGAGCGCTGAAGAGGTACCCGACGCGACCGTCACCAACTCGTCGAACACCACGACGGCGATTGACGTGGACGTGGACGGCGTGTGTTCGGCCACGACGACGCTGACCGTGTCTGCGTACCAAACGGGCTGTTCGCTCCAGAACCACCCGGAAGGGTGCGACAATGTGTATTACAAGGGCTGTGGCGGCATCACGGTCTCGCCGACGAGCGAACGGATCGTCATTGCGCGCACGGGGGGTCGGACACTGGGCGTCTTGAACTACAAGCACGTGGACGAGGCGTGCCAGGGCCAAGTCGTGGACGCCATCGCCACGTACCGGGGCAAGAAATTCAACAGTCCGACGTATGCCGAGTACGCGTCGAACGGCATCTTGTACTTTACCGACAGTCCGTTTGGGCTCGCCACGAGTGCCGCGGATTTCGACGGCGATACGCTCGACAAGTCGCCGCTGCGGGAGCTTCCTTTCAACGGCGTCTACATGCTGCCGACCGGCGCGAACCAGTCGGTCGAGCTCGTGGATTGTGACATGACGCGTCCAAACAAGATTGCCTTCTCGCCCGCGAGCGACGTCATGTACATTACAAACTCGCAAAAACACAATTCGTACGTCAAGCAGTACGCGCTGGCGGCCGACGGGACGGTGCGCAACGCCAGTATCTTTTTCAATTTCACGGCCCACCCGGAACTCGAGACGGCCGACGGGTACGCCAAGGGCATTAAAGTCGATGCCAACGGGTACGTGTACGTGGTCTGTTACAAGGGCGTGTACATCTTTTCGCCCGACGCCGAGATGGCCGGCGCGATCATGAGCTCGGAGGAGCTCGATTCGGTCACGCTGGGCCTCGGTCGCCTCTTTCTCTCGGGCGCTTTTGGCCTCGTGGCCCAGACGAGTGGCGTCCCGTCGCAATCGCTTCCGCAAGCCCACGTCACGTGTCAAGCGTAGCTCGGACCCTATCTACATTGCTCTCGCTGTATTTTGCTTAACGACCAACACGTGATCAACCCCATGTCTTGCTCAAGTCTTTGCATTCGCATCTCCTCTACCACTACCACCAATCTTGCTACCTCTCTTCCTCTCCTTCACGCCCGTCGCCGCCGTCTCGGACGGCGGCACGGTCCTTGTCGTGAATTTCAAAATCACGGGCGACGTCGTGAGCCGTTCGTCCTCGGCCCGTTTGCGGCCGTCTTCCCCTTCGGCATAGGCCAACGGCGAGCTCAAGACGCGCGCGGCCACGTCTTTGATCGTCGTCCCTCGCTTCACGAGCACGGCGTCGGCAAAGATGCCCTTGTCCTGGGCACTTGGCGTCGTGCTCGTGGCAAAACTCGTCAACGACGCGACGGGGTAGACGACGACCAGGTCGGCAAGGGCCACGGCGCGATTGATCGCCGCACGGACGCCCGTGCCGCCGAAACGGAACAGGACGAGGTCGGCGATCCGGTCGAGTCGTTTCTGCAGCGGCGGGGCCAGCGCTTTCAACGGTCTTTGTCGGGCCAAAGCGTCGTCCTCTTCGTCTTGCACGGTCGTGTAGCCCATGGCCCCGGGTTCGTATCGAATGTACCCCTGTTTCGCGGCCTGAACCAGGCAATACTCGGCCGCGGCACTTGCGACGACGCACTGGTCACTGCCATACTTGGCCACCAGCGCGTCGATATGGCGATCCGTGGCCGCGCCGCGATCGGCCTTGTTCAGCACGAGGACGGTCGGGAAGCGCACGTCGAGGAACAGCGTCACGAGCGCACGCACGTCGGCGTGGGTCCACGTGACGAGATCCACGGGTTCCTTGGCACGCAAGCGCTCGACGACTTGCGCCACGACGGACGCCGTCGCTTGGTACCCCGAGAATTGACGGAGAAACGTCTCGTGGAGACTCCGCTTCGTCGCGCAGTGTCGACGGGCAATGGCGGGCCATCGGTGCCATAGGTTCGTAAAGACCCATTGCTGGAGCTCGTGCCGGAACCAATCGGCGTCCTGGATGGGATTGTACCCGGTCGTCGCCTCGCCCTTTTCATTCGTGAGGCCAGAGACGTCAATGATGTGCAGGAGCACGTGCGCGTGACGCAAGTCGTCGAGGAATTGATTCCCCAGCCCCGCACCTTCCGATGCCCCTGGAATGAGCCCCGCGACGTCCAGTAGTTTGATGGGGAGGTACCGTGTACCACGGGCACACTTGCCGTACCGAGGGGCACACACGGCCGTCTTGTTCTTGGCGACACAGGGACAGGGAGTCATGTAATACGTAATGCCTTCATTGGGTGCTATCGTGGTAAAAGGAAAGTTGCCGACTTTGGCTTTCCCGTCCGTCACGGCGTTGAAAAACGTGGACTTGCCGGCGCTGGGCTTGCCCACGCATCCGATCACGAGTTCCATGTCAATTTGTGGGGAATGTACCGAGGTGGTACCCTGAATAGGGAACGTTACCGAAAGCAAACCAACAACCGGTACACATGAGGAGTCTCCGACTAGCGGAACGCTACAATCGCCTCAGTTCATGCCCAGTGGCGTACTGGCTGTGTTTGCGCACTATGAAATTGTGAATGATGTGGATCTGCACACTGAGGAATTCATGGATCAAGCTTAAGAGGTACCGGTAAATGACGTGCATATGGTGCCAATTGCAAGCTTTTTTTTACCTTTTGTTGACAATGTACCAGTAGAAAGACCAAGCACGAACTTTTCGCTGGTACCGCTTGCGACTTTATGCTTTGTTGATACTCCAACTAAATTGATTCAGAAGATCGAAAATGATTATTTTTTTCGGCCATCATTTAAACATTCTGGGGCATTTTGCTCAAGAACTGCGCTGCTGAATGCACGCACGTTACTGCTGAAATGCTACATTTGTTTTGGACAAGAAGAAAAGGTCGAGATTAGTTTACGAACCCCAAGCTATTATAGCAAAACTCGATCTTTGAAAGCGGATTTATGAAGCTCACTTGATCTTACGATATCATCGGGATGCTGGCAAATATAATACCGGATGTGGTATACTTGACGAACGCTGTCTATCAGTCACACCTCTTCGACCAAATTCTCTATTAAAGTTTGAAGAATGTTTTTTGAAAAGCACCTTTTCCTTGCCAGAGTTAGCAGAAGAATGACTCGGAGATTATGGTCCCTTTCTGACAAGCGCGCATTACGTTTACATCGATATGAATTCTGTTACGGGTTATAGAAGCTAGAGCTATGCTTGCTCCACTTAGCAACAAATAATTAGGTTGCTAAGCGGCTTTTAAAACATCCCCAATTACTGGCACGGAGTCATCTACGTGTTGGCCATCTACCATTGCATCTAAGCAGTGACAAAGCCTTGTCGCTGTGGTACGCGATCCCCAAAAGTCATAATCTGAGGTAGGTTTGTACTGTGATACACGCCGTGCAATTGTAGGCGTTCGTAATTGTCTAAAGTTTTCGTGCTTGATTCACCGTCGGGATTTAAATCTCTCCAAGGGTGACGCACAGATTTCCCAATGACATGGCTCATGCAGCGTCGACACTCGTGATCCACTTTAAAATTTATTTGAAATTACTTGTATAGCGTTTGTTATCAAATTTACTGGACGAGAACACCATTAAGAAGGCAAATCGTGCCACCGGCAGGGTATCAGTGGATTCTGGCCGAAGCCGTAACATCCATGCGAAATTCCGTGACATTTCGCGGATCGAGACATTATGAAAATACCGGCAATCATTCTTGACTCATACAATATGCCCGATACCAGCACACCTGTCTTTTACTCTGCCCACAAAGCAATCAATCTAACGAGCAAAGTTTGCGTCCACAACCAATACCTCGGCATTAAACCCGAAAGTGACTCAACTTTTCTGCTTCGAGTCTTTTTATTTATCTGACTTGCTTAGACATGTGAGGTGCCAGGACTAAAGCATTCCTCCCGGCATGTTCATCCCTACGAAGACAACGGACGATACTGCAGAGATGACAAAGGTATTTATGAAGAAATGTAAGACATACCATGACATGCCAAAGATTGTTGTGTTCGACGGGGACTCCAAGTTTTATCTAAGTTATGGCAATCAATTGTGTGATACATATCCTACAATACTATCGATAAGATAAGGCGATTACATAGATTCAGACCCGAAGCAAGATTCACATGTCCCTTAAGCATTGGGAGGTAAACGACTTTATTAAATAAAAATGACCCAGATGGGAATACAGCTAGATAGAGGAAAGGAGATCAATAGCCTTTACGATGCTAGCAGTAGACGGCTGGAAATCACCAGTTAGGCTGTAGCAAGACAAGAATCCTAACGAACCCTCCATTTATCCTCAATTTAAAGCATATAAATTTGCAATTTCACCGACTTCGCCCCGATTGAAGCCCAAATTTCATCCGACAACCAATCTTATATAGAAGCTTCCTCCGCGATTGTGTTCGAATACTGTCATTATGATCCCTTATATAAAAGTGCTTTTATATGATCACTTCGTCGTCACTATCGATTTCAAAATCAGATGTGTTCCTGTCTTATCTACTTTACGTTTTGTCAAGCTGTTATCTTGCTTTCCGAGGTTCCTTCTGAAGCTGCGTATAAGACCTCAAATCAGAATAATATTTTCCTCAACAAAGCAATGATACGGTCTTGTCCAAATCTTAACTCATTGGTGTTGTCACCACGACAAATTTGCGCGAAGCCCTTACCTAGAAAGAAGCTGCTACGACATCTTAACAGCCACCGCGCTCAGGAAATTCAATTAGGTTTGAACCAGCACACCATCGCTTACCACTACATTCGAAAGCCTCATAGAGAAAGTTATCATCCAAAAGAGTCCTATGATCGAGGTGCTATATTTTTTTTACAAAAAATATAAAATTTATCATATTTCTCTGCCGTTTTTGTGAGTGCGAACATCCACATTGCGGTGAGATTTTAAGTCCAAACGTTGGCAACATTTCACATAGTTGGTAAGGAAACCCCCTTTCCACTTTGTGATTTGCATTGGCTATCAACATGTATTACCAACTGATGCCTTAGTCAGACGAGTACAAGACCAACTTTTAATACTATATACAGTGACCGCGACACGTAAATCAGGTGCTGTCAAGACAATCGCCATGAAATATAAGCATCGTGATTTCGTCATTTTGAAGTCCGCGATGCGGGTCAAATTGATGTTCAAAAAGTTACTCTTTCCTTGTCGCCGAAACGCATTCTAAGACAGAATGCTAAAATGGGGTATGGAACTCAAATTAATTCGTAAGCCGAGCAGACGGTAATGGCCCTTACCAAAGATATAAATTTACATATTGGATGTAAATATATGAGGATAGGACTACTATGAGGAGTTTAGGGCTTTTCGCATATAGATTTTCCCCCGATCGCATCTGGGGTGGGGCTGCATGTATTTGATATTCGGCTAAAATATCGATTCTGTCTAGGGTTAACGTTATCTTAAGATCATTAGGCGGCGAGTTTTTAATCGTAGTACTGCATCCAGCTACAGGGCAGTGCGCTCGCGATCAGGTAATCCCGACCATACAACGAGTGATCGAAGACCAAGATCAGCAAACTAAGAAGTTGCATTCTGATGACGTCTTGGAAGATGATAGGCTTTGATTGAGTCCAGATAGCATTAAGGAGGATGCTGCCCAAGAAATAGCCTGCTTCGGCATACGGGATTCGTAGTCAAATAATCTTTAATCAGCATGCGGCACGACCCGAGATTGCGAAATGAATATCGGTTCTTTTTATCTTTCACGTGTCGGCGTGTGGATAAAGAATGGGCGCGCTAATTGTACAAGAAAGTCGCGTTTGAAATAATGACTGAGCCTACTTCTCCATTGCGGCGGGGAACGCGCGCCGACTGTTATATCCCTCCTGGTAATCCGCGACCATCTTTGCCTATGGGCGACATAATAATAGCGAGCATCTTAATAAATATTCGTCTAGCCCTTCCCACAAGAGTATTTTAGGAGTGTGGGCAATGCACAAATCCGTCGCGTGTCCATTGGACGTCAAGACAACTTGCGAGTCTCCCACGCACGATAAAATCGAAAAATCAAAACTGTATTATTCATTTAGCTAACCATTTACGAAAGCGGTCGAGTGAATTCTGGTGGGGCTTTAGTGCCTGATGATAGCTTAAAGCGAGCTTTAGAAGAATACGAGTCTAAATGGATATGATCGCTGACGTGATATCGGGCTGTCGAACAACAAACGGACGCAAGACCTGATTTGAGAAAGAGTTAATGATAAGCCAACATAGTTGATAAATTAGATCTAGACTGTGCAGTTTAGCTAAGATAGTACGAGCGAAAAGGGGTCGGAATGCGCCAAATCAAAGCCTTATGCAGAGAATAGCGATGACACACACGTAGTAGGTTATTTATCGGGAAGAATCGAAAGAAAGAACGAATCGTAGCCTAGCTGTGGGTTACAAAGCTGAGGAGCGTATCTGCGTAATCGGACCAAGACCGTGATGCCGATCGTATTGTATCGTTTGCTTGTAGTTCTAAGAGCTATTAAAGTACGTTAGGTTACCGGCCTATCCACCGTAATCCAATAGGCCAATCTACTAGCAACGAGCATGGAAAGAAACTAAAGTACTTTTTTCATCGCGGATCACATTTACTGATCCCAGGCAATGAACTGAAAGCTATCAAGTTATATAGCGATTAACCTTCCCGATTTATGCACTATAGCTAGTGAGCTAACGATCTCGCCAACTACTAACTTCAACTTTTATTAGGCCAATTGACGTCCTCGCTTACTGCTTTGACACAGCTGCTCCCTGTCTACACAGCACAAAAACATTTGACAATCCTTGGACTTAGTCGCTGGTTCTTGTTTTTGAAGCGTCGCTCTCATGTGCATAAAATGTAAATAATGCACCGCTTCGCTCGCGTCCTTTCTCCTCCGGTTCAATTGCATCGGGCCCATGTCGTCGTCCCAAAGAAAAGCTTTCAGCCAGGATGGCAGAGACGTTGGATGCCCTTTGCGTGGCTATAAGTGTCTACTAAGTGCTTTCGGATAGCCACGTGGCTTTGCAACAAGCCTTTGAATATTTCCAGTGAAAAGTTACCGTCAGCCAGTTCCCGCCACCAAAATTACTTCTCCGCTTGTCATCGTGTGTCAGTGTCATTAAGATACTAATCACTGAATACGTAATTTGATGCGGTAGCATTAAAGTGTGTCGTACAAGACATTTGCAATTAAAGTTGAGCTGTTAGTTTTATCACAAAAGATGATCGGCTTCAATGAGATGTATACGAACTCTCACGCTCCGATCGCACGAAGAGAGATGATCACCGACAGACGAACGCAATCGGTCCATACCCAGATGTATAATCCTTCTTTTGAAGCGCTGAGGCGCTGTACAGCCACGGATACGTACTTTCTATTTATGTAGACATGAACAACCTTAGTAACAGCTTTCTGGAATATCGGCGCTTAAGTTTAGTACCTGAAAGCTGCACGAGCCATATCTGTTGAGTAAAACCAAGCTGTTCTCAAACTGAAAAAGCCGAAAATGACGGAGAGACGAGCGAAGGGAAGAGTACCGTCTGCACAATTAGATTATGGCAAACATTCGCACATCTGCAACCTCCAGGATATTAGCAGAAAATCACTGCCGCGGCGTCTACACTCAATATGTGTATTTATATCAATTATTGACATGCCAATCTCGTCAACGTACATGCTGTATTAGCGGAATAATGTTGATGACACGATCTGGTGCCGAATTACATTCTCATGCATCGGCGAGGTGAGCGAGGCTAGTTTGAGCAGCAACTGAGCAAGCGTCTTACACTTGGCTCAGAGTGTAGATAGATCTCATAAAAGCAATTTTACTTCTGCTCCAGTGGCTGGTAATACCACCGCATGACCATAGCAAACAACATGCGTTAATGTACACGACCTGACTGCGGGCCAAAGTCAAGTTAATTATTGCAGACAAACAGTCTGCGTCGACGATAATCAGATATCAGAATTAGTTCATACAAATCTGACGTGCATCCTGCAAATCGTAAATGTGCTAATGTTTTGCATTTTGATAGGGAAGGATAAATTTACGAATGCATACCCTTGAGACTTTTTGTTTACCGTATAATGTTTTTGGAATTGACTCCAGCAAGAGAATTTTCCTTCCAGCTCACTTTGTTTTGTGGGCTTTGTGACAACTGAAATCTGGGCATCAATCTGAATCATCTCTTTTCCTTTTTTGGTAGCAAGAAATGGCTGCTATTTGATTTCTGGAATTTGAAATGTACTCAACACTTTTTTTCAATGATTTATCACCCTCTTATTTCCATGACCTTTGGTTTAACCACTTTTGCAACAGCCCTCACTTGCATCCAACTTGCTGCCTTTTTCTTTTCATTTGTAAGTGTGCAATTGAGCCCTTCAGCTCTTTGCTTAACCTCTTTCTTCGCCTCGAACCAAGTAATGTCTTTGTCGGGGGGTCAGGTCCACATTCATTGGTTCCACATGGTGAGAAAGCGAGTGAGCATTAAGCTTCACCAGCCAAAAGCTGCTGAGATCAAATTGCGCTCATGGGGTAGTGTAAATGTAATTGTAAGCGATAGTCAGGAAGTCTTCCTATCGAGGAACAGTCATTGGTAGAAGTAAGGCATCAAATGATTGTCGCTACATTATCGATCGAGACAGAGACGACTCAACCCTGGGAAGAGAACCAGTGATACTGCATCCTCGCCAGCACTCAAAATGTCTTATCCGTGATCATTGCTAGTTGTAATCGGGCTTTTTCTGTTTCATTAACACACTGATTACGAAAGTTTAGACAGTGGTTGTAACTGGCGGAAGCAAATCTTTTAATGCGACAACTCGTTGGTATTTTTCAACAAATCATTAAGACATTGAAAATAATCAAGATAAACCTTAAGGAATTTGTATATTTGGTCCATTTACATCTAAATTTCGGTACCATTTTTTTAATATTGCCATATTATATCTTGTGTGCGTCTCGCTTGGCAGTGCCGTCTCTCACTGAGGCGTTAACTGTTGACCATTTAATTGATTATTTGAAAGTTTATTTTTGTACACGGTTAGTTATGGCTTTATCGGCAAATAGACAATAGCAAGTGTATTGAAAATAGATGATCGCAGCTATAAGAGGGAAGCAATGGGAAAGAATCTTTGAGTATTGCGACCGAAAGAGCAGCAATTAGTTGCAAATACGATGCACGATTTGATCAAACGATCTGACCTCTAACAAGGCTCGATGTCAGGCTATATTGAACAGCTTCAGCAAAGCAACCCGTAAATTTTTGAAGATGAAGACTTCCCAATAGTTCAGATTACACAAGGTCATAACAAGACTGTTTTCTACAGCTCTAAAGAGATAGGAGAATTGTAATTTTGATGACAATTTTTCAATTTTTTCTTCATTCTTTCTTCACCAGATCGTTTCTGGGCGGTAATCCTGTATTTTAATTTGGTCTGTCCATTCACATCTCATGCAGTTTATACATTTAACGCAATCTACTCATATACCTGATCATTTACGATCATTTAGTCAGATGAGCATAATTCAAGTGCCTGATCAAATGAAAAGGTGGTCTGGCCGATTGAAAAAAATGATGCTACACATTTCACGTGACTTTCTGAGTATTTAAATGTGCACTCTTTTTACAAGAAGCTTCAAAATAATCCGTCCTTTCACGGAGATCGCTGGAATAGTAAAATTAGGACTGATTTGGGCATTTAGATCGAAGCGGGATGTTTATACACTCTCAGGTAGTCGGTCGAAGGTACTCCGTACGCTACGTACCCAGAAAATTTCGCCGGCTGAGGGCTAAGCTTGGCCGGGTAATGCGCTCGCTCTCCACTCTTGGTATCTGACACATATTCACACTTGGAGCGCCGTCTAAATGTCTCCAAACGACATAATCTCTCGCCATATGCCTCACCAAGACGAAAGTCCTGTCAATAATTCAAGATTCACGAGGGTAGTCGGACAATACCTAAACAAATGGTGACATTCTACTGCTATCTAATTACTCCTTTCGTCAGTCGGCAATCTGGGGCGAAGTGTGGGAATGTGCTTTGTAAGTTTTGCGAGAGCTACTCCACCACAAATCGTTATTAGAAATCTCTGCCATTCCCGCACTGCCGCGCACCTATCAATTTTTGTGGAAAAGTACCACTTCTGAGCTTTTCTTACACCGTGACATTTTGCTCAATTCTTATCGTCATTTTTTGCAATACGCTCTCCTCTTCTTCACATTTCTTGCATCAATACTTAACCCAGATGCCTGACGGTAGAATCTGTTTCGTATTGATTACATGCGAGTCATGGCTGGTGATTGCCATTAATGCCATCGATTGATGATGTCTTCAATCAAGCGAAATTTTAACGTTATTGACGTCGCATTCAGGTACGTTGTGTCTATAATGCCTGAACGTGATAAATCTGGTGAAACATGCTATCCACTTTTGCGATACTATGAAAGCATGCTTCTCCACTGAAGCAGAAAGTGTTCATCTTCGTCGCAAAATGACTTAGATTTACAGAAGCTTTAGCATTGTGCAAAATCTTTAAGCAAAATTTCTAAGGTCGAGACCACAACAGATATACAACAAAAGAGCAAAGTACTCGACCAATCAGTTTAGTACAGCAATCATTTTACTGATGTGGCATAACCCTGCCAAAACAGTCCGATGCTATTTATTAGAGCCCAAAATGTGCTTGGTAAAAGTAAGAAAATTCCATTTCGACACCATCCTGACTGTGTCAATTGCCCACCGTCTGTGTTAACGGCAACACTCACAACCTGAACTCAGTCCTTTACTGCTTCAAGCAGATACTGACGGGCAAGCTGAAGCATACTTTAACTCTTGAAGTATTACGCGGTCCATGACAGATCAAAATAGTATTATTTACGCCTGCTGACCAGACCTTCTCCTCTTCGCAATTATATTTGCTTATACATCTCTATGCATAGCTAAGCTTTCTTAACTCAAAAGCGTTAAATAGTTGGTTATACAGACTTTATATGAAAACTGACCAAATGCCTTTCTTTTTGGTTCTCAGACAAGGACAAAAGTAGCTTTAACCTATTCATTTAAGTCTGGTAGTAGTTATGACATACGGCCGGATAGGTCTTGTAAAGTCTTGGGTGGCCCGCCAATGCAAAATGGTGCTTTCATAGATGAAGCGATTTTCCAAATATTCGTTATCTGGAACGTTGCTTCATTCCCATTTTTTTGCAGATTGAGCAACCGTCACCGTGTTCGTCCTGCTTGTTGCCACAATCTCATGATTTGTAGCCGGTTCCTAGAGCTCGTGCACGCTATCCTGGACTGCTTTTCTCTTGAAATCAGAATTGCGTGACAATGCATTAGCCATGGTGTTTGTTTTGCCGGAAATTTGCCTAGTTTTTTCGTGAAAAGACGCGGTAAACTCACCTCACAGTGCTCGTGGAAGATATTGGTAACATGACAGCGCAAAAATCCTTTTAAAGTTCTCTCTCGATCTTTAATCAGGTAAACTACGGCCTGAACCACTATCACACCACCTTTGTCATCGTCAAAAGCATGTAAAGAAGCCTCTCGATAAGAAGCTCTGTCTCGATACTAATATCGACAGGGCTTCTTTCAGCGCTCCTGCAGTTCGCACATTTAGCAGCGCCGTTGGTGATCGTCGGTCATATATCATCAGGAGCACAACCTGCCTCAAACGTTTTCTCAGGTATTTCGAAAGCTGAGTTGAAAAAGGCATGTGTTGCTTTGACTTACAAGGCTTATATATGCTCGTGGACTTTCTTGATTTCGTTAAAGGTGCATTTTCTATTAGCAAGAACGCGAGTTATCCGGGACAGAATGTACTTTTGATGATTGTCCGCTTCTTTTTTTAGTGATCCTTCACTTCTTCATCTTTGTTGGGGCTACGATAAAACTCCAAAGCATCGAAAGATCTGGCGACGCGTAAAGTGGTGTAGAGGTTCCTCTCGCAAAACTTGTGACGTCCCTATCACGCACTGCGCCTCAGACTGTCGATTAACGGAGAGTTATCATGGTGGTGGCGAGGGCTTCACCTCGTGCGCTTGTCGGCGAAATTATTATCACAGTTCTCGTGAGACTTTGACTCAAGGGACGTAAGACGAAAAGTTGTGTCGTATCCAAGTCTATATATGCGCGTAATACGTTTGTTCCGCTATGAATAGTCTTTGCACTCGATGAAAGCACTTTCTTCTTGTCAACACTTGACTGCTACCTGTAATTTGGTGGAGTCGATCGCAGGCGGGCGCGTCGTCCAGCCAAGCTTAGCTTTAAGCCGACGTGACTTTGTCGACACACAGCATACCAGTTTGTGTAAGTAAAAAACGTTCTGCCACTAGGGCCATAATTACTCATGTTGTTCGTCTATATCCAAAGGCTTAAGTATGAACTTCAGTTTCTTTTTACCAATTTCGTGCCTACACAAAAGTGATTGCAATTTTTTGTTTGTTAATCCAGTCACATGCGGCGCGTAGCACTTAATCATTACGCTTGACCCGATCACTCTACCATTCCGATCAATTACTGATGCTCGGCTGATTTGACTGGAAGACCGCCAATAATCGAGTAATGGTTAAAGCTCGGGTCATTTAAAACGTTAAAAAGCATAAGTGATCCATCGTGTCGTGTTCTGTGTGTGCTCTTGTCATTCTTCTAATCATATATGTAAATTGGCCACCGGCCTGCCTATCATGGTGCAATAATTTGATTCATTTTCGAAAGTCGTCCCAGTGGTTGCTTTCCCACGTATGACAATTTATGTAGCCAGGTGATTGTATAACAATGCCAAGTCTCCCACCGACTGATTCTGGAATTAGGCCACAGAATTCGCCATACCATAAATTTTCATTAGTACATCCTATTTAACGGGATAGCTGTAGATCCTACTTACGGCTTCACCTCATACAAAGTCTCTTTCACTTCGATGTAACACGATATACATAATCACTTTACTAAGGGACTTTTCGCTCAAAGCTAAAATCACACTTTTCATCCTTCTGGTGCCACACAACCACCTCTATTTGGCTGCAAAGATATAACCTTCTCTTTTCTGCTATGACGCAGCAAAGCCTTGCTTATAGAAACCGTCTCAGTTCACAATTCGACGGTCAGACGTGAGATTCTATGATCAAGCGCTGTAAATATAAGCACCAAGTTCATCTGGTCGATATTAACTAGATGAAGCCATCATAGATGTAACGCGGCCTATGATGAGTTCGGCAAATCTTATTGTATCGCAATTTTGATGGAAATAGTTTTTTAAGTCTGCGATGTCAACCAATTTTGCTGTGAGACTAAACTCCCTTTTTTATATGTGATACAAAAACTCTGGAAAAAAATAAATATAAGCTAGAAATACATACATTTAATGCGGTTGTTATATTCGAAATTGCTTCCATTCTCGCCACGAGACAAGATCAATTTTGAGACCATACTTCAATAGCGCTTGCCTGGTTAATACAGATTTGGTGATACTTTGCTTTGGACGTAGGTCACTCAGTATCTACAAAGGTCTTTGTTGAGCTTTGGTCGTTCCGCTCCAAGAATTTTAGTTGCAAGATATGCAAATGTTCCTTGTGCTTTGAATTTTCTGCTAGAAAGTGCAAATTGTAATATTTAGTCTCGCGTACTTCAGCTTCTAGCAAAAGCGCCATTCGGTCGACTAACTAGACGAATGCAATCTGCCAGCGATATAAGTGCGACTGGCAAGAAAGGATACCACTGCGCTTAAAGACTGATCTGAGATGGCGAAAGAGGACATCTTATTCGTAACTTTGGCTGTGCAAGCCTTTGTGAGGAAACTCACAGTTGCGAGCATGCAGCCAAAATGACCGTGATTTGAAACCACGACATCTGTGAGTTCCTTTACTCCCCGTCATCCCTAAAGTGGCGTCACTTTCGAATCAAAGCCCATCAAGATAGATGGCCTTTACTGCTGACCGCCAGCTCAAAAACTATAAAGATTTGACCTCCAATAAGCACGCACGCTCTGTCAGTCATTCTCTTGTCCGAGCCTCGCCAACTTTTGCTGCTCGAGATTGCATCGAGCGGTTCCACGTCTTCGAACCCGGGTGGTGCGCAAATAAAAATGCCAAAGTCGTCATCTGTTCTGAGTCACAACGCAGGACGAGGGTTTTTAAAGGGGTTTAGTAGCACCTCGGTCGATGGACGCGTGCAGGTATCTATGCGAAATTCCTGAAGGTTTTAGGGCATCAAAGTGTGCAATTTGAAGCCTAATTTATTCAACAAAGCCGTTAATTCTCCAAATCTGCTACCGCAACTCTTCTTTCTTTATTCAAATTATCATGCGTGTCACGCATTAGGAGCCAACATTCTGTTGAAGCCGGGAAGCCTTGGGATTAAAAGGAGCTCTTCACGATCTCGACCTTATTGTGACTTGTGAAATCGCTGATGTTATCAGGCTCAAAAGGCACAAATTTAACTCGTTAATGGTTTTTTCAAAGGATTTATTTACTTACTATTAGAATTCTCGAGGGACCGATGTAATAATCAATACGGGTATCGAGCGGAGCCAATTGTCGAATTCCGCTCTTTATTCATCTGGCTCTGAACGTCTGAAAGTTCTTACCCAAGACATCAAGCCTCACCAACATTTCTCTTTGTATCCTATGGCTAAATTGGACACACCAACCACTTATTTCCAAGGGTGACACCCCTTCTTTTATCAGCCTTCTCTCTAGCTTCTTGCCAAATTGAGGCGGATGTCATATATTCCATAGATACAGTCTTGTACTAAAAGCCCACCTTTTACTTCCCCTAATAAAGCGCTGCTGACGTGGCTGCAAATTGCTTTGCCATCTCCTGGTCCTGGTCGTGCTTCGTGATCATGCTGTCGTCTGCCTCTTTTCGATGATGAAACGTTCGAGCCAGTTCAAACCACAAACTCGGGGTGCGTCCGTAGTACATTCAGCCCCAGCTTTTCGCTTCGTCGACCCAAAGCTAGAGCCACAGAACCCCTCGTCTCGTTTGCCGTGCAGCTGCGATGGGCGCCTTTGCTGACGTTGTGAGAGAAGGCCATAGAGTCGTGTAGTGTGGCGGTATGTATCTCATCCGCCAGCGCATTTGTGTCGTTCATTCATGGCCAAAGCATCCAGTTTGCACATACAAACGTTCCTTCCGTGAACTGACTCGTTCTTCTTTGCAGAGACACCACGAGCCCTTGCACTTCCACCACAGTCTCGCGGTCGATTGTCACACTTGGCAATCGCCCCGCGACAACGTCTTTGGCGTGAGACTGCTTCAATTGGTCGAAAAGGGCGGCGTCACTCTCGGTCCCAGCTGGGAACAGTAACACGCGCGGATCCTCGAGCGTTCTTTGAACGAGAGCCCAATGGACCGCAACAGTAGCCGCGAGTTCCTCGATTATCGGGCATCGGAGCCCGTGCTTGCCGACAGCGAGCACTCGAGTCTATGTGATGGACTGCTCTCGCGGTCGCACATCCAGCGACCGTTTAAACCCGCGGCGTCTCCGTGGAATCCAAGCGACGAGTCGTCGCGGCCCCGGACAGTGTTGCGGAGGAAGCTCTTGTTCCCTGGACGCGCCAAGAACAAACACATGACCAAGCTGCCACGAATGGACGAAGTGATCCCTCGCGTCGAGATTACGGACGGACAGCGGATGGAGATGCGCGCACAGGCGGAAGGCCTGATTGCGAGCTCTTTGTTGAAAGCCAAGGCCGCGTGGGACGGGACCAAGCACATTTTCGACGACCCCAAGCAGTGGAAACTCCACAGTGCCAAGCCGCACTTGGCTGTCTACAAGCGCAAAGCGCCAGAGAGCAAATGTGCAACAGAACATGAGTTTGTGGCGTCTGGACGGATTCCAGGACTCACGCTACAGGACGTCGAGTACGGCAAGTATAGCGATACGACGTTGGATGAACGCTCCGTCTGTGCCTATCTGTTCCGTGACTACTTTTTGGATGCCGCCGTGCTGCAAGTGTATGAGACGCAAACAGAGGACGATCCGTTTCGTTTCTTTGGTATCAAGTGGATGGCCTTTGCGTCTCCTGGTGGCCCGGCCAAGTTTTTTTCGCCAAGGGACCACGCGTTCTACGAATATGCCAGAACAGTGACGACCGACGAGGGTCACAAGGTACTGGTCAAGGTCATGCACTCCATTGGGGACGACGTGCTGCCTCCACTTACCCAGATCGTCGGCCACGAAAAGCCGAGTGATAAGGTGGACCCATCCAAGCTGCAGTTTGTTCGTGGCCACATTATCATGATCTCCATGTACCGATTTGACGAGGCGGCCAACGCGGTCAAAGTGTTTAGCGAAGGCTCACTCAACCCAGGTGGTCGCGCCGGGACGTGGCTCGGCAGCGCGTTCTTGTCTCAATTTGCGCCCACGGTCGTGCGGATTGACAATTGCGCCGACATTAAGTACATAATGAAGCATGGCATGATCTTCCCGCACCCGCCAGTCGCGATGAGCCATTCCCAATCGAACCAAAGTTGCGACAAGAGCCAAAGCACACGGAGCGACTCTGAGCTCACGGCACGCGGGCCAGCGGGTGCCATGCCTTTTTCCGCCTCGTTTGCCATGACGCAGTCCCTTGGGGTTAGTCGAATGGCCATGAACCCGCAGCCAAGCTGGGTACCAGACCACCAGCGCAAAGTGTGCTTTGTGTGCTTTAAAAGTTTTGGGATTGTCCGCCGCCACCGTCATCATTGTCGAATGTGCGGAGAGGTCATGTGCTCCCGCTGTATGATCATCTTGCCACTTGTGGCGCCACCTTGCTCTGCACCGTGTTTTGACGAGATGGAGACCGACGCTGGTGGGACGCAAAATTGTCGTGATCAGCACGGTCACTCGTGCGATGGTCGGCCTATGAGTGTTTTACTGAGGCAGCCGCCGAAAAAGAGCTTGGAGGAGACACGATCGAACGGATACCCTGCCGTCAACAATGTGAAATTGTGCAAAAAGTGCATGTTTAGCATCCGTCAAGAGCGCAAGGGCACCATGCGAGGCGCGACGAACTTTTACGCTGCTCCAACCATGATCAAGCAGTTTCCTCTCGTCCTCCAAGGCTCATTGGCGGACAATCTTGGACTTCAGCCCGGGCCAATGCGCGGTTTCTTTCCAGGGGGTCGATATGCGGCCGACGATGAGTTGATCCCCAACACTGAACAAGGGGCAGATGAAGAAGACGACCTCGAGGAAACAGATGAAGAGTACTCGGCTCGTGTTGAGCGTATGCGACAGATTCACATGGCACGTGAAAAGAAGAAGAATCGACGGCGCAGCATTCTTCTCTATGACGAAGTTGGGATGAATACTGGCGAGGAGTCTCCGCCGGCTCGACCAAGTCATCTCTTTAATGGAAGGGACAGCTCGTTGAACTTTGACGATTTCCTACTGCCAACGCCAAAGCGAGAAGAGGACAACAATTACCATTATATCCGTGGACGGGGCGTGAGCTTGACCAACCCCAGCGATGCCATCCCGTACTCAAATTCTCGCACCGGTGCGCGGCCATCGGAAAGCAGCTCAAAGCTTCGATCGATGTCGATCCCCGACCAATTGGAGCAAGTCGAGCGATCGATTGCGCAGCAAGAGGCCTTGATTCGATCCATTGCAGAGCAACGCAATAAGATGATAAGATCACCAGAAGACGACACGGCAGCCAAGACGACCGCCGCCACGACGGCGGGGGAAATGTTATCTGAAGCACGCTCGTCTCTGCTGTATACCAAGTCAACCCAAACTGCACCCACCCCTCGAGCGGATGCTCTCTTCACACCACTTTCCTTGCACTCTGTAACGTAGCAGCCTAAAGCAATGGTACACACTCACTCAAATGGTCTTGCTTTATTAAGTTCCAATATACTCTAAAACTTGGTCATTGTCCCTGACGATTATGGTTAAAGCTACAATCGCTTACGCTTGTACGGTCGCCACAGCAGACGCAGCAGCTTCCTTTTTGCACTCTTGCTTGATATCAAAGAGGAGCCGAGTTTGAATCGCGAGCGAGTTTTCGGCCTGGGCAAGAGCTTGGCGAAGGTCTCGCAAGGACTCTTTTCTTTCATTGTACGTGGCTTCAGCGTCGCTACAGAACGAAGTTATGGACATGGAAGGCGACGGAATACGTCGGGTTTGGTGGAAAGAATCCTCCTGTAGGTCACGCGTACGGCGCATTGCGCGCTCAGCAGCAGTCGCGCTTGCAGAAGTCTCTTCACGTTCCTCACTGTTGAGATCTAAAAAGCGCGTCGAGTCATAGTCTGCACTACAGCTGCTCGAACGTTCGTCGAGCCTGCGCTCTTCGCAATCTACTTGCGTTGGGTAAAATTGAATCGACAGTTTGTCTTCGTGCTCGACATTGCTCAAGGTCCCACCGCTATGCTGACTCGAGTAACGTCCAGAGTGCGCGCTGCTCGCGTAGCTGCTCCTATCCTTTTCCATAAACTGATTCAATTGGAAGGATGTGATGGAGGATGACGTCGACAAAGCATGGGGTGACAAAAGCATTACGCGTTTACAATGAGCATGACTGCCCAGCTCGCCGTCTTCGTGTCCGATCCACTCTTCAGCATACGATTGACGCCGACCATACATTGAAGGCTCTAAAGGTCTAGCATCGAGCGCGTAGGACCCTAGACTTTTACTCAGACCTGCAAGACCATCAACACTCTCAGTGTCCTCATCGTCGACAATCAACATTGGCAAGTCTTGCTCTTTTTCAACAACTTGCCCTGATTCATCATCAAGGCCATTCAGTTCTTGAACGTCCTTAGAGTCGCTTTGATACTGCCGCAATCCTTCCCCCCGCCATAAGTTTGCGTTATTTTCAGTGGGCACGCCAAAACCACAAGTCATCTCACTGGGTCTTGGCGGCTGCGTCGACCCGTTCGCGATTGGGACGCTGTGCAGACAGCTAAGACATACTTTGGCCATCACGACACACACGACAGTGTCGCCTCCGAGCACTGCAGTCTCGGTCGGACCGTTCACTGCCTTCCTCGCATTCACGATGCTCAGGCTTGCGTCAAACTCACTCATAAGTCTCTCCTCGTCCTCTACACGTCCATCAAAGCTACACGTCATTGTCTTTTCGAAATTCACTGGCGATGTCTTTTCCTTCCCTGCTTTGGCATCACAGGCAAGGTCTTGAGATGGGGTCAAAGTACTTCGTACACCATAAGAGCTTTCAGAAGCGCGAACATTGACGCGGTAACGGAACGTGCAGTCGCGACAGATCACTTCACCGCACGCGCGGCAATGGTGTTTCAAGCGACTGATAAGCCGAAACTTCTTGTCGCAGACCGAGCAACGTGGACGAAGCTCATCGGCAACCCACTCGTGCGCCATCTCGAGCGGCGGTCCGTTTGGAATCTTGTTCTGCCTCGCCATTCCCTTCTTCTTTTTAGCTTTCTTGTGTTTGGGTGTCTGTTCGCCGCCAAGGACACTAGAGCTCATGGAGAATCGATTGCCAGGGAAGAGCGTACGCTCAGAGCGCCAGATCGACTTGAGGTACTTGTACACGAGCGCATCGGGCATGCTGCCTTTCATGTGAAGTCGACCCTTTGCACAAACGTGCAACAGCGGGTTCCTCACCTCGTTGTCGTCGTCGAGCCAGTACACAAAGGCAGCTTCAATATGGCCTCGTTTTAGCCCAAAATACGAGTCGTGTCCGCCGTACCCTCGAACGTGGACGGACTGCGTCACTCGATAGAGCACTCGACGCCCGGTTGCCGAGTCCACGTGGGTACCGAGATGTTCGAGGTACACAAACTCTCGACTTGCCAGCAGTGCGTGCATTGGAGAGCGCAAGGCCAGCCACTTGAGTCCCAAGTACCAGAACGGATCTTCAAGAGTCGCTCTCTCAAGGGTTTGTAAGATGCAACAGTCCAAAGCCGCTTCACCGTACATTTTCTGCTTTGACGCGCGCATTTCCTGCGTATGTTCACAATACAGCGTATTCATGACGTCTTCTAATGAGTTTGGGAGCACAGCGTGAGCCATAAAGTGTTGCCCACTTGTAGCGTCCAGCGGCTCGGGTGCTAGCGGTTGTTGGAGTGTTCTCTGACCACGCGCAATAGCACTGCCGCGCACACTACCAAGAGACGATCCCGGGGGATGCCGAGCTGGTGCCATCGCCCGTTTTGCATTGTCTTCTTGTAGCTGCTCACTCTGCTGCCGTGTCTGTGCACGACTGCTCTTCCTTGATCGAGTGCGTTGTTTGACGAGAAAGCAGGCAGTCGGTCGAGCCGAGAGGACCTTCCAGCCGCTGGACACCGCCCGCTTGATGTTGGAGCGGCCCCAAGTTGGCCCGTCGCGCACGACATCCAGAGCTGCTTGAAGCGCGTATCGACGAAGTTCCTCATGCTGTTCCGGTGAGATGGTTAATCGGGGTAAGAGACTTTCATCCACGGGAAAGAAGGACGAGGAATTAGCCGCTCGCTTGCGGTGGTGAGTTTCCATAAAGCTAAGTGTAACGTGAGGATGAAGTTGTCCACTTCGTCCTAACGTTGATCGCTGAGTTAGAATGTCCCACTGGAACCTTAGGCCTCGGTCAGCCAAAAAGTGCAAGAGAGCGCGTGCGTCGCTGGAAAAAGTGGATGCGCTCTGTCCGACGGGACCGCCGCATCTGTCATCCAGTAAAAAATCGAGTTCTGTTAAGATTTGCTCAGCACGTGCGCCTTATACCACGCCGACCGTACGCTCGACTATTCTTATCACTTGACGAGACCATGTCACCGAAATCCAGTCCCTCTTGACTCTCAATAACGAGAGCGAGCAAACTTTAGCGACTTGACTCAATAAAAACATGTAATTTTGCACGCAATAAAGTCTGCGGCCAGCTGTGGCAAGTAATAGCTGGCAATGAGAAAAGGCGTGATTTGCTGTTCCGTATGTAAGTGCCCAGAAAACTTGGCTGGCATAAGAGCTAAATGTACTAAGAGCCGAGCCAGTATGTTAGGACTTGATGCTTATCCTTGAATGTCCATGTAGTCACCATGCAGTGGTGTGCGAGTCGTTGATATTTTCGAAAGGCCAGACAGATAGAATGCGACCCTCACTATTAGACAGAGCTGTGAATAGTATCGTTGCGGCAGCGGTGATGTTCTAACAGCTCAATCTGATACTTTCAAAGACAAGATGAGCGTGAATTACTAGAAAGCATGATTAATTGTCACGCAGACTTGTTACGAGCGACTACTTCTATCTTGTCCCGCACAGCAGCACGAGTCCAGTGCAGCAGCTAACGCGAATAAACGCAAGCGACTTTATATCTGAAGCCAGTCATACGTAGCACCACATGCCGGTCAAGCCGTCTTGGCTGTAAGCACGAGTGGACCAACGTTGTCGCCTGTCTCTTTGTTGTGCTTCATGTGGGTGCCGTCACAGTAGGGGAATTTCTTGGACTTCCAGCAACGGCAAAGCGTGCACTTTCCCTTGCTTTTGATCACGTCCTCCACATCAGGCACTGATATAAAGTCCACGACCTTGTCTTTCTCCAGTTGCACTTTGCCATTGACGCGCCCGGGTTTCGAAGTGTTCTTTCCGGCAAACAGCGTCAGTCCCAGCACGAAAATAGTGATGAGCAGGGGTGCTAGGTACATCCACTCGCTCTGCTTAAGTTTTAAAAAGCCTGAAAAAGTGCGCGGAAGCGGTAATCCCTTCAAGTAGCGCGGTAGAGATATCTTTAGATATTTACGGATAACTTCCATGGTGATTTACGAGAGGAGCGGTGAGGAGTGAGTGAAGAAGATATGGCGACAACTGGACGCGAACCCCCAGAATGGATCAATGACCAATCATATATCGCAAAAAGAAGCATCGAGCATTTGATTGGCTTAAATTGCCTTTATTCCGACCGGCTAAAAGCGCTGTCTGGCTGGCTACATTTCCTTACCTTCTCTTAGACACTTTGGTGTATTTAGACGCCCGCTTCTCAGTACTAGTCGTCGTCGTCGAAGTGTGAGATGACGAAGTAATGGAAGACTTGAAGTTGGCTGAAATAGATTCACCAAGTAGCTTTTTCTCGGTAAATTCCAACGCCCAGTCGTGATTGTGTAGACGAAGACTCACACGCTCTTGCTTGTACACTTTGGGCGCATCAAATGCCATGTTAGGGCCAGCTCCCATGCCCATTTGCATCTGCATAGCCTTAGCATCGTCATTAGCTACAGGTTTTGGAATAGACGCATATAAGCATGACGTGGTTACTTTTTGCACATTTGTTATTGGCACGAAAAACATATAAAATACCGCTCGTTTCGCCAAGAATAAGTGAGAGGAATCCACGCATACCAAAGCTCACGAGGAAGTACCATGATACCGATGATACGTACGAAACATCCAGCGTGCTATTACACATGAAAAGTAAAAGACTTGTGTGAGCGGTGATGCTCCTTCATGGGAAAAGGGTAGGAACATCGGCCCTTACTTGAGTTCGATGCCGCGCTGTAGCATCATCTTAAATTTTTGCGTCAGCGAAAATGGCACCTTAGCTGCAATACTTAATCGTTAGCAATGCATCTAAGACGAGAATTCGCAGCGGAGCAGTTCACACACCAAGTACAAAACCGCCGAAAAAGTAACTCATGAGTCCCATCATGACAAAGTTGGACACCATGAAAGTCATGTTGCCCTTCATCATCTCTAGCATAGAATTGGGATTCATCATCTGATTCATGGCCTCGCTCTTGACCTTTTCACGGAGCACACCTTTCATCCCATCCTTCTTCTGCGAGGCCGTGAAGTAGTGCTGCTCAATTATTAAAAAATTTGGACGAGGACCATTAGCTGAAAAGATCCTCACTGCTTTACAATTCATTGACTGTTCCGTCTCACCTTGCGCATGGCGAAGGCATAAGGCGCAATAAACTTGGAGTTGACTCTGGTCATCTGTGCGCGCTTCACCGTGTTCCTGTTCAGGGAAGACCGCAATTTATTGTTTGTCAATTCTACTAGATTTAGTAGGGCTGTGAGAGCAATCACCCCTTATTTGAAACATGACGTACATGGGTATAAGCTGCTCAACAGTAGCCATCTTTTCGGTCTTGAGAAGAAGCGTGACATAGTGACGTACCATCGCTGAGCACCCAAAGATGATGATCATAGGCAGCACCACCCAGTCGCGAATGCTAGGGTCCAGGATGATCTCCACCATTTTGCAATTTGACCGCGCCCACAAACGTTTTTTTTCATTGGTCAAAATCGCAGAATTGGTCTGCTTTTAGAGTGATGGTCACCCTGTTTCCCTTTTGATCGACGGTTCATCATCAACTTACATTGATCCCGCATCCGATGGCAGATATCGCGGACAAGACGGCGATGGAGCGCACGCCTGCCACAAAAATTACTTTCACTTCTCAACATATGGCTACTAATACAAAAGAAGGTAGTGAATTGATGCAGAGCCACATGGAGCATCGGCCACTAGCGGTGTCCTCCTGCCCCGACCTACCCGTGCTGCTACCTGGTTTGTACTCTGTGACTAGATATGATCAACGAAATAAATCATTTCGATCGTCAAAGAATATTGCAATGAAAAGACGGAATGATAGGGCGCTCTTTGGTACTCCTAAAGTGTCGCGACTTGGCTCGAGAGACGAAGAGGAGCGAAAGGTGCAGAAAATGGGAGCGATAGTTCCCAAGAGCATTACGAGGCGGCGACAAAGAGTAAGAAAACTTGACGGACTAGATCATACGAACAATAAAAACAGGCTACGAGAGAAGCTGTGGAAGGACCTTAGCAGGTTCGGGCTGTGGCCCATGGAAGGGCCCGGGGATTACGCCGACGAACAGTCGGTGGAGACGACGGTGGAAGCCATTTGGGATCAGTGGCAAGATACTGAAGACAGAACATCACTGATTGATGCTAGTAGCGGAAGCAGCGATGCTTGGGGATATGGTTTTAAAGATGGCAAGATTTTGGAAGAGGGCAATGACGCTAGTGAAGTATTTTTGACTGGTGTGACGTCGGTGATAAGCTCAGCGGTGCCTGGCACGACGAAATTGCAGTTCAAAGAAACTGTAAATGGAAAACAATTATCGGCTCCCACAGACGGTGATTCCGACTTTGACACTCTTAGAGAAGAAAACAATATTGACGAGGAGGAGGAAAAGTCGGAGCTCGGACTTTTGGCAGCTCGACTGCACACAAAGGTTCGAACGCCTGGACTTGAGCGACGCAAACGACTGTCCGACTTAAATCACTTCTTGAGTACTCAATTGCAGAAGCGATTGTTCAGAGCATGGGGCACGATTAAAAGTGCGTTTACGGGGAGTGGCGAGATGACAGTTGATCAAATTATAAAATTCTTGAAACATTCGGATGTTCAACTTGGTGAAAAGGATACAGCTAAGGTTCACAAGATACTTGAAGACCATGCCCCAGCGATACTAGCAGCTCGAGATGGAAGTGAAGAAGAAAATGGAAATAATTACATTAAATGTGGACGGATCGAAAATAAGATAGTGTTTTCATACAACGATTTCCATAAGATTTTCTATCCTATCGACCCTCACGAAGCTTTGAGGTGGAAACGCGAACTTGACCGCGATAAACTTCGTCAAGGACAGGAAAAAGAGATATATAGCAGAGAGCTAGAGGCCCTTGAAGAAAAAGGTGGGCCAACGTCATTTTCTCATCACTTCGTTTGCTAATGATTTATTTACGTGCCCAATTTCAGTTCGGCAACGCTTAGCATCATCAGCCGAGCGGATTATTGACGTTCTTAAGCATTTTGAATGTGACCCCAGAAGTATTCCTTGGGAAAGTGAGCAGCAGCGATTGCAACTCCGATCCACACTTTTCGATATCATATTTAGAACATCACACTGCAGACAAATCCCACAACCTGGTAGCAGACTCTCTCATCGCTACTTGACAAGAAGTTTAGACATTCGAAGAGTCCCAAACAAATTATGCGTCAAACTTGTCTTGTCCGCACTTCTTCAGAAATACTCTAGAAACGGGCATTTTGAAGGCATCGAAGTAACGACTGCAGCGTACTTGTATCATGACTTTGCAACCGACATCATAAAGCAAAGCGTTCGTCGTTATTGGGAGAAAAGCAAGATCGACCAATGGCCTGAGCGGCAAATGATATTTTACTTTCGTATAAAAAAGCGTTCTTTCTTCGACTGGCGTATATTCGCGGATCGCTCGAGGGTTTTGTGCAGGCATCTTTTGCGTAAATTTGTTGTTTGGAAGTATTTGACACGAAAGATACATGAACGCAATGCTTTCTATCGTATCAGCTTCTGGCCTTTTTACGTTTGGAAGCGTTATCTCCAGCAAATGATCATTGCGCGTGGCAAAACGTTTTTTTTAATGAAAGTGCTGCGTACGTACGTATTGCTCCGATGCATTCGAGCACTAAAGCTACGATTAATTAAAAAGCAATGGGGCAAGGACCAAATTGTACGGATGCGAAAGAAGAAAAGAAAGCACATTTATAGAGTTTGTTGGGTATCGTGGAAAACCCAATCTCAAAGCTCACGTTTAAAACGTCAAAGTTGGCAAAAATACGGATACATGCTTCAGAAACGGCACGAATTATACATGATCACTACAGCATTTTATGTATTGCGTTACTATTCAATTTTAGAAAAAGGAATAAAGCGGCACAAGTACAAGCTTTTTTCACGTTCAGGAGAGATCAAGACACATGATCTCTATCAAAAGCACAAAACAAACTTCGTAGATTACACTGACCAACAGCAAGGTTCATTGATTTTAGGTGTGAATGAGCGCGCGAAATCGTCATTGATTCACCCATTTGATATATTATCATGTGAAAGTGGAATAAGCATAGAGAAGAGAAATGTGCAAAATTTCAATTTATTGCTATCAGCTAAAAACGAGCGCAAAAATGAATCTATGCAATCAAATCTGCACGTCGATGGGCTTTGCGCTGAGTCAGGTAGCGGCATCATGGAAACTACTTTTGAGAAAACAATCCAGCGCAAAGATCAACTTTACAGAATGTGCCTCAATTTGTATCAACTATATTGCAAACAGGATCAAATTAACATGGTTGGTAATGTGATTGCATACCGACGCCATGGTCGGATTTTTATAAAGAATTTACGCAAACTAACACACCGACGCAAGATAAACCGTTTTGCTATCGATTTGGGTGCATTTAGAGTTGCGAGCTCTTGCTTCCGTCGGTGGATAAGTGGCACTAATCATAGGCCTCCTCCGGCTACTCGAGAGGACGTTTCTAAGCTTCTGATAAAATGTGATGAAACTGAAGAAGCCAGCAATCGAATCGGTTTGAAGTGGCGCGCAGACCGAGAATGGCGAATTCATGCAATTGCTGATAATCCAATGCAAGCACAACAGCTTTGCAAGAATCAATCTAATATTATGAAAAATGATATGTTACGAATGGAGAACATTCGAGGGCGCGAGCTTATTTTGAAGTCAATGCAAGCAAATGAAGAAGAATTCTTAGCAAAAGAGACAAAGACGACTCTGAAGATAAAGGCAATCCAAATGCAGCAAGCGAAGGGGCTGATTTCACGACGCGCACGTCGTCTATATGATGCGATGGACAATGTATACGACATTTTCTTGCAGCAACAAAAAAAACAGCAGCTTAAGTCAAGTTTTCGTAGTCTTCGCATCGTTGCTATGATGAAGTACATAAATGCGCTTTGTCGTCGTGCCCAGATTCGCAATTGGCTCCGCCTGTGTCATCGCTTTATGTATTGGGAAAAATACATGAGCGCATTTTACAAGCACAAACTGAAGTATTATGTCTTTCAGACGTTGCTGAAGCATGCTGTATGGAAGTGGAAATTCCAGTCACCCGGTCTTTTATGTAAACTTCAGCGCTCGCAAGAGCTCCTCTGGAAGTATGAGCACTATTTGCAAACTCATGGAATGCTAGATGGTACCTCAGAGTCTTTTAGGCTTGTGGGGACAAAATATTCGCCGGCAAATTCATTTCAGGGTACTTTTTTACGATGGGTACAATTTACGCAGTGCTCGAGAGCGCGAAATGGTATTGTTCTACTTGCACGTCGGAAGCAGGAAATATGGTTGATGCACAAAGTATTTTTTGCTTTCAAAATTCGAGTGAAGGTGAGGTACACATTTAACCAGCGGTGTGCCATTCCACCATACTTGTGGAGGCAGAACAAGGTCGACTTAGACATTTTTTTATGTAAGGTCATTGCGGTCGAACAGCGATTGCCCACAACGAAATTGAGGATACAATTGGCTTCCTCTCAAAAATTAATGCGCAAAACTGCGATCAGCTTGCCAACACTGAAAAAAAAATTTCAGGATGACGAAAAAGAAGTTCGGCAACAAATCCTATTAGAATAGCGGTTATTGCTGGCAGTGTACAATAAACGTGCGGCTTATAAATATGTTGAGTGCTCATGCAGCTTCATTGATACATGATCACAATATTGTTTATGCAGCCCGCATTTGGTTGTTACGATTAAAGACAGGAAATTGCATTCGTTATTACTTTCCGATGTATACCACTCGATCACAAATAATGTGACATTTAAGTATCGAAATCGAGAAGTATTTAGATTCTCAAAAGTTTTAACCTTCAATACGATTTCTGTGCTATAGGCCGTTTCAACAATAGAGTATGGTCGTCACGTGTTTGTTGTTCAGCTGACATCTCGTTATATAAGCCCGACTCCTAGTCCATTGCGACAACTTCCTACCAAACGGTGGCCCGGCACGTGGTCAATATTAGTACAACCGATCATGATCGATGTACTCAAGTCCGAAGCATCTGTAATTGTATAGATCTGCAGAAAGTTTTTATGTCCCAGATTTGCTGTGCAATTTTTTTTCAGCAAGAAGGTATGCTGTAAATCTGCGGAAAGCAGCACGCTCATCGACTGAGGAAGTTTTGTTAAATCTTCGCAAGTCAGCCGAACGACTCAAAACATGCGTAGAGGGGTCACGCACGCCTAGGTCGATCAATCTACGACAAAGTGGTATAATCTATTGGAGTGCAATCACACTAAAATTACAAGATAGGCAGCCAAACATTTGCTTTCGCGCTTCATTATGCATTGAAGGAATAGTATGTGGTACTATTTTGTTATCTCATACATCACATACTTAATTTTGTAACGGGTAATAAGAAAGGATTAGCCACCTGATAATGCTATTTTTGGGACGTCCATATTATTCAGTCCAATCTCATCGCTATTAAGCGGACGGCTAAAGGTGCGAAAGCACGTACTGTCGTTTTATGAATCCTGTCAGAGTGTAAATACACATTTTTTTGCGACCAGTGATGCTTTAAATTGTATGTTTGGAGCAAACCTGTTAGTGTCGATTGCGCAGTCAGCTCACAAGGGTGCGGATAGTGCTTCCCGAAGAGATTGACTTTACGTGTATGAGAAGCTGACAGACGCAGTCGACAATCCTGGTTACACCTTTTGTTACCCGATCAATAAGGAATTGTCTGTGAATTTGACGCGATGACATTCTGTAGTGCATACGAGAAACAAGAAAGTTTACTGTATTCATGCATAAGAATCCATCGAAGAAGCTAAAGAAATGTTTGAGTCTAAGTAAGGAACAACGGTAAACAACCTGAGCTCACGCATTTTTTGAACAAACGGGTGTGGCAGCCACGCTGGGCCTGATAGCAATTGTTGTCAATATACACTTAAGTTGATTTGACTGATCCAGAAAGAGCATGATCACAGGGCATACAAGACGAACTGAACAACTTGACACTGTAACAATTTGCTGCGGAAGTGCCCAATACAATCAAAAGCGTCTAGAGATGCTCCCCACTTATGACAATACTTTATTGGGGTATTGTCAGCAAAAGATTATTGCCGTCTGCGTCTAATGGTGCTGGCAACCATGCAGATATCTTGCCCAAACCGAGGCCGCTCCCGATGAGCGTATATATGTATATTTGAAGATAAATATGGCCAACTTTGCCAGGGTCAGAAAGACATGGTGTCAACCATGTTGTAGTTGGCGCCAAAGATAGTGTCTCTGCCATCTCAAAGCTTGGAAGATTAGCGTGCAACGTGCAAAATCTTAGCTGAGGCGGCCTTCCTCATCTGGGGTGAGCTGAGTGTCAGCTGCCGCAAGTCTTTTCGCCATACAAATGTGTGACCGAGCTTACTTGTAGATTACCAAGGTAGAATAAACTTAGTGAACTTTGGTCAGGAGCTATGAGATTTGCAAGCTGGAATGGCATGTATTTCCTGTCCAAAAAGGTGGCAATTACCGAGTTTACAGATGGACTGCGCACGATCACGACCCGGACGGAGGTCTTTCGTGTAAAATAAAGGGTATCCGATCATGTGTCTGTAGCCAGCGGAATGGGGAGCCAAACATTACTGTGCGACAAGAAAAGTCGGTCAAGCAGGAAGGCCTTCTTAACATCGAGCCGGTGGTAGTGATCGGAACAAAAGCATTGTCGTCTTGTCGCTTTTGTGGCAGGGCGGCATGCGAAACGCGTACCTAGTGTTTGTGTGGGAAAGAATCGAGATAGCTACATCGATTTTGCCCATTGATTATGATCAATAACTGGTATAAGCTAGCCAAGCGTGACACCACATCAAACAGCGAAATAAATAGTTGTGTAAAGCTGATACCTTTAAAGACGAGAAGCTGCACGATACAACGCTTCAATTGAGCAACAAAAATATGGATTGTTCGTTAGCGAAAAGAAGCTGGAATCTCGTATACGTTGCCTTCACCGATCTATTCGTTTTCTTGTTATCGCACAAGAATATTTCGCACTCGTCAATGACATGTAAAATAGAGCTACACGTACTCAGTATGCGTCACGATAATAATTCTTTCACATTGCAAGCCGCAAAGTGCTTTACTTTGGCACATCAGTAGGAACTGCTATGATAGATTTTAGTGGATTATAACGACGAATAAACCTCAAGTCCAATTTGCTTTGGTAGATGTAGCAATTTTATTGACTTCTGCATCAAGACTAATCGCAAATGTTAGAGTCACGCATA